>CM066291.1:626360-1826360 GCA_033816765.1 Nothopassalora personata
GGAAGGCACCTCCGTGATCACGTGCGGGCCCGACCACCTGACATCCATCTTTCGTGAAGGTCTCTCCATGGTCCAGTTCTCGGTGCTAATCCACACCTCATCGCCTTCCTTGTAGAGCGGCGCTGGTGTGCGGTTCTGATTAGCATACTCGGCTTGCACGGCTTGGGCGAGAGCCATCTGTTGGCGAAGATATTGCTGCATGTCGTGCATCTTTGTTGCAAAGCGATCCGCTGCTTCAGCATCCAAGCGTTGCTTGTGGGGCATGAGTGGCATTGGAAGATCCAGCTCGAGTTCAGAGAACCTTGGGTTGCGGCCAGTGTTAGCATAGAACGGCGATACACCTGTTGTAGCTGACACGGCATTGTTGGCTGTGAACTCAGCGAGGGGAGTCCAGTCTGGCCAGTCATCCTGAGCGTAGTTGACAAACATGCGCCAATACTGCTCCATAGCCTTGTTCGTGTTCTCGGACTGTCCATCAGTCTCAGGGTGATATGCTGACGAAAGCTTCTGCTTGATTCCCAACAGGGCGCAGAGACGTCTCCAGAATGCGGACACCCATTGTGTGCCACGGTCAGAGACAATGCTCTTCGGGAGTCCATGCCTGCTGAACACATATCGCAGGTACACGAGGGCTGTGTGCTCTGCAGTCATCGATTGAACTGGGATCATGTGTTTCTCCTTGGTAAGTCGGCATGTGACGGTCAGGGCATCTTCGTACGTTTGCCCATCCAGCGCACTCTTGCCTGGTGGCAGATGAGTCACGAAATCCATCGCAACATCCTCCCATGCTGCAAAGGGAACTGGCAAGGGTTTCAACAGCCCTGGGTATTGGATGTTCGTACTCTTGTTCGTGCGACAGATGCGGCAGGCTCGCACATAGGACTTGACGAAACGTGCCATGCCAGGCCAGACGTAGTTGCGGGCTACCAGCTCGTACGTCTTCTCGTCACCTATGTGACCTGCAACTGCGTGATCATGGAAGGCTTGGGTGATGCGGGTGCGTACTGGCACTTCACCGTCGTCGAGTGCTTCTTCTGACTCAGGAGGCACAAAGAGACTGTACCCACCGTACACGTTCTTCATGTAGATCATGCCTCCTACTGGCACGGCGTGTCGGTCATCCAGACGGTGCTTGCGTAGCAAAGAACAGGGTAAGTCGTTCTCTAGCTGCCGTACTGCTTCCTCGGTCTCTGGCTGTGCGTACAGCTCTCGGATCGCAGTCGTCAACGGAGTGACCACGTCGTTCGCACTAATGTTCAGAACTCGCGACGACGACAGGTTGAGAATGCGGTCTGGTCCTAGTAGCACCTGGTGCTGCTGCTGATTGCGCGGGTCGCTCAGATCACCGTGGATTGGCAAGTCCTGAGATCTCCTGGTGAGGCTATCAGGCTTGGTGCCTTGCACCCCTGGTCGATACACGATCTTGAAGAAGAACTGAGAGAGGAACTCGGCCCACCTTGCTTGGCGGCGATTCAACTGCTTCGTGCTCATGAACCACTCTAGGTTCTTGTGGTCAGAGTACACGAGCGTCGGCTTGTCTTCTGCTGACTCTGGGTCAGGCAGGTTCTCGTAATCGTCCGTGCCGAACTCATTGACGGTGAGCTCTGGGCGCCATTCCTCAAAGGCTTGCACAATGGCCAGCAACTCTTTGTCGTAGATGTCATAGTTGCATTGTTGTGGGTCCATTTTCTTGGACATATATGCAATAGGATGCAGTACGCCGTTCTCATTACGCTGCGACAGGACTGCTGCTGTTACGTAGTCTGATGCATCCGTTTCAAGGATCGTCTCTCTTCCTGGATAGAAGTGCTTCAGCGTGGGCGCGTCGATGAATGCCTGCTTTAGGGCATCGAACGACTTCTGGCAAGCTTCTGACCATTCCCATGGTACGTTCTTGCGGGTCAACTTGGTCATCGGTAAGCAGATCTTGCTGAAGTTCTTGATGAATCTGCGATAGAAATTGGCGAACCCTGTGAACGACAGAATGTCGGTGACATTGGCGGGTGTGGGCCAGTTCTTGACGCATTCGATTTTCTTAGGATCCATCTTGATGCCCTCATTTGTGATGATGACACCAAGGTATGTCGTCTCGTGTCTAAAGAACTCACACTTGTCGATGTCAAGCTGTAAGCCTGCTTTGTCCAGTCGTTTAAGAACTTTCATAACATGCTCCACGTGTTCCTCACGAGTCTTGCTGAAAACGAGCGCATCGTCTAGGTAGCATGATACGAAGTCATCTAGGAACTCACGAAGCGTGTCGTTGATGAACGACTGAAATGTGCCTGGGGCGTTACACAGGCCGAAAGGCATAACAACACATTCGAACTGCCCGTACCTCGTTGTAAAGGCTGTCTTCCATTCATCACCCGCTGCGATGCGGATGCGGTTGAATGCGGCGATGACATCCAGCTTGGTGAACCATTGCGCTCCTGCAATGCGATCCAGTGTTTCTTGGAAGAGGGGGATAGGATACCGGCTTTTCGTTGTGATCGCGTTCAATGCTCGGTAGTCGACACAGACCCGCAGCCCACCTCCTGGTTTCTTGACTATTAGGACAGGTGCTGCTGCTGGTGACACGCTGCGCTGTATTGCGCCTTTCTCGAGCTGATCATCGAGCCACTTCTTGATCACCTCGTTCTCTCGTGCAGAGAAGGAGTATGGTCGTCGAAACGGTGGAGTCTGGCCAGCCTTGAGTTTGATCTCATGATCTACGCCCGGTCGCCGTGGTGGCACTTTGTCTGCTTCCTTGCGACTGAATAGCCTGGCCATCTCTCGGAACTCTGGTGGCAACAAAGGTATGGGGTCCTGGTCCTTGTCCTTTGGGTTCATGAAGCGTTGGTAGTCGTCGGCCGAGATGGCGGATGCATTCAGTGCGCAGGCGGACAGGGGATCGCGAGCCACCTGTCTGTCCAAGTCCTCCTTCGGATCAAACATCCACATCATGTGGATCTCACATCCCTTGAAACCCTTGCGCCTACTCATGCGCCTCAATGCCTCGGCAGTGATAGGTTGGATGTCGATCTCCGGCTCCGGCTGCACTGACGCCTTCTTGTCAGTGCGGCGTGCTGGTCGTTTCAAGGTCTCCGGGCTATCAGCTGGCAATGGTTGTCGGACGTGGTGTGATGGCTCCGACTCGTCTTGCATCTCCACCGGTGGCGCATGTCTCATAGCGGCTTTCGTGGAGTGCGTCTCTTGCACTACTGCTGGCTCTTCATCTTCGACATAGGGCTTGACGTATCCTGTCGAAGCTGGTGACGACTCTGGCACGGGTATCTCTATCTGCAGGATGCCCACTGGCGTAACGCCCTTATCGTTGATAGACTGCACGCACACAGGCTCGTCGCCATGTATGCAGTTCTCTCGACAGTATTGTGAAAACAGGGTCATAGTTCCTGACGCATAGTGGAACACAGGCTGATGCTCGTCGTGCCATGGACGGCCGAGGATAACATCATATTCCAGCGATGTGCAGTAACCAACTCGCGTCTCAACGTGATTGCCGATTTGAATCTGTGCCGTTGTTTTGTGAGTAATCAGTTCACTAGCAGGTTGGCCATCTGCTAACATTAGTCCCATTGGGTTGGGCAGCTCGACCAAATCAAGGTCGTTCTTATGCGCAAAGTCGATGTCAAAGTACGTAGAGTTGGCACCATCATCATGGAAGGACTGAGCAGGGATCTTTCCATTCACTATGCATGGCATAACCAGATGAGAAGCTATCACTGGGTTGTGTTCATCTACAGAATGGTTGGCTGCCAGCAGGGAGTGTGCCGATATGCTCAAATTCTTGCCTCTATCTGGAGGCTCCTTCTCATGTTCGTGATCTCGTAACTCTCGTACTGACTCGTCTCGTCCACTGTGTGTTGCGCTCACAGAGTGGACTATGCGTTTCCCGAACCGCCGCCGGTGTTATTGCCGTTGCGTCGGTTGGTGCTTGGGTTGTAGCCTGGCGCGTATGGACGCCGGCTAACGTCCTTCAGTGGGCACTGGTCGTAGTCGACACGGCGGTGACCCACTTCCTCGCACTTCATGCATTTGTTCTGATCAATGCACTCTTGCGCCTTGGCAGCATCCAGTGGCTGCAGGTGCTGGTACTTCTGCGGACGGTCGGCCCACTTGGTCTTGGAGTTGGGGTTGGCAGGAGCGTCAGTGCTTCCACCTCTACCTCCACCTGTGGCACCGTCCTTCTTGTCGTCGTTGCCCTTAGTGTTCTTGGGCTTGTCAGCGGACTGCTTCTTGTGCTTGAGGTCGTACTGCTCGAACTTGTCCTCATAAGTGTACAGCGCAGACACGACCTGATCAAGGGTCATGTTGGCCGTGTTCTCACTCATGATGCGGTTGTCGTATCTCGCGTTCAGCTTGCGCAGCAGGAAGTCCTTCTCAAGCTTCTTGTCGGCAGCACCGGCGTCCAGGTTGACAATGTCTGCGTTCTCGCGGAAGATAGGGTAGAACTCGCTGAACTTCTGCTTCTCGCCCTGGTCCAGTGTAGTGAGCTTGGTCATAGCAGTGGCGTGCGCATTGCGAGTGCCGTAGCGGGCTGCCAGATCGTCCATCATGTCATCAACCGAGGCGTAAGCTGGTGTCGTGCCGCTTGTGACCTTGGTGAGACTGGGAATCTTGGAGTCGACATACTTCCAGGCTGAGTTCTTGAGCCAGCTTTGGACATTCTGCAGTGAAGCCGTGACAGTGCGGTACTTGGACGCTGCCAGCCTGGCTTCGGCGGCACGCTGCCACTCTTCGAACTTAATGCCCTTCTCATCCAGTGGGTCGAACTCCTTCGGTGCCTTCGGCTCACTTGACGACTTAATGCCAGTGGTCATCGTGGAGTCGTATGTGGTGTAGCGGGACTGCGGCTCCTTGCTCTTCGAGCCCTTCTTCTTGGACTTAGAATTCTTGCGCTTGCTGCCACGACGGTGACCGCGCTCGTCATCGCTGTCGGAGGATTCGGAGTCGGAGGAGTCTGATGATGGGTTGTCGTCTTCTCCAGTCGGCTTTG
Source organism: Nothopassalora personata (assembly GCA_033816765.1). Taxonomy (NCBI): domain Eukaryota; kingdom Fungi; phylum Ascomycota; class Dothideomycetes; order Mycosphaerellales; family Mycosphaerellaceae; genus Nothopassalora; species Nothopassalora personata. Next base: position 631,357 of record CM066291.1, read on the forward strand.
GCTTGTTGCCATTGCGACGACGCTCCAGCGACTCCTCGGATTCGGTGCGTGGAGGTGGTGACTCCTTGCGTGAGTCCTTGCGTTGCTTGGATCGCCCACGCTTCTCACGTCTCTCCTTTTCCTTCTTCTCAAGCTCCTCGATGCGCTTCTCAGCATCAACAAGCTTAGCCTCAGCTGCCTTGCACTGGGTGCGATACAGCTTCCTCGCTTCCATGGTCGTGGCCAACTCGGCTTTGACCTTGTCCAGCTCATCCGGGTCGATAATGACTTTGTCGGTGTGCTTCGCAAGTTCTGCCTTCAGCTTGTCCACCTCAGCTTGTCTCTGGTCTGCTTCAGCTTGTGCAGTACCAGCTTCGTCCTCGAGTCGATCCATCTGCTCCTTCGCATCCTTGGCCTTGCGAATATTGATGCGGTTAGCGAGTTGGAGAGCCTCAATAGTCTTGTGTGCTCGTCGGTGGTCGGACTCGATGTCGACAAGGATCTTGTGGACCTCCTCAGGGTAGTCGTTGACTCGCTTCTTGAGCTTCTCCGAGCTTAGCCCATTGAGAGACTCGAAGGTGTCTTGAAACTGGTCAACAGTGACCCTCCTCTTCTTCGCACCTGGAGCAAGAGCCTCGCTCTCATCCTCAGTAATGTCCTCGATGTACTCATCCCCACACAGGTCAGCCAAGTTGAGCTCGGTCTCAACATCCTCCTCCTCGATCTCTTGGAGTCGGTCGAAGACCTTCTTGTGCTGCTTGTGGTAGGTGTTGTCTTCAGCCGTCAGCTGCTTCAGAACCTCCTCTTCTCTGCCTTGAGTCTGTGTCGCATCGCCGTTTGCGTTGTTTGTCGCGTCGGGGGGTAGGACGAAGAGGGAGGATCTGGTGATGTTCGCGCGATGTACGCGGCGGTCAGCAGTCGCCATGTCGTCGTCGTTATTGTTGTTCTTTCTCGCCATCAGCTGTCGTGTTAGCCTTGGACTTACTCAAGGTGCGACTCGATTTGAGTCTGGCACCTAATATCTCAGCACTCCTAGGTGCTGTCGCGTTTGCTTATGCGATCTCCCGATCGCAGCTTCTCGTGTCTTTCTACACGTTGGTAATGGTCTATTCGAAGTGTCACAAGCAGGTGCAAGCACGTGGTCGGATAAGGTACAAGTCGAATAGACGGTCTATCTAAGAGAGGCGCGGAGGGCGCGAGGTAGATATACACGCGCCAAGCCCTCGGGCCGGCTTAGTCAGCGGCGCGCGCGGGATCCACGCACGTGCGCGCGGGTCCAAGTGAATGATGGGCGCCGGTACGGTGACATTAGAGGATTTTGCCGGGTGCCGAGTCGCTTCACTTATGGACCTGTTTTTAGGTTATGATTAGATCACTTTAGATAAGTCCTACCGGGACTTAATAGCCTTTATAACCCCTCTTAGCCTAGTACGTAACACGACTCTACCTTAAGGGGCTACTAATTTGGTTACTTAGTTCGTGCGTGCGGTAACAAAGATTCTACTTAATTATATCTCGTATCGAGTAAAGCCGTTTCTCGATAACATCGGTATTAAGGGACTAACTAAGGACTATAGGAATGCCGAAGTAGAGCCTAGGCTAAGGAGATAGGTCGTTAAGCACATCGTCTCCCTAGATCTAGTTCTTGCTAACCTAGAGAGAGCTAGTGCGGTGGTTGCTAGAGGCAAATTCTAATGGTTATATAAAAAGCTTAAGATTGTTAGGTACGTTACTGGCCCGGATGGTCGCTATCCTAACCTAAAGGTTGTAGCTAAGATCCTAGAGTAGCCTACGCCTACCTGTATTAAGGAGGTCCGCACCTATGTAGGGCTGTGTGTGTACTTCCGGATATAGATCCCCTAGTTCGTCATTATCGCTCGACTAATGTATAAGCTACTAAAGAAGGACGCCGAGTTCACCTAGATAGAAAATAAGCAGTTCTTAAAAGAAGAGGTTACTAGATACCTTATGTAGGCTCCAGCCTTAGTTACCCTCTACTACTTACCTAGTACTAGGTCTATCTTTGTCTTAGTTGATACTAGCGGCACTAGATAGGGATGTATCGTTTCTTAAGAATTAATAGATAGCACTCGACGGCGTCACCCGGTACGGTATAAGAGTAGAATCTAGAACGCGTTAGAATCTAGATATAATGCTAGTAAGCGAGAATGCCTTAGGGTCCTTAAGGGGCTTAAGAAGATCTAAAGATATATTACTAGCGTTGATTTTGTCCTTAAGGTTAATACTAAGACACTTATATAGCAACTTAACCGGCCGGCTTCAGACCTACCTAACTCGGCAATAGCCCGGTAGGTCGCATAGATTAGGCTGTTTACATTCGAAGTAAAGCACGTTACGGGAGCTAGGCATACTAGCCTAGATGCCCTGTCTCGTAGGCCCTCTACACCTTAGGAACCTAGGGAAGCTAACGAAGACGAAGTCGACTAGATAATTAATAATAAGCTATTCGGGTACCCGGAGCCGGTCGACACCTATCTAGTTAAAATCTAGAAAACACGACATCTCGGGGACTAATATTCTAAAAGCTCTTAGCAACTTGCTTAGGTTATAGAAACTAGGACCCGGCCCGATAGTGTTACCCGTGCTAAGTACCGGCGGCTAGTAAAGAAGAGCGTTAATTTCTTTATCCGAGACTAATTACTATTCTTCTAGAAGCGCCGAGGAGCACCGTTACAACTTGTAATTAACGATAATAAGGCTTAGAAGGAGATCGTTATAGAATGCTATAAAAGACACGGTCATCGTAGCGCTAAGGTCGTATATAACCTTATTTCCGATCGGTATTACTAGGACGGGTACTTCGCCGATGTCTCTACGTAGGTCCGAAGTTGTACTCCTTATAGGTTTTGCGAAGGTAATTAGCGCGCTAGTAAGCTTCACTTATCGAGCCCTTAGGTTATTAGTAAGAAGTGGTACTCGGACCCCGTCTAGGTATATAAAAATAGATACCTCCTAGTTACGCGCGAAGCACTTAGTAACTAGATCGAGGCTAGAGTAACGAGGGCACCTCCTAGCTCTAAGACGGTTGCTAAGTTTCTATACGAAGATGTCTTCTATAGGCACGGCTACTATGCTAAAATTGTGCTTAATAACGCTACGGTTTATACGGCTAAGGTTAAGCGGTTACTCGTAGGGCTTAGTATTCGAAGGATCCGAATATTACCGTACTATCCGTAGTCTAATGCTCCGGTCGAGGCTAGACACCGTCCGATTCTTATAGCGTTAGTAAAGCTTATAAGGAACACATACCGCGGATGGGAGTAATAGGTACCCGCTATATTATAGGCTAATAGGACCACGACCTGTCGTACTACTAGAATGACGCTAGCTTAGGTCCTATATAGCTATCGTACGATTCTACAAATTGAGGTTAAGTACCCGACGTAGGCGAATTACTAATAAGGATCGGTAAGAACGACTAAGGACCTACTTGCTATACGTACGCGTTAACTCTAGGCTCGAGACCTTAGTTTAGAAGAGCTACATGCTCGAAGGAAGCGACTAAGAGAACTTAGTAAGGACTACTTTAATTCTTACCGGAATGTTAACTCTATTAGTTTCTAGAAGGGCGACCTTGTTATGAGATTCGATAAGCTATATAAGGATAACTTCTTACGTAAGATCGGTTACCGATGGTAAGGTCTATATCGGGTGTCTAGTGTCTCTAGGGAGTTTAGTACCTATATTCTTAAGGAACTTAATAGTACGCTAATGAAGGGTGTTTAGGCACGAGAAAACCTTAAGCTAGTTCTAGAGCTTCGCCCGGATAACATAGGAGTACTAAACTTAGATAATGGGACCGATCTCGTAATGGGGGAGGGAGAAGTCGCTAATAGCGTCGCTAATAGCGAAGATAGTAGTAATTCGAACGAGATCGAGCCTATCGCCGACGAAGACGTACTACCTATAGGAGTTAATAAAAAGGGATCGTATCCTAAACCGGAATCCAAGAAGCTATAGGTTAGGCCTTATAATCTTTCTATAGCCGAAATTTCACAGTTTAGTAGGATCGAGGCTAAGAACTAATTAGTTAGTAATAGCGTACGGAGTTTACTTCCCTTAGGCATGTGTTGCACATGCCCTTCAGTTTATTAAGCCGATTTGGTTATCTAGACTTCACTTTATAGGGTGTTCTTACCTTAGTTAGACCTCAGTTAGTAGAGTTATATTTACCGGTCCCGGGACCGGTAAATCGGATTACGTAATAGCGTAGCATACCTCTACCGAATGCTTACCTAGGTAGTTACTAGCACTGGTTTTCGGTCACATGTAGGGTTATCGGACCTTTAATGTAACCTTAATGGTACTACTCTTACTACTTATAAGACCGGTCTCGGCGCTACTACCTTATAACGGTTATAGGGACATACGCTAAGAGGTATACTTAAGCGTAGCTCTCTACCTACTACTTCCTCTCTTTTTCTTTAAACACTAATACTATTACTAGAGCTACTAACACATTAGACGGTTCTTTAGCCTCTCTCTCTTTACGACCTTAGCCTTCTTTAAAGCCCTACCCTAACACTAAGCTTTTAAAGCTTACTAATACTCTAGAGTAGCACTACGAGATAGCTAGCTCTTACGATCTTACTAATAGCGAATCCTAGTTATTATAGCTTTAGCTAATCTATCGTTACGCCCGGCTAGCTCGAGCAAAGCGCTCACTAGTACTATTACTAGGCTCACCCGCCTACCTTAGACCTTGTTCGAGTCCCTTCGCCTACCGGACAACGTTAAGTATGTCCTTACTAACACGAACACCCCAAAGTCCGCCGCTAATGTTATGTTCCGAGAGCTTAGTCCTTAGAAGCGGGTTAAGGTGTTAAAGGACTTCTATAAGGGCTTCGAGAAGGTATTTAAAGACTACTCCGTCTAGGTTAACCTATTTTTCGAGGAAGTTAAGAGCGGCATAGGTAAGAGCTACTAGGATGAATTCCTTAGTAATAAGAAGCTCGATGTCTTATTTCCTATCGTCGGTAAGATTCGTAAGACCGGTTTAGAGATTCGTAACCGAGAGAAGACTCTTCGAGCTACGCTTACCCGCTACTAGCTATAGTAGATAGACAATAAGATTCTTAATCGACGCGTTATCTCCGAGCTTTGCAGTACTAACAGCGGGCGCCGCTAGTTCACGGCCTTTATTAACAAGTACATAGATTACAGTAGGGCTGTTAGTAGAATTTAGAGGGCACTAATCTAGCGTATAAGGATCGGCCGTAAGGGTATAGATCGTAAGCGAATTCTAGAGCCTAGTAATCTTACCCGGTGCGATAGGGAGGCTAAAGCACGCAGCATTAATCCGCAGTCGGCTAAGAGTAGGGAGATCATTAGAAGATACCGCCTAGCCGTCTATAAGGATAGCCTTCTATACTTTATAGAGGGTACTATTACTAAGAAGTCCGCGTCCCCGGAGGACAGCAAAGCTTAACCTAGACTATCTAGCTAACAATAGCCTTAGCTACGTTAGCTACCGGGTAGTAAAGGCAAAGGACGTATAAAGATTACTACGCTAACTCTACTAGCCTCTACCTAGCCTACAGTCCTATCGAGAGGCGGTCGTAAGTCGAGTCGACTTAAGCAGCTCCGTATAGGCGAGAGTATAGGTAAGGGCATAACTGCGCCTACTCGATCCTCGCCTAACCGAACGCTAGATAGCGCACCTATACGCGAGGGCAGTCCGCTAGGTATACCGGTTAGCACCCTACGATCTACTCCAGCCCTAACTAAGAATAGCAATCCGATACTTACTATGTTACCTTCGGCTATAATTAGGGATGTATTAGTCTTTAAGGATTAGATCCTATAAGAAGACGAGGCCCTCCGGATTAAGCGCGCTAACTGCACCTATAATAAGCGGTACTATAGCATTAAGTTTAGAAACTCGATTAATGTAGATAGCATTAACTAGCTACCTAAGTACCGGATAGCGGGCCTTAAGATGCTCGAATATACTGTCTCGGACGTTCTTAAGAAGGATAGTAAGGTTAGCGCTATAATGTACGATTAGTATGTTCGAGATTTCTACTATAAGGCCCTCTACTTCGTTACGAATCCCGGTATTACCGCTAATACCCTATGTAAGCGCGCGCTTAAGGTCTAAGACTAGCTCTTTAAAGGCAAGAGTTTTTTAGCTATTAAGGTGAAGAATGGGTCGTAGTTTCGCCCTAATAAGCGTAGTTAGAAGACTGTTAACCCGCTTAGCTACCTCCGTGTTCGAGGTAAAGTCGGTACTACGAGTAGCATCGTTACGCATACTAACTACAACTAGATCCTCGACAAATTCGGCATTAATGAAGCTAACTAAGCCGATCTTAATAGCACCGGTACCTACATTAATAGTAACATGCTATACTAGTACAATAACGCTAAACTAGTACCGCGGGTTAAATTAGTTAGAGAAATAATAAGTCGAGAATTCGACGTGTACCGATAGCACCTACGAGAATTAAACAGGGTTAGTAACGGCGGCGTCTACTAGAACATGTAGTATTCTCTAAGCTAATAGATTATACGATAAGACCCCGGGCTATAGCTCTTATAAGTGGCGCTATACCCTTAGCACTACACTCGGTTTATCTCCTTCCCTAGGCCTACGATTTTTAGCTTTAATAGGGCTCATTAGGGGGGTGACGCGAACACTATAGTATAGCATGCTAGGGTCGACTTAAACCTCGAAATTGAAAACTACTAGACTAGCAACCGGCTTAATATGCTGTACTCTCTTAATTTAGAGGGCACTAGTGGGCCGGAGTTTTTACACGGTTTTTATAAGAAAGGGAATGCTAGAGAGTTTATCCAGTAGTACTAGATTAACGACTATATAGAAGACGGCCGCCTTACCCTAGTAAGGGATACATATGTTCATAATAAGTTAAAGCATATTAACATTGCCTACAATGCTGTTAGGAAACTTTAGTAGAGAAGGCTTATTGCTATTAAGTACACCCTAACATCTAAGATAGTTGTAGATAGGTTCATAAAGCTAAAGACTAGTCCACACTTCTAGAGGTTTATAAGCTAGCTTAACCTGTTATAGAGGTCTAAATACTACTAATAGGAGAAGAGTAGACTATGACCTCCTATGTGAGATAAGTAGGAGTGTTAAGATATAGCATCTTAGGGGGAGCTAATAGTTAGGTTATAATCTAATAGCCTAAGGCATCTACGATAACTTAGCTTATCGGAAGACACCTTCTCTCCCCTTTAGCTTAGATAGACATCTAACACAATTAACACATTGGTTCCTAATATATTGCTACATGCCCTATAGCTATTAGCTAGTTAAAGATTGATCTCTTACTCTACTCCGCTGCTAACTACGTATCCTATTAGGTCTCAACTTAATAGGAACTAATATTCTAAAGGCTCTTAGTAACTTGCTTAGGTTATAGAAACTAGGACCCGGCCTAATAGTGTTACCCGTACTAAGTACCGGCGGCTAGTAAAGAAGAGCGTTAATTTCTTTATTCGGGATTAATTACTATTCTTCTAGAAGCGCCGAGGAGTACCGTTACAACTTGTAATTAACGATAATAAGGCTTAGAAGGAGATCGTTATAGAATGCTATAAGAGACACGGTTATCGTAGCGCTAAGGTCGTGTATAACCTTATTTCCGATCGGTATTACTAGGACGGGTGCTTCGCCGATGTCTCTACGTAGGTTCAAAGTTATACTCCTTATAGGTTTCGCGAAGGCAACTAGCGCGCTAGCGAGCTTCACTTATCGACCCCTTAGGTTATTAGTAAGAAGTAGTACTCGGACCCCGTCTAGGTACATAAAAATAGATACCTCCTAGTTACGCGCGAAGCACTTAGTAACTAGATCGAGGCTAGAGTAACGAGGGCACCTCCTAGCTCTAAGACGGTTACTAAGTTTCTATATAAGGATGTCTTCTATAGGTACGGCTACTATACTAAAATTGTGCTTAATAACGCTACGGTTTATACGGCTAAGGTTAAGCGGTTACTTGTAGGACTTAGTGTTCGAAGGATCCGAATATTACCGTACTATCCGTAGTCTAATGCTCCGGTCGAGGTTAGACACCGTCCGATTCTTATAGCGTTAGTAAAGCTTATAAGGAACATATACCGCGGATAGGAGTAATAGGTACCCGCTATATTATAGGCTAATAGTACCACGACCTATCGTACTACTAGAATAACGCTAGCTTAGGTCCTATATAGCTATCGTACGATTCTACCAATTAAGGTTAAGTACCCGACGTAGGATAATTATTAATAGGGATCGGTAAGGACGACTAAGGACCTACTTACTATACGTGCGCGTTAATTCTAGGCTCGAGACCTTAGTTTAGAAGAGCTATATACTCGAAGGAAGCGGCTAAGAGAACTTAGCAAGGACTACTTTAATTCTTACCGGAATGTTAACTTTATTAGTTTCTAGAAGGGCGACCTTATTGTAAGGTTCGACAAGCTATACAAGGACGACTTCCTACGTAAGATCGTGTATGTCAGATTTTCATCGAGGTGGTCGCGCTCACGTGGTGGTCCCAACTTATTAGCGGGGTTGCAGGGTGCCGTTCCGCAACCGTTTGCCAAGCAATCATGTGAGAGCTTCGACCGAGCGGTAACGGAAGGCACGTTATTGCGTTTTGGAAAGTGATACCAGAACAAGGATGTAGTACCTCCTAATCATCGGCATCCAGAATGAAGAGCGCGCCATTGGTTGTGCCAGCAGGGCAGAACAAATCTGAAGCGGGACTTGGGAAGTGTGCGATCCGAGGAACACGACTCCAACGAAGCAACAAGCTGTGAGACCAGGATGCCAATTTCCGGGAATGTACCCGGATGACGTGATGCATTCGTGAAAGAGCAAAGTAACGAGCTAGACGAACGACTAGAACCGTCCGGACTCCCTTCGCGTAGCGTGATTGATCGCACTGCTCCCATAAGGTGTGCTCACACGTTTCTTCAGCGGACTCGCAACTCTCTGCTCGACGTTTTCTCGGCCCAAACCAAGCTGGTTGGTACTAGCAGCCTTCCTCAGTGGACTAGCAGCGTGGGTGTACACACCCAGACTGCCTCCATCTCCCTTCATGGGATTCCGCGCTCGCAGGCGCTCATAGTGGGATGCCACAGGAGACGATAGATCAGCCCCACTCACACTTGCGCGAGGTCGTGATAGATCAGCCATATCTGCACTTGGTCGAGGTCGGGACTGTGTTTGCGCGTTGACGTAGCCGTTGACGTGACTCGGAGTGTCGCTCGTTGGTGTGCCGTGACTAGAGGCCCTCCTGGGTTCTGAAGGTTGCGCTGCCAGGCTATCCGGATCGTATTGTCGGGCATAGTTGGTATTGGGATTCGTTCTGAAGCCTCGTTTGATGATCGTGGTAGGTGTGTAGATGTCGACCTCGCGAGTTCTGGTCCCTCGAGGAGATGTTGCGCTCTCTCGAGTCTGTATGCCAACATCACGGACGGGTCGGTTAAGGAAGGGATGCACGAACTTCGTATCGTACTCGTTCATGACTTCGCCGTGCACCAACGTTGTATCTTTCGACTGCTGGCTGAAAGAAGTCTTGAGCAAGCCGAGCTGTACTGATAGCAGTATGCTGAAAGCCACCGCTTGCATGACGGTTACAGATGGCCTAGCATCCAGAGCTGTCGGCGGCAGAAGCAGGTAGTAGATTAGAAGATGGCCCGGTGAGAACAATGTGAAGATGGTAAGGTTGAGCGGCCGCGGATCCCAAACGCTAACTTCCCAGACTTCTCGTTCAGCATCGGGATACGCACGTGAGGCAGCCGTGCTGGATGCGATGACGTTCTGCAGATAGCGTAAAGGCGATGAAGATGCTGGAGAACTGTCCACCTTCACCCGATGTGCGGAAGGTGTAGCCGGTGCTATGTCGACAGGCTGCTCGAACAGTCGGTAGTGCCTGGTCCTGAAGAACGTATAGATTGCGTTGAGACAGCATGCCAGCGTCAAGGCGTGGATTACGAATGCGCACACCCATGCGAACCAGCCACTGCTGCTGCCGTCTTCACCAAACACATCATCTCCGCCCTTTGCGCCAGTCTTGCTCGCGCCTCTTGCCAGGATGAAGAGAATGTTGAGACCGATTCCGATCGGCATCGCCCACATCTTCAGCCATTCTTCATATGCATCGTCGTTGAGAGTCTCGGACAGTGATAGTAGTAAGTCGTACGGGTCGAGGTATGCTTTGATGCGCTCGCTAAGCGGCGCTCGGCGAACGAGTCGTGGCATGATGCGCGATGTATGCGATGATATTAACGCGAGTCGGGGTTAAGGAGTTAGATGCGGCGCATCTTCTTTATGGCTGGACGCCGGACATTCCTCTACGAATCGTGAATGAAGTGACATCGTGCGGCAAGTCAATGCCAATGAATGTTTACTGCACCTGCCCATAAATTTAAGCTTCACTCTCGGCGGATCGATGGGCCGGCTCGCGTTCTAGCGCGTTTTCGAGGCAGGGGTACGCATGATACATTGTCCGATCGTTCTTTTCTATCCTTCTTCTTCTTCTCCCTCGCCACGATCTTGCTCAGGGAGTATGGGACTCGTTGTTCCAGCGTTGACGGGCAAGATGCCGCATCTGGAGAGTGAAATGATTGATGTTGTGAGGGATCATATCGAGGACAGGATCCTCAATGGTGGTACCATGTGGACGCCAGAGACAGAAAATCCACACGAGGAGGAGAATCCGTTGTTCGCAAGGATGCTTGACGATGGTCATAATAGGCAAATGGCTTCTGAAGTTTCCGGCCACAAGCCGCCCTACCGAAGCGACATCCCTGATGAGAAGGACGACTCCGAGATGGAGGATGCCTTTGACCGCGAATGAGTCTGTCTAGTTTTCTATTATTAATGTCTGTAGAAAATTTCAATATAAACAAGTTCCTGCTCCACTACTCCTTAGTTGCAAGACCCAGCTTTGCGATGAGATACATCTTCGTCCCCAGCGTATCCGGTTCCACCGCCAAAGTGGGTGTCATACGTCTATACACCAGCAAGAACATCGTACCCAGCATCATCGAGCCCAGAATCCCAATGGACATGCGAGATGAGATCAAGAACTGATTCCAAATCTGCCCCGATGCGAAAGGAACACCACCGATCACCACATTCAGTGCTTCCGACAGCAGCGTCATGACAGTGAAGAGTGCCACAGCCCAGTGCCGATTCTTGAGCGCTCGCAATGACGACAGAAGCGGCGTTGTCGTTGGTGCAAAGTGCATGGCTGCAGAGTCGCAAGGGTCTTGCCTCAGCCGATCAAAGGGCTCGATGATCATCGCCTGCTGCTCGACATCTTTCCACAAGACGGAAATGACTGTGCCTGCACCCGTGAGGAGGAAGCGTGGACCGAAGGTGTTGCTGCTGAAGAAGCGGTTGAATGCGTCATTCTTGCCGTCGAGGTAGTAGGCTAGGACGACGCCGAAAGTGGCGGCGACGATGAGGACGAGTACGAGGGCCTGCCACTTGAAGCCTCGGGAGTGGATCCGTGAGGTTCTCTGGCCATGCTGTGATTCCGGCATCAGGTCTTCTCGGTGATGAAGCTCTGTCAAGGGCGTTGTGTCTTGGTCTCTGTTGGCTGGGGATGGAACAATGCCATAGTCCGATAGACCATCATTGTACTTCCAGGTACCGAGTGTGTACCGCTTGCCTCGAGAGCATTTCTGCAGCGCCTTTGCTGTCATGCCGGCCGGCAATGTAGCTAATTCATTCGCGAAGTCGTGATGATGCACGAGAGCTTTGACACTTACGATTGAGCTTGGGTCAGTGGTTAGGCCCGTACGGGATATATGCAGCGCCCAAGTGATGCATATGATCACCAGAGCAAAACATGCCAAGCAGCCCTGAAGTATACGAATGATAGTCACAGAGACAGTCATTCGAGCCGGACAGGGATTTGCGGCAGTCATGTCCGGTACTGGACAGTCCCACTGTGTGTCGACCCATAAGGCTTCCGAAGCTAGGGCAGGCAGCAGACATGCCAGAAGACACGACATGGCGATCAGGAACAGGGCGAGCCGGCCGAGAGTTAATGCTCGTAGAGGGTCTAGAAAGGTTGACTGCCTGCAATGTTCTATCAGTATGAGATACTGATGTACATGGCGGGGAATACATACTTGTGATAGAAGCGGAAGAATGCTCGTTCCGCCAGGACACCAGAGCTGCCGGTAGCAAGCTGGCGAAAGGGCTCAATCAGGATGAAAGCATTGCCAATCGTCGTCAGAACTACACGATAGATGACGGCAAGCAGAACTCCTAGATATCTGCTGATGAAGACGTCGACTGGAGTCCATCTGTACGTAATGATGCCAACATCACTCGGCTTTCCGTGTTGGGCGTCTCCCAAAGGTCTTACTGACTGATCTGACGGCGTGGGCGGACTGAATGTTGAGGTGACCTCGTAGAATGTGTAGCTCGTACTGGCGACTGAAGTAGCAACTGTAAATGTCCGAGCAGACGACTCGCCACGAAGCGTAGACATGAACGTGAGCGTTGCCGGTATCTCCACTACGGCGGCGGCAGAGGTGAAGATAGTGGTGACGGTGACTTCAGGCATCGGGTCGAATGTCTAAACTCTTAGATCAGCGTTTCTGGGATGCGTATATGTATATATTCAATGACTTACCGTAAGCTTTCCAGTCTTGATCTGGGCGCCTACATCGACATAGGCTGCACTGCTGGTAGGCTCTGGCGGAGTGGTCACCATGACCGTCTTCTCCCGGTCAACGTAGTTCGTTTTGTCTGCGGTTTGGGGTCCGTAGGAATCTGTGGGAGCTGTGCCGGTTGTAGTCTTATCAGTCTTGTCCTGGCTCCGTGTAATGCTTGTCGTGACCTGTGGGACTCCACCAAAGCCATCTTCGATTGTGACTGTCTTCTCGGGATCAACATAATTTGACGTCGGTGCCACTCCAGCGGTGTTTGTGGGAAGACCAAAGGCTTTGTTGGTCGTGCGGCTGCCAGTCGAGCTTGCGATAGCCTCCGTTCTAGTCGCAGTACTGATCGTTACAATTTCTGGAGAAGGGGTCGTTTCCTGTCGCCTCAAGACGGCAGATCTTTGTGATTGTGCAACTGCTTGATTTCGCCATGGGAAGTCAAATCGATCCTTCTGTGGTAATTTTGAGACTGCGTACTGCAGTAGACCAAGGAGAGCAAGGGTGGCAGCGAGATACGAGAGCAGAGCGGGCTTCCTGAGCACAGGCGGTTTATAGTCATATCGGCGGATTCGTCGCTCTGGGATGCCTGAGGTATGTCAGTCCATGTCTGTAATCCATGAAGGAGGCTCCTGACCACTGCTTGAATCATTGACTTGGTCTATAGGTCTGTATTGTTGCCAAAGATGCATAGCGCCTGTTCAATTCTTCGCCCTTGCCTAGGTAATTCGGCTGAGTGTGTTGCGGAACACAAGAATGGGTTTCATCACGCAGCTCTACATGACTCTTATGCTGCAAATTGTACGTTGCCTGTATGTTGCCTGAGCGCTAAGCGACACATTACGTCTGCAGCCACACGAATGGGACCTGATGACAAGACATATACGGTCGAACCCGTTGAAGGCACAGCCTTGCGGAAGACTGCTGTGAGATGAGAGCTGAGCCCAGCCATTCCAACACAAGTTGTTCTGTGCCATGCACGATTGGAAGAAAATAAATACCAACATGCAGCATGCACATATGCCAAGGCGACTGGGGAGGATGTTATTCCTGGCTTCGACTTTCAGCTGAACCCCTGTTCGGTGTATGGTGCTTGGCTCGGAAGCTCTCCTCTGCAAGCGAGAGAGCCCGCTTTTGAAGGCGCCGGCAATGGTCTCGGTCGGCTCAGTCGGCGGCAATATCGTCCAGTGCCGTTTCCTTACTAGATCAAGGGAAAAGTGTTTACAGCCGCCGGGCTTGGAGGATGTATGCCTGGCTGATACGAAGGATGACCAATTCTTGTCACGATCCAAGCGTGCACCTGGGCAGCAGCCCAAAACAAGACTGAGTCAACGGTTGCCAAGACTCACGTGACTTTGATTAGTCACCGGCAAACTCTTCAATTCTCAAACATCTCAATTTTACATAGACACATGCAATACACAACTCGCTTTTGTCACCTCCTTTCATATGAGCCTATACACCAATAATTACGCAGACAGCCGTCACAACGTGATAGTTATGAGCCCGACAAGCACTCACTAACATTCGCTACACACACAGGAAGCAACGAGTGAGGAACAAGGGACCCAGGTACCCCCGGAGCAGAGTTTGCATCGTCACCAAAAACACACCAGACTACTGCACAGCAGTGCAGCGGTACGGTACAAAAAAAAAACAGCACCAAAAGAAGGACTACTGCACAACAGTGCAGCGGTACGGTGCACCCCACGGACCAGTGAACCTACAGGAACTTTCACTGGGCCCAATCACAATTAGCAAAGGTCACCATCAGCAGTCATGGCCACTACCGAGACACCCGGCACAATCGCTGGAACGCCATACGGCACAGTGGTACTCAAGAGTCATGACCAATGGGACAAATTCGATCGTCAGCTTGAGCTCTACGCAGAGTCTCTCAATGTCTGGAAGTATCTGGATCCTCACCAATACGTAACCGAGCCAACAGAGCCGGTCCACTTAACTTTTGAGGAAATCCAATCACAGTACACTTCAGCAGAGGCCACAACAGCAAACAGAGAGCTCATCAAGTTACAGCAAACAGACGCAGACCGCAGGCAACGGATGTATGACATCTTTGCTACTGCCAGGTCCAAGCTCATCACCTACCTCATTCGAACAACAACAGAGCTAGGCCAAGAACTGATGCATGGGAAGACCACTCTCAGATCCAAGTACCAGGCCCTCAAAGACCAGTACGGCCCTGACGACTTCTTACGTAAGCGGCAGCTCACACTTGAGCTGTCCAGGCTACAAAAGGCCAGCGCTCGCAGGATCGACGACTGGTGCTCAGACTGGCTGGTACTTCAGACTAAGATGGTCAAGTGCAAACACGCAGAGTACGAGGATCTCAACAGACACTTCCTCCTCGCCATTCAAAGACAGGCCCCTGCCTACGGCGCCTCTCTGTACAACGAGTGGAAGCGTGACAACATGAGCTTGCAAAAGCTCACTGAACGATACCTGGAGTGGATACGCGACACCGCTCCAGCGACAACCAACGGACGGTCAGTCTTCGCGACCCTGTCCGGAGAGCCCTCAGCAGAGGATGACGCGACGGCACCAGCAGAGGGTGCTGGTCAAAAAGAAGGAAACAACACTCGTGGCAGCAGCCGCAGTGAAAACAACACACGCGGCAGCAGCCGTAGTGAAAACAACAAGACCCGTGGCAACAACCACGCCGAAAGAAAGGACAAGCCCAGCGGCTGCTGGAACATCACCGGCGAGCCTCAAGACAAGTGTCACAAAAACCTCTACTCATGTGATGTGATTAACCCTAGCAAGCGCCCACCAGTTCACCAACGCACCGAGCAGTGGAAGAAATACTGGAAACACTTCATCAGCTACTGCGTAGGTGATGATGGTGAGCGACTGCTTCGAGTGCTAAATCGCAATGGACGCAAAGACGAAGAGCGTGACACGGCCATAGCCGAAACCGAAAGCAAAAGCGCAACAGATGCGTTTGCTGGCCTCACTGTCCTTTCGAGCTCAATCAGCAAATTGAGCGCCAACTTCAGTGATTGCTGGGTGTATGACAACTGTTCAGACACTCATGTGATCAACCACCATGACCAGCAAGGGGTTAACTTCGTTGCAGAGCGCCTCACCACCTCACAGATCCAGGCTGGAACAACAAGCTTTCCAATCACGGCATTGGGGCGTGTTCACATGACAATTGGGGGCTATCCATTCACTTTGTTGGATGTAGCCTACTGCCCAGGTTTTCATGTGAATGTCATCTCCCATACCCGTATGGAAGCAGCCGGGCTCTGGTGGCACGGCCGCACCAATACCATGTGGCACAACGACACCAAGTTATTGGACCTGCACAGACCTACAGGTACAATTCCCTTCTTCAAGGTGGTAACACCACCACAATCACCCATTGTCTACCAGTGGCCCACAACCGATGGCCTGGTACTGCCTAAGGTGACTGAGAAGGTGCGCAATGCACACTTCATCAGCACCATTGGCAGGGGTGATATCAACAACCAAACAGCAATGCAGCCTGACAGGGTGTGGGACCCAAGCAAGGACCGGGTTATGCGGGTGAAGGACGTACTCTTCGATGAGACCACGTTCTACGACCCATCTGTATTGACCGCCGGCTACACCACTCCCATTGAAAACATAGCAACAGCAGAACCGGCTGAAGAGCCTGAACAATACTACGACCTGTATGTCGCTCACCACGAGCAAGAC
Organism: Nothopassalora personata; assembly: GCA_033816765.1. Lineage (NCBI taxonomy): Eukaryota > Fungi > Ascomycota > Dothideomycetes > Mycosphaerellales > Mycosphaerellaceae > Nothopassalora > Nothopassalora personata. The sequence continues at coordinate 647,698 of CM066291.1, forward strand.
ACAGCACAGGCCGAGGGGGTGGATCAACAGGCCCATCACCCTCGAAAACACCAATACCTCCTTGGACAAGAGCCACACTGGCCTGAACACCAAGGGGTAAAATTCAACCGACGTGGCAAAGGGAACAGCAGCAGCCTCAAAAGTGACAGCAGTTTCCAGCCATCTGATTGGCCATCAGCAAATGGTGCCGCAGCAGCGGCTGGTCCTCAAGACCAGGCCAAATCAGCAACAATCTCACCGGCCAATGAGAAGCCAGAGAACTCTGACAACATTTCAGAGACACAAGACAAAGACACACAGTCAGAAACAGAAGCAGACACTGACTACTACAACACACTTGAACAGGAAATGATGGACGCACTCACCGACGAGGATCGTGAGGAGATCACGGGCAACGACGCTCACTCTCACTCTCACCAGCCGTACCCATTTACCTTCACACCACCAGACGCGCCAAACAACGCGCCCACACCACTCTTCCCTTTGGAGCCTGAGCTCTTCACTGAGGACTCGTCCATCAACAACAACAACAGCAACACCACGGCCTATGGCAAGAGGCAACGCACCGCCTACTTCCATCACTCTCTTCACAACATCATGCTCGCTAACGTGGTCATCAGCCAGATGAGGGGCATACGCCCAAGACCTCGTTACCCATATCACCACGAAATCCCTCGAACACGCGATTCGAGCCCACCACGACGCGTCAACACCGCCGTCACCTCTATGCACCGCGATGACCTTCCCCCAGAACCTGCCAACTACCGAGCCGCCATGAAACACCGCTTCTCCCAACAGTGGACTGAGGCCATGGCCAAAGAATTCACCAAAGCAATCTCCACAGGCACGTTCAAATGGGTGACAGAAAAAGAGAAGGATCATGACGCTCAACAAGAGGAGGGACTTCAGCCATCACTGCCGCTGAAGTGGGTGTACAAGTACAAACTGGATGAGAATGGAATGCTCAAGAGCTTCAAGGCACGGCTGTGCGCAAGAGGAGACCTGCAAGGCACGCATTTGGACACATACGCCGCCACACTGCCAGCAAGCATGTTTCGCCTCTGCTGTGCTATGGCCGCGAGCTTCGACCTAGAAGCCGAGCAATTCGATGTGGTCAACGCCTTCTTGAACTCGGACTTGCCATACACCATGTATCTCCAGCCGCCACCAGGCATCAACAGGCCATCCGATGGACACGCACTGAAATTGGTCAAAGCCCTGTATGGATTGAAGGAGTCCCCTTTGCTGTGGTACAACTCCCTCACCGACACGCTGGCCTCCCTCGGACTGGAACCCCTCTCGGACTCCTCATGCATCTACCATGATAACAAGGTCATGTTCTTCTTCTATGTGGACGACCTGGTCATGCTCTATCACCGCAAGCACAAGACCCATGCTGCCAACATCAAGCAGCAGCTGCTTGCCAAGTATGAGATGCATGAGCTTGGCAACCTCACCTGGTTCCTTGGTATCAAAGTGACACGAGACCGGCAAAAGCGCCTGCTGTGGCTCTCTCAAGAAGACTACATTGAGAAGCTAGCCGCCAAATTCACCATATCCACTAGCGCACGCAAAACCTCCGTGCCAGTGGATCAACACCTTGACTGGACAGTCCCCAATGGCCACACACCAACCGCCATCGCGATCCTTGCGTATCAACAACGCATAGGATCCCTCAACTTCGCCGCCACGCACACGCGGCCTGACATCGCCTTTTCCTTGTCCATGCTGTCGCAATATCTGACCAAGCCGACTGAGACACATCTCAAGCTTGCTGATCAGTGCTTGCGATATCTGCTGGAGACCAAAACCCTTTGCCTTGTGTATGGCGCCAGTAAACACATCACCGGCCTACACAGTCACCCAGAACACCTGGGCAACAACCATGAGTTCTTTGGAGCCTCAGACGCCTCCTACGGTATGAACACCGATAGGACCAGCTCCACCGGATGGATCTTCATGTTGTTTGGGGGACCAGTGGATTACAAAGCATCCAAACAGGTCACTGTCACCAAGTCCTCAACAGAGGCTGAGCTACTAGGGCTATCACAAGCCGCCTCAGAGCTCATACAATGGGAGCGTGTTTTTGCTGAATTACACCTTCAGTTCAATCAACGCACCCACCTTTACTGCGATAACACGCAGACCATCCGCCTCGTCAACCAACAAGGGCAAAAGCTTGACACTAAGCTACGCCACGTTGACATCCACCACCACTGGCTCCGACAGCGAGACCAGCGAGGAGATATCGAAATCAGGTATCTCAACACCAACGACATGCCAGCAGACGGGCTTACTAAGCTGCTTCCACCGCAAAAGCACAAGCACTTTGTAAAGCTCCTTAACATGGCTGAGGAAGGCGTAGACCCACGCTCCTCATTTTCCTCCACCAGCACCTCCCACACCAACCCTGGGGGGTGATATGGTCCTCAACAAGGGTGCACGCGATCACATGCGAATCAGCTCATTCACCTACAGCGCAAGAGCTGAGGGGGTGTGTCACGATCCAAGCGTGCACCTGGGCAGCAGCCCAAAACAAGACTGAGTCAACGGTTGCCAAGACTCACGTGACTTTGATTAGTCACCGGCAAACTCTTCAATTCTCAAACATCTCAATTTTACATAGACACATGCAATACACAACTCGCTTTTGTCACCTCCTTTCATATGAGCCTATACACCAATAATTACGCAGACAGCCGTCACAACGTGATAATTCTTCCAAGTTCTGCGTTGCACAGGCCAACTACGAGCAACTCCCAGCACGCACGACCAATAGGTACTTCGCTTTAGTATCCCCCCAATTAAATAGTCTCGTCGAATTCTCTCTATGTCTTCTGTTGTGTTGGACGTCGACGTTCAATCCACTTCTTCGATCACGGGTCCTTCAGGGTCCTGGAAAGAAGCAGATCGATCCAGACTCAGTGTTGACACTTCAAGAGTGCCTGCGCTATCCGGGCCACCCTCGAGAATTCCTGGCAAGCACATCTGCGGCACTCCGAAAGGCTCGGTCGACAGCTTCAGTTCCGAAAATAGGCGCTCTACGGTCACAGTGACTGTCATGTCATCAATATTGGCAGACGAACGAGTGTTGACCATGAGTCTGAGTTGTGTTCCAGGTAAGGCATAGAGCCTCTCCCTCCGATAGCTTCGCAGAATAATAGATGCAGGATCGAGTCTGGGTCGCAAATCCTCGCATACGCGGCAAAGATCTGATCCATTAAGGTCCATGACGGCAAGCCGAAAGTTCGGCCGCCCGATTTGAAGCACGGGCTGATTCGCGTCCGCCTTCATGAGAACGAAAGCGACATCTGACCCACTGTCACTTATGCCACTGAAAGAGATGGCTTGGATCGTGTTCTCCATTCGAACCCGGTACAACCGATCGAAGAGTGATATCTCACTGGTTAAGAATGCTGCTTCGTTCGGAAAGGCGGCTGCCCGCGTGGGCAGGCTCCTCCATGGGTGATCAGCGTTGGCCAATTTGAGCGTAAGAGTCAGCCTGTACCTGGGTCGACCGCTTATGGAAGGGCTCTTGTGTATTCCTGGTCGTGATGCCACGAAATTCGATGTAAGAGCCCTCACAATGGTCACACTTTCCTTCATGGCTTGTCTGACGCAAGCCGCAGGCACAAAGGCGAGTCTGCTGTAGTGATGTACTGGGCAGTCCATGTCAGGTTCCCGCGAATGGTCTGGTACAAGAACGGTCGGCCTTTCCGGACGAGAGCCTGCCTCGGCGGGTTCTTGAGATTCATAAGGTCGAATGACATTGATGGCCAGGAGGCCACTGTCATCGTCGTCGAAGCTACAATTGAGCACTGCATGATACGCTGATGAACGGGTCTTGCACTGGACCAGCGGCAGAGTGATTCGGAGGCCTAGGTTGGAGACTTCAAACGATTCTTCTAGACGGTTGACATCGGAACGTGAGGGATGAGTCGCAACGACTGGATCAACGATTGCGTATCCAAAATCCCTTGGCGATTCCGCGAAAAGCTCAAGTCGCCGTGCAGTGCCAGGTGGCTCTGTCCAAGCGAATATCGACTGGTCCGTGGACCTCCGGATGATTTCCTCTTGAAGCCTGAGGAATGCTCGTTTGCCTTCGCCATAAATCAGGGGCAGACTCACATCGAAAATGCCGAGCAGGCAATAAGCTTGATCCTCGAGGCGGGTCGTGGTACGGCGAGCAGCCCACGACATCCGAGCTGCGATACACCAGTCCGATGGGGATGAGTGGCCAGTCAATACTGCTTGCGGTATGCCTGTACGCTCGGCGATGGCATCAGCGACGAACGGAGCTTCGTGTAGACCGACTAGTGGCCTCCAGTCTGTATCGTAAAAGTGCACGTTTGAAGGTGCGATCAGTTCCTGGAGAGTCCTGTCTACAAGGGTCAGAAACGTCCCTCATGATTCGAAACTCGCGTGAGTCACACACCATCCGCGAGAGAACCAGCGACTGCTGCAGAGTGTGTCCATGGCCGAGTCGGTCGTATAATCGGCGTTCACTGACTGATCGTGTACCACATCCGCGAGATAGATGAGACAGACATGGGCGTTCTTATAGTATTGATACATCGCGTTGATCGCCTCGGTCAGCTCAGCACTGCTCGATTTGTCGATGCAGCAGGTGTCGGCCCACAGATAATCAAGGTAGAACTTCTCTCTTGCTACTTTGCAGGCGCCTGTGATCTTCTGGTATCCGACCAAGGGTTTGGAATGGTCTGGCGTATTCCATGTTTGAAACGAGAGCTCCTCTGTGCCCCAGGTATGCGAGAGAATGGCGTACTCGGGTAATGCCTGTGGATCGCAGACCTCGAGAGCCAGACTGTGCACATTGATCAGTCGTTGCGGCACCTGAGCGATAGTCGGTGCCATGAGATCAGCTTCGTAAGAAAAGTATCGCTGTTGAGGTCTGTGGATGGAGCAGCGGTGCTGTGCTAAGTGGTACCTGTACTTTCTTTCAAGCTGGCGAACGGGCATTCCGACCGTTCGCTAGCTCGCGCCACCACGCAAAAAGCATGCAGGTCCAATCGAACGCTGCTTCCTTCTCCGTCGTCGCCCGCATGTCACGGAAGGTGGCTTCAGGATACATGATCTTCATTATCAATCTCTGTAGTGCTATGGGGTAGTCTGATACCATTATACACTTTCGAACAAAGTCCCGGCCGTTAATCATTCTTTGGCTCTGCCGCTTTTCTTCCAATGCATTCTCATCGCGTCTCTGCCATGCCAGAGCGAGCTGCACATCCATCCAATGCAACGCCTTCGCCATATCGTACGCTCATCTACTCAGATTGAGCGAAAAGTCCAAATCAACAGCGGTCAACAGCTCAGACTTCTAGTTGTAGTCCGGAGGCGACGCAGCTCCAGCGCTTGTCGGTACTTGACCATGGCCGTTGCCCTCGCGCATGACTTCTAGAGTGTTGGGGAAGTATGGCTCGACGCCCCAGTTGCGGAGGTATGCCCCGGTCTTCTCGATGCGCTTGATCTCGCGTTGTACGCCCCAGCTGTCGCCCTCTTCTCTGAAGCGGCCCTTGACCACAGCAACCATGGCGTCGTCCAGACGACCGTAGAACGCTCTTCGCTCGCGTAGGTCCTCCTCGTCACCACTCTCGAGCCCGCCGTGTGAGTTGAGGTTGCCGCCCAGCTTCAGGAGCAGGTCGAAGGCGTAGCGTGGTCCGGATGGCAGGGAGCTCAGTCGGCCGATGTCTGGTAGGAACTTGAGCATGCAGGCGGAGAATGAGGGTGTGGGTAGCGAGTCGTTCAGGTCGTCTTGCAGACGGTGAAGGTCAAAGTTCACGATTGTGATCTTGCGGTCGAGCTGTGCGTTTAGTGTCGCGGCGGCGTGGGTTGGTGAAGCTTGGTGTGACGACTGATCCATGACCTGCGCAATGCTGGCTGGCACATCTGCAAGTGCGTTAGTACAGACTCGCAATCCAGTATCGAGGCCAAAGGATGGTCTTACCTGGTCTCAGGCCACGTTTGTCGATCCACGCATGCACCTCACCCCGCTGCCTTTCCAATGCATCAATGTACGCCTTCAAGTCTGCGATCTCGCCCTCCAAGTTCTCAATCTTGTCTGAGTATGGTCGGATCGCCTGGTTGAAGGCTTGCAGCAACAGATCTGGTGCGCCTGCCGTTTCTGTCTTATGGGCACTGTCTGGTGCCCCGTCGTATCCTCCAGCTCCGAAGCCGTTCGACATGTTCTGTCTTCCTGTTGACTGATCACGGTACTGGTATCGATCCTGGCTAGGAACTTCGGTTGGTCGATCTCGTCTCGCGTACATGTCCTGCGACTGCGACGTCTTCCTGGGCAGCGGGTCGCCTAGTTGCGGAGCAGCGGCGTTGCTTGCGCTTCTGATGGGTACACCCTGATCGTGCTCGAGATCTGTGGGACTTTGTACCTGCGGTGCGACGGCGTACTTGTCGTCGTAGGACGCGGAATTGGTCTTGGAGTCGTGGCGGGAGTCGTAGCTGTCGACGTAGGATTGGCTGTTGCTGCGGCTGCGGGAGAGGCGTTTGAAGAAGACCATGCTGGTGGAAGAGAGGAGGAAGAGAAAGGTATGGGTCACGCGGCCGGATGTAGGCGCTTAATAGTAGTTCTGAGTAAGAAGCGATGCGAATGCTGGCCCGTCAACGTTCTCCGACGCCGAAAGGACCACGCACGCACGCAAGCGACGGGAAGGACAACTTGGCAGCACGAGATTGGCTCGCGCAGAAGTGTGATAGTGGCCTGATGAAGACGAATGCTTGGAAAATGGAAATTGAGAGGTTGGTGTAATTTCAAGCTATCGTACTGTATACTGATGAGGAGGCTGGACAGCAAAGAACGCCATTTCCCGGCTTCTGTGTTACCAGTGCGACCACGCGTCGCTCGGTTCAGGGTTCAGGTATCATGAGCTCGAATGGCTGTTGACAATCGCTGCAGCTACAGCGACTTACAGTAATCCCCCTGCCGCGCGCATGCACCCGCGATGTCATTGCTGTGTTATCGCATTGGCAGCGGAGTCGGCGAAAGCTAGTTCTAGCGAAAAGCTTCGGCCTTCGGCTGCAGCCGTGGGGTTATTCTGGTCCGCGTGGCAGGGAAAGCGGGGGGGGGGTAACTTCACGCGTTTCAACTTCCTCGTAATCCGCAGCAGCTCTGCTTCACAAATTCACGTTCTGTTCCACCAACTAGACATTAGTACTGTACAGTATGGTTTATTGCAGAGACGTGCCAGATACTGGCTACTCTCCGTCAGTGTAACCCTCCACTCTCTACTCACCCCGAGAATGTCTTTCGTACGTCAACAGCTCCCCTCTGTCTCATACCGTGAGGCTTGAGGACAGCCTACTTCTGAGGACATGACTGTCGCGATAAACATGCTGCAGTATTTTGCTCTTCATCATGCCACCTCCATCTATCCACTCTCAACATGCCTCGAATAACGATCAGAGCTGTGCCACGCGGTCCAACCCGGCATCCTCGACTCCCGTCAACCAGTACCAACAACTCCCAGATGGCGAACCTCCACGACAAGAAATGCTTTCTGGCGAACTATCTCAAGCCTCTGGATCCGTCCGTCGCGTGTACTACGGAATGCATCATCTGCATCGAGAGCGCTTCTTCCCCAGTCCAGCTCCCATGCGGCGGCAAGCACATCTACTGCAAACTCTGCATTCAAAAGTGGCTCCAGGACCACAACACATGTCCAATGTGCCGGGAAGTTCTTTTCAGAGAGAAGCGCTTCCAAATAAATTGGGCTGGGGGTATGCACTACTCGTTAAACAGACCGCCACCGCCTTACGACAACTCCGTGGCTGTGGAGATGGAAGTGGCATCGCTCCTCGAGGCCAGAATTGCACAAATGGAGCGCCGGGTGGAGCGCATGATGGTAGTGGCAACGATGGAGGAGCAGGAGGAGACCGACTGGAATGTGGGACTGCTGACTTGGGTCTCAAGGTCGGCGGAGATCGTGGCTGACGGGGTGGCCAGTCTTCTTGGTTACTTTGGAGTCCCGGAGAGGACACACCGTCCTAGCCGGCGAGGCAGTAGTGCGTAGAGGCTGACGGCACGCAAAGTCCACGAGATAGCTCACAGAGCGCCTAGTCGAGCTGCGCGAGCTCACACCGACGTGATCATCAGCCTGCACTTATGTGAAGACAAAGGGGAAAGAGATCTATACATCGTGTTCCATTAACAACCAGACAATCATCGCGCTTGGTGTAGTGCACCTCTAGCTTTCCTGTACAACAAGCACGGCACCAACATTGGCAGCGCAGTATCCATCAGTTCCGTCGGAGCGCCATGCGCCCCCTTTTTCTCCCGTCGTCCTTTCCATCTGCGATGCTCAACCCAAGCACACTAATCGAAAATTCCACCAAACTTCACCTTCTGACATTCCTTGCAACTCGGCAGCGCCCACATGTACTGTCTCGACCTCTTCATCTTGTAGACGAAATTTCCAAATCTCGCCGCACTCGCCATCTTCAACCCCATCTTCCCACATCCCTTGGTCGAGCCATGTCCAAACTTGCTATTGTACCCAACGAGCCCAAGATCCATCTTGACCAGCTCGCACTGACAGATCACATCGACCGTAACCGGCGGCTGAACAGCAGCAACCTTAGCACGAAGCTCCTCACTCATCGTGATCTCCTGGCTCAACTTCCATTGCTTCGTCGGCGAAGCAGCTGGCGTGGTGAGCGTGAAAGTGTAAGTTGCGTCGCCAAGGAAGTCAATTCCACCCCAGCAAGGACGCATCATGTCGAATTTGTACTCCTGGATCAGGTCGATGTAGGGCCCGAGGGTTTCAAGGTAGCCGACTGTGCAGCGCTCGGCGACGGTACGGTGGTCGAAGTGGAAGGTCTTGTTCTCGGCGCAGAAGATTGGCATGATTTCGTGGCGGAGCTGGCGGCAGGTGTTTGCTAGACCGGGGACGATGTTGCCGGCTTCGCGGTGGGTGCATTTTCCGGACGCGCATTCGTTGGGCTTTAGGATGACGTTGACTTCGCCGGAAAGTTCGACTGAGACGAGGCGGTAGATTTTGTTGCGGAGTTCACCTGGGAGCTTTTGGAGGGTGCCGATGTTGGAGACTGGGCCGGGTGGCTGCAGGGTAGAGTTAGCAAAGTGTTGTGAGCACGTTCGCTTCGAGATTTGTATGTGTGGCGTATCTCATGCGAGTGGAATACATACCTTCTGCTCGTCCGACAGTGATGCCTTGGTATCATCGACCGAGTCGATGGAGGTCCAATCATCAGCTTCTCGCGTCTTCTCACGTTCGAGCCTCACCTTCGCGGCAGCCTTCTTGGCGGCTTCCTGTGGATCACCTTAGTAGCCACTCAAGTGACGAGATACCAACCCATGTAAAGGCTAGACTTACCTCTGGCAGATCTGGGAAGATCTCGTCCATGTTCTCCGTTTCCCGCTTGACGAACAGGCTCATCGAAGCTTTCTTGAAGATCTGTGGCGTCGGAATGCGTCCCACATGTGCGCCAAGGTCATCGTACCGTGGTGGCACTGGCAGGTAGTGAGCCACCGACTCGAGTGACATGAAAGGGTCGAGTGGTATCTGGTAGGAGCCCATCTTTGGCACACCGCGGCGCGGCACATGTTGCACTGTGTTTGGGTCAACCTCCTTCAGCGGCTTGCGAGTTTGTGGACGCTGACCGCGCGTCTGTTGCTTGAATGGAAGGAGTCTCAGCGGAGCCGGCATCATGCTGGTGACGATTGGGTGATTCGCCTCCTGCCGTGACTGACGAAATGCTTGGTGATCCGGTTGTGTCTCTTGAGTGGCAAAGGGAGCTACCACGCGTTCAGGTACATTGCTTCCGAGAATGAGGCTTGCTGGTGGCGGCGGAAGAGGAGCTCGAACTCGAGTATGGGCCCGTGGAGCAGGATATGCCAGTGGTGCAGGATATGCTGATGCTGGTGGATATGTCGGTGCTAGAGGATATGCAGGCGGTGGCGGTGGTGCGCTCTTCTTGTCATCTTCTCCGCGGCTCGTGATGGACTTCATCTTGTCGTGTAGTCTGTTGAACTGCTTTTTGATCATTAGCACTGGCGCGGGCATCCCAAGCAATGACTGTGTAAAGCGCGTGTGGGACAATGGCTTCGGCTCCCGTGCGCGGGCACTTCGTGGCTCACTGAGGGGGAGGAGGTGAAAAGTGAGAGCAAACACGAAAATAAGGTTGCGCTAGCCGTTAATTCAGATGCTAGCCGAGCATGCCTGCGGAGTGATCTGCTGCGCTCGAACATTCACCATCTCTTCAGCAGTCTCAACAGCCTTCACCTTGACCGTAGACAGCATCACCAGCGATATGGATGCCAACCACGCAGCAGCCGCGAAGCTCGCATATGTGCAGAGACGGAAACAGTATATCGAGGAATATATGGACCTCGACCGCCAGGAGGCAGAGCTGACGGCTGAACTTCGAGGAGTGAGTTCTCTGGTATCATACCGACGAACGCAATGTACTGACCGCACGCAGCAGCCGGCGCCTTATAGAGCAGCATTCAATCATGCCTTCGCTGCGCTGCCCACGCCACCGCAGCCGCCACGGCAACCAATGGCACAACCAATCCAACCAGTCTTGCTGGAAGATGCGAAGCCACATATCGGCGACTCCATCAGCCGGCCGATCGTCATCGACAAGACACCGCCGCCATCCTCACCACGCACAGTCAAACGTGAGGAGCGGTCGGATACACCAACGCCCCGAGACGAGCAGCGCCACACCAATGCAGCCGAAGGTACACTCGTGCAGTCTCCGACTGAGCTCGGGGACGGCAAGACCATCACCAGATCTTCAGCCGATCTGCAAAAGCATCCATCGTGCGGTGATTGCCAAACCAGAGGAGTGCGTTGCCGCCATTGCCGCCGAGGAGCAAAGAAGTGCAGACACGGACCTGTGGTCGACGACGTCGCCTACGCGAGTATCATCAAGGCGGTCGATAGTGACGACCTAGTGGAACTGGCATGCAGCATCTGTGGGGCCAATAGCTACCTGGGAAGTTGCGGCAGTCAGCATTTCTTCAAAGGGGCCAAAGGACTGTCCCGCCACATCTACGCGAGCCACCCATCAAAGAGTGAGGGTATGAACGAGCGCTGGGCAGCCGAGCAGTGTGTTCATCGTACACTGTCTGCTGTCGAAGCGGATGCTGTGCGTAACAGTCGACATGATGTGTTCATGGTCACTCCCAACATCGGAGCTGAAAATGGTCGCGAGGCTCCTCTGAAGAGGAAGCGCAAGAGTGCCGCAGATCACGATCCACCCCCAAGAAGATCTCCAAGCCTTGGTGCTGGTGACGGAGCCCTGGTGAATAGTGGTAGCCAGGAAACCACAGGGGAGCACAGCCCTGTCCAGTCTACGCAGGTCAATCATGGCTTCGCACCGATCAATGGAGGATATGGTGCCGGGCAGACCATGGCAGCACAGCCAGTCGATACGGCCGTCAAACGCAGCAGCCAGGCTCCAGACAACGGCAAACGTGCTCGGAAGACCGCTCCCGGAGGACCCTTGGCAAGGTAGTGCAGCCTTGACTTCGGCGTTGCAATTCAGCTTCACATGGGTTGAGCGAGTCAGAAATCCGTGACCTTCCATCATAAACCTGCAGCAAACATTTTCTGTCTCATGTTTCTTTGTCATCTCATCGACACCTCTTCCTCTCACTTCAACACTGCAATCACCACCGGGCGATATTGACTCACTTCCTCTCTATTCATTCCCACCACACAATCGTCAGAACTCATATCGCCATGGACAACGCCTAAAGGCAGCAACTTAACCGCGAGCGTCATGCCATCGACGAGGAGCTCGCACTAATGAGGAAGCGACGTCGGATAGATGAGATGCTCGCCGGGCCACCGCAGGTGATGCAAATACCTACTTCAGGATCCCGCGCCGAGCCAATCTCACTCGAAAACGATGAAGAGGAGACCGTAGATCACAAACCGGTCAAGCGAGAAGAAGAACAAGAATTCGAAGTACAGCCACCAGCGTATGTGCCCTTTCGGGCTATCTCCACCGGCCCTCTGGGTAGTCTGGGAGGCCTGCCTATCGACGGAGGAGGCCAGGCTCGAGCAGTAAACACCGTGTCCGCGAACGCTACTGTCCCGATAGCGGTCCAAAGCATGCCACCAACACCGCAGCCACAGCCACCTGAAGTCCAGCAGCCTGATAGAGTCATTAAGCCAGCTGCTTTCAGAGAGGTCAGCATCATTCAGCGGCCCAAGTTTCCAATGTTGGTCATGAAAGGAGATCGCCAAGGCTGGCATGAGCTGCGCTGCTGCTACTGCAATGGCAACAGGGTCCGCTCCAAAAGTAGTTTCTTCAATGGCGCTGCCGGACTCAGATGCCACATCCGCGTCTGCCACGAGGAAAGTTTCCAAAGACTGGACTTACCGAGCGAGAAATCGTAGAGCTGTGTCGGATGCATGAGCTCAGCGATTCCGATGTCGAGGATAAGCTCAAGCGAAAGAAAAGAGCGCCCACCATCCCGCAGGTCAGTTTTGACGGTATGCCACTAGGTGCGGTGACCAAGCATGGCCCGCCAACGAAGTCGAGTGAACAAGACGGTGAGAGTGCACGCAGTACACCGACCGCCGCATTACCAAAGCGTGGCAAAGCGAAAAGTAAGTGACGTGCATCCGGCGAGGCGGAGTATGATCCGCGAGATACCGACAAGATCAGCCACCAAGACCTGGTATATCGAGGGCCAGACTGGAGAGCTCGAAGGAGAGGCGTTGTCCTTGATAGCGACGAGTTTTGGCAGCGGCGAGTGTGCCAAATCTACAACATACCACCGGATGGCATGATGGTTACGGACCCAGCAGTTGCCCCCGTCTGGGCTTATTTGCCTTCCTAATTCCGACTGCGGTTCACAGAGAGATACCACAGCGTGCGACTGTCATCTTGAAAATCAATGATATCTTACTCCCTTCCATCTCATCACCTCCCCTCCTCAAATTCCTCGGCTTGCTTCCTCGCCAACTCCTTCACCTCTTCTGCCTCCTCCTTCTTCGGGATATACTCCCTCAACACCTCCTCAACATACCCCTCCGGCATTCCCTGCTCCACCGCATCCTTAATACCCTGATTCATCCTATAGATATACTCCTCCTGAATCTCACCCACCTTCGTCAACTTCCTATTGATATAAACCAACATCTTCACCTCTCTCGCATCCTTGGTGAAATCTGGTTTCCCATATTTGCCATCGATGCTCTCCCTCCCATCTTGTTCCTCCCTAGCCCAAAACTCGCACTCGATCCACTCTTTCCCATACGCAACCGGCACACCCTCATTCCCATCGAGGCGGCGTTCATCCTCTTTCTCGAGACTGTAGACGAGGCCCCATACTTCGTTCTTATAATTATGCTTCTGTTTTACATCCTCATTACTCTCAACGATATTCGCGTAACCCCTCTCGTAGATGATCCAATTGTAACCTTTCAACCTAGCAAGACCTAGGTACTTCGAGGTGGGGCATCGCTTTCGCATTTGATCGCGCCATAGGTTGGAGCCGTAGGCGAAGTAGATGGTTTCCTTGGTGGGAGATGCGATAGTGGGTTTGGACATTGTGGTTGTGAGAGGCATTGTTGGGAAATGGGGATTAGATTGGCAGGAGAGGTTGATGTTGAGGGACGACGAAGGAAGGATATCCATGGTGAACTTGGTTTTAAGTAGTCGTGATTGCTCAAGGTTATGATCTCGAGGGAAGAGTGAAGTGTCTTACATCTTGTCTGAGCTAGACATGTTGTAAAAGAAGACGTGATGTCGACGAGCACGTCACGTCTGAAGCCCGAGGTCGGGCCTGGCCTCACGCCAAGAGATTCACAGCAGTATGGATGGGTAGAAGACAGTGGTCGAACATTACAATGCTCATATACATCATTGACCGCATGCACGCTCATAGCTCTATCCGTACCAATACAGTCATGACCCTTCAAAAGCCTTTTACCCAACTCCAAACATCGTCTATCGTCCAAAGTTGCTGCCAATACTGCTCGGCGTCCAACTACTCGCCTTGCTACTAAGCCAACTTCCAGTACTGCTCATCCAACTTGGTGTGCTTAGCTTACTGCTCCAGCCGCCAACACTTCTTCCTCCGCCGAGACCACTCTTGCTGCTGCCGCCAAATGCCGACGATGCCTTGCTCGACCACTTCAGCTTGCCGTCCATGATTGATTGAATCATGTTGATGATCAAGAAAGCAGTGCTGCCGATGGCACGGAACAGCGCGAGACATGCTACACTCCACAAGATGAACTTGAGATAGTAGTTGTCACCGACGTGGGTGTTGCTGTAGATTTCGCTGACTCCCATGGCCAGGATCGCGTTCATGGACATCCACACGATAACGACATATGTTCGGACAGACTTGTAGTAGTCTTCTTGCATTTGACTCTCTGACACTCCCGGGACAGGAACCTCGATTCTGTCTCGCAGGTTTCGTAGTGCCTCATCGTAGCCAGAATCGATGTCGAGTTGCTCAGAGGGCATCTCGAGCTCGACAGTACCATTCTTGTTGGTCATTGCCACACCCAGATCCTTGTTGATGACGTTGTCGCCTTTCGTGCCCCATGTAACATCGTGAGTGTTACAGAAAGCGTAGACCTGGAGCGTGCAGATATAAGATGCCAGCAAAGTGAAGTACTGCCCTGATGATGTGAACATGTGCCAAGGATCCAGGTACATGAAGCTCATCAGGAAGTACAATCCGACCGTAGATAGCGTGGAGATAATCAGGTTCGTGAACGTGTTGTTGCCGAAGCTGATGTCAATCCCATTGATGAGTTGTCGTACGACGATGTAGATTGCCGCAAAGATATTGTAGCACATGATGATCGAGAAGACAATCAAGGAAGCCAAGAACATCTTCTTCGCTCCTTGCGGTCGATTGCCCATGGAGAGAATAAACTGGATCATGATCGTGATTACACACGTGTACCGAAGCACGATGAAGATGAAGTTCCCGATACCATGTCCGAAGGGGTCGACTTTTTTGTCCGCGAGAGAGCCAGCGATGAAGTAGAAGGTCAGGTAGAAGTTGCCAAGCGAGAAGAAGGTGAATAGAAGTTGCACAGATTGGTACAAGAACTCGATGTGTAGGAGGATCTTGCGTGCAATTGTGTGATCAGTAACCCAG
Source organism: Nothopassalora personata (assembly GCA_033816765.1). Classification (NCBI taxonomy): domain Eukaryota; kingdom Fungi; phylum Ascomycota; class Dothideomycetes; order Mycosphaerellales; family Mycosphaerellaceae; genus Nothopassalora; species Nothopassalora personata. Next base: position 662,828 of record CM066291.1, read on the forward strand.
ATTTGCTTGAAGTGCAGGAGTGAGTAGACAGCGGCGAAGAATGCTCCATTCAGCCAACGACGACGCTGTGAGACGAACTCTGGCACAGTATCCGGCACGTCAGTCTCTCCAGTGGCCGTCCGAACATACTTGAGGACCCATCGTTCGTTGCGCTTTGCGACAAGCTCCCAACAGAGGATGCGGTCTTCGGCAAGGTACATATTTGCGGTGAAGACATCCGCATCTTGACCATGTAGCGTCTCACCCTTGAAGTATTGGCTCAGGGGACCATGTCCGGTCTCGTCGTTCTGCAATGCGTGGTAACGGTATGCACTGAGTGCACCAGGCAACACAGTGATGTATCCAAACACCGATTCCAGCGGCTTGTCCAAAATATTGGACATTTTGTACTCGAAGTTTTGCGAGGCAACCAGAGGGTTCAGTAACGACAGACCCATTCGTCCTTTGGCTGCTTTGATCTCTCCTGCCGCACCAGCCACGTTCGAGTCCCGATCAAATGCCTTCCACAAGTGATACAGTGAGTCATCACCAGGCTTCGTACCAACATCGAGCAAGATGCACACGTTCGGAGTCAAGGCTCTGCCGAACGCATTGAAGAACCAACGATGACTGTTGAGCTTCTTCGCGTTCTTTTCCTTTAAACAAAAGATCATCTGACACGGCACAATACCCTTTTCAGCACCTTTGAACTTGAGATCGGAGTCGAGGGAAACCTGAGTGGTGTACTCGTAAACGTGTGCTGTAACTTCTCGCTGATTGACCAAGTTCTTCGCGATTCCAGATTGATAGCACCCCATTGCTGCGAGGGCGTCGAGGGTTCTCGGATGCACTTTCGCTCGACCATCAGATATGACACAGACTACAATCTTCTGCCAGCCGTCTTTGCCCCATGTCCGCGACTTGGCTCGACTGCAGAAGTGTGCAATGTTTCGCATGACTCCGTGCATAGTCCGCGTGAAGTCGATTTCGTTCTCGTTGTACATCGTTACGCAGATGAACAGCTCAGTCTCTCTCGCTGTCTGGCCGATGTTTTGTCGAAGCTTGTACCCGCGGTCAACAAAGTCGTCCGGATCGCAGGTCACAGCCGTGTATCGCATGTGCGTGAACTCGACATCGTCGCGTCGAGGCAAGAAAGAGTAGAGAATGGTTGGAATCTTGCATTCCAGAATCAGCTCGCCATTGATCAGCCTGACCTCCTTCTTTGCCATTTGTGCTTGTCGCGCTCCACGTCGCTCTTGCTTTCCTGATGGTGCTGGGCCGTATAAATCGTCATCGCCGTCCAATTTGGCAGAGTACATGCCATCACCGTCCGCGAGCGTCGAATCCGACACGAAGCTATCGCGCGACTCGAGCACAGGTCTCCCATCGGCGATTTCACTCTCACCTGTTGGCATCCCGAAGACGTCGTCTGGACCATCGATCGAGATTGAAGTCATCTCCGGCTCTTTCTCGCGATCAATGTCCATCGACGGAGGTCGTCCTGCAGCGAAAAGTGGCGCAGGTGGAAGTGGTCGCTTCGGCGAGCCGCCATATTGCGATGAGGGTGTGCCTGGTCGAGGGGCGCCATTGATGTCTGCTGGCTCGAAGGGGACATTCGTGGCTGGTGGTCGTACATACTCACGCGATCCTCGTGGTGTGCCAAAGTGCTTCGATGGAGATTGCGCAGATCTGGATGACGGTCGGTATGGATCGTAGTCGTTGCCTGGAGGAGGCATGCCCGGTGCGCCATCCAGAATAGAAGGTCCTCTGCTCGTGGGTCGAATGGGTGATGGTCTGATCGGCGATGGTCTGATCGGACTCGGCGGCCTGTTGAACGAAGGTAATGAGCCTAGATCATTTGCAGGAGGTGCTGCTTCGTGAATGTTGTCGCTGCTTTTGTCGCGGAAATGGACCTTGTAACGCTTCGTTGCCGGTGCCGAAGGTCGAGAAGATGAGAGATCACTCTCGACATCACGCAACAGGGAGTTGAGTTCATCTTGACTCTGGGTATGCTCGGGCTGGTTTTGAGTGGTGGGTGAAGGAGGAGGTCTCTGGTGTGCGCCGGATCTCAATCGCTCCTGTGCTCGCTGAAAGAGTTCCTGGGAAGACGCTCTGGAAGGCTCTGCGTAGGGAGGTTCTGACGCTTGATAGGAGACGTCGTCTGTGCTGGTGAGGAGGCGCATTGTTGCGCCATTGTGTGAAGTATCGTCATCGTAGCCAGGTGGAGGCCCATAGCTATTCGGCGCGGCCATGTCGTGGTCGTTGGTGGTGGAAGCGAGCGGAATGCAGACTCGAGAAATGCAATCTTGTTGTTGTGGTCAGATCTCGCCTATGCGCCAAGCATGTTTTCAGTGGTTCTTCGTAGAATCGCACAGCAGGAGGACCGTATGATGTTCAATAGTCTGCGGCAGCGCAGTGGAAGTAGATTGCTTTGACGTGATGTTTGATGTGTTTCCGGCGGTTGTAGTTCTAGGACTCGTCAGACGCGTGCTGCTGATTATCACCATGGCAACAATCCGATCCGACCTCCAAGATTAGTTCTAGCGAACTCTTTGGAGAATTTGATGGGAAGACGACGACATTGCTGCAGAGATCAGTTTAAGACGTTGTTGTTGTACCTTGGTCGTCGCATCTTGTGACAGGACCCATCACAACTCCCGCCATCTCCCATCGCTATCGACGATAGCCGCGCGTAGCTGTATCTCATGTCTACAGTGCGCTGAGATGAGGCCGGTGATGGCGAGAACAACATCCGCGGAATCCCATGCAATTCGGATCACACAGGGTGTTCGACAACTTCACTTCCACGTCTCACTTTCACCGAAGGATGATGATAGATTGGTTAACTTGCAGCGTCACGATATAAGGAATCCACATACCAAGACTACCTCTAACGCTACTCGTAGCAGCTACTCTTTCCCAACGGGCCTCGTTGCCCAATAGATCAGAGCCACCAAGGACCATTTCTCGTGTGATCACTCACAGTATGAAACCCAACCTAGTCATCTATCGCCTGCACCTAATCCACATACGTCAACCCATTGCACCTCGTCCTGCACCATCCATCCCAGGCAGTAGCTGGATAATCAGCAGTCCTCAAGCAAAACTTCGCGCACTTGATCTTATTTCCCCTCATAACCGAGTTCAGCTTCGGCATTCCATCAAAGGCCGGAAGGAAGATGCCATGCTCATCCTCAGCCTTGACCTGGACCGCAAGCTTCTCACACCTGATGCCTTGCTTGCCCCAAGTCTTGCAGCCGGACTTGCAGAAATCTGCGCGGGCTCCAGACATATCTTCGTCAGAAAAGGTGCAGGTCTCGGCGTCTTTGGTAATGAATTTCTTCATGACGGGCATGCTGATGGTGGAGGGGCTTGGCTTGGGCGCGACAGGTGTGATGCGAGTTGCGCGATCTTCAGATTTCTCCGGCTGGGAAGAGTACCATTTGAGAGGTCTCTCCTCCATGACCTGATCGTAGAGCTTGCTGCAGTCTTGCATATATTGCCAAGCTTCCTGACCGGGACCGGCAAGGCAAGCTTCACAATAGGTCTTGAGAGTCTTCGACATCATGGCTGGGTCTGGATTATACTTGGCGCTGCACAGATCCTCCCCGACTAGGAGAGGTCCGCGATTTCCGGGACCGCCGACACCGCGCTGCTGAACCCCTCCATGTTCATTGTCGCCATTGGGCAAGACAGGCCAGATGGGTAGGTGATGGCCAGGATCCTCCAATCCCACCTCCGAAGGACGTACAGCAGTGGGCAGCGGCTCATCGTGCATGATATCGTGAGCCCCACCGCGACCGCGCCGCTGGACTTGATGGATTACATCGCGAGACGATAGAGGTCTGAGGGGTCCCAGGTGATCGCCAGTATCGTCCAGAACGACGGGATCGTTGGGACCAGGTACTTCAAGCTCACTGCCCTGAAGCTCTTTGAACAAGACGCGAGCGACACCAGGAAGTGGATCGGAGGCCGTATGCTTCCCGCACTTGACGGCGACGTACTGGCCATCAACATCAACAGACCAATCCATGAGGCACTCTTTATTCCACATCATGGAGCCCCTCATAACATAATAAGGCTAGGACACATTAGCAATCTGCAGGAGACAATGTTAGGGGGGAAACTTGAACGTACCGCCGTCCGGCTCTCATCATACTCCCAGTGTCTACACACTGGGATGGCTGAACGCTTTGGAAACCCTTTCTTCTCATCGCCCGCCCATTGTTCCGCGCTCCATTTCGTGCAGGCTTTACCTTGGGTGAAAAGAACCTCCTCGGCCGAGTAAGAAATTGGTGCCATATTTATCTTTGGCTCTTTGGACTTGTCGGCAAGAGTAGCAGCCGAGAGGTCACCTTCGTCGGCAGTTCCAGGTGTCGTAAGCTTGGTAGCAAGCTTCTCAGAATGAGCGCCTTCTGCTGTCAGGACCGAGCCTTGGGTAGCGTTGACTGGTAGGTAGGCGGCGCTGGTGCAGGAGCAGAAGGCCAGAATCGCCGCAGCGATGGCCGCGGTCATCTTCATAGTTGTTGATTGTATTGTGGGTATCGGTTGGTGATTGGCAACAGCAGTAGTAGCACAAAGGTTGTGAGAATGCTGGAGAGAAAGAAAAGCGCATGGGCTTCTGTGGGAATCTAAAGTAGAGGTTTTTTTGTGCTGAGGATCATTTGAGAACATTTGAAGATAGAGGATAAGGTAGCTTTTGCTTACAGCTCGGCTGAAGCTATCGTGACTTCTGTGCTCGCTGAGTGGCCGTGGTCAGCATGCTTTGAGGACGAAAGCTGAGCAGCTTCGATGGCGTAGACAATCTTGCAGCTTACCAACAGAATCGAAACAGTAAACCCACGACCGAATGCATATTATGGCGACTGCGTGCTACACGCTGCTCAATGATACTTCTCCATATACCTCAGAGCCTGATCATCCTCATCAATGCCCGCCTCCTTCGCATGCGCTCTCGGATCCCCCTCGTCCTTCTGCATCTCCTCTCTCAACCACCTCGCCTCCTTATCCATCTCTTCCTTCGTCCTCGGCGTCCTCTCCTCATCCTTTGCCCACTCCCCAGCTTTCCTCTCTGCCTCTTTCTGGTGCTTCCCAATATTTCCCTCCTCGCCCTCAAGCCACTCATGCACCTTATCACCCTCACCCGGATCGCCCTTCGTCCTTGGGATCACGTGGCAATGCACATGCGGCACACTCTGGCCTGCCGCTTCGCCATCCTGAACCGCGACGTTGAAGGCTTCGGCTTTGTAGACGCGCTTAAGTGTCCGCTCGATGCGGGTGACGGTGTTGAAGAGGTCGCTGATCTCGTCCTTTGTGAGTCCAGACAGGCGAGGTTCGACGCGGAGGGGGGAGACGAGGATGTGACCGGGGAGGAGAGGTTTGAGGTTCACGATCGCGAAGGAGTATTTCGTGATGTGAAAGACCTACCGTTGGCTTAGCCGGAGTGTGGTGTGCGCGGCTTGGAAGACAACTGTACTTGAGATGTCACGTCAAAGGCCGCAAACTTGATCAGGCGACCTGGGAAGGACATGGTGTCTGATGTTGAGGTGCTCATTGATGATTGTGGTAGAAAGGGAGCTGAACGGTGGTCAAGCATGCACTGCTTTCGAGATTCACTTCTCGGAGTCTGCAATGACGTAGTCGACAGGGATGCTCATAGCAGGGCAAGAAACAACAGGCGCTCACAGACATATTGCCAGCGAACAATGCCGTTTGCCACGCCGTATCTTGGCGGAGGATAAGCAACTCCTGGCTGCGGCGCCTGAAAGCTTTCAGGTTCTTGACGATAGAGTATGGGCCATGATTGTATATAAATACTGGCACGTGGTCTTGATGCCGAAGTATCCACATTTCGTTACGAAGAGATTTAATTATACTGATACGAAGCTCAATGATACCGTCTCTCAGTAAGAATCATGCTGTTTAGTTCACTTCTCACGTATCTCAACGGGATCTTCCAGCTAGCTGCGACAGATCAACCCTGTCTCTTGAAGAACTAGTCCACGCTCTACAGCAAGCATCTCTGCACAACAAAGAACGTGCCAAGAAGCAAGCCCGCAGTAGCCGTAAAGACCATCCCCCGATGCGAGTCACCTAATCATCATCAGCAAGGGCAACCAAGAACCACGAATTCCAGATCACAATACCTTCCCTCGTCACCCCCAACGCCGCCACCACAAAGACATTCAACGGCAACCTCATCATCCCATAGACCTTCCCGCGCACCGCATCCCCCACAAGCTCACTCTTCAACCTCGCCATAGTAGGAAAATACAACCCCACGCAGCCCTCAAACAGCGCGAACGACCAGAACGCCACTACTTCCGCGGTAGTAAGGACCGGTAGCAACAAGCTGATCGCGGCCATTGCGAGGACGCTGAGCAGTATTCCGGTGGTGTCGCGCTCGTTGCGGAGGTTCAGAGCGGAGAAGACCATGGAGCCCATCATCATGGCGGACATGAAGCAGCTGAAGATGAGGCCGAAGGGGGGCGGGGTGGTGATGTTTTGGGTGGAGCGGGCAGATTTGAGGGAGGGGGACCAGAAGAAGACGAAGAGGTACATGGAGCCTTCGAAGATTGTGGTGGCGGCTGCAAGGGTGAGGACGCGTTTGTCGGAGAATGTTGTTCGGAGGCTGTGGAGGGGTTTGGACTGGGTGTGGTTTTCTTGGTCTCGGTTGGGGATGGTGGTGGCGTAGTTCTCATTCTTGCTCGTCGTCAGCGTTGGGCGTGCTCGATGGTCAGAAAGCGACTTACCCAGAATTTTCCGATCCCAACACCAGCTGCGGCTAGACACACAGTCGCCAACATGAACGGCGCAGTCTTCGTTTTTGTCCAGCTCACCACGGCCTCCCCAACGACTCCCGCCAGTATTGCCACCACTCCGCTCAATGTCACACTAGTGCTGAACATATCGCCCAGTCTCAGACCATCGCACAGACCTCTGGCGTGGTATTCGGCTATCATCCACGTCTCGAACACCGAGTATAGCAGAGTCGTGCTCAACCCTCCCAGTGCCCGACCTACGAAGAGCATGCTGATATCGTTGCTGAGGACCGAGAGGCAAGATAGGGAGTATGTGACGCAGAAGGTCATGCAGGCTCGCTTTCGTCCATATTTATCGGCCAAGGACCCCACGAAGGATGCTGTGATTGCGGCGGCGACGAAGCCTGTTGTAAAGAGAGCTGCTGTGAGAGCTTCGGAAAGGCGTTTTTCGTCTTTGTAGAGGGTGTACATGTAAGGTCCCTACGAACAATTTAGTATGTGTAGGTGGAAATAGATGCTTTGAATTTTGATCTGACCTGCAACCAGTCTGCCGCCATTGCCAATATGTACACACCAAAGTACATCGTCTTGAAATTCTTGACATTTTGTTCCGAAATTTCGTCTTTTGGCAGTGCTAACGTTGCTTCTTCTTTCTCATCGATGCTGCTGGACGAGGACTGCTGGTGCCGGTGGTAGGCCAATGCTGCGTTGAAGAGGATCAATGCTGCGAAGTAAATGCCGTAGAATTCCATGGTTGCTTAGTGTTTATGCATGGGGGCATCATCAGAGAACAGAGAACGGTCTTTTGTCCTCATCAATGATCCTGATTCAATGATGGGCCATACCATATCTTTTCACATTCTTGGTGTAACATGCCGAGTATCCCTGCATAAGAGCTTCACAATCACATTCCCTCGCGCGTCGAGAATGCGTTGCGAGTTTCAACGCGAACCTGATTATTAGAGAAGAGTGACTTTCCGGGACCGCTCTTGCTACAATCAACCGCATCAAGGTTAAACACATCAACATCATGACAGTCCAACCAAATCGGTTGCCATTCTTGCTGGCCTCGGTCGGGCTCATTCTCTTGATCGGCGCGTTTGTCCATCAGATGAACGTCGTCCCGGACAACTGGAAGAGTCATCTAAGTAAGACTGTCAGTACTGTATCCGCAGGCACAACAGACCAGCTCAAAGATGCTCCAAGCAAAAGTCATGGCGATACCGATGGAGCAAAGACCTGGCCGGCCCAGCCGTCGCAGTCGTCATTCTACGACATCGCGCTCAAGCATGGCACCGATAAGGTGACCAGACACCACTACCACCACATGTAAAGCAAAGGGACCCTATGCCGCACACCAATGCCTCAAAACTGATGCGCCCAAAATAGCTACCAGAAATACCTCGAACCCTACCGCCCCAGACCACTCAAGTTCCTCGAGATCGGACTCGGCTGCGACATGGAATACGGTCCAGGAGCATCGTATTACACTTGGCTCGAATACTTCCCCCAAGTCGACCTCTACTACATCGAATACGACGCCGACTGTGCCCAAAAGTGGGCTCATAAGACCACCGGAGCCACCATCTTCAGCGGTGATCAGGCTAATGTTACCTTCTTGCATGAGTTTCTGGCAGAGGCGGGGATGGACTTTGATGTGATTGTCGATGATGGAGGACATACGATGAATCAGCAAATAACGAGCTTGGAGGTACTGTGGAAAGCTGTCAAGAAGGGAGGTCTGTACTTCTGTGAGGATTTGCAGACGAGTTGGTGGGATGATAAAGGAGGCGATAGGGAGGCGTCGAAGAAGACCATGGTGAGTCTCTTACGTGTTGTCTTCGATGTTGTGTTTGGTGCTAATGAGTCGGCTTCCCAGGTGGGTATGATCAAGGAGTTGATTGACGATCTCACTGTTGAGACGGGAGATCATGCTAGAAAGCATAGAGTGAGCGAGGACATGTTGTTTGTGGACTGTATGGAAGAGGTGTGCGCGTTCACGAAGAAGGAGTGAGTTTATTGCTGGGTGATGGTTCGGGTGCTGGCTCGGTTCTTGCACACGTCTTGTCTTCCTCTCGACTCCGGCCTCAGCAAACATCGAACATACCTCATGCAAGAATCTTCATCTGGCAACTCTCGTTGACCGCATTGCTCGTGGACTAGAATAGCCAGACTTCTGGTGGTAAGTCATGTGTTCGAGAGGCAAGGGCCACCACTCCAAGCGAAAGATCCATCAGAAGACCAAATCACCTCGCGTGTCTGCTGTCCAAAACCCGTGGTAGCCCAGCAAAGCCCCAAACGCACTGGCCCGAAGACGTATGCGGTGCATGTCAATGTGTTCGAGAGAGAAAATGGCAGAAATGTAGGGAGCTATCGAGCTAGCTGACTAATCGCGCAGCAGACTCTCACCTCGGTCTCTGACAATGGAGGTCAGCATCAACAAATATCTTCTTCTCCATCATCCCATTCGAGCATCAACGACAGCAGAACCAATGTCCTCGTCGGATCTGCCAGCCATGCAGTCCGCAGCGGCCAAGTTCTTCACGGCAAAACACTTTGCAGTAGCAGGCGCATCCTCAGAAACTCGTAAATTCGGCCACCGGGTATTCGTATGGTACTTGCAACACAATCTACCGGCAATACCCATGAACCCGAAGCTACCATCAGTAAAGGTGCAGAATAAGACATATGACACAGTGCCCTCGCCTTCGAAAGTTTCGAATCCAGGAGAGACGAGCTTGTCAGTCATAACGCCACCTCCGGTCACGGCCGAACTACTGAAGGAGGCTAAGGATTCTGGAATCATGGCAGTCTGGCTACAGCCTGGATCTTTTACGGACGAGATTTTGGAATACGCGCTTGAAAATTGGCCTGGTGCTGCTATAGGTGGCTTTGCGGAAGGAACCGTCGGCGGTGAAGGCTGGTGCGTGCTTGTTGACGGTGACCAGGCCATGGAGGACGCTAAAAAGATAAAGTCCAAGCGGTAAGTCGAACGCTGAGATCGAGTTAACGTACTTTCCTCTGACTTTGCAATAGATCATCGAAATTGTAGGAGCAGGTCGCGACACTACAGTGTGTCAGCTGCAGACAGGAAACCCCATCAACGTCGACTTTGCTCTGTCGAGCAAGTATCGACACCTCTGCGACTTTATGTTGGCTAGATCTCGAAGAGAGCCACGATGGAGTTTCCTGTATGCAGCTGATACCCTGTACATGGTGATGGACCGAGAACAACAGCACCAGCTCGCGAACGGAGGATCTACGAGGACCATGTATACAGAGCTCGATCTTGAAGCACAGGATGTCTGTTTCGACGAGTTACAGGCCGCATGTGAAATCTTGTTGGGAGTAACGAGCATACATCGTGAACTTGTTCGCAAACAGGTCTTGGAAGATGCGTCTCTTGCGAACCACAGGAGGTTTGTGTCCCGTCCTCTCATGCCTACCACTGTTTCATTCTCGTCTTTCTCCGAGGTAATCATCATCCCGTCCTCAGCATCGACTTCGCCAACATCACGTGCTGCCAGCCCTATTCGAAGCGACAAAAGGGTCGGGACTGCGGGGATTCGGACCTACCCAGTTAGTTAGCAAATCGATCTTGAGCCTCCCATACCTTATTATCGTTATATCTCTTCGTTTTGAAGCCTCAGTACTACCAGTTTTGCTAGAAATAAGGTGTTGTTGCTCGCTCTATCCAGCGCACTCGTTGTCTACGTGTCCGGAGGCCTTACCGTCGTTGCGCGACCCCCTATCGTAGCCATGGCGCTATTATCTATTCAAGATCAGAACCTTATTCAATAGTGTCTCGAGAACGATTAGCTTGCACCGTTAGTAGTCCAGTTATTGTTAGTAGACAATAGGGGGTCGCGCAGTGCTATCTAGGTGCGGATTAAGCGCTTTAGAGCGACTAGAACAGTATAGCTAGTAGAAGGAGGCAGACCACGGTTAATTGAACCTTATATGCGCGACTAGTTGCTAGATATCGTCGTAGCAAAGAGCACGTACTAGTCTAAAGAGCTAGTATACTTCTTACACGCTAAGTTTAGCGTGCTTATAACATCTAAGACAATGGATCGCCTACTAAGTAGTAAGGACTTCTCGAAGAAGAAGATATCGCGTATCGCGGAGTAGCGCAACCCTATAGTAAGGGCGATGTTTAAAGGCCTACTACAGTAATATAAGGAGGACTAATTAGTGTATATCGATAAGACATACTACAGTAATAAGGTAGCCTACCGGACGCGTAGCTAGAGCCTAAGAGGCATGCCGGTATACGACCCTTAACACCTCCATTACAGCGAGCGATTTACTATATTACCGGCATACACTATCGAGGGGTATCTAGCGAATCCGCTAATTAAGCCTAGTAGCATAAAGAAGGTAGACTTTATCGAGTAGTTAATGCTATACGTACTGCCGTAGTGTAGCCGCTACCCTACGCTACGGTTAGTTATTATTATGGACAACTGCGTAACACACGATCGTGTTAATATCGAAGCTATATACGAAGAGGCTAGCGTAAGGATACTGTTCTTACCGCCGTACTCACCGGATTATAATCCAATTAAGAAGACGTTTCGTCTACTAAAGAGGTAGATTAGACAGTACGCTTATATAATGCCGGAGTATGGTAAACATAACTAGTAGGCCAAGTTTAAGGTGTTTCTTAAGGCGGCTTACGACGGTTAGTCGCACGGTATCGACTATAGCGTAATCTTTCGCAGTTATTACGTTCTTAAGGATAGTTATACGGTCGATCCGGCGCTTCTAGCGATAGATTTATAATCGGTTCGTAATAGATAAGGTGGAAGTAGACGCGCTAAGTCGAGCGTAAGTTGTGTTATGTTAATTAGAGTCGTAGTAGCTACGATATCGACCTTACTGTCGCTAGTACTTCATCTAAAGCTACAGTTGCGGCCTACCCCGCTAGCGCGTTTTGCGGCGATCCGCTAGGCTTCGCGTAATACATAAAGGTGTTATAACGACATATGTATTTATTTTAAACGCGCAATTATCTTAAATATATCGTCGGTAAATCATAAAAAAATCCGCTTATTTGTAGCTACTATAGTTGTATTAATCTTAAATCGTCTTATAAAAAGTTATGCCCTAAAGCCGCACCTTAGTCGTAGTTCGAGCTAGAGCTAGAGTTATAAGCTAGCTAGCTAGGGTCCAAAACGATAGATTTTAAGAACGTAACAACCACGGTAGCTATAAACGTGCTTATTGTTTTATTTTATACGTACTACATTTAATCGACGCGTGAAACGTATTTTATAACAAAGGGTTGTGTTATGCGGTGCTAGTATAGCTATAAACATGTAAAAAGCCGGCTTCGCGCTAGTGTCGGGCTTACCCGTTAGGGTCTAGATAGGTCTTAGCTCCCTAGCTAATGCCTCGAGGCTACGCTTATAACACTATAGCTAGCCTACCCTATAAGAATAACACAACTACAACTACTAGAGAAATATACATTGTATACTCGCTATATATTTTAATATCGCTAAAGAAGCTCGTGTTATCCGTTTATTTATATGATTTTTTTCTATGTCGTAGTAATGCGAGAAACATCGTGAATCTAGTAAGCCGTAACTCTACCTTATAACCCTATAATAGCGTGCCCTTAACTCATAAATAGGCCGTCGTTACTGCTTATTAACTAAGCGATATTACTAGCACCTTTAGTAGCGATATATCGCGGTAACTACTTACGGATTACGTCTCTTACACCCTTCTATTTAACGAGCTTAGCTAACTTACTATCCGTCTCTTTCTTAAGCATTAAGAGGGTGTAGAACTCCTTAAAAAGCTTCTCCTTAGTAGTAAGGATTGCTAGAGCTATATCGCTATTACGTTTAGCTATCTAGTTGTAGAAAGAGCGCACTTCTTAGCGTGTTTCTATGTTAATGCCCTACGGTAGCGGAGACGACTTATTATGTCGTTATTAAGGCGGATAAGTAGTCGGATAGTTAGTTAGATAAGGCGGTAACGTCGCTAAGGGCAATTAAGTAGGTAATTAAGGTAGCTAGCTACTATAATATTACGGTATTATAGGCGGATATTAGTAGCTATAATATAGCATTAGAGGTGCTTATAACGGCGCAGTCGCTACAATCGGTTAACTACCTATTATCGACGGCGTTAGCGTATTATTAGGTAAGTTATTCTTACTTCTCCTTAGTATAGATGTAAGGGGCAGCCTAGTAGCTAACCCTTATATATAGCCTTATTGTTATTGTCTCGTTCCAGGGCTAGTCTCAAAGAGAGATAAGTCAAGTCACGTGGCGGGATTATTCTTTGGAGAGGCTGAAGCAAGCTGAGCGAAGATGAATAATTGGAATAAGAGTTGTATTCCAATCAGTGAGATAGTAACATGAGTTGAACGCATTAGAACCATAAGGGTTTCTAGCGTTCCTAAATACAAAGGAGATTCGTAGATCTCGGTGATCAGTCTGATCAGTCTGAGCATGAGCAGTCTGATCAGTCTGAGCATGAGCAGTCTGATCGCTCCAAGTCTGAGCGCTCAGGCAGGATGAGTCACGTGTTCGTCTTTGAGTCACGTGTTCGTCTTGTCATTATGATTCCAGGGTCCATGGGAATCATTCCGTAACACCATCCCCTTCTTAGCCTAGCTTCGTCCCGAAGCTTCTTAAGTCATGTTGTACTTCCTTTTCGTGTCTCGCAACGATGTCTTCTTCCTCCCACAAACGCCGTCAACGACTTGCTTCGGATACTGAAGTTTCCGGTATCGAAATGGCCCCATGTACGAATTGTCAGAAGTCTCGATCCTCGGGCGCAGTAGTGAGGTGTATCGTGGGCTCTCGGTCTGGGAAGTGTTCGGCCTGCATTCGAAAAGGCTGTAAGGATTGCGATGTGCGTCTTTCTCGTCCGGAGTGGGAACGCCTTCGCGATTCGCGCGATAAACTCAAGCTGGAGCTTGAGAGGATCGAAGAGGAGGAGGTGCGGCTGAAGATGCGCAAGATCCGTCTTCGGAAACAGCTACGGTTAGCTGAGCGTCGTACCGATGATGCCGTCGCTAAGGAGTTGGAGGAGCTCGAGGAAGAAGAGGCGCGCGAGGAGCTAGCGTCCCTTGAACAGGCGTCGGGGGTAGAGGTGCCTCCTTCGCTAGTTCCTTTCTCGGATATCCTAGAGATGCCCGTAAATGACTGGGCGGCGCTTTCTGGGGCGGAGCCTTGGGGCGAGTCCCTAGGGGTAGAGTCCCTTTAGGGTACTTATTTGTAAGTTGTGTCCCTGTTTCCATTGATCGGCTAGGTAGCTCAGTGGTAGAGCGCAAGTTGTCTACACTCTTGAGGTCGTGGGTTCGATTCCTACTCTAGCTGCTCCCGGCGGACTGGTCACCAATCGGTGACTAGTCCGCTGGCCGCTTTTTGGTCTTGTAGTATTCCTGGATCTTTTGCTGACAGTTTCGTAGGTTTTGTTTTGGTTCCCAGGTATTTTCTGATTCGTCGTATCCTTTCCATTTGACAAGGTATCGCTGACCTTTCTTATCTAGGATTCTTTCGACTTCAAATTCGTTTTCTGCTTCCGGTTTAAAATGGAAGCTCTCCTGGCAGGGTGTTTCGGCGTCTGCGGGTTCCAACTTGGAGATATGGAAGACTGGGTGGATTTTGGCGTCTGGTGGTAGTCGTAGTCGATAGTTGACTAGTCCTACGACTTTGTCGATTAAAAATGGTCCGACCTTGACGTGATCCAGTTTCTTGGTCTGTCTTCTTGTTCTCAAGTTTTTTGTAAGGAGATAGACCTTATCCCCCTCTTTTAGCAGAGGTGCCATTTTTCTCGTGTCCTGCCGTTGTTGAGACAGTTTTCGTTGTGCATCTTCGATCGCCTTGCGTGTTTCTTTGTGCACTTCCTTAAGAGTGTCCGTCGTCACGATTGCTCTTTCGGCTTGTGGGTGGGATCCAGGTGTTCCAAATAGGTTAGGATCTTTACCAAAGTTCGCATAAAATGGCGTCGTTGAAGTTGTCTCCGATTTGTGGTTGTTCAGTGCAATCTGCGCCATTGGCAGTAATGAAACCCAGTTGTCTTGTGCGTAGTTGATGTAGTGTCGTAGGTATTGTTCTAGCGTTTGATTCATCCTTTCGGTTTGTCCGTCTGTCTCCGGATGATATGCTGTCGACAGCTTGTGTTTGATTCCGATCGTTCCCATAAGCGTCTTCCAATAGTTCGATGTAAATAGCTTGTCTCTGTCCGTTATAAATGCTTGAGGGAATCCATGGTATCGGATAAGTCTGTCTAGTACGAGGTATCCGAGCTGCTCTGCATTGTACGTTTCCGATGCAGGAATGAAGTGTGCGTATTTCGTAAGTCTATCAACCATGACTAGTATCATGTCGTATGGTTGTTTCGTAACTTGATCTCTTGACGGTGGGAGTTTCGTGATAAAGTCCATTGTGACTTCGTCCCATGGTTTCGTTGGTGGTGTCCTGAACTGTAGGTGACCGTATTTTGCGTGTCTCGCAGCCTTGTTTCGTTGGCAGTGTACGCATTGTTTAATATAGCGTGACACCTTAAGTCTCATCTGTGGAAATGAGAAACTGCGCTGTATTAGGTCCATTGTTTTTGAAGTTCCGGGGTGTCCGTAATTTGGTCCGTCGTGATGTTGTCGTATGCATTCTTCTTCTCGATCCTTAGGTACTTGGTATTTTCCTTGCGATATAGGGAATTGTTCGTCCCTGTCGCCTAATATCCGTACGATGTTGTTAAATTCTCTTGTGTTGGCACTAAGACTTCCGTCGGGGTTTGTCTTTAGTATTTTATGTTGCACTGGTTCTTTTCCTTCCATGTAGTCGCTTCTTCGGCTCAACGCGTCGGCGCGGCCATTCTCTCGTCCTGGAGTATATTTGATTTCGAACTTATACTGTCCTAGCAGCTCCGACCAGCGGGCTTGCCTTCGGGTAAGTTCTTTCGTCGTCGTGAAGTACGTAAGATTCTTGTGGTCAGAAAGAATCGTTAACTTCGGTGGGCCCTCGACATATACTCTCCAATGTTGCATAGCAGCAACAATGGCTAGAAGCTCTTTATCATGGATGTCGTAGTTCTATTCCGCTGTGGTCATTTTCCGGGAGTAATAGGCTACTGGGTGTCTCTGCCCGTCGTGTGTCTGTGTTAGACATGCGCCTATTGCCATATCAGACGCGTCGGTCTCGATGTGGACTTCCTTGCTACCATCGAATAGTCGAAGCGTGGGGGCTGAAGCGCATTGTTCCTTAAGTTTCTTGAATGCTTCAGTCTGTTCTTTTCCCCATTTCCAGGTGACGTCCTTTCTTGTAAGCATCGTCATTGGTGCTGCTATCTTTGAATAGTCCTTAATAAATTTCCGGTTGTAGTTCGCTAGTCCAAGGAATGATTGTACGTCCTTGACTGTTTTCGGTTCTGGCCACTCTCTAATTGACTGTGTCTTCGCAGGGTCGATCGTTATCCCTGTAGTGCTAATAATGAAGCCCAAGAATTTGACTTCTTTCTTATGGAATTCGCATTTCTCGGGTGCCGTCTTGAATCCTGATTGTGTAAGTCGTTCGAAGACGTCCTGGACTTGTTTTATGTGTTCCTGTAGGGATCCTTTTGTGTAGACCAGTATGTCGTCCATGTAGGCGATAACGCATACGTCGAGTAGGTCTCTAAGTGTTTCGTTAACAAGGTCCTGGCAGGATGCGGGTGCGTTGGTCAATCCCATTGGCATAACCAAGAATTCGTAAAGTCCGTATCTTGTTCTGAAAGCGGTTTTCCATTCTTCTCCTTCTGCCATCCGTATATCGTAGAAGGCATCTCGTAGGTCAATCTTCGTGTACCAGTCTGATCCGGTTAATCTGTCTTGTGCTTCTTCGATGTTGGGTAGCGGGTATCGGTTCTTAATCGTGATCTCGTTTAACTTCCTGTAGTCTTGTACGAGTCGTAACTTCCCGTTTGCTTTTGGAACGAACATACATGGAGTTCCTGCACTCGAGGTGGATCTTCTTATCCATCCTTTGGCTAGCTTCTCCTTCAGCCATTCTCGTAGGGTCTGTAGCTCTTTCTCAGACATTTGATATAGGGGTCCCCATGGAGGCTCTTTCCCTGGCTGAATGTTAATCTTATGATCCCATGGGCGGTGCTTAGGTAAGGCGGTTTTGCCTCTCTCCTCTTCAAAGAGTCGCGACCACTTGCGATACTCCTTGGGAATACTCAACTCTGAGATGTTAGTATTCTTCGATGGTGCGTTACTTCCATCACTTCCAGTGACTTCGTGACCCGGCGGCCCCACGCCAGTGTCTGTCCCGGTCGAAGGTGGTTCTTCTGTCCTTCTGTTCGGCGCAAGCTGTATCTCGTTTAGCTGTTTCCTTGCCTCATCTGCCAGTGAACGCTGCCACTGCGCAGGCTGAATGTCGACAACGCAATCGCATTCCCTAAATGTGAGTACTCCTCTTCTCCAGTCGATTACTGGATTGTGCTTTCTCAACCAAGGCATACCTAATACTATGTCATGACTGGCCATATCAGTGACATCCAAGGTAATATTCTCGTGGTGCTGTTGGATAGCCAGTGGCAATGGTATCGTCTCCCATTCCACGCTAGGTAACGATGATCCGTTTACCGCGATCAACTCGTAACCCCATTTCTTCTTCAGGGTAGCTAACCCGTTTCTTCTTGTGAAAGACTCGGAGATAAAATTCCCCGCTGCTCCTGAGTCGATCATGACACTGGTTTTGTGTCCGTTGACGATTGCTTGTGTCTGGAAAACTGTGTTTGATGTCGATGCGTGAGCCTGAGTGTTGCATAACTCCCTCCGGTCGCTCATTCCTGGGGAGCTGATCCTTTTCCCGAATGGTATGCGGTTCGCTGTGCTTCGTGCCTAGAGGCTTCGGCTAGAACCTGTAGCCCGTTGCCCTGTGTCCACACTTGTAATCTATTGCGTTCCTGGATCTTCTGCGTTTCTGAGTAGAGAGCCCGTACATGCTGTACTGCTGTTCGTAATTCATTCGATATGAATGTCCCTGACGGTGTAAGATATCCGGTTCCTGTTATTCGGCTTCCTATCGGTGGTCGTTCTGTAATGGCGGTTGCTAGGTTCTCGGTTGTTTCCATGAGTGGGTATCCCCAGGCCATGCCTCGTAGGGTGTTAAGTGTCTTGTCAAACTCAATGGAATGTAGCCTTCTTCGTCCGCCTATTTTAGGTAGGAATTCCTCGTGCCTTCTCTGTAGGTAGATAATCATGTCGTACAGTTTCTTAGGTGCATCTACCGTGAAGGTAAGTTGTTCGTTGTCGTCGTTAGTGTCGCTCTCTTCTCCTTCGGAGGAATCTTCTTCGCTTGATTCTTCCGGATCCTGTTCTTCCTCGATGGTATCTAGCCCGGTGGTTTCTTGACTTTCTTCCTGTGGTTCTGGTGACCATGATCCGTTCCATCCTGGGTCCTGATTTTCTTTGTCGCTTCCATCTTTGTTGAAGTAGGATTCATCGATGTCCACTTCTCTGAGCGTGGCGTCTTGCCTATGCGTCGCTCCCAGGGTTCCTCGTGGTTGCCGAGGCCAATACCCTGCGCCTGACTTCGCGGCGTAGTGGATTTGACACGAGTCTTGGTAACAGAATCGCCAATGAAGGCTTCCATGACCATTTCGAGGCTCAGGTTCGGTCTCGTAGTCGACTCTTCGTGTCATCATGTTGAACTGTCGTGGTTGGTTCTTCGCATCAAATGGAATGACCACCATTTGCTGCCCATAGTATCCTCCTCGTCCTTCTGAGGGGTCCAGGAGAGGCGTCGTGCTTCTGTTGCTAGCTCTCTCCCCCACTCTCCGAGTATAGTCGGTATCTCCCCGAGATCCAACGCTGCTCTCAGATTTACTAGTTCGGGGTTGCATCATATTGAACTGCTCGCGGCGCACCATATTTTTACCGCGGCAATCCCGCGCCATGTGACCTTCCTTGCCACAGGCATAGCATGTGAGTTTTCCTTTTCCTTTGAAGGGCTTTCCGTGGCCCCTACTCTTAACGATCCTCCGTCCTCGTTGGGTAACGTCCAGTTCCATTGGCTGTGGTCCATAGTAGGGTTGGTTTTGTCGTGAGAATTCTCCCCTCGCAACGTATCCTCCTAAGGGTCTGCGGTCCGGAGCATATCCTGCTATTCCTCCTACTTTGGAGTCGTATTTCTTTTCCTGGTGTCGTTCCCAGAGCTGATCATCGATATTGATCGACGCCTTCATTAGCTCTTCGAGGTTGGTGATCCGTCCCCCGTGTCTTATCAACTCGTCCTTGACGGAGTCCTTAAGTCCACGTCGGAACATAGTCATCAACGCCGTCTGGTCCCATCCGGTGATTTGTCCGTATTCTTCGAATTTGGCGGCATACTCTGAAGTAGACGTCTTCTGCTTTAGGTGTTGAATAATTCGTATGGCCTGTTGGACTTCGTTCGAGGTTCCAAGGATTGACTTCATCTTTTCTTTGAAAAGGGTGTAGCTCCTGAACATTCCGGTGGGGTCTTGTCGTCCCATACCTTCAAGGTATTCCTTAAGGTAAGGTTTGATCCAGTTCTGCGCACTTCCGCGAAGGTACGTGATGGCGAAAATAGTTCTTTTATCGGCATCGACTGGGTTGAACATGAGGTACATATCCATCTGACTGATCCAGTCGTCGAACTTGGCTCTATCTCCATAGAAGAGGTCTGGCTTAGCAGCCTTAACGTCATTCTTCCTTGGAATAGGCTCGTCATCGTCGTCAGACTCATCGTTCCTCGTAGCGGTCTGTTGTGGTGGCGCACGGCGGATGCTTCCTGCTTCGCTGGGGGCGGGTGTTCCCCTACCAGCTGCTTGAGTAGCGCTCATCCTGAGGGCGTTCAAAGTGTTATTGTCTCGTTCCAGGGCTAGTCTCAAAGAGAGATAAGTCAAGTCACGTGGCGGGATTATTCTTTGGAGAGGCTGAAGCAAGCTGAGCGAAGATGAATAATTGGAATAAGAGTTGTATTCCAATCAGTGAGATAGTAACATGAGTTGAACGCATTAGAACCATAAGGGTTTCTAGCGTTCCTAAATACAAAGGAGATTCGTAGATCTCGGTGATCAGTCTGATCAGTCTGAGCATGAGCAGTCTGATCAGTCTGAGCATGAGCAGTCTGATCGCTCCAAGTCTGAGCGCTCAGGCAGGATGAGTCACGTGTTCGTCTTTGAGTCACGTGTTCGTCTTGTCATTATGATTCCAGGGTCCATGGGAATCATTCCGTAACACTTATATATAACATACGGTCGCGACCGGCTACTAAGCCGTACGTAACACGTATAAGTACACCTTGCGACGCGCGATGCGTCTTAAACAAAAGGCAAGAATTAGTTCATCTACGACTAGCAGGTCGTAGGCGTGCTATACATTACGACATCCCCTTAATAGTTCTAATTCTTCTCTTCGTTGCAATCCATACACGCTATAGAGTCCGAACGCGACGATAGCAGCGCTACGCCTACGGCTCCCCTAAGCCCTAGGGCCTAGTAATAAGCGAGGCGTGCAGCCTTAGTCGTAAGGAGGGATGCCCTTCGGGCAGAGGTTAAGGAGAAGGAGATATAGAGGGAGATTGAACAGTTAGAGATCTTGCGGGACGTAAGCGTGCCGCCGGCGGACCCTTAGGGCGAATCCGGCGGAGAACTATCCCCTACTCCCCCTCCCCCTCCTCTATCTATAGTAACTAACGATAATATCGTAGCTTAAGGCGCGGTTGCATCGTATGCGATACGTTTGCGTCTTAAAGAACCTACGCCTTTTAGAGGGGACTCGATTAAGAAAGCACGGGTATTCCTAAGGGAGCTCTCTCTTATCTTTACCCTCTTAGGCGGCACGTATGCGACGAACGAGTTAAAGGTCCTATATAGGGTTATATACCTAAGCGGAGAGGCAAGTAAGCGATAGCACGCTAACTATAGCGTCCTTAACCTTAAAGGGTATATATACTAGGACTTTAAGGAGTTCTATCGAGACGTATACGGTGATCCTATAAACCGCGTACTTAACGTAATGTTAGAGTATAAGGCGGTGAAATAGAAGGATAACTAGACAGTGCGTCAGTTTGCGACTAAGCTAGATGTTATAGAGGATTAGTTAGGGGACTATACGGAGGCGCAACGCGTGCGACATATGCTCGCTAAGCTTACGCCTAGCCTAGGGTCCGTAATCGTTAAGTTTTATAACATCCTAACAACTAGAGAGAAACTAGTGATCCTAGCTTCGCGTATTAAAAGCACGGAGCGTAGTAGCGGAGGGCACGACCGCGGGTAGCATAGTCGCCGTAGGCGAGAGACTAAGGGCGACTAAGGGCGAAGCAATCGTAGCTCGAAGTAGTAGAAGCATAGTTAGGCGTCGCGTAACCCGGGTGCGAGTTACTAGCGGGACGCCGGCGGATCGTCTATAACCTTCGATAGGACTAAAGCGGAGTGCTATAGATGCTATAAGAAGGGTTACATTAAGACGGATTGCCCGAATAGGCACCTATGGAAGGACCGTAGCGCGTAAGCGGTTCGTAGGGTAGACGCTACGAAGGCTCTAACTAAGAAGGGCAGCGACTAGGGAAAAGGTAGAGGACTAGAAGTAGGTCGCTCCTAAGTCCGAGTTTTCCTAAAGTCGACCCCTTAAGGCGAGTAGATATGTGTCTATCGCAGCGACTAGGGAAAAGGTAGAGGACTATAAGTAGGTCGCTCCTAAGTCCGAGTTTTCCTAAAGTCGACCCTTTAAGGCGAGTAGATGCGTGTCTAGCGCGTTACTTACGAGGCGCAGTCGAGACTCGTAAGGGCTTTCGCGAGGCTACGTTTCTCCTAGATAACTATACGGATCTTAGCCTAGTGTCGTATAAGTATGTACTCCGACATTAAATGCAACCTATTAATAGGGTAAGGCTACCGAAGTTAGAGTCGTATGCGCATAACCTAGGGTATTACTACGGCGCCTTTGCGGTTCGGCTACGACTCGCTAATAACGCGGGAGTAGAGCGCGTAAGTAACGCCATCTACTACGCGGTGCCTATAGGTAGGCTATTAGTGATTTTAGGTAGACCCTAGCGGCATCGTAATCGGATAGTAAAGGCCGATAAGGATAACTAGTAGTACTACGGTATAGAGACGCCTACGGTTTAGTAGCGTAACGCACGCGAGTTCCTTAAGGATCTCGTGGGCTTAAAGTAGGTTTATGCGATAAGTGTTCGGGCTATTACTATAGTAGTACCTAAAGGAGAGGGCCCCTCGTAGCCTAAAGAATTTACAGACTTCCGAGATGTATACGCACCTAATAAGTAGGCGAAGCGCAAGATGCCCGACGGGGTTAAGCATGCGATTAATCTCGTTAAAGGAAAGAAACCCCCTTTTAAGCCGCTATACTACTAGTCCTTAACTAAGCTAGAGGCCTGAAAGGAGTACCTTACGTAAGTAATGGAGAAGGGGTGGATTAGGCGGTCCGTAAGCGAGGCAGGTGCGCCTATCTTGTTCGTACTAAAGAAAGACGGTACCCTTAGGCTCTATATAGACTATAGAGGCTTAAATAAGATTATAGTAAAGAACCGATACCCCCTACCCCTAATTAGCGAGACGCTAGATAGGCTATTAGGTTCTAGGTTCTTTACTATAATCGATTTAAAGGACGCCTACTATCGTATCCCTATTAAGCGAGGCGATAAGTGGAAGATAGCGTTTCGTACGCGATACGGATACTACGAGTACCTAGTAATGCCCTTCGGGTTAACTAACGCACTAGTAACCTTTTAAGGGTATATTAATAAGGCGATAACCGGCTTAGTTAATAACATTTACGTAGTCTACCTAGATAATATCCTCATCTATAGCGAGACGCGTAAGGCACACGTACGAGCCGTACGCGAAGTGCTTACGAGGCTACGGAAGTTTACTCTATTCGTAAATCCTAAGAAGTGCTACTTCTTTTAGGAGAGTATAGAGTTCCTTAGGTTTATCGTAAGCGCCGTAGGCGTGTCGATAGATAGGAGTAGGGTAGCCGCTATCGAGGAATGGCCTACACGTACGACCTTTTATAAGGTCTAGTCCTTCCTTAGGTTTTGTAACTTCTACCGGCGTTTTATAGAAGGATACTTAAGGGTCTATAAGCCCCTAACGGACCTACTAAAGGGATCTAAGGACGGTAAGAAGTAGGGCCCTCTTACGTAGACCTTAAGCGAAGAGTAGGCGTTTCGATAGCTTAAGGCCGGATTCTTAGGTGTACTAATGCTTAGGCACTTTGATTCTACGCTACGCACGCGAGTCGAAACCGACGCGTTAGGTTTCGCGATCGTAGGTATTATATCCTAATTGTTTAGTACTAAGTAGTATCCTATCGCGTTCTATTTACGTAAGATAATACTAGCCGAGTGTAACTACGAGACGCACGATTAGGAGCTACTTATAGTAGTTAAGGCTTTTAAGCATTAGAGGCTATACTTAGAGGGCGCTACGTATACGGTACGAGTACTAGTCGACTACGCTAACCTATAGGGCTTTATAACAGTAAAGTAGCTAAATGGGCGGTAAGCTCGATAGGCTACGTTCCTATAGTCTTTTAATTTTATAGTAGAGCATCGGCCGGGTAAGACTAACCTAGCCGACGCGCCTTCGAGACGTAGTAACTACGTAGCTATAACGTAATAAACTTCGAACTTGCTACCTACCTTATAAAGTAAGCTATCTTTCTAGAAGGAGTCTCTAGAAGGGATAAGCAAGCCGACGGTAAAGCGCGTGCTTACTACCTACGAGGCGATGTAGGGCGACATAGGCGCGGCAATAGTAGTACGGAGAGGTAACCTTCCCTATTAAGACAAGCCGTCGTTACTAGTAGTAGTATGCGCTACAGTAATATAGGGTTAAGCTTATAGCTCGACGGGTAAGTTAATCCTACTCTTAATAAAGATCGCGTAGTAGTAAGACGACTAGTATATCGTATACTTAGCGTAGGCGCTAAGCGCGAGGGACGCTAAGGGATAGTATATAAAGGATAACCTTATATACTACGGAGACGCGATCGTAGTACCTAGGGATTACGTAATTAGGTCGCATCTAATTCGTATGTACTATAACGACGTCCTCGCGGGTTACTTTAGAAGGACTAAGACTAAAGAGCTATTACGACGTAATTATTAGTAGGACTTACTTAGTACGGACGTGAAGTAATACGTCTAAGCCTATAGAACCTACTAGGGTTCGAAGGCTAAACGCTATCGACCCTATAGTAGGCTATAACCGCTTCCTAGACCGGAGCGGCCGTAGTAGGAAATCACTATAGATTTTATTACGGACCTACCTCTAAGTACGCGAGCCGGTTACGTATATAATGCGATCCTAGTAATAGTCGATCGCTACTTAAAAATGAGCTTATACATTCCGACGACGAAGACTTATATAGCCGTAGAGCTTACGAGGCTCCTACGAGACAAAGTCGTGCGATACTATAGTGTCCCGTTAGGCATAGTAAGCGACCGAGGTCCGGTCTTTACTAGTTAGTTTTAGAGTAACTTCTACTTCGAGGCGCGTATAAAGCGTAAGCTATCTACGGCCTTTTACCCTTAGACTAACGGCTA
This sequence comes from Nothopassalora personata, assembly GCA_033816765.1. Taxonomy (NCBI): domain Eukaryota; kingdom Fungi; phylum Ascomycota; class Dothideomycetes; order Mycosphaerellales; family Mycosphaerellaceae; genus Nothopassalora; species Nothopassalora personata. The sequence continues at coordinate 687,111 of CM066291.1, forward strand.
AACTAAGAGGGTAAACTAAACCCTCGAACAATATCTTCGTTATTACTATAGTAACAATTAAACTAAGTAGGCTAAGTAGCTTATAGTTACTAAATTCGTAGCTAATAATAGCATCTACCTAATACTATAGATAAGTCCGTTCGAGATAGCGTACGGTTAGCGACCTAAGATTGCCTCTATACTAACTAGATCTCGAGACGAGACCTAGGGGGGGGAAGTACTAGTAGCGGTAATAGCTACGAGTCGTATACAAAAACTACGCGCTACACTCGAGGAGCGATAGAAGGCTATAGTAGAAAGCTAGGCTCGCTACTATAATAAGACCTACTAAGCTAAGACCTACCGCGTAGGTAACTTAGTCCTATTATTAACGAAGAACCTTAAGTTAGCAGTGCTAAAGAAGAAGATAGGGCCGAAGTTCATCGGCCTATACCGCATTACGGACGCTATCGGTTCGTAGGCGTACCGCCTAGCGCTACTAGCTGACTTAAGGCTCTATAACGTCTTCTATATCTCTCTCCTCGAGCCGTATATCGGTAGCGATGAGGATGGACCCGTACCCCCTCTAGCTAATAAGGACGGAGAGTATAAGGTAGAGGTAGTACTAGATAGGCGTAAGCGTAAGGGTAAGCTGTAGTATCTAGTCTAGTAGAAGGACTAGCTAGAGGAGTATAATAGCTAGGAACCGGCGGAGGGCCTCGCGAATACGGATCGCATAGTAGCCGACTATAAGGCGTTAAGGAGAAGTAAATAAGACTAGCACTAGAGCATAAACAAAACTTTTCTTAACTATAAACAAAACAAAAGCTAAAGAGTAGCGCGCCTACTAGGGGCTACGTAGAGTAGTAGTAGGCAAGGAGCCCGCGAGTAGCGTGTAAGGCAAGCGCCTCAGTTATCGTCGCGTAGTAACTTAGGTAGGAATGCCTAGTTAGTAGCGGTAGTATTAATGTTCTACGCCTATAGGAACTAGGACTACGGTTAGTAGGGTACACGTATATAAGGAACATACGACTTACGGCGCGGCCGAGTTCGAATAGCCTATTAAGGGCGCGGTTCTACTCCTACTAGAGCGCGAGGGCTACGGCGGCGGGGGCGGCGGTAGTAGTAGCGGCGGCGGTAGTAGTAGCGGCGGCGGGGGCACGTATATAGGTTTCCCCGGTACGCTTATGCTTATAGGCATTAAACTGCCTAATGGCCTATAGAAAGGGTTAGCCGAAGCATAGGAGACGTACTAGAGCCCCCCCCGCGAGTAGTAGTCGACTCGTAGGAGCAAAGTAGCGACTTACCTCCGTAATGTCGTTACCTAGCTAGGCACATAGGCGGATCTACTCTACTAGCTCCTACTACTAGAGGTCTATAGGCGCCTAGCCTATTATAGCCGTAAGGAAGTCGCGCTAGGAGCGCGCGGCGCGTAGGCGGCTTACTAGCGAGGCGATAGCGTAGCTAGTATTAGGTACGCACTTGTGTCTATTACGCCTATAGCGGCCGTACTTCCTTAGGAGCTCGCCGGTAGTAACACTATTACAGTTATCGGCTTCGTCTAGTAAGTAGTTAGTATACGAATTGTAGGCGGCGCGCGTAGAGACTTACCCTTAACGAAGTATAGGAGGCACCGTATATATATATTAATCCTCTACGAGAGCTTAGTAGCGGGCGAGGGCGTTAGTAGCTACGAGGGGGATACTAGTCGCTTACGACTACTAGGCGTTCTAGGTGCGTCGCGTACTAGAGCCGCCTAGCGGCGCTCGTCTTCTAAGGTGCTAGTAGTAGTAGTACTGTCGCTACTAATGCTACGGAAGGAGACGGAGCGGCTAGAGAATAAAGGCGAGGAGGGCCCGTTAGATATAATAATAATGATGCTAGCGAGGCGCTTACGGTACGGGTGCGGTACGGGTACGTAGTAGTAGTGTAACGAAGGTAGTACGCTAGGGAACGTGCTAGGAGAATAGGGCTAGGTTAGGCTAGAGTTTTATGCCCCTAACTAGCTACGTCGGTATAGTAACTAAGCCTTACTTACCTACACCTATATAACGACACGTACGTGACCCGTATGTAGGCCGTATAGTAACTATAATTCTAGAAGTACGTAGGAACCTCTACGTAGCAACTAGCGAGCTAAGGACAGCTCGCACGGGAGGGGAGGCAATTATAAGGGGCAGCCTAGTAGCTAACCCTTATATGTAGCCTTATATGTAATATACGGTCGCGACCGGCTACTAAGCCGTACGTAACACGCATACGTACACCTTACGACGCGCGATACGTCTTAAACAAAAGGTAAGAATTAGTTTATCTACGACTAGTAGGTCGTAGGCGTACTATACATTACAACATCCCTTAATAATAGAAGTCTTATGTATACCTCTAACTTTAACTGCAATATTAGACGGCATTATAGATAGTAGAATCTTAGCTACGCCGTCCTTACTAGATTTACGTGCTACCTTAATGCGTCTATACTACTCTTATATATAACCGCCTTTAATAGTATAGTACTTACCTTCCTTAATAAGATAGCCTATTAGACTAGTGCCCTTAGACTTCTTATTATTACACTGTTTATCTTCGTAGCGATGCATAAGTAGGAGCTTCTAATAGTCCTTACGTGTTGTTAGTATCTTGTCGAACGCGTTAATAATAGCTATATTAGCCTTCGTAGTTTACTTCTTATTTAGCTGCTTCGTAGGCTCCGGTTATAAGGACTCTTCGAATGTCTCTTACGGTAATAGCGGTAGCGACGAACCTAGTATAACAGTAGGTACGTTAGTCCATTTCTTAGTAATATAGAGTGTTATAACACGCTTTATGTCTTACTATAGTTTAAGGAAGGGTTCTACGTTTACCGTAAAATTAGTAGGCTTAGTAAGCTCGAATTAATTAGTATCTAGCGTTATGCCGTGCTTCTTAGCCTCTAGTAACGCCTACCTCGATAACATGAAGTATTGCATACCCTTAGAGTCTACGTATGCCTTCGCCTACGCCTCTAACTTCCTTAGAAGCTTAGTAATAGCTCTAATATCACCTTAGTAGAGGTTACTAATAGGGGGAAGTTCCTTCTTATTAAACACGACTATTAACTTAACACGGACTAGATCCAGTCGCGGCGTTAATAGAGCTAGCGTTACTAAGGGCCGTAGCGTTACTAATAGCCGTGAAGTAGCGACAGAGGGCGCGGGTGTTGCCGTAATAGACTTAGCTCTAGTTAATAAAATATTAGGTTCTTTCGGCGGCGATAGTAGACGCATTTCTTAACCGTTTAACTTACTTTTTATTCGAGCGACATGCTATAATTGCGTAGATAATGCCTATGCTTTTCTAGACTTCTTAGGCTTCTAGGTTAATGTGTCCTTAATAGGTAGAGCTAGCCTCTTTTTTGTAGTCGGAGGGGTCGGTTATTAAGCCTTAATCGATAGCCGCTTACTAAGCTTCAACTTCACTACTAGCTTCGCGCTACTAGCTACGGGTGTCGCGTATGCTTTAGAGCCTAATTTGGCCGTAGTTTTCACCGGTTCTAATACACCCTACCTAAGCTAAGTCTCTACTAGCGTAGCCATTCTCCTAGTATATATACTGCGCTAATAATCCTTGTCTAAATCGTTACTTATGTCGTCCTTAATCTAGCGTAACTAGTCGCGTTGCAATGCGTCTTCTATAGGATCGTATAACTAAACAGTAGGCAGTTCTTAATTAGACTCTAATAGCTCTTCCTCGTACTTAGTCTAGGTCTCCGGAGGTAGCGGTAGTAGTAAGAAATCGCACAACTGTATGTTCGTGAGGCCCTAAGTCTCTGTAGTGCGCGCAATATAGCTAGGAGGCAACGGTATAGGAGGTGAGGATCGGGTAAGGTCGTATATCTTCGAGGTATGCGCCGGGGGTGTCAGTAGGCTAAAATCTAGACCTTTTAGGCTGCTTTTTCTTTCTATGGCCTTAGACAACGTAGAGCAATTAGAATATGTAGTCATTTGTGTGTGTAGAGGTCGTTAATATGGTGCGCTATGTGTAGGAAGTTTCTATGTGATTACGCTGAGGGTACTGGGTTACCCCACATTGAAGAGTCCCGACCCTTTTGTCGGCTTGAATAACGCATATCAGGTACAAGCTTTTCTCGGCGGTGCTTGATCCGATCGGGACCGCGGGATCATTTCACTCGCCCCATCTTCCAACTCGTTGAGCTGGCGAGACGAGCTCTCATCATGCATCGCAAGCGCCGCATCAGAAACCATACAGACGTGACGAATGGACACATGACGCGTATGGAACGCAACCTGGTGTTTCGTCTAGTCTACGTCTTGGGCGTGTGAGCCTTCGAAGCAGCAGCACGTTATCACCCTCAGATAAGGTGTGGATGCCTTATCTGCAACAAGGCGCCGCATGATAGCCTGCGTTGGTTGACTGCAGCTGCAGGCACAAGGCATGATTAGTGCTCGCTGCCAGATACCTAGCCGGAAGCTGACTCGCGAGCCAGCTCTGAAGCAAGACTGATCGCCCTGTGACGTGCCATAGTATGGGACATGATGTAGCAGCCGTGCTCCCGTCGAGCGATGGCTTGAAGCATATATGACCACGCGGTAGCCAAGGGAAAGTGACCTTCTCCTCCCAAAGGCTCCTCGATCATATACTGCAATATGGCTAGCAAATCCAATTTCGTGCGCGGCGCGTTGAAGCGCAACCCAAACCACAAGCGCGACGGCCTAAGGTCTTATGTGCATGCAATGAACAAGTGGGGCTTTGGGCCTACGATTCAAGGTCCATACTGCAGGGTGAACCAGGTTCATCAGCAAGGTCAACAGGCTGTGTTCAAGCAGACTGGCAAGAGAATGTGAAGTCAACGATTGTTTCGTAGACGACCACTACTGACAGAATTGCAGTGGCGGAAGAGCACACGTGAAGGGTCACGTTCTTGCTAAGACTGATTCGTCTGGTCAGACCGGCAATGTTCCTGTAAGGACATCGTAAGCAAGGTGGAGAGTGATGTTCGCTAAACAGGCGTAGGCTGAAGACATCGAGAACAACGCCGAGTACTTGGCAACGGTTGGCATCGGCACACCAGCGCAGAATCTAGCACTAGACTTTGACACTGGAAGTGCTGACCTCTGGGTGTGGTCGACTGAACTTCCCTCCAACGTCAAGAAGCAGTCCGGCGGAACCGCACACACCATCTTCGACTCGTCAAAGAGCTCTACCTTCAAGAAGTCGTCTGGCTCTACCTGGCAGATCCAGTACGGCGACGGCTCGACCGCCTCCGGTGACGTTGGAACCGACAACGTCAATGCCGGCGGCCTCATCGTCCAGAACCAAGCCATAGAGCTCGCAAAGACCCTCAGCGCTCAATTTGTGCAAGGTCCTGGTGATGGCCTCCTCGGTCTTGCCTTTGGCAGAATCAACACAGTCCGTCCAACGCCAGTCAACACCCTGGTCGAGAACATGATTGCCCAAAACGATATCGACAAGCCAAACGAGCTCTTCACTGCATATCTCGGCAGCACCGCCGTTGGTGGTAGCTCTTCTGGCAACAGCGGCTGTACATCTGACGATTCTACCAGCTTCTACACTTTCGGCTACGTTGATGATCAAGCCACTGATGGCCAGACTCCTTGTTACACAGCCGTCGACAACTCGCAGGGCTTCTGGATGTTCGATAGCACTTCGGCTAAGGTTGGTGATCAGACTGTTACCCGAAATGGCAATACTGCGATCGCGGACACTGGCACAACTCTCGCCCTGGTCGGTGATGATGTCTGTAGGGCAGTCTATGGTGCTATTCCGGGTGCTAAGGAGAATACTCAGCAACAGGGCTGGGTCTTCCCGACTAGCACGGATCTTTCGACCTTGCCGCAGGTTCAGTTCGCGGTTGGTGATAAGCTCTTCACAATCAACCCGGAAGAGCTTCCATTCCAGGACCTTGGTGATGGAACGTACTATGGTGGCATTCAGTCCCGTGGTGACCAGGGCTTTGACATCTTTGGTGATGTTTTCTTGCGCTCGGTGTATGCCATTTTCGACCAGGGTAACATGCGCTTTGGAGCTACGCAGCGAGCGTCGACTTTGAGCTCCTCGACGACTGCCAAGAAGTAGGACGTTGCTTATTGCCCGAGCAGTACGTGGTGCATCACGAGAGAGCTGTCGACAGATGACATGAAGTATTGACAAAGAAGAATCTCGACCTCTATGCTGTCTACAAGCGTCTTCTTTTTGTCACATAGACAAACCCTCTTTTTGTGTCATGAGCAGTAAGCATTGCAGAGCACCAGACCAGCATTCTGCTGAGAGCAGAGTCCACCAACATATTCAATGGGTCCGCCACCTCCGAAAAGTCGGAAACAACAAGCAAAGGACAACCCAGCCGCAAATACTGAGCCCAGTCATGCTACGACTTGTTGCGACCAGATACATCTTACACATCGGGGCTGTTAGGTCTGGTCGTCTCTGGTGGCGTGGAGAAGATATCGTCGTCTGAGTCGTCCTGATCACATTGAGCGGGCGTTGCGGAAATTTGCTGTTGAGCTCGGCGTGAAGATCCGAGCAGCAACTTGAGAGCCGGAGTAAGAGGTCACCGAGAAAGCATCAACGGGCTCATCCTGGCGTGAAATAGCGAGATCTTGGAGCCTGCTGGCCAGAGCGGTTGGCGGGACGCCGATAGGATGTTGACTCGGCCTGTGCATGTGACGTCCTCTGTTGGCCTCCTTTGAGTAGTCAGTTCACATCTAGACCTTGAAATAGCGTCAGACTCACATTCGTTGCCAGAGCACTCTCAGTGAGGACCGCTCTGTGGTAGCTTGACTCTTCTGAAGCTTCTTCGATGATGCTCGAATTTGGATCGAGTATAGATTGCAATATGCCTATCAGCAAGTCAGCCCACTAAAGTTCCCTGCAGACGATATTTGCACTTACGTGAGGAACGGTAGTGGAAGATGTAAGTAGCTACTGGCTGGCGTGAGCCCTTGAGGTGCTCAGTCACCCATCTCTCCTCACTGACCCTAGTCTTTTCGGGTGCGGACAGACTGATTTCAAATCAGCTTTGCGCCTTTGCATCGTCGCTGGGTCAACTTACGTGATAACATGCGACATGGCATTTTCTCTGGCGGCCGACTTTTTATTGTCCATGTTGATGCTGAAGCCTGTGTGTCTAGCCTTGAAAGGTTCCTGGTAGAGTCGCTTCTTGTGCGTGACCTCGACCTTGATGGTACCCAGCTCTTCCATGTTCGAGACTGGCCTATGTGATGTGGCCGAAGTTACAGCCCGGGTGGCAGTGGTAGCCGGTGTGAATATGATGTCCTGTCTGATCATCGAGGTCGCTCTTGAAGGCGTTCTTGACGACAGGGAGGAACTCTCATATGCCACTGATCTGATATTAGCGGCAGTCTAAGATGACAAAAGTGTTGAACTAACTAATCTCGACGTCAGTGAACTGATAGTTGTATTTCATGTCTGTCGCGACTCGAAGCCCCTTACTGCCGCCGGACATTGTGCCATTCTTCACGTCCATTTTCCCGAGCAGATGCGAGGACACAGCCTCTCCGTCCACATATACTTTGAAGCATAGGTCTGTGCCCTTGAAACTGTCCGTTTGCGCCACGTTCCATCTCACTTCGAAAGCTTGGTTCGAGCTGGCCTCCACTAAACGGTCGACAGTACGCTTTGCAGGCTCGGGCTTAACGCAGGTATGCTCTTGAAGGTCAGATCCGTTAGCGAAGATCGTGACTTGAACGCCCGGCAGTTCTTTCAAGATCGCCATATTTGCTCCGTGGGTGCTCTAAATAAGTAAACAGCTTACGATGAAGCGCAAAGGAAGTTTGTCTTGCTGGTGAGGCGGATTTCGGGCTCGAATACAAATCGCCGTTCCTAGCGCGCCTATCACATGTCATCACGGCTATGAACGGCTTTTAGCTTCCTGTTACAGCTCGCCCAAGGAGAGCACTTTGCATGCCAACATGGGTTCTGTACGCACAAGCTACGACACCACACACCAACCTAAAAATACTCAGAGGCTCTCTGAGCCGCAGCGAAGGCAGGCAGCTAGCTGGGCGTGTTGCCTTCTCGGGATGGACTGACCAAAGTCTCGGGAGGACAACCATGAACAGCTCGCCGGTCGCCGCTCGGGAGATTGTCAGCAGAGCTGCGCAATCGCATCTAGGAGCTAGCACTATATCAGCAAGTTGGGGTCCTCATCGATCGCTCCTCAAAGAGGTTCACTCCACAAGACATCTTCTCGCGAGCACTGCACCTGTTTGAAGCAGCGTGATCATGGCGAATGTACTCGTCACCGTCATAACCATAAGCGTTCGAAGGTCGTTATTGAAACGACATTGGCTAGTTGAGCTTCAAAGTAGTCCTTGGCTTAATTCCTGCGCTGGAACTGCTCGACTCCTGGAGCTTCGAGACTGAATACATATCCAAGATCAGTCCCTTCCCTGGTTGCAGGTTTTGCATCATGCGAGAGGCAGCAACTTCGCCTAGCTATGGCATCTTTCGCTTCTACGAACCAGACCTCTCTGTACCAGCTGAGGAACGGGCAATCTTCGCGGGTCCAGCCAACATTCGAGCTGCAGAAGAGAAGATCCAACTTCATGACTTTCGCATCTCAAATGACGTCGCCAAGGGCGCCAAAGGCCTGGATGTGCAAGCCTTCACCTACGTAAAGCACAAGTCTTCGTTGACCGCAGAAGAATTAGTCCAGGGCGACAATGTCGAGAGGATATATGTTCCCGAGACAATTGAAATGGTTCTGAAGCTGACTGGCGCCTCCTGTGGTGTGGTACACAATGTAGCTTTTAGAAGGGCTCCGGTCACCAAAGCGTCTGATATCAACTTCGTCGACAGGGCTGGAGGCGAAAGGGATCAGGCTATCAAAGCGCTGCCTCGAGACCGCGTTCTGGGTGAGTTAAGATCATGTTAGTGGATGCAATGGCTGAAACATGGCAGTCAACGGCCGAGATGCAGCCACCGGGAGTGAGCCTTCTCGCCATGCTCACTGTGACATGATCTTGGAGTCGCTGCGTGATACGTTAACAATGTGCCGACGTGACATTTGCGAAATTGCCAAGCCAGCTGCTGAAGCTGAAGCGGCGAGAGCTCAAGGAGCTGTGGTACGAGTTCCTCGTTACGCAGCTTTCAGTGTTTGGGTAAGTACAAAATCCAGATGTTGAACCATCCGCCCTGAGTACAGTGCTGACTTCGCTCCACAGCGCCCGTTGAAGACCGTCAAACGCGACCCAATAGCAGTTCTCGACTGGCGCAGCATCGATCCGTCCGAGCTACCCATCACAGACTTTCGCGTCCCAAGCGAAGTCACAGAGAACGGCGAGTATATTGTCAAGGCATGGCTGCACGCTCCCCCACAAAATCCCGACAATCTCAAGTGGTACTGGATGCCGAATCAGACTCCTGAAGATGTGTGTATCATCAAATTCTCGGACTCAGCATCGGCCGAAGATCCCACTATCGCCGCCGGATGCATCCACTGCTCCCCTATCATCCCGGGGACGGAGAATGAGGAGGTGAGGCAGAGTGTCGAGACTAGGGTTTATGCTATCTGGGACTAGCTATTGGGATCTCAGCAACGACAATGACTGGCGTCGTGTCTTTCGATCTCAACTATTTTGGGTGTATGCAACGACGATCTCACCCTAGCCATCAGGGTGATTGAAGCCGCGGACATACTGCTCCAGTAGCTCGCGCGATATATCTAAGGCGGAGTTGGCGTTCATCTCTTTCTCCTGCCTGTCCCGAATCCGTTGTCACAGAAGCTCCTCATCTAACTTGAACTAGACCAAGACCAATCGTGCTGCGTGGCTCTCTGAAATCGTCGCGATCTCCTTTCGCGTATAATGATCGGTCAAGCACTATTTCGACATCTTCCTTCAGCTTTCGCCGCGATTGCAGGAAGACAACATCAGCTTCATCTTGGTACTCGTCATACTTTCCAGGCTCGTAGTCGACGCCGCAAGTGCCGTGTCTGGCTGCGATTATCTCGTAATCAGAAAATCTCTGGAAGGTTGACAGTGTACCGCAAATTGCTTCGGCCAATGTTGTTCTGCCAGAGCCTAATGGAAATGATTAGGTGGGACTATGGACGCGGTCATACAGATTTATCCGAGATCCCGCATGTCATCAACACAACGAGTCGCTGGTCTCGAGTTGTTCTCAGAAGATGTGGTGTGAGCTCTGCTAGAATCTGGACTGGGTCGTGCTGATGAATGGTGATTGGATGTGTCATTACAGATATGAACAGGAACATGTCTCGAGGATGCAGAGCGCGTGGGCATAAATTCAGTGGTGACGAGCCTGTCTCGTGACTCATGTCACAAGAGTATGGGATGCTCGTGTTTGCGGCGAGATTGACTGTTGACGGGGAACCGCACGTCTTGGCGGACATGTGAGAGTTGAGATGATCTTGCAGCACGACAAGGCTCACACCTTCACATTCTAGGTGCAGAATACGACAAAAAGACATCTTATCTTACGAAGTTGCTGTGTATCGCGTGCCGCGCACGTCCCGGGACGAGTTTCTACAAATGTAGTAGCTGGAGGAGTCCTGTTTACTCATGATCAACCATGCAGCTGGCTCGGCCGCTGATGTTATACAGACGGTGGTGCGCCTGGTATGCCATCTCTACATATGGGCAGCTATATCTTGAGTTATGTGGCCGGCAGGATGGTCGTGATTGTCGAGCGAGATAGTCAAGATGGCCATGAGGCATCACCAACATCGAGGTCGTTCCTCGGATTCCGATAACTGTGGGTGTTGCAGGGCGTCATGCAGCTCCTTCTACGCGCTCGATGCAGAGTCACATCCCGGAGCCTCAATGCCAGCGCTTCTAGCATCACGACACAGTAACCCAGGCCGACAAGCGGGCTGTTCGGTTCTTTCTCGAGAATGGTAACAGACCAGGCAAATGTTCGATGACAATTCACAACCAAGAAGATTTGCAGAGTCCTGACATCTCTCTTGAGGCCGAAGGCTTCTCCTTTGACCCCGCTACGGTTCAGAGCGCACTCGACAGCATCCTGCAGGTGGTGACAGTTTTGCAGCACGGAGGAAGAATGGAGGGTCACATCCTGCTGTTCAGACAGGGCGAAGTAGACTTCAACTTAGCCGCCATTCTCCTTCTGCACTGGAATCTGGATGGGGTGCTGGATGCTGATGCCGATTCTGCCGTCATCGCTGCAGACGAATCGCTCACGCGTTGTGGTCTGAGCGAGCTTCATCAACCCGCCGCTGGTTGTCACGCTCACTTCTGTCGTCACGCTTGTATTGCCTACACACATATTGCCAGCCGCCCCTATTGTAAAATTTCCACAGCCAGCTTCCACAATATCCGCGTCAATGGTCGCCACAATGTCCGACTGGGATGAAGCCGATATCGAGCGCCTGATGGAGATACCTGTACGCGATTTGATGCCGGGTCCATGCCAACGTGAAGCTAGTATGGGTATAGAGTGAGCATTTAAATAAGGGAGAGCATGCGCGCCTGGCACATCGTAGAGACAGCGCCGTCGAATTTTCTGGCATGCGCCGTACCAACTGGAAGCCTCTCTGAGTATGTCCAGTGGTCTGCTTCGTCGAGAGTCGACAGCATTCACCCTCCTAGCATCCACCCCAACTTCCCGAATGGACTAGATCTGTCGGGATGGTAGGTGGAAGTGAAGTGTCAGCTCTGTGAGTGTGGCGCCAATGCCACCAAACTGATCATTGGCGGCATGCCTTCCCGTCGTCTGATGGAGCTGAAGAAGCACATGAAGGATGTGCACGGCGCAAATGCGCTAGTCCGCAGCCTCGACAAACGTTGTGAGCGCAAGTAGAATAGTAAGGGCGACGTCAAGCTCATGTTGGCTGGTAAGCCTCCAAAATACCGGCGTACCGCCCAGTGCCACAGATGTACTGCGCAGCACTGAGCGCCATGAGTGAAGCCTCGATTGCGCCACCACAGCAGGTCACTGTGCCATCGGAGGCGCCTCCAGTTGACCACGACGGCTTCATGGCCGTACAATTGAAGTACAAAGAAGTGGAGCGCCTGCCCATACTAGCATATCGCAGACTTGAAAATGCGCTTGCCGAGTGGCAGACACCACTGACCATGGGGCAGAGACTGGCGCATACTATAATCGCTTGAGGGAACTTCTCGGCCGAAACAATTGAGTATGGTATCATCCAAAATGCCATCATAACATCACTAACCGCCGCCGCCGCAACCAAAGACGACTCAATCTTCATCGATCTTCTCCCACGATATGCTACCAGCACTGGCGCTCAAATCCTCTTCACTAGCAGCTCTTTCCACCACCGGCCTGCGACCGGCACCCATCATCCACGCAATGAACGACGGTGGCATGATACCACCAATCAAGTCATAGGTCAGACTGCCACGGCCTACATGAATCGTGCTCCGCGGCCGCCGCGAAACAAGAGTATCGAAAACGGTATCATGGAGATATCGCAGCGGCGTGGGCTTCAACTTCGGCGCTGGTACACCATCTCTTCTCCGCCTAGCGGTCATCGCCGGAATATCAACATGGCCCAGCTTCAGATGCGACACAGTCACCCCATCCTGCCGCAGCTCTGCGGAAAGAGTCGAAACAAATCCTTGAAGCGCACCAAACACCGTACTCTCCACCGCATGCATGGGCGGCCTCAACGACGGCGTAACGCTTGGTGTCAGCAGCAGCACCTTCGCCTTATGCTCCACCACGCTCGGCAACAGCATCTGCGTCGCGGCAATCGTACTCAGCACTTTCGCATTCAACGCATCGCTCCACTCCTCACTCGTCAGATCCTCCACCCGCACTGGCGCAGATTTCGTATCCGGCACCAGCACCAACCCTCTCAGGCGTAACTTATGCGGCTCCGCCCCATCGAACGCAACATGCGACCGGCTAAGCAACTGCTGAAACCGCACCAACTGGTTCTGCGCCCTGAACGGATCTCCCAGGTCCAGAGATAGCGGTATAAGATCCGCCCGACTCCGCGCGCGGATGTAATGTTCATCCTCCGCCGTGCTAGCAACGACATACACCACAAAGCCCCTCCTCTCTAGATCCAAGTACAGCGCACTCGTCAAGGGGTTCGCGACCGCGCCTGCGACCACTACGACTTCCGTCCTCGCACCACTGGGCGACTTCTTCGCTCGCCTCTTCCTGTTCGCGCTCCTACTGCGGACGTAAACGAGCGTTCCAACTGAGCCTGTTACGAGGAATGCAACGATGGCGGCTGTGAGAGCTTTGTTTCGGAGGATCCATCGTTCGATTTGCTGGAGTGTGGTGGGAGGAGGGAGTCGGCGGGGTGGTGGGGAGAAAGGTTTCGAAGGTGAGTGGAAGCGGTCTTTGAGAGTTCCGGCGACTTGGTCGAAGTGGCGTTCTACGTCTGCGGCGATGGCGTCGAATTGGGTGCGGGCGTAGTTTATGAGTTGTTGGGCGTCGGTCATGATTGCTGTGCGGTCTGATGAAGGGAAGAGAGGATGTGATGGGGGTGATGTTTGAGTGATGAAGCTCGAGGTGTAAGAGGTGGGGTGAGACTTACCTCAGCAAGCTCAGTCGCTTCTTTCTCGGCTCGGCACCGTTTAGCTCCGATCATTACGGGTTAGCACGGTTTAGCACGGTTTAGCCAATCGGGTGATTCCGCAGCAGCGAGCCTTGGCGAAGCGTCTAAGATCGAATAGGGCTTGTTTTAGTGCAGCTTAAAGCTATGTAGTACTACTACTATATTTTAGTACGCGATAGTAACCGATTACTACGCCCGGCCGAGCTCCTATAGATTTAAATAATAGCGCCGATAGTAGAGATTACGACGGCGTCGAGAACGTAACGATCCGATAGCGCATTATATACGAAGTATATCCTCGAATATAAAACCGACTTTATATAGTTTAAACTAATATTAGCTAGCGAGCTACTAACGCCTCTTACGAGTATACTACTACCCCTATTTGATTCCTTAGGCTAAATAAGTAAGAGTTATTAATGTTAAAAGTAGTATATTATATTCGGTAGGCGCGCTAAGACGCGAAGCTAGGTAAATATATAACTATTAAGTCTATTATATAGCGCGCAATTGTCTATCGTGCCGTATACTATACGTACACCTTCCTAGTTAATCGTACGCTTCATAGTCGTACTAGTGTAGTTATATCGCTATAGTAGAACATTAGTATTTAATAAGAGCGTAGTTTACGTAGTGTTTTAAATACTCTATTTACCCCTATTTATACGGGTCTTAACGGGTTAGTACCGTTTCGTACGGTTTAGCTAATAAGAGGGTAGCGCTAGGTGCTATATACCGCGTTATCTATAGTAGTAGGCGGTACGCGTAGTAGTCTTAGTAGCTTAACGGATCTCTACGCTCGCTTCTTAATAACACCCTTTTTACGGGCTAGTACCGATCTATATGCTTTAGTAGACTTTAGTACGCTTCGAATATACCTTTAGTAGCGAATACGTCGTCTAGAAAAGCCGATAGGAGAGGTAAGCGGGCGAAGGCGAAACGTCTAAAGCCGTATACGCTAGATACGACGACATTCTTAGCCTCTCGTCTCTATCCTTAGCCTCTCGTCTCGATACTATTCGATATCGTTATCCCCGAGAGCGTCTAAAGGAGGCTATAGATAAAGCTCGAAACGTACGCTATATAAATATCTAGTAGCGTATTATCTATTAGTATCTATATATAAGGGTAGCCTATAGCTAACCCTTATATATAATACGGCTATGCCCGGCTTAGTATACTACACGTAACGCATATACGTACACTAGGAGACGCGTATAGCGTTAATAGAAGAAAGTAAGCTTTAGTTTATCTACGATTAGAAGATCGTAGGCGTGCTATATATTACGACATCCCCTTATAGCCTTACGGCCCTTATAGTTCTAAAGCTTCCCTTCGTTATAATCTATACACGCTATAGAGCCCGATCGCGACGTACACGACGGCGAGTCGCCTACGCCGCCCCTAAGCCCTAGAGCATAGTAGTAGGCGCGTCGTGTAGCCTTAGTTACGAGAAGAGAGGCCTTACGGGCTAAGATTAAAGAGTAAGAGATATAGCGGGAGATCGAGCGGCTAGAGATCTTACGCGCTATAAGCGTACCGCCTCTAGAGCGTATAGGAGGGAGGATATAAGGGTACCTACTTAGGTAGTACGAAGTTGTTAGATAAGGTATCTAAGAGGAGCGCGAGGTGCGCGAAGTAGATATATAAGCCGAGGCACGCGGGTCGGCCCGGGCCCGGTTACGTAACGCGCTACGTTTACTCGTCGTACGGCTATAGGCCGTTATACTACCCCCCCCCTTTAAAACGGTCACTCCGGTGCACCGTATCATTTATTAACCTACTATAAGTATGTACAAATGCTTCGTTATCCTCTATATTAGTCTCATTATTCGTCGTGTCGTTATCTAGGCCCGCGCTCTACGCTTCCGTCGCTCTATCTCGGTAGCTAACTTAGCCTATATAGGATATGTTACGCTAGCTACAACGGTAAGCGAAGTCCGTAAGAGAGTCCGTTACATCGGCTATTACTTAGGTTACTAAAGAGCTACGGGGTCTAATACTAACTTAAGTTAGTAGTGCCTTCGTAGTTACCGTATTAAGGGAAGTATAATGTCTATTTCGCGTGTCGCTCGCACCTTACTAGTTATCGGTTACCTTCGTAGGCGCTATGCCTAGCGGGTTATTATCTTTATGCGAGCCGTTATCTTCTACTAGAAGTGCTATAGGCCCCTACGAGAGAATGTACTTACGTAGCCCTCCTATAGTTACTAGGTTAGACGTAATTATCGTAGCGCTAAGGTTTACGCCCGCGTTATTAGACAGTGCTTCCTTATTAGCTATCTATCCTAGCGGTAGTATAAAGCCGGCTAGTCTAGGGGCCGTAGGGTAGTTATAATAGAAGTTAGTAATAGAGGCGGCTACTGTTATAATCATAGTCTCTACGGGCTCCTAAGTTAGCTTATTGTCACCTACCCACTTTACGTAGTACTTGTATATCGGGATCTTTCCTCTAACTAGTACTCGACCGGGCGGTAGGGACCTATACGAATCTACGACTTTCTCTATATGCTACTCCTAGTGCGATCTATCTTCGTCTTCTACCTTAATTAGCGGAGGTAGAGGGACGACTTACCCTATAACTAGATTATAACCTAGCCGTAGGTAATTAGCGTAGAAACCGTCGTATAGGTTACTTAAGGAGTCTAGTAACGCGACTCGGTACGTGTCGCGTAGTAGTACTTCCTTAATAGGATAGGGTCCTACGTACTTATAGTCTAGCTTCTTAGATAGTCGCGTAGTGTACTAGTTCTTAGTACTAATGTGCACCATGTCGCCTAGTTATTATACTAGCGCTATAGTCCTACGTCGGTTAGCGTATTCGGCTTACGTATCTTATACTATCTATATAGCGTCGCGTAACGCGGCTCTTATCTCGTTTATACGAGTCCCGAAAGCGGTTACTAATTCCGCATCTAGACGCTACTTATGTAGCATAAGCTCTAGCGGTAGCATAACTTCTACATTAGAGTATCTCGGGTTCTTACTAATTGTTACTATAAATAGGGAGAAACCGGTTATCTCTAAGACGTAGTCGTTAGTAGTAAACTCTACTAATAGTAGCTAGTCGGGCTAGTTATCCTATACGTAGTTAATATACGTACGTAGGTACTTCTCTATTCCCTTATTCGTAATCTTGCTCTATCTATTAGTCTAAGGGTAATAGCCTATCGATAGCTTACGCTTAATGCCTAGTAATTAGTAGAGTCGCTTCTAGAATACGGAAAGCTATTAGGGTCCTCTATCTATAACGATTAACTTTAGTAGACTATAGCGGCTAAATACGTACTTAAGGTAGATAAACGCAATATACTCCGCGGTTATATTTAAGACTAGGATTAGATACCGCTCCTTACTTAGGCGATCCGTTACCGTAAGAATGTTCTTATACTTTTATCTATCGGTACTATAGTAGCCTTCGGGTAGTTCGACTACGAAGTCTATCGCGATATCGTCCTATGTATCGAATAGCACTAGTAACGGGGCTAGTAACCCGTGTTCGGCATCCTACACCGGGTTCACATTTGTACAAGTCGTGCATCCTTTATAGAACTCGCGGATGAAGCGGGTTATACCTAGCTAGATATAGTAGCGCTTTAGTAAGGTGTTAGTCTTAGTCTTACCTAGATAGCCTACTACGGGAGCGTCGTAGAAATACTTTATAATCCGTACGTAGACTATGTTCTCTTCGTTATCCTCCGGTAGCTCTAGGACGTATAGACTATAGCCTCCTTCTCTATTCTTAACGTAGATTATACCTTCGATAGATATAGCTAGTTTCGGGTCAATCTTATAACGATAGAGCATTTTAACCTTATCTCCGGCTACTAGCTACTATAGTACCTCTTATAGCTCTTATTATTTATACAATTTGCGGATGTCGCGTTATAGGTCTTCGTCTACGACACCTATTACTTCGGACGCTACGAGATAAAGAACTCTACTAGCTAATAGCTTTAGTATAAAGAGTTCGGGCCCTAGGAGCACTCGGTTTTACTAAGTGTACCGTAGGTCGTTCTCTCCCTCTCCCTTACGTATTACATCTTACAAGCGCCGTGTAAGGCTGTCGGGTTTACCTCCTTAGACACCTAGTCGATAGATAATCTTAAAGTGGAACTATAATAGGAACTCTACCTACCGTGCTTAGCGTCTATTAAGCTCCTTCGTTATTATAAAGTACTCGAGGTTCTTATAATCTAAGTAGACTAGTACCGGTTTACCGCTTAGGTTAGTAAGGAAGTTCTCGTAATCGCTATCTACGCAATTAATGTCGCCCGCTACTAACTCTAGCCGCTATTCCTCGAAGGCCTTAACTATAGCTAGGAGCTCCTTATCGTAGATATCGTAGTTATACTCTTAGGGCGATATCTTCTTCGATAGGTAGGCTACCGGTCTTAAGATACTATTGTAACGCTAGGAGAGTACTACTACGGTAACGAAATCTAAAGCGTCGGTCTCGAGAACCGTCTCTAGTCTATGCTAAAAAACTGCTAGTATCTCTCCTTCCGCGTCCGTAAATGCTTTCTTAAGCCCGTCGAACGCTACTTAATACTCTAGCGTCCATTACTATAGTACGTCTTTCTTAGTAAGGCGGGTAAGTAGTAACGTTATCTTACTATAGTTCTTAATAAATCGCCGGTAGAACCTAGCGAAGCCGTTAAATGCTAACACGTCGGTTACGTTACGAGGAGTCTCCTACTCCTACACTACTCTAACTTTCTCTAGGTACATAGAGATTCTATCCTTACCGATAATAAGGCTAAGGTATTTAGTAGATTAGGTATAGAACTCGCATTTCTTAATGTCTAGTTATAGCCTAGCATCCCTACATCTACCGAGTACTTTCTTAACGTGCTCGATGTGCTCTTTAAGCGTATCGCTAAAGATTAGGATGTCGTCTAAGTATACTAAGGCGAAGTCGTCTAAGAACTCTCTTAATGTGTCATTTACGTATACTTAGAATGTTCCTAGCGCGTTGTATAATCCGAAGGGCATTACAAGGTACTCGAACTGCCCGTATCGGGTAGTAAAGGCAGTTATCTATTCGTGTCCCTTAGTAATACGTATACGGTTAAAGGCTACGATTACGTCTAGCTTAGTAAACTACTTCTTACCCGCAATACGGTTTAGAGTGTCTTACATTAACGGGATGGGGTATCTTAACTTAATAGTAAGAGCGTTAAGTGCCCTATAGTCTACGTATACCCTTAGCCTACCTTCGGGCTTCTTTACGATAAGGACGGGAGATGCTATATCCGCACGTCCTTCATTCCTCTAGATCTTACCTTACGCGAGCTACTTATCGGTCTAGTACTTAATAACCTCGTCTTCCTATTTAGACATACGGTACGGTCTCTTAAACGGCGGCACGGCTCCTAGCTTAAGCTTAATTTTATAGTCGATACTAGGTTAATAAGGTAGTAGCTCCTCGGACGCCTTCTTAGAGAAGCAGTCTATATACTCGTAATAGGTGGGTAGTAGATAGTCTTTTAGATTAATCTATTCGTCATTAATCTTTATAAACTTTACTACGTCTAATTTAGCGTACATCTTATATAATCGAAGCGATAGCGCGGTTCGGTTACATGCTAGTACAAAGGCGGCTACTTATGCGTCGAGCCGCTAGATAGTCTTATCGTCTAAGAGCATCTTATAGTTACCGCCTACGACTAGCCTTATGTTATACGCGGTTATAGCGTATACGGCTAGCGAGTTGCCCGATCGCTACTACTCTACCTTCGGGTTATATACGTACATTAAGTAGACTTATACGCCCTTCTACTTAGCGAGTCGTATAAAGTAGTCCGTATTAACTTCCTTAAGGTCGATAGGCTTCTTAGGCCTATCTCCCGCTTCCTCTACTATAGCTTCGGCGGCGGCTACTTTAGCTTCCTTTTCCTTGCGTCGCTTCGTAGCTCGGCGTACGAGTCTAGGTCCGCGAGAAGTTATGCGCTTAATGGTTAGTTCTCTATTAGCCGGAAGTAGTAATCGGGCATACTACTACGTAAGGTCTCCTTTATTATCTTCTTCTACCGAAGCTAATCGGTAGGTAGTAAGGAGTTCCTCCTCGTGTACCTATCGTATAAGGATAGAGGCTTAGTTCTAGTCGTTAATAGACTAAACCTAAGCTAGTCCGTCGTGTTTGAGGTAGTATTCCCTACAATGTTCCGAGTCTAAGGTTATAGTACCGGACTCGTAGTACAGTCCTAGCTAGTACTTATCGTACTAAGGTCGTCCTAGTACGATATCGTACTTAAGGTTAGTTAGCTAGCCTATAATCTCTTTAGTGTAGCCGTCGATATCTAGGGTGAACTTAGTCCGGTATTTAATTAGTTCCTTTGCCGTAGACATATCGGCTAGGCCTAGTACTAATGGGCTGTCTAGCTTAGTAAGTGGTAAATTATTCTTTCGCGTATATACGATGTTAACGTAGGTAGAGTTTACTCCGATATTAAGAAACGAGAATGCATTCTTTCCATTTGCCTTATATAGTACTACTAGGTATAAACTAATAACGGGATTGTGTTCTACGTACACTATTTGTAAGGAATAGGATAATATCCTAAGGTCGATTCCTAGAGCCTTATCTCCCGTTAATATGTTCGTATCTAGTCTACTAGTTATTACGCTTAACGAGTAGACTATGCTTTTTCCGACTAGGTCGGGCGCGGTAGTATCTAGTAGACCTAGAGCTTACACTCCTTATCGGTTAGCTTATAACCTAGCTTACGGTACTTCTTACATAACCGCTCCTTTATGTAGCGCTCGGTCTCGGCGTTATCGAGGAGTAGGAGGTTCTTAAATTTAGCTAGGCGGGTGTCCTATAGGAGGCGGTCGACCTTACGCTTCGATCCGCTACTAGAGCCGCCGGCTAGTAGAGTACCGTTAGACTTGTCCTTATCCTTATCCTTATCGTCCTTCTTAGCCGAAGGCTTCTTCTTTAGGTAAAGAGTCTCGGCGATCTTAAAATCCTCCTTAGCCTTAAATAGGGCGTCGACTACGTCGGTAAGGGTCTTAAGGTTAGCTTACTAATAGCGGATTAGATAGCGATAGTTAAGTTTACGTATAAGATTGTCTATAGCGTCTTCGCCGGACATACGCATAAGGTTAGTATAGCGGCGCTACTTACGGTAGAGCTCGGCGAAGGAGTCCTTAGAGCTCTCTTCTAGCTACTTTAGTACTAACATATAATCGCGAGCCCGGCCGACTAGGTTACGATCGCCGTACTACTCGATTAGGGACTTTATTATCTTATTAACCGATAAGTATAGGCGCTCGCTCCTACTTATAATACCTACGATAGACGGAACCTTCGGGTTAAGTAACGCCTAGGCACCTCCATCGGTGTAATCTAGTATAAATTTAAGTATAGCGTCCTTATCGCGGAAGCTAGTAGCGGCGAGCTTAGTCTCTAGTACGCTAAGCTACTTCTCGAGTAATAGTCCCTTTAGGTCGCCTTCCTTACTAAGGTCGCCTTAGAACTTCTACTTAGGGCTATCTACGCTTCGGTCTATCTTCTATAGGCGATCGAGTAACTCGTCGATATCTAGGATGTCGTTAAAGTCGATCTTAGTCTTCTTAGTCTTCTTAGACTTACGGCGGCGAGTACGGCGGTCGTCCTCGGAGGACTCGTCGCTACTACTACTATTACTACTATCCGGATTATATCTCGGCTTCCTACTCTTACGCTACTTACTAGCCCTATCCTTCTTAATAACCTCTTTACTTAACTTATCGGATAAGTCTCCTCCGCTAGGCTACCTACTAGCCTAATCCGTCGTCCTATAGAGAGCGCCTTCACGCGGCGGACGACGTAAGTATCTTCGTTACGACGAAGAGAAACTAAGACTCTCTCTCTCGAAAAATACAAGCCTACTCGACTCGAAACAAGAAAAGACAGGTCGGACGAACCGAACGAACGAGATACGCTCAAAATCTACAAACAAGAACTCCGGAACTGCGAGAAGGGAAAGCGACGTACATAGCGTACACGTCGCTCGAACAACGAAGGCGCTGTCTACCTGTCGTCCCGGCAAACCACGTAAACTGCCGGCTGGAACCAAGAGAGGCGTTTAGGGGCGCAAACCACGTATACTGCACGGCTGGAACCAAGAGAGGCCGAGGGGGGGACGACAGCGAGGCCACTGCGACCGAGGAGCTACACTCGAGACCGGAGAACGCGACTGGATTGAAACAGAGGCAACGGGTGTTTCTTGGGATTTTGCTCGGTGCGTACGGGTACGGCCGGCTTGGCTTTTTAAAACAAGAACGAGACACGGGCGCAAAACTTGTCTCGCCCGGGGCAAGGCGACAAACCGCAATTCTCGACAAGACACGACTACCGGGTACGCGCGTACTACGCCGCAATATATTCGATTTACGGTTCGAATAGCGAGCGTTGCTCGCATCTTTTAAGGAGTTTTTACGTCCGGGGTACGACGGGGCTTTTCTCCTTCTCTCAAATTTTGGTCTCGTTCTCGAGACCCGTGTTGCATAGTCTTTGACTCAAATAGCACGTTAATGGAATAATCAATCAACTAGCCTAATCCTTATCCTTAGGAGGCGATAGCTCTCGTCCTACGTAGCGGCGTAAGATAGATCTTAATAGTAAAGATCGGCGGTCCTTGCCTCTCTCTTCGGTACGGCCGCGCTGTTTAGTAGCTTCGAGTTCCTTAGCGTATACGTTACGTAGGGCTTAGAGGTTATGCTCGTAATCGGTAACTGCCTCCTCGTAGTTATCTACTTCGCGCTAAAGTTCTTTAATGCGGGCTTCGCGTTCCTTAACCTAGATTATAGCTTACTTCGCCTATGTATAGGACTTCTTAGCGTCTATAGGGACTAGTAGTACTTTAAGGGTAGCTAGCTCGATCTAAGTAGTACTAAGATCTTAAGTAGTAGAGTTACGTTTAGTAACGGCGGTGTTACGTTCTATAACGGCTATGTTACGCTCTAACGACGCCGTATCGCGTACTTAGGTAACTAGGTTAAGGTTATTAACAGTAGTGTCGCGTTCTACTACGACCTTAGCTAAGTCCTTACGGAGGTCGTTTTACTAAGCGTTTAACGTCTTAAGTAGCTTATCTAGATCTACTACTTACTTCTTCGCATCGTTAAGCTCCTTCTACAACTTATCTCTATACTCTTAATTCTCGTAATAGCTCTCATATAATAGCTCGGCGAGGTTAGAGACGTTACGGTACTCCTCTTCGCCACGGCGTAGGATAAAGTAGATTACGGGAGGTGTAGATACGTCGCTACCGTATAACTTCTCGAAAGTAGCGATGTCGAGTTAGGTTAGCGACTTAAGTGTTACTCGATAGGTCTTCGCGACTTATGCCTCTTTATTTCCCTCTTTACCTTCATCTATTGCTACGTCGTCTATGTAGTCTACTACTACTATAGCCTCCTTACCCTCCTCCTCGATAATCTCGTCGTCGTATAGGAAGTCGCTTAGGTTAAGGTACGCCTATAGTTTGGTAACTAGTTTACCGAGGTTAATTATCTTTTACTAAAGGCGTTCTTATTCTTATTCTTACGTCGTATTACGACCTTAAGTCTATGTGTTAAGCACCGACTCGCATTAGACCGCTAGTCGTAGCGCTA
The DNA here is from genome assembly GCA_033816765.1 of Nothopassalora personata. Taxonomy (NCBI): domain Eukaryota; kingdom Fungi; phylum Ascomycota; class Dothideomycetes; order Mycosphaerellales; family Mycosphaerellaceae; genus Nothopassalora; species Nothopassalora personata. The sequence continues at coordinate 710,251 of CM066291.1, forward strand.
GTAGTAACTAGCGGCCGCCGTTACCGCGTACTATCTTATTAACTTATTAACTTAGGGTTAACTTAACTTAATTACGATAGGTCGTCGTACTTAATAACTTAACTTAAGTGCGTTTATCTATCGCACTTTTTCTTAGAGTCGTACTATCGGTAGACTTAACGCGCTTATCGCGTTTATCGGACTTAATCTACCCTTCGTAGATCCTTCGTAGCTTATCTACGGAAAAGAAAGGTCTAATAAAGTATAAGGGCACCTACTTAGGTAGTACGAAGTTGTTAGATAAGGTATCTAAGAGGAGCGCGAGGTGCGCGAAGTAGATATATAAGCCGAGGCACGCGGGTCGGCCCGGGCCCGGTTACGTAACGCGCTACGTTTACTCGTCGTGCGGCCATGGGCCGTTATAGAGGAGAGAAGATTACCTCCCTACTATAACCCCTACCTCTATCTCTATAACTACTAACGATAATATTATAGTACGAGGCGCGGCCGTAGCGTATACGACGCGACCGCGTCTAAAAGAGCCGACGCCTTTTAGAGGGGATTTAATAAGGAAGGTAAGGGTATTCCTTTAGGAGCTCTTACTTATCTTCGCCCTCTTAGGTACTATATACGCGATAGACAAATTAAAGGTCCTATATAGGGTTATATACCTTAGCGGAGAGATAAGCGAGCGATAGTATACTAACTATAGCGCCGTTAACCTTATAGGGTATATATACTAGGACTTTAAGGAGTTCTACCGAGACGTATACGGCGATCCTATAAATCGCGTGCTTAACGTTATGTTAGAGTACGAGGTTACGAGATAGAAGGATAACTAGATAGCGCGATAGTTCGCGACTAAGCTAGATGTTATAGAGGACTAGTTAGGTAACTACTCGGAAGCGTAACGTATACGGTACCTACTAGCTGTTAGGAACCGCTGTACGTTATCCCAACTGGGCTTGGATCTTTGCAGTGATGTCTCTGACTCGTTGAGAAGGTAGTGGTCCCAAACAGTATATGGTGTATACTTAAAATGAGTTGAGCACGAGGCTCCTATCTATACTCGTAAAGAAGCGTCGTCTATATAGTGCCATGTCTTGGCGTGACTGATCAGTCGGATCAGTTGATCTGTCCTGCTCTCTCTGCTCTGTTACAGAGCACGCAGATCGGAGAGAGCACTCTGCATATCGGATCCTTCCACTAGTGTGTAGGCATCGATTGGTTGGCTGGAGCTTCTCCGGATCGATCCGTAACACTAGCGAAGCTTACGCCTCGCTTACGGTCCGCTATCGTTAGCTACTATAATATCCCTACGACTAGAGAAGACCTAGTAGTCCTAGCCTCGCGTATCGAAAGTACCGAGCGCCGAGGTAGTAGCGGATGGTACGACCGCGGGTAGTATATACGTCGTAAGCGTAAAGCTAAGGGCGTACATAAGCGGGCCGATCGCCTAAAGTAATAGAAGTAGAGTTAAGCACCGGGCGCCTCGGGTGCGAGTTAGTAGCGAGACGCCGGTAGCTCGTCTTTAACTAGCTAGAAGTCGAAAGTAGAGTACTACGGCTACGGTAGGAAGGGTTACTATAAGACGGAGTACTAGAATAGACACCTATAGAAAGACCGTAACGCGTAAGCGGTTCGTAGGTTAGAAACTGTCGAGGCTTTAACTAAGAAGGGCGAATAGGGAAAAGGTAGAGGACTAGGTAAGGGTCGCTCCTAAGTCCGAGTTTCTATATAGACCCCTTAAGGTAAGTCGATACGAGTCTAGCGCGTTACTTACGAGGCGCCGTCGAGACGCGTAAGGTCTTTCGCGAGGCTACGTTTCTTCTAGATAACGGTATAGATTTAAGCTTAGTATCGTACGAGTATATACTCCGATACTAGATATAGCCTATTAGTAGTATAAAGCTTCTAAATCTAGAGTCGTACGCGTAGGACTAGGGGCATTACTACGGCGCCTATACGGTTCGCGTACGACTAGCTAACGATATAGGAGTAGAGCGCGTAAGCGATGCTATCTACTATGTAGCGCCTATAGGTAGGCCATTAGTTATTTTAGGTAGACCCTAGCGGTATCGTAATCGGATAGTAAAGGCCAATAAGGATAACTAGTAGTACTATAGTGTAGAGACGCCTACGATTTAGTAGCGTAACGTACGCGAGTTCCTTAAGGATCTCGAGAGCTTAAAGTAGGTTTATACGATAAGTGTTCGGGTTATTACTATAGTAGTATCTAAAGGAGAGGGCCCCTTATAGCCTAAAGAATTTATAGACTTCCGAGATGTATACGTACCTAATAAGTAGGTAAAGCGTAAGATGCCCGACGGGGTTAAGTATACGATTAATCTCGTTAAAGGAAAGAAACCCCCTTTTAAGCCGCTATACTACTAGTCCTTAACTAAGCTAGAGGCCTTAAAGGAGTACCTTACGTAAGCAATAGAGAAGGGGTAGATTAGGCGATCCGTAAGTAAGGCGGGTGCGCCTATCCTATTCGTACTAAAGAAGAATAGTACTCTTAGGCTCTATGTAGATTATAGAGGCCTAAATGAGATTATAGTAAAGAACCGGTACCTACTGCCCCTAATTAGTAAGACCTTAGATAGGCTATAGGGCGCTAGGCTCTTTACTATAATCGACCTATAGGATGCCTACTACCGTATTCCTATTAAGCGAGGAGACGAGTAGAAGACTACGTTTTGCACGCGATACGGTTACTACGAGTACTTAGTTATGCCTTTTAGGTTAACTAACGTACTAGCTACCTTTTAGGGGTACATTAACAAGGCCCTTACTAGGTTAGTAGATAACATCTACGTAGTCTACCTAGATGACATCCTTATCTATAGCGTAACGCGTAAGGAGTACGTACGAGCCGTACGCGCGGTACTAGAGAGGCTACGAAAGTTCGCCTTGTTTACGAACCTAAAGAAGTATAGCTTCTTCTAGGAGAATGCCGAGTTCCTAGGATTTATCGTAAGCGTCGTAGGCGTATCGATAGATAGGAGTAGGGTAGCCGTAATCGAGGAATAGTCTATGCCTACGAGTTTTTATAAGGTTTAATCCTTCCTAGGATTCTATAACTTCTATAGGCGCTTTATCGAAGGGTACTCGAGGATTACGAAGCTATTAATAGACCTACTAAAGGGATGTAAGAATAGTAAGAAGCAAGGGCCTCTTATGTAGTCCGCTTACGAGGAGTAAGCGTTCTAACGGCTAAAAGCTAGCTTCCTCGGAGCACCTATCCTAAGGCACTTCGATCCTTCGTTACGTACGAGGGTTAAGACGGATGCCTTAGGTTTTACGATTATAGGCATTATCTCCTAGCTATTTAGGACTAAGTAGCATCTAATTGCCTTCTATTCTCGTAAGATAATACCTACCGAGTATAATTATAAGACCTATAACTAAGAGCTACTAGTAGTAGTAGAGGCATTTAAGTATTAGCGACCGTACCTCGAAGGCGCATCGTATACGGTTTAGGTCCTAGTCGACTATACGAACCTATAGGGTTTTATAATAGTAAAGTAGCTAAACGGGAGGTAAGCTCGATAGGCGACGTTTCTATAATCTTTCGACTTCGTAGTAGAGTATAGGTCGGGGAAGAGTAACCTAGCCGATAAGCTATCGCGACGTAGTAACTATGTATACGTAGCGTAGTAGACGTCGAGCTTGCTTCCTACGCTATAAAGTAAGCTATCTTTCTAGAAGGAATCCCTATTAAGAGAGGACGAGCCTATAGTAAGGCTCGTAACCGCTACCTACGAGAAGATATAGGATAAGGCGACAATAATAGTAGTAGGAGCCTACGAGCCGTAGGGGACCCGATCGCTACTAGTAAGAGTGTACGCTATAATAATGTAGGGCGGCGTAGGTAAACTACTTATACTACTAATAAAAATCGTATAGGGGAGAGACGATAGGTACGTCGTATACTTATCGTAGGTACCTAGCGAAGGGGACGCTAAGGACTAGTATATAAAAGACGGGTTAGTCTATCGTAGGAACACGATTGTAGTACCCGAAGATTATATAGTAAGAGTATAGCTACTCTATATATATTATAACGACCTACTAGTAGGGCACTTTAGTAAGGTAAAGACTAAAGAGCTACTACGACGTTATTACTAGTAGGAATTACTTAGTAAGGAAGTAAGAGAGTATGTTAGAAACTATAGGGCTTATTAGATCTCGAAGGCGAGGTGCTATTAACCCTACGGCGAGCTACGGCTACTACCTAGGCTAGACGGTCTATAGTAGGAAATTACTATAGATTTTATTACGGACCTACCGCTAAGTAAATAAGGAGAATGCGTGTATAATGCGATCCTAGTAATCGTCGACCGCTACTCTAAAATAAACTTATATATTCCTACGACTAAGACATATATAGCGGCGGAGCTTACGAGGATCTTACGAGACGAAGTCGTACGGCATTATAGTATACTAGCGGGTATAGTAAGTAACCGCGGGTTAGTGTTTACGAGTAAGTTCTAGAGTAACTTCTACTTTAAGGCGTAGGTAAAGCGTAAGCTATCTATAGCTTTCTACCCTTAGACTAACGGCTAGACTAAGAGGGTAGACTAAACCTTAGAATAGTACCTTCGTTATTACTATAGTAAGAACTAGATAGAGTAGGCTAAGTAGCTAGCTATTACTAAATTTGTATATAATAATAGCGTCTACCCTACGCTACGTATAAGCCTATTTGAGATAGCGTATAGTTAGAGACCTAAGATTGCCCTAACACCTATAGCATCTCGAGGCGAGATCCGGGAAGGGAAGGTACTAGTAGCGGTAGACTTAGTTAACCGTATACGAGAGATACGTACTACGCTTACGAAGCGTTAGGAAATCGTAGTAGCCGATTAGACTCGCTACTATAATAAGACTTATAAGGCTAAGAGCTATCGCGTAGGTAACATAGTCTTATTATTTACGAAGAACCTAAGGTTAGTATTACCGAAGAAGAAGATAGGTCCGAAGTTTATTAGACCGTACCGTATTATCGACGCTATCGGTTCGTAGGCGTACCGCCTAGTACTACTAGCCGACTTAAGAATTTATAATGTATTCTATATATCCCTCCTCGAGCCGTACGCGGGTAGCGAGAAGGATAGAGGCACTATAGCCCTCGCTAATAAGGACGGGGAATATAAAGTAGAGGTAGTACTAGGAAAGCGTAAGTATAAGGGTAAAGTATAGTACCTAGTACGATAGAAGGGCTAGCTAGAAGAGTATAATAGCTAGGAGCTAGTATAAGGACTCGCGAATGCTACGCATATAGTAGCCGAATATAAGGCGTTAGCGAAGACGGTATAAGCCGGCGGAAGCGTCCGCGAAGGCTACGCGTATAGTAGTCGAATATAAGGTACCTACGAAGGCCGTGTAAGGTGCTAAAATAAGGGCATAGGTTATATATTTAGGCCTTAACCCTTCGGTAGCTAGATATAAGGACCTCTACCCCCGATAGTAAAATTAGCTATAACCTACATATAAGACACTAACCTATAGTATATTCTATCGGACTAAAAGGCTCGCTTACTTAGTTAAGTAAACACCCCTAATAGTAATAACATTAGAGAGGGAGGTAAGGAGAGAGAAGAGTAGAGAGAAGAGTATTTATTTTAAAAACAAACTTTTATAGGCGCGCTACGGCGCTACGTAGACAAAAGACAGGCGCGTAGTAGGCGGCTAATATACGTAGAGCGCGCGATTACTCGTTATTATTATCCTTATTATCCTCCTTATTATACTCGCCCCGTAGGGCTAGTAGTAAGAAGGTCCTATCGGCCGTAGTAGTATTAATGTTTCTAGCCTATAGGAACTATAACTACGGTTAGTATAGGATACGTATACGACACGTATATTACTTACCGTACGGCCGAGCTCGAAGTATTACGTTATAAGTGGTTAGAAGTTATAAAATGGGCTTATAAAGGTGTTTTAAAAGTAGGTAGTAGATTATATATATCTAAGCTAGAATTGAAAGGGCTACTTATAAAAAGGCTATAGGTAACTAATTAATATTACCTAATTCTTAGCCGCTACTACCTTAGGTTTAATTAGGCTATAGCGCCGGTGCACGCTTAGATCGTAACACACCCCCTTAGCTCGTGCGGCTTATAGGTAAATGAGCTAATCGCATGTAATCGCGTACACCCTATCTATTACCTATTACCCTACCTACCTACCCATAACGTAAGGCGTCGTTACTATAAGCTTATTAGAGCTCTATTATAAGCTATACAGTAGGGCGCTAAGTTAGCGTTTTAGGTAAGGCTATTATCCTAGCCTTACATCCCTATTTATAATCTTACTATGTCCCTTACACTACAGTTAACCTATATAATAGGTTCTAAGCGATGTAATTCTTATCCGGTAGGGTAGCTAAGCTATTCTTATAGTACTAAACGGTAAGGCGTACTATCTCCCTACATTTTAACGGACATGTAAGGTTATAGGTTCGAGTCCTAGGGGTTATTATATCTACTAAATTTATTGCTTAGCCTATCGTTCGCTTTAATGTCCGCTCTATTCTTAATTAAAATCCTAGGTGTTATAGTACGCTATTACTTTAGCAATTAGGGTGCCTTACTACTATCTAATAACTACCTATATATAACTTCGGTTACGGTCTTAGAGAACTCCGCTTCCTACCTTAGGTAGAGATTACTATTTAGCTACGTCCTAGTAGGAACTCTTTTACCTAATAAAAGGTCTTTATAGCTTATAAAAGCCTTATCTTTCTACTTAGGGTAAGGGTAATCCTATCGACGGTAGTACTATAGGTACTATATGCCTAGCGGGTAGAGATGTTATCTCTAAGTAAGGTAAGGACGATTGTTAAGGGATGTCGTAATGTATAGTACGCCTACGACCTACTAGTCGTAGATAAACTAATTCTTGCCTTCCGTTTAAGACGCATTGCGCGTCGTAAGGTGTACGTATGCGTGTTACGTACGGTATACTAAGCCGGGCATAGCCGCATTATATATAAGGGTTAGCTATAGGCTGCCCTTATAACTGCCTCCCCTTCTAGGCCGAGCTACCCTTAGCTCGCGGCTTTAGGAGATTTCTATATAAGTAATCTATCTACTTCTCGTAGATTCCGTTACTATACGACCCGCCTACGGGTCTCGTGCGTGTCGTTATCGTAGTATAGGTAGGTATAAAGTTATAGTTACCGGGTTAACTAACTCGAGGGTTTAAGAAGCGCACCCTCTCCCTCCTTTTCCTTCTTTTTCCTTATACTACGTTCTCGTAGCGTACTATACCCGCACTACTAGCGATCTACTAGCTCCTCGCTAGCGACTACCTAGCGACCCGCTAGTATTATTATTATTATGTCTACCTCGCCTCCGTCTTCTAGCCGCTCCGCCTCCTTCTATAGCATTAGTAGCGATAGTACTACTAGCGCCTTAGAAGACGAGCGCCGCTAGGCGGCTCTAGTACGTAACGTACCTAGAACGCCTAGTAGTCGTAAGCGACTAGCATCCCCCTCGTAGCTACTAACGCCCTCGCCCGCTACTAAGCTCTCGTAGAGGATTAACATATATATACGGTGCCTCCCCTACTTCGTTAAGGGTAAGTCTCTACGCGCGCCGCCTACGATCCGTATACTAATTACTTACTAGACGAAGCCGATGACTGTAATAGTGTTACTACCGGCGAGCTCTTAAAGAAGTGTAGCCGCTATAGGCGTAATAGACATAAGTACGCGCCTAATACTAGCTACGCTATTGCCTCGCTAGTAAGCCGCCTACGCGCCGCGCGGTCCTAGCGCGACTTCCTTACGGCTATAATGGGCTAGGCGCCTATAGACCTCTAGTAGTAGGAGCTAGTAGAGTAGATCCGCCTATGTACCTAGCTAGGTAACGACATTACGGAGGTAAGTCGCTACTTCGCTCCTACGAGTCGACTACTACTCGCGGGAGGAGGCTCTAGTACGTCTCCTATGCTTCGGCTAACCCTTTCTATAGGCTATTAGGCAGTTTAATGCCTATAAGTACAAGCGTGCCGGGGAAAACCGTATACGTACCTCCGCCGCCGCTACTACTACCGCCGCCCCCGCCGCCGTAGCCCTCGCGCTCTAGTAGGAGTAGAACCGCGCCCTTAATGGGCTGTTCGAGCTCGGCCGCGCCGTAAGTCGCATGTTCCTCGTATACGTATACCCTACTAACCGTAGTCCTAGTTCCTATAGGCGTAGAACATCGACACTACCGCCGCCGACTAGGCATTCCTACCTAAGTTACTACGCGACGACAACTAAGGCGCTCGCCTTACACGCTACTCGCGGGCTCCTCGCCTACTACTACTCTACGTAGCCCCTAGTAGGCGCGCTACTATTTAGCTTTTGTTTTATTTATAGTTAAGAAAAGTTTTATTTATACTCTAGTACTCCTATACTAGTCTTATTTACTTCTCCTTAACGCCTTATAGTCGGCTACTATACGATCCGCATTCGCGAGGCCCTCCGCCGGTTCCTAGCTATTATACTCCTCTAGCTAGTCCTTCTACTAGACTAGATACTATAGCTTACCCTTACGCTTACGCCTATCTAGTACTGTCTCTACCTTATTGTTAAGGGGATGTCGTAATGTATAGCACGCCCACGACCTGCTAGTCGTAGATGAACTAATTCTTGCCTTTTGTTTAAGACGCATCGCGCGTCGCAAGGTGTACTTATACGTGTTACGTGCGGCTTAGTAGCCGGTCGCGACCGCATGTTACATGTAAGGCTACATGTAGGGGTTAGCTACTAGGCTGCCCCTTATAATTGCCTCCCCTCCCGTGCAAGCTGTCCTTAGCTCGCTAGTTGCTACGTAGAGGCTCCTATGTACTTCTAGAACTATAGTTACTATACGGCCTATATGCGGGTTACGTGCGTGTCGTTATGTAGGTGTAGGTAAGTGAGGCTTAGTTACTATGCCGACGTAGCTAGTTAGGGGCATAAAACTCTAGCCTAACCTAGCCCTTTCTTAGCACGCTCCCTAGCTTATTACCTTCGCTACACTACCACTACGCACCCGTACCGCACTATTATCGCAAGCGCCTCGCTAGCATTATTATTATTATTATGTCTACCGTGCCCTCCTCGCCGCTATTCTCTAGCCGCTCCGCCTCCTCTAGTAGCACTAGTAGCGATAGCACTACTAGCGCCGTAGAAGACGAGCGCCGCTAGGCGGCTCTAGTGCGCGACGCCTCTAGAACGCCTAGTGGTCGTAAGCGACTAGCATTACCCTCGTAGCCACTAACGCCCTCGCTAGCTACTAAGCTCTCGTAGAGAATTAATATGTGTATACGGTGCCTCCCGTACTTCGTTAGGGGTAAGTCTCTACGCGCGTCGCCTACGATTCGTATGCTAACCACTTGCTAGACGAGGCCGATAACTGTAATAGTGTTACTACCGGCGAGCTCCTAAAGAAGTGTAGCCGCTATAGGCGTAGTAAACATAGCTACGTGCCTAATACTAGCTACGCCATCGCCTCGCTAGTAAGCCGCCTACGCGCCGCGCGGTCCTAGCGCGACTTCCTTACGGCCATAATAGGCTAGGCGCCTATAGACCTCTAGTAGTAGGAGCTAGTAGAGTAGATCCGCCTATATGCCTAGCTAGGCAACGACATTAAGGAGGTAAGTCGCTACTTCGCTCGTGCGAGTCGACTACTACTCGCGGGAGAGGGCTCTAGTGCGTCCCCTATGCTTCGGCTAACCCTTCCTATAGGCTATTAGGCAGTTCAATACCTATAAGCATAAGCGTGCCGGGGAGACCCGCATACGTGCCTCCGCCGCCGCCGCTACTACTGCCGCCGCCCCCGCCGCCGAAGCCCTCGCGCTCTAGTAGGAGCAGAACCGCGCCCTTAATAGGCTGTTCGAACTCGGCCGCGCCGTAAGTCGCACGTTCCTCGCCTACGTATACCCTACTAACCGTGGTCCTAGTTCCTATAGGCGTAGAACATCGATACTACCGCCGCCGACTAGGCATTCTTACCTAAGTTACTACGTAACGATAACTAAGGCGCTCGCCTCACACGCTACTCGCGGGCTCCTCGCCTACTACTACTCTACGTAGCCCCCGGTAGGCGCGCTACTCTTTAGCTTTTGTTTTATTTATAGTTAAGAAAAGTTTTGTTTATGCTCTAGTACTAGTCTTATTTACTTCTCCTTAACGCCTCATAGTCGGCTACTATGCGATCCGCATTCGCGAGGCCCTCCGCCGGTTCCTAGCTATTATACTCCTCTAGCTAGTCCTTCTACTAGACTAGATACTACAGCTTGCCCTTACGCTTACGCCTATCTAGTACTACCTCTACCTTATACTCTCCGTCCTTATTAGCTAGAGGGGGTACGGGTCCATCCTTATCGCTACCGATATACGGCTCGAGGAGAGAGACATAGAAGACGTTATAGAGCCTTAAGTCGGCTAGTAGCGCTAGGCGGTACGCCTACGAACCGACAGCGTCCGTAATGCGGTATAGGCCGATAAACTTCGGACCTATCTTCTTCTTTAGCACTACTAACTTAAGGTTCTTCGTTAATAATAGGACTAAGTTACCTACGCGGTAGGTCTTAGCTTAGTAGGTCTTATTATAGTAGCGAGCCTAGCTTTCTACTATAGCCTTCTATCGCTCCTCGAGTATAGCGCGTAGTTTTCGCATGCGACTCGTAGCTGTTACCGCTACTAGTACTTCCCCCCCCCTAGGTCTCGTCTCGAGATCTAGTTAGTGTAGGGGCAATCTTAGGTCGCTAACCGTACGCTATCTCGAACGGACTTATCCGTAGTATTAGGTAGATACTATTGTTAGCTACGAATTTAGTAACTGTAAGCTACTTAGCCTACTTAGTTTAATTGTTACTATAGTAATAACGAAGATATTGTTCGAGGGTTTAGTTTACCCTCTTAGTTTAGCCGTTAGTCTAAGGGTAAAAGGCCGTAGATAGCTTACGCTTTACACGCGCCTCGAAGTAGAAGTTACTCTAAAACTAACTAGTAAAGACCGGACCTCGGTCGCTTACTATACCTAACGGGACACTATAGTATCGTACGACTTCGTCTCGTAGGAGCCTCGTAAGCTCTATAGCTATGTAAGTCTTCGTCGTCGGGATGTATAAGCTTATTTTTAAGTAGCGATCGACTATTACTAGGATCGCATTATACACGTAACCGGCTTGCGTACTTAGAGGTAGGTCCGTAATGAAATCTATAGTGATTTCCTACTACGGACCGTCTAGCCTAGGTAGTAGCTATAGCTCGCCGTAGGGTCGATAGCGCCTCGCCTTCGAGGTCTAATAAGCCCTATAGTTTCTAACATACTCCCTTACATCCTTACTTAGTAATTCCTACTAGTAATAACGTCGTAGTAGCTCTTTAGTCTTTACCTTACTAAAGTGCCCTACTAGTAGGTCGTTATAATATATATAGAGTAGCTATACTCTTACTATATAATCTTCGGGTACTACAATCGTGTTCCTACGATAGACTAACCCGTCTTTTATATACTAGTCCTTAGCGTCCCCTTCGCTAGGTACCTACGATAAGTATACGACGTACCTATCGTCTCTCCCCTATACGATTTTTATTAGTAGTATAAGTAGTTTACCTACGCCGCCCTACATTATTATAGCGTACACTCTTACTAGTAGCGATCGGGTCCCCTACGGCTCGTAGGCTCCTACTACTATTATTGTCGCCTTATCCTATATCTTCTCGTAGGTAGCGGTTACGAGCCTTACTATAGGCTCGTCCTCTCTTAATAGGGATTCCTTCTAGAAAGATAGCTTACTTTATAGCGTAGGAAGCAAGCTCGACGTCTACTACGCTACGTATACATAGTTACTACGTCGCGATAGCTTATCGGCTAGGTTACTCTTCCCCGACCTATACTCTACTACGAAGTCGAAAGATTATAGAAACGTCGCCTATCGAGCTTACCTCCCGTTTAGCTACTTTACTATTATAAAACCCTATAGGTTCGTATAGTCGACTAGGACCTAAACCGTATACGATGCGCCTTCGAGGTACGGTCGCTAATACTTAAATGCCTCTACTACTACTAGTAGCTCTTAGTTATAGGTCTTATAATTATACTCGGTAGGTATTATCTTACGAGAATAGAAGGCAATTAGATGCTACTTAGTCCTAAATAGCTAGGAGATAATGCCTATAATCGTAAAACCTAAGGCATCCGTCTTAACCCTCGTACGTAACGAAGGATCGAAGTGCCTTAGGATAGGTGCTCCGAGGAAGCTAGCTTTTAGCCGTTAGAACGCTTACTCCTCGTAAGCGGACTACATAAGAGGCCCTTGCTTCTTACTATTCTTACATCCCTTTAGTAGGTCTATTAATAGCTTCGTAATCCTCGAGTACCCTTCGATAAAGCGCCTATAGAAGTTATAGAATCCTAGGAAGGATTAAACCTTATAAAAACTCGTAGGCATAGACTATTCCTCGATTACGGCTACCCTACTCCTATCTATCGATACGCCTACGACGCTTACGATAAATCCTAGGAACTCGGCATTCTCCTAGAAGAAGCTATACTTCTTTAGGTTCGTAAACAAGGCGAACTTTCGTAGCCTCTCTAGTACCGCGCGTACGGCTCGTACGTACTCCTTACGCGTTACGCTATAGATAAGGATGTCATCTAGGTAGACTACGTAGATGTTATCTACTAACCTAGTAAGGGCCTTGTTAATGTACCCCTAAAAGGTAGCTAGTACGTTAGTTAACCTAAAAGGCATAACTAAGTACTCGTAGTAACCGTATCGCGTGCAAAACGTAGTCTTCTACTCGTCTCCTCGCTTAATAGGAATACGGTAGTAGGCATCCTATAGGTCGATTATAGTAAAGAGCCTAGCGCCCTATAGCCTATCTAAGGTCTTACTAATTAGGGGCAGTAGGTACCGGTTCTTTACTATAATCTCATTTAGGCCTCTATAATCTACATAGAGCCTAAGAGTACTATTCTTCTTTAGTACGAATAGGATAGGCGCACCCGCCTTACTTACGGATCGCCTAATCTACCCCTTCTCTATTGCTTACGTAAGGTACTCCTTTAAGGCCTCTAGCTTAGTTAAGGACTAGTAGTATAGCGGCTTAAAAGGGGGTTTCTTTCCTTTAACGAGATTAATCGCATGCTTAACCCCGTCGGGCATCTTACGCTTCGCCTACTTATTAGGTGCGTATACATCTCGGAAGTCTACAAATTCTTTAGGCTACGAGGGGCCCTCTCCTTCGGGTACTGCTATAGCAATAGCCCGAATACTTATCGTATAAACCTACTTTAAGCTCTCGAGATCCTTAAGGAACTCGCGTACGTTACGCTACTAAATCGTAGGCGTCTCTACACCGTAGTACTACTAGTTATCCTTATCGGCCTTTACTATCCGATTACGATGCCGCTAGGGTCTACCTAAAATCACTAATGGCCTACCTATAGGCACCGCGTAGTAGATAGTGTTACTTACGCGCTCTACTCCCGCGTTATTAGCGAGTCGTAGCCGAACCGTAAAGGCGCCGTAGCAATACCCTAGGTTATGCGTATACGACTCTAACTTCGGTAGCCTTGCCCTATTAATAGGTTACATTTAATGTCGGAGTATATACTTATACGATACTAGGCTAAGATCCGTACAGTTATCTAGGAGAAACGTAGCCTCGCAAAAGCCCTTACGAGTCTCGACTACGCCTCATAAGTAACGCGCTAGACACGTATCTACTCGCCTTAAAGGGTCGACTTTAGGAAAACTCGGACTTAGGAGCGACTTACTTATAGTCCTCTACCTTTTCCCTAGTTACTACCCTTCTTAGTTAGAGCCTTCGTAGCGTCTACCCTACGAACCGCTTACGCGTTACGGTCCTTCTATAGGTACCTATTCGGGCAATCCGTCTTAATGTAACCCTTCTTATAGTATCTATAGCACTCCGCTTTAGTCCTATTAAAGGTTATAGACGATCCGCCGGCGTCCCGCTAGTAACTCGTACCCGGGTCGCGCGACGCCTAACTATACTTCTACTACTTCGAGCTACGATCGCTTCGCCCTTAGTCGCCCTTAGTCTCTCGCCTACGGCGACTATACTACCCGCGGTCGTGCCCTCCGCTACTACGCTCCGTACTTTTAATACGCGAAGCTAGGATTACTAGTTCCTCTCTAGTTATTAGGATGTTATAAAACTTAACGATTACGGACCCTAGGCTAGGCGTAAGCTTAGCGAGCATGTGTCGCACGCGTTACGCCTCCGTATAGTCCCCTAACTAATCCTCTATAACATCTAGCTTAGTCGTAAACTAACGTACTATCTAGTTATCCTTCTGTTTCACCGCCTTATACTCTAACATTACGTTAAGTACGCGGTTTATAGGGTTACCGTATGCGTCTCGATAGAACTTCTTAAAGTCCTAGTATATATACCCTTTAAGGTTAAGGACGCTATAGTTAGCGTACTATCGCTTACTTACCTCTCCGCTTAGGTACATAACCCTATATAGGACCTTTAACTCGTTCGTCGCATACGTACCGCCTAAGAGGGTAAAGATAAGAGAGAGCTCCCTTAGGAATACCCGTACTTTCTTAATCGAGTCCCCTCTAAAAGGCGTAGGTTCTTTAAGACGTAAACGTATCGTATACGATACGACCGCGCCTCGAGCTACGATATTATCGTTAGTTACTATAGATAGAGGAGGGGGAGGGGGAGTAGGGGATAGTTCTCCGCCGGGTTCGCCCTAAGGGTCCGCCGGCGGTACGCTTACGTCCCGTAAGATCTCTAACTGTTTAATCTCCCTCTATATCCCCTTCTCCTTAACCTCTACCCGAAGGGCATCCCTCCTTACGACTAAGGCTACACGCCTCGCTTATTACTAGGCCCTAGGGCTTAGGGGAGCCGTAGGCGTAGCGCTACTATCGTCGCGTTCGGACTCTATAGCGTGTATAGATTATAACGAAGAGAAGAATTAGAACTGTTAAGGGATGTCGTAATGTATAGTACGCCTACGACCTACTAGTCGTAGATAAACTAATTCTTGCCTTCCGTTTAAGACGCATCGCGCGTCGTAAGGTGTACGTATACGTGTTACGTACGGCATCCTAAGCCGGGTATAGCCGTATTACATGTAAGGGTTAGCTATAGGCTACCCTTATAACGATAATAGAGGGATTAACGATAATGTTATAGCGTTCGTTATAATATAGTAACGGAGGTAGTAATAGTAATACTAATGCTACTAGCAGTAGGGAAGTTAATAGTGTTTTAGCGCTCGTAATTAGCTACGCCGTTACTAGTGCGTATACGCTATACCGCTACTAGTAATAGGGGTGTTTCCGGTCCTTTTACTATAGGCTAATAGGAGTCCGAGAAACACCTACTAGTAATAGTAGTACTAGGGCAGCGCCGGTAAATAGTAGACGCTTACTCTAGCGGTAGCGGCGCTAGCGGCGCTAGGCGGTAGTACGGAGCCGGTAGAGGAGATAGTAGTGCCGAATATACTATATAACCTCTACCGGTCCATGTTAGTTGGTTAAGGAAAGAGGAAGGGTTTAGACCTAAAGAGGTGTTTTTATACAGTCCTACTACTAGTTCCTTCCCAATATAGTATAGAAGGATAAAAGGGAAGTTGCGCTTAGTAGTAGCTAATTACTATGTCGTTCTACATCGCTACTACGATACGCCGAGGAGAAGATTCCTATAGTTAAAGCCTAGTACTAGTAACTGTCGAGAAGAGCTACTACTAGTGTAGTAGTAGGCCTACGCTTCTTAGGCGTTATTATCACCCCCTAAGGTAATGCGGCTAGTGTTAGTATCTATAGTAGGCGCTAAGGAGCGTAGGTCTACGCCTTCCTTAGCTATGTTAAGTAGCTCCACGAAGCGCCTATACTTTTATAGTAGTAGTAGCTTAGTAAGCCTATCTATAGGTATGTCGTTAGTATTAAGATACCAAATCTCGATATCTCCTCGCTAGTTTCTCTAGCGGAGCTAGTAGTAGTGGATATTAACATAGCGTAGCTTAGTATTAAGCTTTTACCCTTACTAGTTAATAAGTCGAATAGTCTAGGTGTTATTATAGTATAGGTGTATATACTAGTTAAACTCGAGATAGATCTCGGCGAAGATGCGTTCCTACTAGATTAGCTCTAATACCGCTTATAATAGGCTAAGGAGTTCGGCTTCGGTTAAGGACTTAGTAATAGTAATCTACTTAGATGCTTTATAGTCGACTAGTCCGCTGAAGAGCATAAAGATCTATCCGCTAGAGCTAGTCCTATCGACGTTTATGCCGTAGGAGGCATCTAATGCACCGAAGAACTTATAGTTCTTACCGAGATGTTTAGGTTAACTATGTAGGCTAGTAATGTGCTTACTAGCGCTATACATAAGGTAGAGGTTCTTAGTCTCTAGGAGGTAGCGTAGGTACTAGTCTATAAGCTTTAGATACGTGTCTATTAGCTTAGTTAGATACTACGAAAGCATTAATAGGGAAAAGGTAATGTCCGGGCGTATATATGTTACTACGAAGTTAAGGGATCTAATGCGTTATTAGTAAGTAAGGATCTTAATAGCTTCTATAACATAGCCTTTAGGTACCGTCTAGTTAAGGTATTAATCCACTAGCACATTTGTCTTACGTACGCTAGTAGATATGCTAAACTTAGTAGCGAGCTTCTCGATGTAGTCCTCCTATAAGAGCTATAGTAGTCTCTTCTACCGATCTCGTGTTACCTTAATTCCTAGAAACTAGGTAAGATCTCTAAGTTCGTGCATCTCGTACTTAGTAAGTAGACGCTTCTTAATGCTAAGTGTATAGTCCTTATACTTACGGTAATATAGCATAACTAGGTCGTCTATATAAAAGAAGAACATAACCTTATTATTATAGTAGATGCATTCGGAGTCCGAGAGAGAAACCATTCTAAGGGAGGCTAGCGTCTCGGTAAGGGAGTTGTACTATAATAAAGGGGACTCCTTTAGTCCGTAGAGGGCCTTAACTAGTTTAAGAGCGTATCTATCGGTAGGGCGATCGATTCTAGGAGGCGGCTATAGATATATAGTATATAGTAGGTCTAAGTTTAAGAAGGCGTTAACAACATTAAACTGTTTAGCTTCTAGGTCGAAGCTCGCGGCTATAGTACAGTAGAGGCGAAACATGCTTACTAGTAATGTAGCGGCGTATGTATCTAAGTGTATGCCCTATAGATCGCCTCTTACGTATAGCCGGGCCTTAAAGCTCTTTAGTATACTATGCTTATCTAACTTATACTTATATACCCACTTTAGCGGTAATAGTAGCTAAAGTCCGTCCTCTTACTAAGCATTATAATCCTTCTCTTAATGTATAGTCCATTTAAACGTGCCGGTTAAGACTACTTTAGTAAACTCTTTAGCTATAGCTTTACGCTATTATTAGGCGAAGCGGTACTTTATAGCGGCTCGGTAGTTTAGAGGTTTAGGCGGAAGGTTATCGCGGTACATCGACGTAATAGTGTTAATAGTGCGTATAGGGGAGGATCGGCGTGTTCGTACGACATCGTAGTACTTACGTCCTAGGTAACGAGGTCTCGGGCGGATGCCTGCTATCTAGCTAATAACAACGTTAGCGACTATAATATTATGTAGAGTATAGTAGAAGTAGGCGGTTCGGAGCCTCTTCCTAGTGTCGGTAAGGGTATAGTTAGAATTAGGGGAAAACTCATCTATTTAACTAAGTTCTTCGAAGGAGATTGCTAAAGGAGGAGCGGTAGCGACGTCTAGAGTCGTCGAAGCATCTATGTCTACTATAATCTCCTTACGGTCTTCCTCTATAAGTGCATCTATCAATTACTACTTAAAGTCGTTAATGTACTATTAAGACGCGTTACTATTAACCGCGTTGTTTTAATAGCTATTATTATAGTCGGAGTTCTCTATACTCTTATTAGTCAATAGTTCGACCCCGGATTTAACCTAGTCTCGTAAAAGTGTAGGGGTTGTAGCCTTATTTAATAACGGCTAATTAAGTAGCTAGAAACTGCTATTACCTTTAGGTTAGTTAAATGTTACTAGCGCTCGGTATTGTAGCTAGTGTAGTTTATACCTAAGTAGTAATTGTTAATAGGCGTGTTAACGAGGGTTTTAATAGAGCGGCTACTATTAAGCCTATTCTTCCACCCCCTCGGCCTATAGTGTATCCTACTTATAGTAAGCTACATACAGGTCGTAGTACTATTTAGGCTCTTTAGCCGGTTCTACTATTACGATGTTCTTAATAGGGGTTAAGTAACTAGCAGTAAGAATTAATAGGTCGTAGAGCGTAGTCTTATTAAAGAGGACGTCCTTTACCCGTATAACCCTATCTTTCGATAGGTCCTACACCCTATAGATGTTAGTAGAGTCGTAGCCTACAAGGTATCCAATAAGTGCTCGTTCTTTAAGCTTCTTAGTCTTACCTAGTTAAGTAGTGCTATAAATGTACACGTAGGCTAGGTAGCCGTACACTACTATGTAGCCTACATTTAGTACCCTGCCTATTGCCAATTCGAAGGGAGTCTTCTAGCCTTTTAATTAGATTAGTAACCGCTAGAGAATGTAGACGGTAGCTACTATGTATTCATTCTAGAGCTTTTTAGGTAGGCGAGCATAAATGCGGATTATGCGAGACATCGTAATAATGACGCCGCCCGCTCGTTCTACTAGGTCCTAGTTAGACGCGTAGTTAGTAGTGTTATGCCACTTAATTTAATTGTTATTAATAGTTAAGCGGAAGGCTATACTAATAGCTACTTTATTATCGCTATAGAAGTAAATAAACCTACGCCTAATGAAATTAATAAAGCTAAGTAGGCTATTAAAGCAAGCTAATACTAATAGTTAGTCCCTATTCTTAATAGTGAATTAAAAGTGCCCGTAGGTATCTAAATCTTAGAAATGAACTAGGTAACGATTACTATTGTATGCTAGTATAAACTTAGCTAAATCTATAGCTACGTACCTATAGGGAGTCATTACCCTAATTGGCTTAGTTCTATTAAACACTTTATGTGCCTTAGCTAGGCCACATGCTCTATAATGTGTAGTAAGGGGTGCTTTAGGTACATTAGGGTTAATAACCACCCCCTCAACTCTAAACGGAAGCTAGTTAATGCGTTTAGCGCTAATATAGCCGAAGATTTAGTACTACTAGCGGCCTAAGAGCTTACGGTGTTTAATAGGGGTCCTACTAGACGTTACTACACCTTTAGTGCCCCCTATACTATTTATTACTACTATAACGGTACGGTCGCCGTTAGAGTCCTAAATAGGCGGTGTTTAGATAGTATTACCCTTACTAATTGTACTAATGAAGTGCGCTATGCGCTACTTCTTAGTAATCTTTAGTAGGATACTCCCATTATTACTCGATAGCTATTTATAGACCATCTCTAACTAAGGCGGTGTAACTACCTTAAAGAAGGGGATTGTGCTAGTAGGGCGGTGTAGGTCCATTAATTTCTTATTATTATAATAGACTAAATTAGTACGTCCGTACTACTAAAGTCTAGCCGTCTCTATGCGTGAGTAGGAGATAACGTTCATATAAAAGCCTAGGTAATAGGCTACATCTAATAGGGTGAATAGTATCCCCTCTATCTTTATGCGAACCTTGCCTAATGCGGCAATAGGGAATGTCGTAGTTCCGGCTTAGATTAATAAGGTGGTTAGGCGCTCTATAATGAATTCTACGCCCTACTAGTTATAGTAATTAATAACATAGGTGTCCGAGTAGTTATCGTATACCTAGTAATCCCTAAAGTTAAAGCTTAATTAGCTTATCGAGCTCGAAAGGATAGTGAGACTAGTAAAGCCGTACGGTACTACCTTACCCTTAGTAATTACCTTATCTCGTTCCTTATCCGTGCGCCTATTACGGTTCAATACGCCTAGTAAGCGTTTACTATTATCGCCTAAGCAGTAATTAATAAAGTGCTTCTAGCACTTCTTCTACTGCTTAGAGCGCTAATTCTTTAATAGACGCTTCTTAGGGTTAACTACATCGCATAAATAGAGGTTCTTATAATAACTCTCCTTAGGCTCGCCGGTAATGTTCTAGTAGCCGCTTAGCCTATCGTTATTGTTACTGCTCTTTCCTTTGTTTATACCGTTACTACGGTTACGACTCTTATCGCCGCGGCTACGACGACGGTCGTTATTGTTATTATCGTTCCTACCGACTGTACCTACTATAGGCGCTTATAGTAGAGGCTCGTCCTCTACTAAGGGTTCGCCTATAAAGGTTATAAAGACTAATCGACCGTTCGTAGTAACTAGGGTAGTGTCGCGTATCTATTCGAGGTATCGCTTAGTAAGCTTACTAAGCAAGAGCTTATTACGCTTCTACTCGTTATATAGTAATACTCTATAGGTAGGAGTTTTCTACTATATTACAAGTAGGAAGTGTCGTAGTAGGTCTCCGTACTCGGTATAGTTGTAATCTAGCATCTTAGTCTATAGCACTAGCTAGTCTAAACACTAGTCGTCGACCCTTCGGGCCTAGCTCTTCTAAAGCCTATTTAGCTCTAGTGTAAGCTGTCGCTTACGTAACATGTCGTTTAGTCCGTACTAATCCTTTAGAGCCTAGACCTTGCCTCTAAGGGTACGTTTACTATGCATTAGCTCCTAGCCTAGCTCTATAGTAGTCCTAATTAGGTAGGTAACTAATTTGGACCTTACGGACGTAAAGATGTTATACATCCGCTACCTACGGTCGGTGTCTAACTAGCGGAGCTTAATAAGCTCCTTATCTTTAGCCGTAGCGTCTTTAGTAGTGTATACTAATTGGATTTACTCGAACGTTAAGTACACCGGCTCTATTAGCTCGGCGGTAGTGTCGTTCGGATCCACATACTTCTAGATGTTTAGAGACTTAGCGTAGAGCTCTAACTAACGGTTAAACTTGTCCCATTAGTTATGACTCTTAAGAACGATAGTACCGTGCGGTAAAATACCGGTACTACCGGGTGTCTCGGTAGTCGCTATAACGGTGTTAATAGGCCTAATAAAGGTTCCTATAGGTCTACTAGGGTTACTACACTACTATGTAATGGTTATTAATAGGATAATGATAGATCCTACTAGTTTTTAATAACGATGCAAAATCTGCTCTAGGGCTTCGTTTTATGTAGCGAACGTTAGTAAGCGCCTATCGGGCTCATAACTATTACGTTATAAGTAGTTAGAAGTTATGAAATGGGCTTATAAAGGTTTTTTAAAAGTAGGTAGTAGATTATATGTATCTAAGCTAGAATTAAAAGGGCTACTTGTTAAGATGTAGCATCTTAAGGGGAGCTAACAGTTAGGTTGTGATCTAATAGCCTAAGGCATCTACGATGACTTAGCTTATCGGAAGACACCTTCTCTCCCCTTTAGCTTAGATAGACATCTAATATAACTAACGCATTAGTTCCTAATATATTGCTGCATGCCCTGTAGCTATTAGCTAGTTGAAGATTGATCTCTTACTCTACTCCGCTGCTAACTACGTATCCTATTAGGTCTTAACTTTACAGGTTATAAGCCCGGGTTTATATAGGAGTAAGAGCAACCTATATTAGTATAGGTTACTTATATCCCTTGCTATTATAGCAGAAAACATCTAGGAAGCAGAAGTCTACCCTATCTGTCCTATTAAGGAGCTTAGTTTAATACTAAGTAATAGGTAATCTAGAAAAGGACTCTATGCGGCTTACTATAAGCTAATACCTTAAAGACACTCTATAGGTAGAACTACATCGAGATACTATTAAGAAGGACTTTAAGTAAGTTATTTGGAACTCTACTAGGAGAGATAGACCTATGTCCTAGCTCCGAGACTATACCGCTCTTTCTTTACCCTACTAAGTAGGCCTTAGTATCTACACCTACGAACCTTACTATTCTACACTAAAAGCCTTAGTAGGACCTGAGCCACGACCTTGAAGCATATACACCTTGTTTCATTACATTCAATTTATTATAGATTTACACTAAGAGAAAGGAGAAGAGAAGGGAACTAAAATCCCAATTCTTAGGAGAGATAACTAGAAGAGATATTTCAACCTTTAGAGATATAAGATAGAGAGCTAGTTAGCATTCTTTGCAATTGATAACCTGTTAGAAGTGTTATTTAACAACATTAAGGGCAAGAACCTAAAACTCTAGGAAGAGACTAAGATTAAAGAGATTCTTAATGCACTAATATAGACAAAACAAAATACAGCTTACTACTTTAGTATCCTAAGTAGGATTATAGAAGAAGATGAATTTAAGCTTAAGGGCTCTTACGAATCTAGAAAAGCTACTAAGATATAGGTGCATCTCTAGAACAAGTATAGCTAGGTGTTGCTAACCTATGTATATAAGCTTATAAAATAGTTTATGAACTTTAAGATAAGTAAAGAGTTTACTATTAGATCTGCATAGGCACACCTAGTATCTCTTAGAAGGAGGATTGCTAATGTTAACCTAGAGGGCTAGTACTATAGGAAAGCTAATATAAGAATAACCTAGCTTTTAAGCTTACTGCTACCTAACTACTATGTAGCTAGGGATACTATTATAGCTTAGCTAAAGATAGATCATAAAAGGACCTTAAAGATCCTTAAGGCTTAAGAGGCTAGATTAAATCCCTCTAAGGCTAAGTATAGTATAGTAGCTACCTAGGTTAGGCCCTTAGGTTAGGCAAGATCACTTTCCTACCTTCTCTATAAGAAGGACTATCTTATTAAGGACTGCCCTAGTCTCTCTAAGGCAAAGAAGGTCCTTAGATCTTATTCCTAAGTACTATCCTCCTAGAATATAACACATGTTAAGAAGAGAAGATCTCTACTACTATCTTTAAGAAGAACACTAAGAGAGAAGTCCTCTATAGAGGAACTTAAGAAAATAGTAAAGAAACTTAGCTCTAATATACTGTCACTCTAGAAGAACTAGGCCTAGTCTCCTTCCTCTAAAACAAGGAAGACTAGGAAAGGTTTCTCTACCTAAGAGCCACTGTTATGTCTCGTTCCAGGGCTAATCTCAAGGGGGGAGAGAAGTCAAGTCACGTGGCGGTATTCTTTGGAGAGGCTGAGGCGAGCTGAGAGCGAAGTGCAATAATTGGAGTAAGAGGTGTATTCCAATCAGTGAGATAGTAACATGAGTTGAACGCCTCGAAGCCATAAGGGTTTCTCAGCGTTCCTAAATACATAGGAGAATGCTTCTGGCTCGAAGCTCTTGGCAGGCGCGCTGTGTCGCGCTGGCTCGACATTGCGCAGGCTCGACAGCCGTCGCGCTCTTGCAGCGTCGCGCCATATCTTATTGGTCCTTGCTTCCTGTGAGCTGTAGGGCGTCCATTGGCTGGGCAGTGTCCTCGTCATATTGATCCGTAACACCATCTCCCTCCTTCCTTTGGCCGTGTCCTCACGGTCACGTGTTAGTAAGATGATATAATCAGGGTTGTCCCCGCCCTCGTGGATACTGTAACGATGTCTTCTCGCAAGTCCTCCGACCGTCATTCTCGCCATCGACGAATACTCGCCAATCCCCTCGACGCTCCAGTCCCTTGCGATTTCTGCTCTTCTCGTAGCCGTTGCTGCGTATACATCGCGGATTTTTCCCTTATGCCTTGCGCAGAGTGTGCTCGTCGCGGCAAGGAGTGCGTCACTTCTTCCTGGGAGAAGCTAGACCGGGTGGACGACGCTCTCGCGGCTAGGATCGAGGCCGATAAGAAAGAGATGGACGAGACAACGCGAGAAGCTCTTCGGTTGTTTTCTCGCATGTCGGAGCTCCAGGCGCGGATAGATCGCAACTCGAAGGTCCGGGATGCGAACAACAAACTGCTGAACGCGAAGATTGCGTGCGTCTCCCGGGAGGTATCCTCCTCGAATATCGATCCTCCTCCGGATCTAGAATCATTCGCCCAAGACTTGGAGGCTATTGGTGTGGCGTCTCCATTTGTCTTCTCCGGGAGTTCTGAAGTTCGATTATAGCGTAGGTCACTCTCGTTCCCGAAATTGTTTGATCCTTTGCTGACAGTTCTGAAGGTTCTTTTCTGGTTCCCAGGTATTTTCTGAGTCGTCGTATCCTTTCCATTTGACGAGGTAGTGCTGACCTCGCTTTTGCAGGATCTTTTCGACTTCGAATTCGTCTTCTTCTTCCGTCTGGAAACGGAATGTCTGTTGGCATGGTGTTTTGGGGTCTGCTGGTTCCAGCTTGGAAATGTGGAATACTGGGTGGATTTTTGCGTCCTTTGGCAATTGCAGTCGGTAGTTGGTTGGTCCTCGTACTTCCTCAACGAGAAATGGTCCGACTTTCACATGGTCCAGTTTTTTGGTCTTCCTTCTTGTTCTCAATTTTGCGGTAAGGAGGTAGACCTTATCCCCCTTCTTAAGCTGAGGTGCCATTTGTCGTTTCGCTCGTGTTTTCGTAAGTATTGTCTGTTGTTGTTGAATTCTGGAATTGAGCTTGTCGTGTATTTTTCGTAGGCTCTCTGTAGCCGTAATTGCTCTTTCCGCTTGCGGGTGGCCTTGCCGTTCTCCGAACAGGTTTGGATGCTTGCCGTAGTTGGCGAAGAACGGTGTCTCTTTTGTAGTTTCTGATTCGTGATTGTTTAGTGCAAGTTGTGCCATAGGTAGGAGTGATACCCAGTTGTCTTGTGCGTAGTTGACGTAGTGTCGCAGGTACTGTTCCAATGTCTGATTTGTTCTTTCCGTCTGACCGTCCGTCTGTGGATGGTACGCCGTGGACAGCTTGTGTCGTATACCAATTTCTGCTACAAGGGTCTTCCAGTAGTTTGATGTAAATAGCTTGTCTCTGTCTGTAATGAAGACTTTGGGGAATCCGTGGTACCGTACTAGTCTATCGAGAACGAGGTATCCGAGTTGTTCTGCTGTGTATGTCTCGCTAGCAGGTATGAAGTGTGCATATTTGGTTAGTCGATCGACCATAACAAGTATCATGTCGCACCTTGTCCCGTTTGCTTTGTCCGTAGAGATAGGGAGCTTTGTAATGAAGTCCATCGTAACTTCTTCCCATGGTTGTGTCGGTGGTGTCCTGAACTGTATTTCTCCGTACTTCTCGTGTCTTGCAGCCTTGTTTCGTTGGCAGTGTGTGCATTCTTTGATGTACTGAAGCACCTTTTGTCTCATCTGTGGGAAAGAGAAGCTGCGTCGTATGATCTCGAGAGTCTTCGTGGTTCCAGGATGTCCGTATACGGGGTTGTCGTGATGTTGCTGTATGCATTCTTGTTCTCGTTCCTTCGGTACTTGGTATTTTCCTTGTGCTAGTGGGAACTGTTCTTCTGTGTCCTGAAGAACGCGCACTATGCTGTTAAACTCCTTTGTGTTGGCGCTAAGACTTCCGTCGTGGTTAGTCTTCAATATTTGTTGCTGCACTGGTTCTTTTCCTTCCATGTAGTCGCTTCTTCGGCTCAGTGCGTCGGCCCTGCCGTTGTCCTTTCCGGGTGTATAGCGGATTTCGAACTTGTACTGACCAAGCAGTTCCGACCAGCGGGACTGTCTTCGTGTCAGCACTTTCGTCGTAGTGAAGTAAGTGAGATTCTTGTGATCAGAAAGAATCGTCAGCTTAGGTGCTCCTTCCGCGTATACCCTCCAGTGCTGCATTGCAGCGACAATAGCGAGAAGTTCTTTATCATGGATGTCGTAGTTTCGTTCCGCGGGTGTCATTTTCCTTGAGTAATAGGCCACTGGGTGTCGTTTCCCATCATGCTCCTGCGTGAGGCATGCTCCTATAGCCATGTCCGATGCGTCAGTCTCAATCTGGACTTCTTTTGTGCCGTCGAATAATCGTAGTGTAGGTGCTCGGGTGCATTGTTCCTTCAGTAGTTGGAACGCTTGTTGTTCTTTGCTGCCCCATTTCCATTTGGTATCCTTTCGTGTGAGCGCTGTCATAGCCGCAGCTGTCTTAGAGTAATCCTTGATGAACTTCCTGTTGTAGTTCGCGAGTCCTAGGAAGGATTGTACGTCCTTGACATTAGCTGGTGTCGGCCATTCTTGGATAGACTGTGTCTTTGCTGGGTCGATCTGGATTCCTGTTGTGCTTATAATAAATCCAAGGAATTTGACTCGTTTCTTGTGGAATTCGCATTTCTCTGGTGCCGTCTTGAATCCTGCGCGGGTAAGGCGCTCGAAGACGTCCTGGACCCGTGTAATGTGTTCCTGTAGCGATCCTCTAGTATAGACGAGGATGTCGTCCATGTAGGCAATAACGCACACGTCGAGAAGGTCTCTCAGTGTCTCATTGACTAGATCTTGACAGGATGCAGGTGCGTTGGTTAACCCCATAGGCATAACCAAGAATTCGTAGAGTCCGTATCGTGTTCTAAATGCGGTTTTCCATTCCTCTCCTTCTGCCATGCGTATAGCGTAGAAGGCGTCTCGTAGATCGATCTTCGTGTACCAGTCTGATCCAGTAAGTCTGTCCTGTGCTTCTTCGATATTCGGTAGTGGGTATCGGTTCTTGATGGTGATCTCGTTCAACTTTCGGTAGTCTTGGACGAGTCGTAGTTTCCCGTTCTGCTTTGGAACAAACATACATGGAGTTCCCGCGCTTGAGGTGGACCGTCGTATCCATCCTTTGGCGAGTTTCTCCTTCAGCCATTCTCGTAGGGTTTCTAGCTCTTTCTCGGACATTTGATATAGGGGTCCCCATGGAGGCTCTTTCCCTGGCTGAATGTTTATCTTGTGGTCCCATGGTTGATGTTTAGGTAAGGCGTCTTTGCCCTTTTCCTCTTCAAAGAGCCTCTTCCACTTGAGGTACTCCTTGGGGATAGCTGGTTCCGATATGCCAGTATCCTTCGATGGTGCGTTACGTACATCCGTTCCAGTGACTTCGTGATCCGGCGGCCCCACGCCAGTATCTGTCCCGGTCGAAGGTGGTTCTTCTGTCCTTCTGTTCGGCGCAAGCTCGAATGCGTTGAGCTGTTTCCTTGCCTCATCTACCATCGTCCGCTGTCGATGCGTAGGCTGAATGCCAATAACGCAATTGCATTCCCTAAATGTGAGTACTCCTCTCCTCCAGTCGATTGCTGGGTTGTGCTGTCTCAACCAAGGCATACCTAATACTATGTCATGACTGGCCATATCAGTGACATCCAAGGTAATATTCTCGTGGTGCTGTTGGATAGCCAGTGGCAATGGTGTCGTCTCCCATTCCACGTTAGGTAACGATGATCCGTCTACCGCGATCAACTCGTAACCCCATTTCTTCTTCAGGGTAGCTAACCCGTTTCTTCTTGCGAAAGACTTGGAGACAAAATTCCCCGCTGCTCCGGAGTCGATCATGACACTAGTTCTGTGTCCGTTGACGATTGCTTTGGTTTGGAAAACTGTTAGTGATGTCGATGCTCGAGCTTCTGTGTTGCATAACTCCCTTTGGCCGCTCATTCCTGGGGAGCTGATCCTTTTCCCGAATGGTATGTGGTTCGCTGTGCTTCGTGCCTAGATGCTTCGGCTAGAACCTGTAGCCCGTTGCTCTGTGTCCACACCTGTAGTTTGTTGCGTTCCTGGATCTTCTGCGATTCTGAGTAGAGAGCACGTACGTGCTGTACTGCTTGGCGTAATTCGTTGGATACTAATATCCCTGACGGTGTAAGGTACCCGGTACCTATCATCTTGCTTCCTATTGGTGGTCGCTCGGTCATTGCTCGCATAGTGTCGAGTGTCTTGTCAAATTCGACTGGATGCAAGTATCTCTTGCCCGAGACCTTGGGTAGGAATTCTTCGTGCTTGCGCGTCAGATAGACAATAATGTCGTAGAACTTCTTGGGTGCGTCTATCGTGAACGTCAAGACTTCATTGTCGTCGTCAGTTTCGCTCTCTTCTCCTTCGGATGAGTCCTCGCTCGACTCTTCCGGGGTATGATCTTCTTCGATGGTATCCAGGGTTTCTTCTTGTTGTACGGGGGACCAT
Organism: Nothopassalora personata; assembly: GCA_033816765.1. Lineage (NCBI taxonomy): Eukaryota > Fungi > Ascomycota > Dothideomycetes > Mycosphaerellales > Mycosphaerellaceae > Nothopassalora > Nothopassalora personata. Next base: position 738,121 of record CM066291.1, read on the forward strand.
CGTCCATCCCATGTTGGTTCCTGGTTTTCTTTGTCTTCATCATCGAAGCAAGACTCATCAATGTCCACTTCTCGGAGCCTGGCATCTTGCCTGTGCTGAGCTCCCAGGGTTCCCCTTGGCTGTTGTGGCCAATACCCTGCTCCTTCCTTCGCGGAGTAGTGGATCGAGCACGAGTCTTGGTAACAGAAGCTCCAATGAAGGGTTCCGTGACCATTTCGAGGGCCCGTAGCAGCCTCGTTTCCCCGCGCTATCATGCCGAATTCTCGTTTCTCCTGTCGTTCGATCTCGCTGGTTATTTCCCACCATCGCTTATGGAGGTCGTCGTGTTGTTGTATAGCTGTGAGATCTATCCGGTCCTCGTGAAGATACATCCAGGTGTCAATCTGGTCGAATGCATTATCGAGGTCGTTCCTTTCCTGGAGAAGTTGTTCGAGTTCGCATGTTTCTGTGAACTGTTGTGGCTGGTCCTCTTGACCATGGTATCCTCCTCGTCCCATCGAGGGGTCCAAGGAAGGTCCTTCGTTAACTCTTCCTTCCACTCCCTGAGTATAGTCGGTGTCTCCCAGAGTCCCAACGCTGCTCCCAGGTTTACTAGTTCGTGGTTGCATCATGTTGAACTGCTCGCGGCGCACCATATTTTTACCGCGGCAATCCCGCGCCATGTGGCCTTCCTTGCCACACGCGTAGCATGTCGGTTTTCCTTTTCCCTTGAAGGGCTTTCCTCGGCCCTTGCCTCTGTCGATCCTTTCTCCTCGTTGGGTAACGTCCAGCTCCATTGGTTGTGGTCCGTAGTAGGGCTGGTTGTGTCGCGGAAAGTTCCCCTTCGCAACGTAGCCCGTAGAAGGCTTGCGATCCGGAACGTATCCTGCCATGCCTCCCACTTTGGAGTCGTATTTCTTTTCCTGGTAACGTTCCCACAACTGATCGTCGATCTCAATCGATGCTCGCATCAGTCGCTCGAGGGTGTCGACCTGTCCTCCGTGTCTCATGAGCTCGTCCTTGACGGAGTCCTTGAGTCCACGTCTGAACATTGTCATCAACGCCGTCTGGTCCCATCCGGTAATCTGTCCGTATTCTTCAAACTTGGCCGCGTACTCCGAAGTAGACGTCTTCTGCTTCAGGTGTTGGATTATTCGTATGGCCTGTTGAACCTCGTTGGAAGTCCCAAAGATAGACTTCATCTTGTCCTTAAAGAGGGTGTAGTTCCTGAACATTCCGGTGGGGTCTCGTTGTCCCGTACCGTCAAGGTATTCCTTGAGGTACGGCTTGATCCAGTTCTGCGCGCTTCCACGAAGGAACGTGATGGCGAAAATAGTTCTCTTGTCGGAGTCGACTGGGTTGAACATGAGGTACATATCCATTTGATTGACCCAATCATCGAACTTGGCCCTGTCTCCATAGAAGAGGTCCGGCTTGGCAGCCTTAACGTCCTTCTTCCTAGGAACGGGTTCGTCGTCGTCATCAGACTCATCGTCCTTCATGGTGGTTTGTTGCGGTGGCGCACGGCGGATGCTTCCTGCTTCGCTGGGGGCGGGTGTTCCCCTACCAGCTGCCTGAGTAGCACTCATCCTGAGGGCGTTCAAAGTGTTATGTCTCGTTCCAGGGCTAATCTCAAGGGGGGAGAGAAGTCAAGTCACGTGGCGGTATTCTTTGGAGAGGCTGAGGCGAGCTGAGAGCGAAGTGCAATAATTGGAGTAAGAGGTGTATTCCAATCAGTGAGATAGTAACATGAGTTGAACGCCTCGAAGCCATAAGGGTTTCTCAGCGTTCCTAAATACATAGGAGAATGCTTCTGGCTCGAAGCTCTTGGCAGGCGCGCTGTGTCGCGCTGGCTCGACATTGCGCAGGCTCGACAGCCGTCGCGCTCTTGCAGCGTCGCGCCATATCTTATTGGTCCTTGCTTCCTGTGAGCTGTAGGGCGTCCATTGGCTGGGCAGTGTCCTCGTCATATTGATCCGTAACAGCCACCTAACTTATGCAACTTATCCTAGAAGACAATGTCTAATAATAATAAGTATAATGAAGTAGCTTACTTAACTGCAGAAGTCTAAGGCAAGTTCCCCTTATTAGAGTAGTTACTTAATTCTTATGCTTTATCCTATATAACTAACTAGAACTGCCTCTTTAGATCCATAACTCCCTTAATAAAGAAGAAATAGATTAAAGTAGGAGGTAGGCATTTGTTAGCTACTTATATTAGGACTATAGAGATAAGTAGGAGATCTAGTAGGAAAGTTGTTTTAGAAGATGTTCTACTTATACCTAAGCTAGGGGTGAACCTAGTTTCTTAGAACCAGTTTAGTAAGCAGTTTAGTGTCTAACCTCCTTTATTTTCTCTTATATCCCCCTCTAGCTAAACTGTTGTCTAGATAAGGCTTCTTAGGGGGGTTCTATTCATTAATGAGATTTCTCCTCTACTATAAGAAAGGGTACATTACTTATTATATACACTACTAATAGAGAATGCCTTTATAACTGCTAAATTAGAGACTAACCTAAAACAGTAGGAGCTTTAGCATAGAAGATTTACACACTTTAGGAAGAACTTGCTCTAGAATCTTTATAAGGTAACAGACTTAAAAGAACCTATTCCTATTCCTAGGGATAGCTTCTACTAGTATAGAGTATGTTCAATAGCAAAGATAAAGAAGTATAAAGGCAAAGTTACTAAGAGAAGACCTAAAAGACTTGCCCTTATATCTATTAACATATATAGTCCACTACTAACATTAAGGCTAGGGTTTAAATACTAGCTTAAGATTATTAACAACTTCTCTAGAAAAAAGTGGACCTGTCCTCTTAAGAAAAGAGAAGATGTGTTACGGTTTAGTTCGCAGAGAGGGGACAACCAATCATCCAGGCAGCAAGGCAAGGATCAGAACACGTGACCAAGGGATCTGAGGGATCTGTGGGATCTGTCGAACAGATCCGCAGAGCAGGACAGATCTCGCGAGACCACGCCAAGACATGGCACTATATAGACGACGCTCTTTTGCAAGTAGATAGGAGCCTCGTGCTCAACTCATTTCAAGTATACACCATATACTGTTTGGGACCACTACCTTCTCAACGAGTCAGAGACATCACTGCAAAGATCCAAGCCCAGTTGGGATAACGTACAGCGGTTCCTAACAAGATGCTCTAGTTGCTCTCTAGAACTAGAAGATTAAGACAGAGAGGAAATTATTAGTATAGTTAAAAGTAGTTAGGCTTAATAATGTAAGGGAACTTATTACATTAGTTAAGCAGTAGGAGAAGAATTTAGGAATTGGGCTAGAGTATACTAAGGCATATAACTCGCTCTAAAATAGACTAGTTAAAAGGTTAATACAAACCTTAGAAGACTCTATAAGGGCAATGCTTAAAGAGGCTAAGATGCTAATTAAATTCTAGCCTAAAGCACTAGAAGCCCAAACCTACATAAGGAACAAACTACTAAATAGTCTAGACTATAATAGGTTTAAGGTTTTACTAGATAAAGCCTTTAATGGTATTAAGCTAACTATTAACTATTTAAAGGTTTAGGGATACAAAGCTATTGTCTATATAGACACAAGATCCTAGCCTTAATAGGCAAGAAGTAATAAACTAATAAACAGAGGCAATGTGACGGGCAGGTGGTAGACGAGTTGCAATACGAGTCTACGAAGAAGAGCGCGAGATGCGCGAGCTATTTAAATGCGCCGGAACAACGTTGTTCCGGGCCGATCTTTCACTGCAGGGTCCATTCACATGTGCCTGGTGTCGCTTCGTGACAGTACCCCCTCCCTTCAAAGAACGAGCTCCTGCGAGTGCCGTATACGTCTAGAGTCTCTTATACTTGCGCGCGTGTCGTCGTGTCGGTTGGCTATGCCGAACCGCTCACGCTGGCTTGCTGTCGCTGCTCATCATGTCGCTGGCTTGTGCTCGCTCCTTTGCGTCGTCGCAACATCGCAAATCCATCTTGTCCAAGCTTATGTACTGGGGACGTAGTTGCGTCGCGTCCATCCATGTCACCATCGTCTGTCACGCGAGCCGGTCTGGATGTGGCGCTGTCAAACAGGCGGCCTTTTTCAATCACTGCCAGTCCGTACAGTATGGGTTCTGGAAGCTCGTAGGGTGGCTTCGGCTTGTCTGGATAGCGCGCGTAGAAGTCGGCAACCAGTTCTTCACAACCTGGCAATAGGTCGTCCCATCTCTGTGTCCGTATATCACCGCTCTTATAGCGCAAGGTGAACCACACTTGCCTATTCCTGTACTTGATAGCAGCATTAAGCACTTCGTCAACTTCCCATTCTGTGTCCACTTCTCCTTCTCTTTCGACTTCGACGGGCGGCGGCGGAGGGTTGTGTTGTCCCGCAAGTGGGTCGTTCGTGTCACGTCGGAGAAGGCTCGAGTGGAATACGTTGTGAATGTTCAGATCGGGCTGGCTGTCGAGGTCGAGTCGGTAGGATCGCTTGCCTATCTGCGCTGTAACGGGGAATGGTCCGATGAACTTGTCGTCAAGTTTCTTCGCGGGTCTCTTGGTGGTGATGTTTTTGGTGTTCAGGAAAACTCGGTCACCAACCTCAAAATTTGGGGCGGGTGCACGGTGTCGATTCGCTTGGTCAGCGGTCCGTGCTTGGCCATAAGCATGTGCCGCTTGCAGGTCCGCGAGCACTCCCTTGAGGAAGTCGCCAGTCTGCCTTATGCGTTCGGCAAATGTCTCCGCACGCTCGAGTTGTGGCACTTCTCGAGCCAGCGCTTGCGGTCGGTCCACAGCTTTCACGTCCATTCGGGGGTGTCGTCCCGTATTGGCAAAGAATGGAGTCATGCCAGTTGTCGCCGACTCATGGTTGTTGAGTGCGAACTCTGCATTGGGCAGCAAGTCTGCCCAGTCGTCCTGCTGGTAGTTGGTGAACAAGCGTAGGTACTGCTCCAATGCCTGGTTAGTTCTCTCGGATTGGCCATCTGTCTGAGGATGGAATGCAGTCGACAGGTTCTGCTTGGTTCCCAGCAACGCGCAGAACCTCTTGAAGAATGCACAGGTCCACTGGGTTCCTCTGTCTGAGAAGACAATCTCGGGGACGCCATGCTTCGGATACACATAGGTGTAGATCAGGCGGGCGACATGCTCGGCTTCCAGGCTGTTCGTTGGGATGAAGATGACTTGTTTCGAAAGGCAATCCGTCACTGTCAGTATGTTTTTGTAGGTAACGCCATCGATTGTGCGCTTGCTCGGCGGCAATTCTACAATGAAGTCCATAGCAATATGCTTCCATACGTCTGGTGGGGCTTGAAGTGGTGCTAGCAATCCCTGGTACTTGAGTCGTGACGGGTTTGCTCTCCGGCATGGTTGACAATTGCGGACGTACCGTGCTACGTCGCCTTGCATCAGCGGCCAATACATGCTATGGCGCTGGATCAAGTCGAATGTGCGTGCTGCTCCTTGGTGCCCTGCTATTGCGGTGTCATGATGGGCTCGAATGACCTTTGTCCGCAGGTTCTTGTACATGGGCACGTACAATCTTCCATTCACGAACAACTGGTCGTTGTGAATAAGGCAATCCGTCGCCGCTATCTTCTGCTTCTGCAGGAACTCGGATGAGCGTCGCGCTGCTAGGTCGGCTTGCAGTCGTCTTATACGAGTTGCAATTGATGGGTCTGCGTACGCTTCATCAATGAGTTCGACGAGGTCTTCTCCTTCGTCTTGGTGTTCAGGGTCTGCTTCGGCGGGTGCGGGCTCTTGTCCTGGCGCTGGCGCTGCGGGTTCTACTGCTGGTGTGGGCTCTGCTGTAGGTGTTTCTTCCTCCCCTTCCTCGTTGAGCTGCTCTTCTTCTGCTGCTTCTTGTCGTGCTCGTGCTCGGGTCATCGCGTATAGCTGACCTTCGTCGTCCTCTTCAGCCTTAGCAAGATGCATTGCGAAGTTGGCGATGTCAAGCATCTCTGGCTTGAGCACTACTTGGTGCTGATGTTGCATTCTCGGGTCCTCTACACCTTGTGGGATGTCCTGCGATCTCCGGGTCAGGCTGTCAGGCTTGGTACCCTGTCGCCCAGGCCGGTACGTGATCTTGAAGTTGAACTGAGCCAAGAATTCCGCCCAACGTGCCTGTCGCCGGTTCAGTTGCTTGGTAGTCATAAACCATTCCAGGTTCCGGTGGTCCGAGAGCACACGAATGGGGGCTTCATCCGTGCCTTGCCCGATTAGCTCATACTGCCATTCTTCAAAGCACTTAATGATGGCAAGCAACTCCTTGTCATAGATGTCGTAGTTGCATTCGTGCACGTTCATCTTCTTGGAGAAGTACGCTACTGGGCGTACGAGACCGTCCGGTTGGCGCTGCGATAGCACTCCTGCTGTGACCCAATCTGAGGCATCGGTTTCGACGATGGTCTCATAGTCCGGATTGAAGTGGGCAAGCACACGGCCTTTTGCCGACGTGAATCTGTCTTTCAGCGTCTCGAATGCCTTTTGACATGCTTCTGACCATTCGAACTTGACGTCTTTCTTCGTGAGCTCCACCATGGGTGATACCACGCGGGAGAATGCTTCTACGAATCTTCTGTAAAAGCCTGCGAAGCCTAGGAACGCCAACACGTCTTTGGCGTTACGTGGCGTATCCCAGTTGGCTATCGCATCTACCTTAGCTGGGTCCATCTCGATGCCTTCAGTCGTGAGGATGAGACCTAGGTACTTCACGCGCTTGACTGCGAATTCGGACTTCTCAATGTCCACAGGAAGGCCGGCTTCCATTAGCTTGTCCAGAACTAGTTCGACGTGCTTGTAATGGTCCTCTTCGTTACCATCCGTGTAGATCAGGATATCATCCAGGTAAACAGTGCAGAATAGATCCAGGAATTCGCGTAGAATCTCGTTGATTTTCCGTTGCCAGCTACTTGGGCCATTGCACAGACCGAAGGGCATTGCTCGAAACTGGTATAGACCATACCGGGTGATGAAGGACGTTAGGTATTCGTCACCTTTTCGAATTCGCATGTTGTTGAATGCAGCCACGATGTCCAACTTCGTGAACCATTTGGCCTTGCATAGGCGGTCTAGGGTCTCGCGAATCAGCGGAATAGGGTATCGGTCCTTAATTGTCAGCGCATTAAGCGCGCGGTAGTCGACACAGACCCGCAGCCCACCTCCGGGCTTCTTGACAATCAGAAGGGGTGAGCATCCGTCCGCGAAGGACTTCTCAAGGAGTCCTGTCGCCATGCCTTCGTCGACGAACTTCTTGGTCACGGCTAGTTGTTGGGAATTCATAGCATAACCCTTGTGGTAAGGCAGCTTCGCTCCTTCTTTCAAGTTGATGGCGTGGTCTGCCGACGAGTGTTCAGGTAGCACCCATTCAGATTTATGGCGGAATGCTTTCTCCTTATGCCACAGGCGTCGTGGCAACTTAGTCTTCGGGTCCACTGCTTCGGATCGCTCGAGGAATCGCTCAACGTCTTCAGGTGACATGGCGTTGAGGAACTCTTCGTCTCTTCCAGGGTCGAAATCTTCTGGCCAGAGGGCATAGATCTCATGATCCTTGCGCTTGCTCATGCGGTGGAAGTATTCTGCGCTGACCATGCAGATCTCTTCGGTGCTGGTAGAAGTCTGTGCCTTTGGACGCACACTGGTCTCTCCTCTGCTATCCACAGCGATCATGCAAGGTCGTCCATCACTGCAGTGATTGTGGAAGCACTCAGGCTTATCGAAAGTCAGGGTACGGTTCTTGAAGTCTGGTGTAGGATTATGTTCTTCCCACCACGACATTCCTAGGACCATGTCATAGGTGTCCAAGTCGGTGACGTATGCCATTTGCTGCTCCGTATGGTTGCCAATAGTGAAGTTGACCATGGCCATATGGGTGAGGTGCGATAGGGCACCATCTGCTAGTCTCAACCGTCTAGCTCGTGCTAGCGGTATAAGTGGGATTTTGTTTGCGCGACAGAAACCGTGATGTATGAAGATAGATGAACCACCAGTGTCGCCAAGTGACTTTGCTTTTACATTGCGATGAGGAGTATGTACATCAGCCGACAGAACCCAGTGCTTGCCTTGCTTCGGTTCTACAATAGTGCTTTGTATACCGCCTGCTTGCTCGGCACAACTGAGGTGTTCTTCGGTGTGTGCTGTCTCACTCATGGAGCACAGGAATTCTTCCTTCTCTTGCTCCATCTCTTTCTTTCGGTCGTGTCGAGGGATCGTGTAGCGGATATCGTGGTGTGGTGCGGATACTGGGGTATTAGGTGTATTCGATGCTGGGGGTGATACGATCTCCTCAAGGACACTTCCATCGCTTGGGCTGTCACTGGCAATGCTCATGTCATCATCATCTATTTCTTCAATCGTGGTTCTTCTGTCAGGTCTTGGCTCGACGGCGACTTTCGACGAGCCCTTTAGTTTCCCTCCTCGTTGTGTGCCTTCTCAGTGAGGAGTCCGGCCACAGGTGCTGCCTCAATCTGCGCTGGCTCGGTATCCATTGCGTTTAGTCGAATCTCGCGGGGCACATCAGCATATTCGTACCGACCACGTGCCTTGGAGTTGAGGATGCAGGCGGCGTCCTCGCCTCGGTGGCCGAGCTCGTGACACTTGAAGCAACGGTTCTCACGAATGTAACGGTCCTTGTCCGCTGAGCTGCAGTACGGACGGTCGTACTTGCGAGGGATTTGGCGGACAGCTAGTGCCCTGCCTCCGCGGCCTCCACCACGACCTCGGGTGCTGCCACGGCCACGAGTCGAACTGCTACCGGAATCTGCGTTGCCGTCCTTATCCTTGTCTTTGTTGCCTCCGCCGCCATGGTTGTAAGCGGCGCTAACTTCCTTGCCAACATTCCAGCTCTGCTCGATGCCGCGTGCAATTTGGCAGAAGTGGTTGAAATCGGGGTCAGTCCGATCGCGGGCAAGAGTCTCAGCCCATCTCTTAGCCAGCTTCGTGTACAGGACCGAGGCCTTAGGTTGGACCTTGGCCTTTGCACAGAGGGTGCGGTACTTCGTCGACACTTCCGCGAAGGTCATGGTTCCCTGTCTCAAGGTCTCCAGCTGACCTTGGGCAGTGAACTGCGCGTCCGCTTCACCGAATTCAGCATCGAACTGCTCCCACAGGTCATCCATGGAAGTCCAGGTGTCCTTCATAGCCAGGATGCTGTCGAATGGCAGTTCTTCAGTCACGCCTAGCATAAATTCGATCATGTCTTCATAGCTGGCACCTTGCTTCACATAGGCTTGGTTCAGCTTTGCCTGAGCCACAGTCTTGAAGCGCTCGTACTTGCTGCGGTCTCCCTTGAAGACATCTGGGTCCTTGATGCGGGTGTTGAAGAATCCGCCATTCGTGGTGGTAGTCCCGGCGCCGGGTGTTTCGAATCGTCCGTTGGTTCCTTGACCTTGTGGTCCTGGTGTGAATCTGTTGTCGTTAGGGACGAAGTCGCGTGCATCAGCGTCAAATCGGGACTGGCGTGTCTGTGGTCGTGGCATCGCTGCTTCCTGTTCAAGTTGCTGAATGCGTGCACGATCCTCCTTTCTAGCTTGCTGGAACTTGGTGATGTCGTCTTCAGCTGAGGCCAAGTCTTCCTTAGCCTGTCGGAGCTGTTCGAGCAGGTCGCCGTTACCTGTGCCCTCAGCAGTCTGTGCGATTGTCACCTGGCGCTTGGTCCGGCTCAGCTCGTTACGGAGAGTAGTGAGGTCGTTGCGTAGCTTCTCGATGTCGGCCTGTGCTAGGTCGGCCTCTTCTCGAGCAGTATCTCGTTCAGTCTTGTATCCGTCTGCTCGTGCTTCGAGCCTCTCCACTTCTGCTTCTAGCTCTTCGATCTTCTCAGCTTCTTCATCAAAGTGCTTCTCCCAGTTAGGTGCGAGTGTGAGCGCACGCTGAACAGCTTTTAATCTCTTGAACCACTTGCCTGAGGAGGACGTCACCTTCGCTGTCAACTCCTCAGGGTTGGCGACCTGGAAGTCGGGGTCCTTAGGGTTGTCATCCTCTTCGTAGAACTGCGTGAGATCCAGGCCAGCATCGGCTGGCTCATCCTCACGTCTCCTATGATCCACCGGGCTGGTCGGAGTCGCAATCTCTTCGTCCTCATCATCGAACCGGGATCTGCGCTTAGCGACTGGCTCGCCAGGCTGAGTCTGTGATTGGGAAGCGTGGTCCGGTTGAGCTGGTGTGGCTTTCATTCCTAGCTCGTTCATTCGTGCTGCGAAGTCTGCTTTCTGGAGCTCCAACCTCTGAGCACTGACAATCCCTGGAGGTGGTACCCTAACCTTCGCGTTGTGATCTTCCTTTCTTGTGAACTTGAAACTCTCATCTTCTGTCTCGACGGTGGGCTGCATGCCTTTATGCAGTCCGAGGTCCTCTCGTAAGCGACTCGGAGGCTGTGACTTGTTAGGTCGTGAGAATGGTTGATGGATGCTAGAGGAAGGTGGTTGTGGGCCAAAGAAGCCTGAACCTCGTGTCTCGGGCTTTGCTAGTAATCGGTCGCGTTCGCGGCTACGACTGCGACTACGGTCGCGTTCGGCCTCGTCCATATCGGGTCGGGGTGTAGATGTCTCTGTCGCTGTCGCTCCTGTAGTTGTGTTTGCTAAGTGCCGTTTGTATCTTGTTCGAGGCGATTGCGGCGCGCGATTCTTCTCGGGCTCGGTCGATTACTGTCTGTCTGGTCAATTCGCTCATACCAGGGTGTTGTACCTCTGGTGACTTGTCTGCTGTCAATACAGTGCTGTTTGCGATCCTGTATGTCGTGTCGAGAAGAAAAATGTGCGACTGTTGCACACCTTTCAGTCAGTCGGTCAGTCGGTCAGTCTGTTCGGGTCTTCTACGCGATACAAGATCGCTGTAGGCTATTCAGTTGGTTGATTGGGGTAGGTATTGCAAAATGTGACGGGCAGGTGGTAGACGAGTTGCAATACGAGTCTACGAAGAAGAGCGCGAGATGCGCGAGCTATTTAAATGCGCCGGAACAACGTTGTTCCGGGCCGATCTTTCACTGCAGGGTCCATTCACATGTGCCTGGTGTCGCTTCGTGACAGGCAAAGAAGTAGTGTTTATTAGATACGTTAAAAACATAGCTAAGGCCTAGCTCTTTTAGGAACTAGACATAAAAGCTATAAAACAACACACACATATAGACTTCTTTAAGGACTAACCTAGAGGTAATATAGATCTCAATGTTACAAAATTGAATCTATTAAGTAATGCACTAGCTAGGAGACCCTTAGGGAGGCTAAGGAAGGACATATCCTTAGAGTAACCTGTTCACTATTTAATTATTTAGTAGAGCAGCCTAGTAACAGCCTAGCTAAGAAAGCTGTTTATACAACTTCCCTAGCCTCTAAAGAATATAGGGGAATTTTAGAAAATCGATAAGCTAATTAAGATAAGCTTACTAGATCTCTAGGAAAAGAATGTTACTAGGACACAAGTAACTACTCTTAGATTATCCCTTAGTAAGAGGAGGGCTAACTATGATGTTAAGGGCTATAAATAGAAATAGAAAGCCCTAAGATCCATAGTCCCTATACCTAAACTAGCTACTAAAGTAGGAGAAGCAATAGACCTCTTAGAGAACCTTACTACTTACTACTAAGCTTTCTTTATAGCTATGCAATTAGTAGATAATTTAGTACTATAGGATAGTAAATTCCTAGAAGAAGTTAAGGAGATAGCCTTTATAGCAACTATAGAAGTTATTATATACAAGTAAGAGATCCTAATTCTAAAGTCCTATAAGGATGCTATAAATAATAAGAAATAGGGACACCTTTAGAAGGAAGCAATCTAGAAGGAGCTAGATGCTCTATAGAGTAACAACACCTAGGAGAATGCTGTTCTACTAAAAGGAGCAAACTTAGTTACGTTAAGATAGGTCTTTAATGTTAAAAGAAGCATTAGTAGAGCTATTAAAAAGTTTAAGGCTAGGCTAGTTATAAGGGGCTTTTTATAGAAGTTTAGTGTTAACTTTATAGAGACATTTGCGCCTACAGTTAGATAGGACACCCTTAGGGTGTTTATAGCTATTGTGTGTAAGAAGGATCTCTATCTTTACTAAGTAGATGTAAACAATGCGTTTATAGAAAGCACCCTCTATAAAGACATCTTTATATTACTACTACTAGGAGTTAAGCTTCTACTAAACATAGTGTTTAAGATCCTTAAAAGCTTGTATAGACTTAAGCAAGCAGCTAGAGATTGGAATCAACTCTATATATTAAAGCTTAGAGAGATTAGATTCACATAGTTAGAGGTGGATCTATGCCTACTTATTTATAAGGAAAAAGAGATTATAATTCTTATATATATAGATAACATTCTAATTGCTATACTAAAGTTGACAGATGTTCTCTAGTTTAAAAGAGAACTTAGTAAAGTCTTTGAGATTAAAGATCTTAGTAAACCTAAAAAGATCCTTAGCATAAGAGTTATAAGGGATAGGAGGAGAGGAATCCTAAAACTTAACTAGGGACACTTTATTAGGGACAACCTTACTAAGATAGAGATAAACTATAAGAAGGTAGCACCTACACACTTACCTATAGATAGCTATAAGGCTCTTAAACCTTTAAGCGACATAGATAAGAGGTGTAACAAGGTAGAGTACTAGAGTATTAATAGTATATAGATATAGCTAGCAATAATTACAAGGCTAGACATTGCTTTTGCCCTACGAAGGATAAGCTTATTTGTAAGTAACCTATCTACCTACTATATAAAGGCTTTAAAGAAGATTACAAGATATCTAAGGTTATATCCTAATCTTAGCCTTGTCTTCTCTAGGCATAGAGAAGGATGCCTAGTTAGATACTATAACTCTAATTATACAATAGACAAAGTAGACAGAGTCTCTATCCTTAGGTATGTCTTCTTCCTCTATAGGGCACTAGTCTCCTAGATAAGTAAGAAGCAAAAGTCTATAGTAACATCCACAATAGAAGCTAAATACATAGCTATAAATGCATATATAAAGCAATCCCAATTCCTAGCTTCACTACTAAGGGAGATAGACTGTCTAGAGTTAGTAGGAGACTGTTCCTATTAACTAAGGATTACTAGAAACTAGGAGACTATGTTAAGCTTAAGACTAGTCCAATTAAGAGGTAATAACTAAGCTGCCCTTAGCCTAGTAAGGGATGCACATGTTTATAATAAGTTAAAGCATATTAACATTGCCTACAATGCTATTAGGAAACTTTAGTAGAGAAGGCTTATTACTATTAAGTACACCCTAACATCTAAGATAGTTGTAGATAGGTTTATAAAGCTAAAGACTAGTCCACACTTCTAGAGGTTTATAAGCTAGCTTAACCTGTTATAGAGGTCTAAATACTACTAATAGGAGAAGAGCAGACTATAACCTCCTATATAAGATAAGTAGGAGTGTTAAGATGTAGCATCTTAAGGGGAGCTAACAGTTAGGTTATAATCTAATAGCCTAAGGCATCTACGGTAACTTAGCTTATCGGAAGACACCTTCTCTCCCCTTTAGCTTAGATAGACATCTAACACAACTAACGCATTAGTTCCTAATATATTGCTACATGCCCTATAGCTATTAGCTAGTTAAAGATTGATCTCTTACTCCACTCCGCTGCTAACTACGTATCCTATTAGGTCTCAACTTTACACTACTTATAAAAAGGCTATAGGTAACTAATTAATATTACCTAATTCTTAGCCGCTACTGCCTTAGGTTTAATTAGGCTACAGCGCCGTGCACGCTTAGATCGTAACACGAAGAGCCTATTAAGGGCCCTATTCTACTCTTACTATAGAACTATAGACGTAGTAGGGGCGGCGGAGGAGGGGGTAGTAGTAGTAGAGGCGCCGGCGAAGCGTACGCGGGTGTCTCCTATACGCTTGTTCTTATAGGCACTAAACTGCCTCTTAGCCTAGGAGGTTAGCCGATTTATATAGGGAGCGATAGTACGCCGTATACGGCGAGCGTAGGGAGCGCTAGCGAGGCGTAGTACTTACCTCTAAGATCTACTCGCCTAGCTAGGCGTAGACCTCGTATAACTAGTCTAGAGTATCCTACTCTTATTTAGTAATAGGGTTACTAAGCCCCTAGATAAGCTTATCGCGCTAAGCGCGAGCGGCGCGTAGGCGAGCTACTAGCTACGCGATAGCGACGCTAGTATTACTAACGTAGGGGTGCCTAATGTCTCTATAGCGCCTACACTTCTTAAGTAACTCGCCGGTAGTAATACTATTATACGTATCCTACTCGTCTACTATACTATTAGTAAGCGCGTCGTAAGTAAAGAGCGTAGCGAATACTTACTAGCTACGAAGTACGGGAGATAACGTATATATATCTTAATATCTATACCTAGGCGCCTAGCTAGTAAGGACTTAGGGGTCTACGGCCCTAGTACGCTAAACTTACGCTTTACTAGCGTATCTAGTACGCCGAGCGCGCTAGACATCTATACTAGTAGTACTAGTAATAGTATTAGTAGTACTAATAGGCTCCCTATAAGGGCCTCCTAGCGGAGCTAGTCTTAGATAGCTTCCTCTAAAGCTATAGTAGTACTAGCGGGTCGCTAGATAGTCGCTAGCGAGGAGCTAGTAGATCGCTAGTAGTACGGGTATAGTACGCTACGAGAACGTAGTATAAGGGAAAAGAAGGAAAAGGGGGGAGAGGGTACGCTTCTTAAACCCTCGAGTTAGTTAACCCGGCAACTATAACTTTATACCTACCTATACCCCGATAACGATACGTACGAGACCCGTAGGCGGGTCGTATAGTAACGGAATCTACGAGAAGTAGATAGATTACTTATATAGAAACCTCCTAAAGCCGCGAGCTAAGGGCAGCTCGTCCTAGAAGGGGAGGCAGTTATAAGGGTAGCCTATAGCTAACCCTTATATATAATACGGCTATGCCCGGCTTAGTATACCGCACGTAACGCGTATACGTACACTAGGAGACGCGTATAGCGTCTATAGAAGAAAGCAAGCTTTAGTTCATCTACGATTGGAAGATCGTAGGCGTGCTATACATTGCGACATCCCCTTATGGCCTTACGGTCCTTACACCTATTTAGTCTTAGACTCGCTACGTAAATTAGCGCTCCTAGCCCTCTAATTGGCTAAACGGTGCAGAACCGTGCTTAACGGAGCTAAAGCGAGCTTAAGCGAGCCTAGCGCGTGCGCTAGGCGAAGCCAAAGCCAATCCCTGCGGCGAGTCTGAGTTTACTGAGGTAAGGTGAGACTGGGCTCCACTTTCGCGCTTCTCACGAGCTCACGTGAATGACTTATGCTGTTGAATAGTGCAGGGTTAAGGTATCATTGTCAACTGTCTTGATGCTACTCAAGCGCACAAGCCTCAAAGCTGGCCTCTCCCTCCTTCAAGCGTATGCGCTACACACTATGGTACTCGGCCCCTCCACGCGGTCCAGATGGCCATCATCTCGATTCAGGACATCAGCTGACAAGATTTTGACTTGCTGTTTACCTTGCTTTGGTGGAATCCAGAGCGACCTCCCGCGATGACTGCCGCGCTGCCATTTCTGGACGGGGTGGTCACTGTCCTCGGCTTCGCCACGATGCTGACGGTCCTGGCCACAACCTCCTTACGATACCGCGTTTGCTGTCATGTACGCTGAGAATTCTGCTGTACCCATCGATCGCTCTACTCCAGTGGCAGGATCCATAGTCTGAGACTATGTCGCAGGTTTTCAGTTCACTCGAGAACCCTTGCTGCTGCTGAAATGTCGCCAGATTAGCTTGACACTTCCTCAGGTATCATGAACTGGTCGTCATAGTTCTGCTGCGTCAGCATGATTCACGCTTCGTTATATCGTCGTGGCATAAGGACACCACGAGTGTTGAAATGTTACGACGAAGACTTCATATCCCCACACGCTGAGCAAGTCCACCATTGGTGCTCCATGAACGTGCCACAGCGACACTTCCAGCCAAGGCTCTTGTTCTGTCGGTCTGGCGGGGACCGGAGCTGTGATCTGACGGGCTTCTTCATGGTAGCCTGCCCGATGTTGACTTTCTTCACCTTCCGCTGTGGACGCTCAACTCCGCATGCCTCGCATTGTAGATACTGGAGAGGATTGATGCAGGTACAGATCTGACAAGCCCACTGATCATACGTCACGCCATCGGGAGGCCCTGATAGCGTGGACAGGTCGACTAGTGGGGTCGATTCAACTTTGATGCTCTGTTTTGGTATCATTTCGTGCTGGATGGGTTGTGCAGGTATCGTGCTGCTCGAAGGTGCCGCGTTGCGCATGCTTTCTTGCATTGCCCACTTCAGCTGGTCTTCCTCGCTCGGCGAAGTTTTCGTTGACGGCATGCTCATGCTGGCGTCGTACAGACCGTTCTCAGGGCTCCACGATAGACCAGCATTGGGTTTCGATGCACCCTTGAATGTGCCTTTTGACTTCTCGGCCTCTTCTTCCTCCATCAGCTCGTACAGGGCTTGTGCAATAGCGCGGTTGTTAGCATCGTCCTCTTCGGCTTTGGTAGAAAACGTGTTCTTGGCTGCATCGTGGGCAATCTTGCCGGCGTCTTGTCTGCCGGATCCACATCCTCCTTTATTCATCGTGCTGCGGCGGATGATCTGGTCTGCGATGATGCTCCGCACATCAGCGCCGCGAGCATGAAGTGGAGTGCCACCAAGCTTCTGGCCAGATCCACGGAATAGCGTGCCCTGGTTTTTGCGTTTCTCTGCACTGGCTCGGGCTCGCTGTCGCATCTCGTGAAGCAGCGGCGGACGGCCATAGCCACTTCCTCCGAGCTTGTGACCTTCACCTAGGAAGCCTTCGCCAGTGTAGCCTTTGCGGATGAGGGCCTCATGCTCATCTCGTAGTTCATCCCATAGCTTGTGGAAGTTCGAGTCGTGTTCGCCCCAGACATTATGAGACAGCTCGTGCAGCAGAGTGTCGACCACCTCCTCGAAAGGTAGAAACAGATCGGGATTGTTGTGATATCGCAGGCGAATGCAAATTCTGTGGCCTTTGTTGATGTTGAGTCCGAGTAGATTCTGTTCAGCCGGCAGGAACTCTGCAAGGACCTGGACTCGCCATCCGCGCTTCTTCATGATTGGTTTCACGGCGGAAGCAGCCTTGCGGAGAAAGGTGAGAGCTGAGTCAGTACGTGGCAGTCCTTGCAGATGTTCATAGCTCATGAACATGGCCTCATTCTCCTTCAGTTGAGCTGCGGATGATCTCTGGACCCCTGAAGGGCCTCCGTTAGAGGTGTGTCTGTTGCGACCAGATAAATCGCCGTGTGGGACGCCCGGAGGACCACCCGGGTGCCACGACATGTTGGATGTGCGGTGATATGGATTGCTTTGTCGGCGCGCTTGGTGGCGCTGGTAGTTCTGTTCGATGTCGGTCCCTCTGGCGGCAAGTAAAGTGGTGGAGTGAAGGAGTGCTAGCGGAGTATCCCACGACCACAAAGGTGGCTGGGCATCTACCTGCAGTGCTTACAGTGAACGTATGCCTCTTCGGCGCATATTGTGAAGATGAAGTGGCTGTTGTCAAGTGTTGGGTGGCAACGCGTGCTTGTGCTTGTGCTTGCGTAGTCGCCTTCTGCCTAGTTCTATTCTAGTTCTAACCATGCGAGAAGTGTTGGTTACAAAGCCGAACACGGACGCCACTACATCTCTCTCTCTCTCTCTCTCTCTCTCTCTCGAGTGCAGCAGAGAACACGTCCCTGTAGCGGTCGAGTACTGTAGCAGAGATTCAAGCAAAAGAGTCGATGCTTCTCGATCGCTGCAGCACGATTTCCACGTGCCATCGGCCCTCAGAATCTCTCTGTCTTGAGCACAGCAAGGGACACCGCGCGCATCAACCAGACCGTTCATGGCAGAAATTGCACCATGTATACCACCACTCACTGTAAGAGTGAGTGCCAGCCTCGATGCTCTCATTTTCCCTTATTACCGTCGCAAGCATTTGAAACACCACCGCGTGCTCCTTCATCTGAACCTCTTCGCTGCTTCTAGCGCAAACTCTCAGCAGCCACCCGCGTTCAGCGTCCGCGGAGGCAGCGCTGTAGTGCCGCGAAGAAAGAGAAGGCGCTGTGGAAACGCGTTGTTCTGCTACTGCTACTGGCAGATGATATATCCCTCTTGGACCTTTCCAGCCTGAGGCCTCACAGCAGCATTGTGTAACAAGCATACCAACCAACGAACTCGGCGGACCATTCCTAGCATAAGCCCTACCTGAAGAAACAGCCTCTACAGCTGCCCAGGAACCGCGCTTTCAACGCCTCTCACGAATGCGGACCCGGAGTGAAGGTCGGATCGTTGCTGGGGTGAAAGGAGACGGGCAGTGAGGTCGCGGTCCGCCTGCTGGACTCGCGGCCGCCATGGAGCAAGAGTCGGAACGCCAGGCAGCCCACTCGCGCGTGTCGTTCGAAGAGTTGGAATTGCAGAGGACACTTTCTGGGATGAACGCCTCACGCGATGACTACTTCTCGGCCGAAGGGAGCGAGGACGAGTTCGAAGATGGAACGGCCTCTACCATCTCGAGACGCCGGGCGTCACTGCAGATCCGCATTCCTCCTTCTCATGCTAGGGCAGACATGGCGTTTACCGCGTTGCAATACCTGCCGATGCCTATCATGGTCCTATCGAGCGCAAAGACCGTGGTTTTGGCTAACGAAGCCATGGGCAGGCTGCTTGGCATTGACCCCGAGTACGAGCACGAAGATTTCGATGCAGAGATGGACCCTCTTCAGAGATTGGCGAGTCGCGAAGTCAGAAGCGCCACAGATACACTGTATGGCCTCTCGTTGGGTCAGCTAGGCCTTGACTTGTTCTCTGGCGGCAATGCTGTCTTCATGGCATGGGAAGAGTTCTTGGCTACCGTGGTCGACGATGCCGCAAAGGCTCAAAGTAGTTCCACCCAGTTGAACACACATCTGGAAAGATCGCGAGATCAGGACAGCACTCCCACTGGTGCTCCTCACAAAAGATCTGTCTCCACTACCAGCTCCTCGAAGTTGAGCTCCTCCACTGCCGGCACTCGCACCGAGGTCCACGATGCCATTGTCGATGTCGTCTTTTCCACGCACCGCGATGCAAAGACGGGTCTTCCCCTTGCCGGCCGTACTCAGATGGCAGATCACGTACAGGCGCAGATGATCGTGTCCGTGTGGGCCACCAAAGATGAGCAATACTTCACTCTGACATTCACTTCCACTTCTCCCAGCCCGCCGTCGTCCGAAGGTAACAGCATCAAGACTACGAGCAGAACCGTGTCCAGAACGCCGACAAGCTACTCTAACAGCGTGCCTTCCGGATTGAGTTCAGGATCCAGCTCAAGCTCACATCATACTGGAAGGCGACAATCTGGCCATGTACGAAGTCCACCGATCTCCAGCTTCGCCAGCCCAAACACAATGTCCCAAATGGACTTCCCGCCACGAGGTCCACCCGCCAAAGCCTCTCAAACGTCGGCGCCCACAATGTTCCACAAAACTACCAAGCTCAAGGAAGCTTTGCTGAATAGCATGAACATACCGGCTTACGCCATGTGGAAGGACGAGAGCTTCGGAGTACCCAACAAAGCCGCGATCAAGCTCATCTACCCTTGGATCGAGGATGGCAACTTCGACTCGAACGAGCAAGCACGCGATTTCTTGTCACGGTATACACTGTACAGAGGAGACTTTAGTGAATTAGTACCGTTCGAAGAGTTTCCGATCTTGAAGCTCATGCGAGAGAAGCAGCGATTCGAAGGCTATCGCATCGGCATGTATTCGGTCAAGGATGGGAGCCGTATGCTATTCGATGTAAGCGGCGAGACCATTGTTGATGACAAGGGCGAGTTTCTGGGTGGTCTAGTGTTGTTCTACAACGTCACCGATTATGCCCGCACCATTTCCCGGCAGCAGCTTCAGAATGAACACCAGTTCGAAAATATTTGCAACCTCGTCCCGCAGATGATTTGGAGGACAACTCCTGAGGGCGCTCACGATTACTACAACGATCGATGGTACGACTATACAGGTCTCACCGTTGAAGAAAGTGGGGGTGAGGGCTGGCTGAATGCCTTCGACAAAGACGATCTGAAGGTTGTTGCCCCAATATGGGAGCATAGTCTTGCTACAGGCGATGAGTACCGAGTAGAGTATCGATGCCGACAATATAACGGAGAGTATCGATGGATGCTTGGCCGTGCAACACCAATGCGGGACGAGAATGGCAAGATTGTGAAATGGTTCGGAACTTGCACTGACATTCACGAGCAGGTCATCGCAAGAGAAGAGGCGAAGCAGACTAAGGGACAACTGGAGCAAGTCATCGAGCACGGCGGCATCACGCTTTGGGCCGTCGATAAGGAACACAAGTTATTGCTGGCCGAAGGCAAGCCTATGCACACAACCCGCGCCGGTGAATTCTATCACGGCAACAACGAGTATGTGGGCAAGGCAATGTGGGAGATCTTTGACCTTCAGGGTCGCACAAGCGAGCGTGAAAGCTTCGAACGTCCCGTGCAAGACATTATTGATGGCAAGATTGCCGAGCACACGTTCGAATCGCAGATTGTGACCACTGGCCGGTGGTACAGAACTCGCATGTATCCATTGTTACGACAAGAACGAGCTGGCGGCATCGAAGGCGAGAGCTACATCGATGGCGTGGTAGGCGTCAGTATGGATGTCACTGAACTTCGCGACGCAGCAGCACAGGTTGCTAAGCGCAATGAAGAGGTGAGCAAGACGGCGTCAAGTTGACTGTACAAGGGATCTTGCTGACACAGACATAGAACGCAAGACTGATGGCCCAGAGCGTCGCCGCTAAGGAAGCAAGCAAGATGAAAAGTCAGTTCCTGGCCAACATGTCACATGAGATCCGAACGCCCATCGCTGGTGTCATTGGCATGTCGGAGCTACTCCTGGATGATGACTCTGGCGAGCTTACCAAAGACCAACGGGACTGTGCCGAGAACATCCAAAGAAGCGCAAATGGTCTTCTCACGGTGATCAACGACATCCTAGACTTTTCCAAAGTTGAAAGTGGACGACTGGACATCGAGGAAGTACAGTTTGATTTGTCAATGGTGATCAAAGATGTCAACAAGATGTTGAGCTTTGCTGCTGAACGCAAGGGCCTCAAGTACATTGATGACATCCAGCACCTAAAGTCGTGGAAAGTAATGGGTGACCCTGGGCGCTTGCGACAAGTCATGACGAACCTTCTGACGAACTCGATTAAATTCACAAGCGAAGGCAGTGTCGCGATGAAGGTCAAGGCGCAGAAAGAGACCAGCGACATGGTCGAAGTGCGGTTCACGGTCGAGGATACAGGTATCGGTATTGAAGAGGAGGTTCGAAAAAGGCTGTTCAAGCCATTCTCCCAAGCTGACAGCTCTACCGCGCGGCGCTTTGGTGGCACTGGTCTCGGTCTGACCATATCGAAAAATCTCGTGGAGCTGATGCATGGCGAGATCTCGCTGACATCAGAGCTCGGCGTGGGCACGAAGGCTACCTTCTCTATCCCATTCAAGAAAGCGCCGTATCAAAGCAGTCAATCTCCACTGGTCGAGGTGAGATCGATTCCGGATAGGCTGCAATCCGAGGTCTGCGTGTCACGACCCGCCTCTGACCACAGTACGCCGACCACACCGACCACGCCGAAGCTGCAGGTGCACCTACGTGAGCCATCGCTACCGGGCATACCTGGCTTCTCTTGGCCAGAGGGTAGCTACTCGGATCAACAGTTCCTAAATGAAGAAGAACGCAAGTCAGTGAATGTGCTGGTCGTTGAAGACAATGCCATCAACCAGCAGATTGCACTCAAGACCATTACAAAGCTTGGATTCCCTGTCAGAGCAGTCTGGAATGGGCAAGAGGCGCTCGAATACTTGTCGGCACCTTCTCAAGAGCAGCCTCGGCCAGATATCATACTGATGGACGTTCAAATGCCCATATTGGACGGCTACAAGGCGACGTACACTATACGAAACGGCCAACCATTCGCACAAAATCCGGAAATGCAAGGCATGCCGATCGTGGCTATGACAGCCTCAGCCATTCAGGGAGACAAAGAGAAGTGTCAAGCTGCTGGTATGGATGACTATCTGGCGAAACCCGTCAAGAAGCCTAACCTGGAGAGGATGCTGGTCAAGTGGGCCATCGAAGGCAAGAAGAAGCGTGCCGAGTTGAAACAGAACCCTCATCTCATGCTGAAAGCGAAGAAGCGTCCGGTCAACCCTCGCAATGGCTCGTCATTCACCTCGTCGGCTGCTTCGGACGTGAACTCCCATGAACATCTGACCACTGAGCTTGACAAGCTTGAAGTCTACGCCAGGACTTTGGAGTCCCAAGCTGAGAGCACAGCAGATCGCGCAGACAGGCAACAACGAGCTGAGGAACAAGCGATCGCCTTGCGTGATCACGAACTGATTGAGGCTGGTGAAGACCCAAAGACAAAGCTCGGGAGAGGACCGAGCGACGAGTCTGCCCAAGGCGATCCTGAGGAGCCTGTATCAGCACTCACAACAGAAAACATGGAGCGGTTTGCAAAGTCAGACCGCCTTGCAAAGCTGAAACGCGAAGGAAGCGGCTTACAGGACGGAGATAGTTCCAGCGTAATGGCGACTGTCGCTGAGACAGCAAAAGCTGAAACAGCCAGCATGGCTGTCAACAGAAGTGCAGCGCCCAGTCCAAGCCCAGGTGGCTTGCCCGAACCCCCCAGACAGGCACATCGACGGATTCAGCATGGCAGCAGCTAACAGACGACGTGTAGAGGACAACTAATGCATAATGATTACGATGAACGACCTTATCGCACACTTTGTACCACAGCATCGGAATGTGAATGCCGAGGTCAGTCGCGTCAAGCAAGGAGTAAGGGCGCGATTCCCTATACTTGGCACAATCACCCTCTTCCATTGTGCTTGCGAGTATGGCATCGAGCTCACGAAGATGCATATCACCAAGTGGCAGATTCTCAAAAGTCAGCCCAGGCATGTCTATCTGATACTGCTCTTGGTCACTGCTCTGCCACTTTACTATGGCTCCTACCAGTATCGGATCCGCCATCCATACGGATCATCGTCAGAACCATCGCGTAGATTATCTACGGGAGACTTCGTTACGGACTGGCTCGACACACAGGTCATTACACCCTTCAACCCACACCCCATAAGCTCATACTGCAATCGCACCACGTGGCGCCCGAACCTGGTCTTCAACCTCGCCAACGCCAATGGAGGTATCGGCAACGTCCGCGGCAACATCCTCGACTTTATCTTCTTCGCGATCGAAGCTGGCGCCTCGATCATGCTGCCCGGCATGGCCCAGAGGAACGATGGCGACCTTAGCAACGTCTGGGCCCGGCGAGCTGATTTTGAAGAATTCTTCGATGAGAAATGGTTCCTGGAAGTGATGGAAGAGACATGTCCACAAATGCAGATTTACAAAATGCAAGAGGGACAAGAGCTCAAAACTGCTCTGAGGGACAATTATAGACCGCGGACCAGGAGGATGGATCAAGACTTCGGCAACACTCGCGTAGCATACCTCGCCCATCTTGAAAGCTGGCTCCAAGAACGAGGCGCCCTCGACGACAAAGCAACAGAATTCACCCTCGTCAACCTCGAACGCACCCTCTGGGACATCGATACCCGCAGCCTCCCCCACGGCCTCCGTCGTAATTTCGGCCAAGTGCTACGCATCAACCCTGAAATCAGACGTCTAGCCGCCGTCATCGTGCAGAACCTCTCCCTCCAACACGGCCTCCGAATCGATCCCACCGCCCCGGTCCCCAAGGCTGCCTTCTACGGGGCCCACCTCCGCACCGAATCCGACGCCGTCAGCGCAGGCTGGCTAAACGCACCCAACGCAAACCTCACGGCCCAAACTTCCGCCTACATCGCCCACGCCCAGCGCCACAAGTCACACATCCTCTACATCGCCACCGGCAACGCCTCCTCCTTCTCCGAATTCCAGCTTTTGGGCCTCTCCCAACCAGTCCCCCTCACAATTCTCTCCAAACACGATCTCCTCCCTGCGGCAGAGCTGCACAACCTCAACTCCCTGACATGGGACCAGCAAGCTCTCGTTGATTACGAGGTTCTCCAGAGAAGTAGTGTTTTCGGCGGATTCGCAAAGAGTAGTTTCAGTTACAACGTGGCTATTACAAGGAACCAGTGGGTTGAGGATGAAGGAGTTGTGACGGACCCGGAGAGGGTTAGACATGGTGAGGAAGGGGTGGCGTTCGACGATGGGGTCAGTAGAGTTGTGGGGAGGGATGGATGGCACGAGGAGAGGATTCCGAGGGGCATGTGGCCTTAATGTGTAATCTGAACGGGGAGAAGGGGGTGTGGGAAGAAGTCTTTGCAGTAGTTGCGAGAGTGAAGCGCAGCGTGAATGGAATGGAATGTAACGAGACTCATCTACTGCTACTGCTGCAGCAGCAGTAGTACTCCACTCCTGTGCCGAAACGACTCTTCCGAGTTCTCTCGCCATCCTCAAGACTGTGTGTAACGTCCCAGACATGTGTGTGTGTGTGTGTGTCGGCAGACTCTCCCATGCCATGGTGGAGAGAGGTACTGGATCACCGTACCCGGGCATCGGTAACCCTTTCCCATGCCCTAACATGGAGTCGACAGTGTCACAGTGCTGGGTGGGATATATGTAGCGTTCCGATTGGTAGGCTACTATTCTATTCTACTCCCATGCTCACTCACATGCCACCCACCAGGTCGTCGAAGGACTAACTAACCCATTCAGGCTATAAAGCACGATTGATTGATTCCCGCCGCTCAGATTTTCTTGGCCTTTATGCTGTGATTCCTTGCACAGGTTGGCTGGTGTGGTGTGGATGCTCTCTACCTAATGGAGTTTCGAAATACGTCGTAAAAGTCGCCAAGACTGCTTGCTGCTCGGATTTTTACGCGAGGGCAGCTGGAGACTGGAGTGCTGAAGAAGAAGATGGACTGCCCGCTTTTCGCTAGAGAATCTGCTTGCTTGCTTGCTTGCTTGCTCCTCCTCGTTTTTCATTCTGAGCATTGAATCTTGCTGCTGGAACATTGTCATAACAAGAATGGTATCACATTTCGAGGCTGAAAGGCAAAATATGTACCTGTGAAGTCGTGGTGGCCTCTTTGGCCCCCCTTTCTCCTTCTCCTTCTAAAATCTTCGGGTAGCACTGACAGTACTTATCCTCCTCGCAGTCAACTCCTCCGTGGTCTCCGTCATCTTTGGCCCGGCATAGTTGCTTCTCCCCCACACGACATACCACAAGGCAGCGATCACGAAACCACCAACGAACACACACGATGCATAGTTCATCGAGCTCAAAGTCACGGGCAGCGCAGAAGGCATCGAGAAGAGCGGGATGGTGAAAGCGCACCATGCTGTGAGAGACGTTAGTAAGAAATTGTGGACCCGATGGTTTGAGCAGGGCACATGAACATACCAATGGACACAGCATTGGCAAACCATCCGAAAGCGCCAAGGTTAAACTTCCCGGCGCTCAGACTCTTCCTCCCACTGAAGAAGGAGATCGCCACAGGGATGACATAGCTCAAGATCAAGAACATGACACCAGAACTGCTGAAAGCATTGAATGCCGCGCTGGAACCAAGGTAGATCAACCCGAGGACCGCCTGAACCACGAAGCAAAGTATCATACAGTTAAGTGGAAGACCAAACTTGTCGTTGACAGTATCGAATCCGAGTCTACGCGACCCTGGGATCGCACCATCACGAGCAAAAGCCCAAGTGCATCGCGATGCTGCTGTGGTGCAACCCGTACCGCAGAGGAGACCTAGGATGATGATGGGGATAGTGAGGACGAAAGCACCCACTTCGTTGCCGATTGCGGATCGGAAGATGACTGGAATAGGCTGACCAGAGGGATCAGTGGCGATGGCTGTCAAGTCCTGGATGACGAAACAGATTGGAATGAGGAACACCAGACCACAAGCCATGTTCATCAGCAGAGCGCCGACGATGGCTTTGGGCACCTGGGTCGCGGGTTTCTTCACTTCCTCGCACATGGAGACGACCATGCCGGTGGCCGAGGTGGCGTACGCGCCCTGAAGGAGACCAATGCAGAAAGCCCAGCCTGGTGGGTTCCAGCCTGAGGTCACTTCAAAGCCGCCAAAGACCCAGCTCGCTCTTCGTCGGCCTTCGGCGGCGATGGCGAGGATGCAGACAATGATTGCAATCACGCCGACGAAGGTCCACACGACAGCTGCAGTGTCGAGGTGGTGAAGCCATTTGTTTCCGAAGCAGGAAACGCAGGTGCACAGGGTGGTGATGCCGAGGAAGATCAGGTAGGTTTGATAATCTTCAGCCTGGAAGATTCCCTCGGTGGTGCCGGTGCCGGAGCCGTCGTCGACGTGGAAGATGTTGATGCAGCCGATGAGGAAGAGGGTGGTGCCGAAGTTGACGGAGAGCGTGATGATGATATTGCCGAGAACGAAAGACCAGCCGGCCATCCATGCGGCGAGTTTGCGCCATCTGGGGGAGGTAAGCATGAAAGTCTGGTAGTAGACTCCGCCTGCTAGGGGGTAGACCTGGGAACATGGTAAGTCTGGCATCGTTGTGGGTCTGCTGACAGAAGGTATATGATGATAGTGGACGAAGCGTGCTACTGCTAGATAGGCGTGCGACCTTCTTCGACTCAAGCACAAGGGTCAGACGTACCGAAGTGATCTCACCAAGCGACACGGCGACACACAGCATCAACAAACACACGGCGACCCAGCCCCAGATGATTGTTGTCGGGCCACCTCCCGTTAGTGGATATATCATGGTCGTCGACAGTCCATACGGCACGGAGGCCAACACAAAGGACATGAACATGACATTGAGGGTGGATCGCGAGCGTGTTAGCTGCTGTGTGTATCCGAGCGCTTCGAGAAGGTCGTCTGCTGGTTCTGAAGATCTTGAGTCGCGTGGAAACGATTCTTTGGGGTTGTAATCGTCGAGCTTCGACTCTCGTCGATATGTGCCATAATCGTCCGCCATGGCTAAGCTAGAGGCCAGGGCAGTGGTTGCGGTCGCTGGAGGGGTCCTGCTGTGTTGAAAGGTAAGTGATGTCTCACTCGCAGTACTGTGTTGAAGGGCTGGGTTGGCGCTTTCGGTGATGGTTGCGGTGGGCTCAAGGCACCTGGTCACGGTCCTCGGGTATCTCTCAGGGAGGTCGCGTAGGGCTTTTATCGTAGGTCGCTCTGGGTATCAAGTCCTATCCTGACTGTCGATGGATGATAGTCGCTATGGGCTCGAGTATGATATTGTCGCTTTGGGCCGTGCAAAGATGGTCAGATGATGCTCGAGGGAGCCTCCGTCGATGTTCGATAAGAGATCTAGGGATAGCTGAGGGGCACGGTAGGTGACACAGAAAGCTTGGTTTCCTTTCTATACAGCTGCTCGGAAGTACATGCAGTGGGTGGAAGGTAGGCTGGTTGCAAGCCAGGCGTGCAGGGCAAGAGGCACCTGAAGTCGTCGGCAGGAAGGGCGTGTCTCAGGTGTCGCTAAGGATTATTGGGGGGGTTTTTTTTTCTTTGGCACGACCCAATGTGTCTTATGAGCAAGACTAGAGAAAGATGGGCCAGAGGTGCAACGCCGTGGCGTAACGTAATGATTCGCTTCGGGTACTTATGGAGATGGGCTGCCAAGGACCACCAAGACAGAGACTTCTTGCGCTAACACACGCTCCGCTGCATACTGGCGGCTGTACCCGACGGCGACAGTCGATGAGAGTGGTTGCAAGTCCGAAGCGTCAGATATAAGCGCTTCTAGCTGGGCTCACTGCAGCAATTCCATGCGGTCGAGGGCCAGGTAACGTTAGTGATGCCTTCCCGCGCGTGGACCGTGGTCGTGCGAACAGATAGAACTAGGATGCAGACGGCGTTCCGACGAGCCTCCTCCACATGTTGTCGCGTGGACGCCACTACGAAGGTACCTCACCGTCCTTTAGCTCCTCCAGTCGCGGGGGGCAGCACACGCGATAAGTTCCGGGCATCGGGATCTCCAGCGAATCAAGCTCACTCAGCAAATCCGAAGGCTGAATCCCAAGGCCCAGGGCAGGATATCATGAGTATTTGATGAGCAGACGTTCGAGATGATCTAGCCACTCGAGATGCTTGGCAACATGCTCTCCCATCAACCAGGTTCGCGTTTCGCCTCTGCACCACGACTGATGCTGAAGCATTGCCGGTCGTATCCTTGCCGGCTATAGAACTGCCGATACCCTGATGACATTCACTTGTTATTATACAAAGTGAAACCCAGGCCCCCCACCTTGAACGTTGAGCTCCCTTTAGCGTCACGTCACAGTGACAGCATTATTCAGCGATGGCGGAACATATCTCATCTCGCACTGCGCTGCTGTTCCGACAACTTCCGATCACCTTCTCGTGGATGCCGCGGCTGTCGGCCGTCATTGCGTCACGCGTCGCGGGGCTTACATGCATTGCTAACACCGACAAAGCTACATGTATGGCGAGGACGAGCAACAGCCACACAAGGAACACGATTCCGACAGTTGCACAGTATACCACGAAGTAGCTATGGCCAACATAACCGACTCCGTAACAGCCTCCGTAGGTCAGTGCCATCCATCAAGCTCATCCGCGAGACAAAGCAATACAAATCCAAAGCTGTAGAATCGTCCCAGAGCCCACTCTCTGGTTTGTGGAAGCCGACACACCTCCAACGG
Source organism: Nothopassalora personata (assembly GCA_033816765.1). Lineage (NCBI taxonomy): Eukaryota > Fungi > Ascomycota > Dothideomycetes > Mycosphaerellales > Mycosphaerellaceae > Nothopassalora > Nothopassalora personata. The sequence goes on from CM066291.1 coordinate 766,698, forward strand.
CTCTACTATGGCCCGGATAGCGTGAAACGGCACCTTCTCGACTGCCTTCCCACCGACACGTCCAAGGCATTCATCCTCACGGGCAACTCGCTGGCGACCAAGACTGGACTGATCAAGCAGGTGGAAGAACAGCTCGGGTCAAGACACGCACGCACTTTCAGCAAGATTGGACAGCATGCCCCTGCCAAGCAATTGGACGAGGCTACCGAGCTTGTCCTCAAGGACGAGACCATTGACACCATCGTCAGTGTTGGAGGTGGCTCGCCTATCGATTCGGCAAAAGCGATAAGCTACCGTCTGAATGAGAAGGAGAAGGGCAAGTTCCTGTACCACATTACAATGCCAACAACGCTGAGCGCGGCCGAATGCACCCTTGGTGCTGGCTACACCAACGAGCAGGGCATGAAGACCGGTGTCGCACATCCCGAGTTGGCACCACACGTTATCATCTACGATAGCAAGTTCGCGCTCGAGACACCACCTTGGCTATGGATGAGCACCGGCATGCGATCGATGGACCACGCGATGGAGCTGATGTACCACCCGACCTCGACGGAAATGCCCTGCAGACAGATGGCCCTCTCCGCTGCAGCGGGCCTGTTCGAGAATCTGCCCAAGTATAAGCAGAACCCCAAGGACGAGCAAGTCATCACCAAGCTCCAGCTGGCGGCGTTTGCTTCGCTTGGCTTCCTCGCACTCAACATCAAGGGACCACTGGGTCTTTCGCACGCTTTGGGATATGCCCTCGGCTCACCCTACCAGATTCCGCACGGCATCACGTCGTGCTTGACACTGGGCCACGTCGTCAAGCTCAAGGCCCAGGCTTCTTCCGATGACGCCGCACAGCTTGCTCGGATGGCGCCGTTTATTGGAGTTGCCAAGTCTGGCGATGACAAGAAGGATGCCATTGCCGTTGGTGATGCCATCTTGAAGCTGGTGCAAGACCTTGGCTTGAAGACTACCCTGACCGAGAAGGGTGTTGGTAAAGATCAGGTTCATACCATTACGAAGCTGGCGACAAAACAGGAGTCAGGTCCGCAGTATGATGCTGTGAAGCGACTGGTGGAGAATTTGTACTAGACCACCGGTATTAATCTATCGACAGCAGTAGGTATATTCAGCAATCTACGACCCAGACCCTTTGCAGCATCCGAGTGATGAAAGCACAGTATAGTGTCTAACGCGGCCCGCTCCACATTCCGGGTCCCTCATGTTGTAAATAGGTATTTGACGAGTACAAGCTTCCAGATTGAAACGATAGGGTGGATTAGTAACCCTTATGAATTGCTACAAGGTGTGAGACTATCTAGCTACAGAAAACAGTATGATATAGTGTGTGTGTGCTAAGTCCTGACTAACATAGACCTTGGTTACCTGATTCACAACACTCCCCCTTTAGACTAACTACTATAAAGACAGTCTAATCAACTTGATATTACCTATGTTGCTATATTAGTCTCGAACACCTTTACTAGTTCCAGATACTAGGTTTCTGCTATAAGTAAGCACATGCTAAGGACAGTAATCTTATTGGATTTGTATATGCAAGAGACCTACTCTTAGATACACTTAGGCCTTATCTTTCCGCTTTTAGAAGTGAACAGAAGGTTCTCTCGGCTTAAGAAGGTCTAGCTAGGCAGCAACGCACAAACCTCGTAGGTACGTATAAAAGAAGCTAGTTCTTTACTAAACAATTCTCTCTGCTTTATACTACTTTATACCTCTCTTCCCACCTTTTTGAACTACTATACACTTATATACCCTAACAACTACTATATACACATTCTTAAAGCTTTTTAAGAAGCTTTTAGTAAGGTATGCTGCATATATAATAGTGTTTTAAGGGTGTTACTAACTTGTAAGTAGCATTATAGTAGATGTTATTAAGTAGACTCCTATAAACTAGTTTAGTAGTACTAGCAATGTCTTTAGTAGTAGATCTAGCTCTAGTAACGATTAAGATCCTAACAAGCGTCCTCCTAGTAATAGTAGAAAGGGTCTACCTACATCTAGTAGGATCTCTAAGCGTAAGACCCTTATTAAGGCACTTAGACTAGTTAAGTAGATTATCAAGAGCAAGCGTAAGATTACTAAGAAGAATATAACCTTGCAGCTTGCTATAGCATCCCTTAAGGTTGCCTTCTATAAGAAGAAGCTTCTAACCACTAAGGGTAGTATTACTAATCTGCCGAACTAGGGTTAGATTAACGCGGCTACCTAGGATTTTAATTATATAACAGTTAACCCTTAAGGTCGTATTTCTAACACTATTACTATAAACCTTAATAGTGGTTAGAACTACCTTCCTACCTTATAGGCTTCCGCTATAGACTATCTTATACAGCACTTCGGCAGCGCCTACAACCGCTATAAGGAGAGATCTAACCTTCCCTTTTCTAGCTACTACACTATTCTAGGATGGTTTAAGGGCTGCTGTACTAACTACGCTCTTAACAATTATTACGATAAGTGTAGCTTCTTCTCTCTACGGACCCTATAGTAGAGTGCCGCTAGTCTATCTAGAACCTACTAGCAGCCTAGTGTAGGTTATACTCGCTCCGCTAGTGCTACATTCTAGGGTAGTATATAGTATAGTCGATCTCCTCCTATTATACGTAGTAGTCCTCTACGTAAGGGCTTCCTATCTCTAGTTCTATACTCTCCTAGCATAAGTACCTCTAGATATAGTCTTTAGATGCTACCTACCTAGCTCATTCCTAGCGATGTAGACTAGCGCCTAAGCATCCCTAGGGCTCCTAGTAATGGTTCTAGAACTGTCCTCCTAGAGCTTCGCCTCCTATTCTCTAACTCCCTCTCTTAGGATAAGGTTACTACCTTAATTCGTTAGTTCCTACAGCGCTTAGGCACTGATAATAACTTTTAGGAGGGTGCTATATTGAACTCGAGTTCCTATAAGAGGGGTTCTAGAGGCTCTAGTAGTTTTGGTAGTAAGTAGTAGTCTAGATAGTGTACTTACATTAGGTCTTAGTAATTTAGTTAGGGCTAAAGGATAAAATGGCCGTTATAAGCAAGGGCGGTCTACTTCTCTATTTCCTTTTATTTTATTACTATAGCTCCCCTAAATTAGAGTCTATAATAATGAACTAGATCTTGCCTTAAAAGGCGGTTCTAAAGCAGGCCTCTCTACAGTCTAGTTGTATAAGCATAGCAAGATATGTAATACCCTAAATAAATCTAGCCCTTAAGGCTAATAAATAAAAACTTTCCTCTACTGTCTCTAAACAAATAAGATATTGCTTTATAAATACTTGTAAACAAATAAAGGTCTTGCTATATACAAATAAAAGTGTAGTTAGTCTCTAGAAGCCTTCCTTAGAGAATGTAGTTTAGTGACTTTAGCTTTGTAAGCTAATCTATAAGCTATTGTATAGTAGGGATATACTTAACTACAATTAAGCCTTCTTTATAAACATATCTACAAAAATGGTTCCTTAGTCTAACATGCTTAGTTCTTCTGTAGTTAGTATAATCTCTAACTAGCTTAATAGTAGACTAGTTGTCTACAAAGATCTTAAAGGCTTAAGCTTTATAGTTAGTTATTTTCTAGGTTTTATAGAGTAGATTTCTTAACTACATTACTTCCCTATAGCATTTAGTCAAGGCTATATACTCTGCTTTAGTGCTTAATAGCACTATCTCCTTCTATAGGTTAGATTTCTAGATAATAGGACTTCTAGCTATTTTGACTAGGAGTCCTAAGGTTAATCTGCCTATTAGATCTCTAGAGAAATTAGAGTCTGTGTAGATCTCTAGCTTTAGGGATTGTGTTTTTCTAAAGATTAGGCACTTGTTAATTGTTCTAGCAATGTATCTCTAAACATGCTTTGCTATAGCAATATGTTCTGCTAAAGGATTAGCTAAGAATTTAGCTAGGTGGTTTATTGCATAGGAGATATCTAGCCTAGTCTAGTTAGCTAGGTACTAGAGTTCCCTAATTAATGTGTTAAACAGATTGTAATCCTATATGTTGCATTGCTCTTTATAAGCTTTATATAGGCGGTTAAGGGAATACTTAACACTTTTAGCTAAGTCTAGGCTATGTTTCTAAAGTTTCTCTAAAGCATAGTGCTTTTAGGAGACATAGAGATCTCTATTCTTTTTACTCTTTAGTTATATGCCTAGGAAAAGGTTAGTATTAACAGTTTTGATAGAGTACTTCTTCTTTAGTCTAGCAATGAACTTGTTAATCTTCTAATTACTGTCGCTAAAGATCTAAAAGTCATCTATATATAGGAGAACTAAAAGATTCTCCCCCTAAAAAAGACATGTATTAGAATTAAGTCTCTTTAGGCCTAATTCTTCTAGAGCTTCCTTGGCATTATAGTACTAGAGGTTTGTAGCTTGTTTTAATCTATATAGTCCCTTCTTGATTTCTAGGACTTTGTTAGATAGATCTTTCTTAATAAGTTCTGCCCCTTCTAGTAGTTTAATATATAAAGGTCTGTTAATGTTAGGGTTTATAAATGCTGTTTCAATATTAATCTATCTCCTCTTCTAGCTAAGAACTGTGTATAGGGCTAGGAGAATCCTGCTTATTAGTGGCCTTAGGGTTAGAGCAAAGGTTTTAATATAGTCTATCCCTTGCTTTTAAGTAAACCTCTTTACTACCTATCTAGCTCTACGCTTCTTAATGGACCTATTAGGAAGATACTTATAGTGTAGGACCTATTTTCCTATAAGTAGTTTCCTACCCTTAGGGACTTTCTATAATAGGATCTATACAATATATTCTGTGTCTTCTAAGGAGTTGAATTCCTTTCTAATTGCCCTAATCTATTTAGCTCTATTAGGTCTGTTTAATGCTTTAGTTAGGGTAGCAGGATCTACAAGCTTCCCCTTCTTTATATTATCTATAGCTATTACAGCGAATACTTTCTTAAGTTTACTATAATTATAATAGGATCTGTTCTATCTTAAACTTCTCCTAGTTAGCTTAGGATAGACCTTAGCTTGTTTAGTCTTTATAGGCTTATAAGTCCTATCTCTCTTCCTCTTACTAATGTGTAGGGTAGGGTAGAATAGTGTTATAGCCTAATTAGGGTCTTCTTACATAGCTAGGGCTGTATCTTCTTAGTGTAGCTCTTTAGACTATAAAGTCTAAGGCTTATGCTCTATAGGGGATTGTTCCTAGAGCTAGGTGTACTCTATAGGAGATTGTTCCTAGAGCTAGGTGTTGTTATTGTCTCGTTCTAGGGCTAGTCTCAAAAGAGAGATAAGTTAAGTTACGTAGCGGTATTATTCTTTAGAGAGGCTAAAGTAAGCTAAGCGAAGATGAATGATAGGAATAAGAGTTATATTCCAATTAGTGAGATAGTAACATAAGTTGAACGTATTAGAACTATAAGGGTTTCTAGCGTTCCTAAATACAAAGGAGATTCGCGGCGTAGAGCCTATAGCTTAGTATAATCACCTTAATTAGTCCTACTAAGCATACTAATTACACTGATCAGTCCGTGAAGTGATTAGTGTCACGTGCGTCTAGATGATTAGTATTACGTGTTTCTAAGTAATTAGTGTTTCGTGTGTCTAGTCGGGGCTGCCGTTTAGACCGAACCGTAACACTATCCCCCTTCTAGCCTAGCTTAGTCCCTTAAGCTTACTTATAACGAACGGTATCCTCTATGTATTCGCGTATAGCTTCTTCCCTTTACGATGCCTATCTACCAACGCCCTTCTAGCACCATCCGTCGCCGCCGTCTCTACGAGTTCGTTAAATCCGCGGGAGAAGTTATAGTTAAGAAATGCTTAACGTGTAAAAAGCATAGTCGCGTATACAAGGTGCACATTCGTTCCGGGAAGTGTAGTGAGTGTCTTCGTCGCGGCTAAAGGTGCGATATAAGAGTAACTTAGTCGGAGTTTAAGAGGTTAGTAGAGGAGAAGGCTCGTCTTCGTTAGAAAATCTAGGAGTCTCGGTCCGCTTAGGAGGAGGCGATACGGGTTTATAAGAAGGCTCTCGAGGATCTGAAGATTGCTCGCGCGCGCGAGGAGCGCTTACGTTAGCAGATGGATCTAGTAGATCGTCGTGCCGAGGAGGCGATTTCCGTTAAGGAAAGGGAGATCGAGGAGTAGGAGATAGAAGAGGCTTCTTTGCTTCCTTCGGATATCCCTTGTAAGGGTCTAGCTCTTAACTTGTTACTAGGCATATAGGGTGCTGTTAAGGGTCTCGGTAACGAGTTCTAGGAGGTACCCGAACTACTCCCTACTAGTTAACTTATAGGTCTTTGTTTTTCTTATAATATTCTCGGATCTTTTGTTAACAGTTTTATAGGTTCTTTTCTAGTTCCTAGGTATTTTCTAATTCGTCGTATTCTTTCTATTTAACAAGGTATCGCTAACCTTTCTTATCTAGGATTCTTTCGACTTCGAATTCGTTTTCTGCTTCCGGTTCGAAATAGAAGCTCTCCTAGTAGGGTGTTTCGGCGTCTACGGGTTCCAACTTAGAGATATAGAAGACTAGGTAGATTCTTACGTCTAGTAGTAGTCGTAGGCGGTAGTTAACTAGTCCTATAACTTTATCGATAAAAAATAGTCCGACCTTAACGTAATCTAGTTTCTTAGTCTATCTTCTTGTTCTCAAGTTTTTTATAAGGAGATAGACCTTATCTCCCTCTTTTAGTAGAGGTGCCATTTTTCTCGTGTCCTACCGTTGTTGAGATAGTTTATGTTATGTATCTTCGATCGCCTTACGTGTTTCTTTATACACTTCCTTAAGAGTATCCGTCGTTACGATTGCTCTTTCGGCTTATGGGTAGGATCTAGGTGTTCTAAATAGGTTAGGATCTTTACTAAAGTTCGCATAAAATGGTGTCGTTAAAGTTGTCTCTAATTTGTGGTTGTTTAGTGCAATCTGCGCTATTAGCAGTAATAAGACCTAGTTATCTTATGCATAATTGATGTAGTATCGTAGGTATTGTTCTAGCGTTTAATTCATCCTTTCGGTTTGTCCGTCTATTTCCGGATAATATGCTATTAACAGCTTATGTTTAATTCCGATCGTTCCTATGAGCGTCTTCTAGTAGTTTAATGTAAATAGCTTATCTCTGTCCGTTATAAACGCTTAAGGGAATCCGTAGTATCGGATAAGTCTGTCTAGTACGAGGTATCCGAGCTACTCTACATTGTACGTTTCTAATGTAGGAATAAAGTGTACGTATTTCGTAAGTCTATTAACCATAACTAGTATTATGTCGTATGGTTGTTTCGTAACTTAATCTCTTAACGGTAGGAGTTTCGTAATAAAGTCTATTATGACTTCGTCCTATAGTTTTGTCGGTAGTGTCCTAAACTGTAGGTGACCGTATTTTGTATGTCTCGTAGCCTTATTTTGTTAGCAGTGTACGCATTGTTTAATGTAGCGTAATACCTTAAGTCTTATTTATAGAAATAAGAAGCTGCGCTATATTAGGTCTATTGTTTTTAAAGTTCTAGGGTGTCTATAAGTTAGTCCGTCGTGATGTTATCGTATGCATTCTTCTTCTCGATCCTTAGGTACTTAGTATTTTCCTTACGATATAGGGAATTGTTCGTCCCTATCGCCTAATATCCGTACGATATTGTTAAATTCTCTTATGTTAGTACTAAGACTTCCGTCGGGGTTCGTCTTTAATATCTTATATTGCACTGGTTCTTTTTCTTCTATGTAGTCGCTTCTTCGGCTTAGCGCGTCGGCGCGGCCATTCTCTCGTCCTAGAGTATATTTAATTTCGAACTTATACTGTCCTAGCAGCTCCGACTAGCGGGCTTGCCTTCGGGTAAGTTCTTTCGTCGTCGTAAAGTACGTAAGATTCTTATAGTTAGAAAGAATCGTTAACTTCGGTAGGCCCTCGACATATACTCTCTAATGTTGCATAGTAGTAACAATGGCTAGAAGCTCTTTATTATAGATGTCGTAGTTCTGTTCCGCTATAGTCATTTTCCGGGAGTAATAGGCTACTAGGTGTCTCTATCCATCGTGTGTCTACGTTAGACACGCGCCTATTACTATATTAGACGTATCGGTCTCAATGTAGACTTCCTTACTACTATCGAATAATCGAAGCGTAGGGGCTAAAGCGCATTGTTCCTTAAGTTTCTTAAATGCTTTAGTCTATTCCTTTCCCTATTTCTAAGTAACGTCCTTTCTCGTAAGCATCGTTATTAGTGCTGCTATTTTCGCGTAGTCCTTAATGAATTTCCGGTTGTAGTTCGCTAGTCTAAGGAATGATTGTACGTCCTTAACTGTTTTTAGTTCTAGCTACTCTCTAATTAACTATGTCTTCGCAGGGTCGATCGTTATCCCTATAGTGCTAATAATAAAGCCTAAGAATTTAACTTCTTTCTTGTAAAATTCGCATTTCTCGGGTGCCGTCTTGAATCCTAATTACGTAAGTCGTTCGAAGACGTCCTAGACTTGTTTTATGTGTTCCTATAGGGATCCTTTTATGTAGACTAGTATGTCGTCTATGTAGGCGATAACGTATACGTCGAGTAGGTCTCTAAGTGTTTCGTTTACAAGGTCCTAGCAGGATGCGGGTGCGTTAGTTAATCCTATTAGTATAACTAAGAATTCGTAGAGTCCGTATCTTATTCTAAAAGCGGTTTTCCATTCTTCTCCTTCTACTATTCGTATAGTATAGAAGGCATCTCGTAGATTAATCTTCGTGTACTAGTCCGATCTGGTTAATCTATCCTATGCTTCTTCGATGTTAGGTAGCGGGTATCGGTTCTTAATCGTGATCTCGTTTAACTTCCTATAGTCTTGTGCGAGTCGTAACTTCCCGTTTACTTTTAGAACGAACATACATAGAGTTCCTGCACTTAAGGTGGATCTTCTTATCTATCCTTTAGCTAGCTTCTCCTTTAGCTATTCTCGTAGGGTCTGTAGCTCTTTCTTAGACATTTAATATAGGGGTCCCTATAGAGGCTCTTTCCCTAGCTAAATGTTAATCTTATGATCCTATAGGCGGTGCTTAGGTAAGGCGGTTTTGCCTCTCTCCTCTTTAAAGAGTCGCGACTACTTGCGATACTCCTTAGGAATACTTAACTCTAAGATGTTAGTATTCTTCGATAGTACGTTACTTCTATCACTTCTAGTGACTTCGTAACCCGGCGGCCCTACGCTAGTGTCTATCCCGGTCGAAGGTGGTTCTTTTGTCCTTCTAGTCGGCGTAAGCTATATCTCGTTTAGCTGTTTCCTTGCCTTATCTACTAGTGAACGCTACTACTACGTAGGCTAAATGTCGACAACGCAATTGCATTCCCTAAATGTAAGTACTCCTCTTCTCTAGTCGATTACTAGATTGTGCTTTCTCAACTAAGGTATACCTAATACTATGTTATAACTGGCTATATTAGTAACATCTAAGGTAATATTCTCGTAGTACTATTAGATAGCTAGTAGTAATAGTATCGTCTCCTATTCTACGCTAGGTAACGATGATCCGTTTACCGCGATTAACTCGTAACCCTATTTCTTCTTTAGGGTAGCTAACCCGTTTCTTCTTGTGAAAGACTCGGAGATAAAATTCCCCGCTACTCCTAAGTCGATTATAACACTAGTCTTATGTCCGTTAACGATTGCTTGTGTCTAGAAAACTGTGTTTAATGTCGATGCATAAGCCTAAGTATTGCATAACTCCCTCCGGTCGCTTATTCCTAGGGAGCTAATCCTTTTCCCGAATAGTATGTAGTTCGCTATACTTCGTACCTAGAGGCTTCGGCTAGAACCTGTAGCCCGTTGCCCTATGTCTACACTTATAGTCTATTACGTTCCTAGATCTTCTACGTTTCTAAGTAGAGTGCGCGTACGTGTTGCACTATGTTGCGTAATTCATTCGATATAAATGTTCCTAACGGTATAAGATATCCGGTTCCTATTATTCGGCTTCCTATCGGTAGTCGTTCTATAACGGTGGTTGCTAGATTCTCGGTTGTTTCCATAAGTGGGTATCCCTAGGCTATGCCTCGTAGGGTGTCGAGTGTTTTGTTAAACTTAATAGAATGTAGCTTCCTTCGTCTACCTATCTTAGGTAGGAATTCCTCGTGCCTTCTTTATAGGTAGATAATCATGTCGTACAGTTTCTTAGGTGCATCTACCGTGAAGGTAAGTTGTTCGTTATCGTCGTTAGTATCGCTCTCTTCTCCTTCGGAGGAATCTTCTTCGCTTAATTCTTCCGGATCCTATTCTTCCTCGATGGTATCTAGCCCGGTAGTTTCTTAACTTTCTTCCTATGGTTCTAGTAACTATGATCCGTTCCATCCTAGGTCCTGATTTTCTTTATCGCTTCTATCTTTGTTAAAGTAGGATTCATTGATGTCTACTTCTCTAAGCGTAGCGTTTTGCCTATGCGTCGCTCCTAGGGTTCCTCGTAGTTACTAAGGCTAATACCCTGCGCCTAATTTCGCGGCGTAGTGGATTTAACACGAGTCTTAGTAACAGAATCGCTAATGAAGGCTTCTATAACTATTTTGAGACTCGGATTCGGTCTCGTAGTCGACTCTTCGTGTTATTATGTTGAACTGTCGTGGTTAGTTCTTCGTATTAAATGGAATAACTACTATTTGCTGCCTATAGTATCCTCCTCGTCCTTCTAAGGGGTCTAGGAGAGGCGTCGTGCTTCTATTGTTAGCTCTCTCCTCTACTCTCCAAGTATAGTCGGTATCTCCTCGAGATCTAACGCTACTCTTAGATTTACTAGTTCGGGGTTGCATTATATTGAATTACTCGCGGCGGACTATATTTTTACCGCGGCAATCTCGCGCTATGTAGCCTTCCTTACTATAGGCATAATATATAAGTTTTTCTTTTCCTTTAAAGGGCTTTCCGTAGCCCCTACTCTTATCGATCTTCCGTCCTCGTTAGGTAACGTCTAGTTCTATTAGCTATAGTCTATAGTAGGGCTAGCTTTATCGTAAGAATTCTCCCTTCGCAACGTATCCTCCTAAGGGTCTACGGTCCGGAGCGTATCCTACTATTCCTCCTACTTTGGAGTCGTATCTCTTCTCCTAGTGTCGTTTCTAGAGCTAGTTATCGATATTGATCGACGCCTTCATTAGCTCTTCGAGGTTAGTAATCCGTCCCCCGTGTCTTATCAACTCGTCCTTAACGGAGTCTTTAAGTCCACGTCGGAACATAGTTATTAACGCCGTCTAGTCCTATCCGGTAATTTGTCCGTATTCTTCGAATTTGGCTACATACTCTAAAGTAGACGTCTTCTACTTTAGGTGTTGAATAATTCGTATAGCCTGTTAGACTTCGTTCGAGGTTCTAAAGATTAATTTTATCTTATCTTTAAAGAGAGTGTAGCTCCTAAACATTCTAGTAGGGTCTAATCGTCCTATACCTTTAAGGTATTCCTTAAGGTAAGGTTTAATCTAGTTCTACGCACTTCCGCGAAGGTACGTAATAGCGAAGATAGTTCTTTTATCGGCATCGACTAGGTTGAACATAAGATACATATCTATCTAATTGATCCAGTCGTCGAACTTAGCCCTGTCTCTATGGAAAAGGTCTAGCTTAGTAGCCTTAACGTCGTTCCTCCTTAGAGTAGGCTCGTTATCGTCATTAGACTTATCGTCCTTCGTAGTGGTCTGTTGTAGTAGCGCACGGCGGATGCTTCCTACTTCGCTAGGGGCGGGTGTTCCCCTACTAGCTGCTTGAGTAGCGCTTATCCTAAGGGCGTTCAAAGTATTATTGTCTCGTTCTAGGGCTAGTCTTAAAAGAGAGATAAGTCAAGTCACGTAGCGGTATTATTCTTTAGAGAGGCTAAAGCAAGCTAAGCGAAGATGAATGATAGGAATAAGAGTTGTATTCCAATTAGTGAGATAGTAACATGAGTTGAACGCATTAGAACCATAAGGGTTTCTAGCGTTCCTAAATACAAAGGAGATTCGCGGCGTAGAGCCTATAGCTCAGTATAATCACCTTGATCAGTCCTACTGAGCATACTGATCACACTAATCAGTCCGTGAAGTGATCAGTGTCACGTGCGTCTAGATAATTAGTATCACGTGTTTCCAAGTGATTAGTGTTTCGTGTGTCTAGTCGGGGCTGCCGTTTGGACCGAACCGTAACACGTAGAGCCTATAGCTTAGTATAATCACCTTAATCAGTCCTACTGAGCATACTAATCACACTGATCAGTCCGTGAAGTGATCAGTGTCACGTGCGTCTAGATGATTAGTATCACGTGTTTCTAAGTGATTAGTGTTTCGTGTGTCTAGTCGGGGCTGCCGTTTAGACCGAACCGTAACAGGTGTGCTCTATAGGAGACTGTTCCTAGAGCTAGGGGGATGTGTCTCTAAATAGTAGACGTGAATCTTCTGTTCTATGCTCCCCCTAAGACTAACCTTAGTTAGGGGAGTCTTATTACGAAGCCCTTTATGTTTTAGGTTAGTCACTATGCTGCAGTAGCTCCCCCTCTAGCTACATAGCTCCCCTTAAAGGTTTATAGGGTTAGTAACTCGCTTCTAGCTCGTGTAGCCCTTTATAAGGCATGTGAATACCTTTATAGTAAGGGTCCTTAGGGTTATTATAGGGATGTCTAAGGAAGGTAATCTCGTTATCTAGGATAGCATGCTTATTACTAGTAGTAAGCTAGGAGCTCTTAATAGTCTACCCTGTCTACTCCCCCTAAGCGACCTGCTTGCCTATAGGGATTTAGTATTGCGAGTTCTATAAGAAATCTTTATTAAAAGTTATATAGGGGGAATAGGTTATCTTATAGACCTATTTTCCTTTCTCCTACTATAGCTTCTATAGCAGGTAGTTAGTTAATAAACTACCCTAGAATCCTATATACTACTATATGTCCGCCCTTATAGAGAACTTTTTAGACTTAGTGTGATTATTGTTATGTTTGTATGCTTTATATCTAAACCTCCTTACATTCCTTAAGTCTATCTCTTTAATATTTATGCCTAGGTCCTTCTTAAAGTCAATCTATAGTACATTTTTTATTGTTAAGTTAAAGAGGCGGTTCGTGATATAGCATACAAAATCCATAGCCTAGGGCCAGAGGTTCTATAGCAAGCTAGAGTCTATAAGCATAGCTCTAGCCTTGTTAATAATAACTTTATTCAAAGCTTTAGCAATTCTATTCTACTTAGGTGTGTATAGTGATACAAAATCCTATCTAATTCCTTTATATTAGGCATGTGTTCTAAGTTCAATGTTGTTAAATTCCCTACTACTATCTAAGAACTAGATCTTAGGTTTCTTCTTATAGTGGTTCTATATTATAGTAAGCTAAGTCTTAATTGCTGTTAGAGTAGCACTTTTCTTTAGAAGTAGCAAGTACTATCTTATCCTAGTTTTAGCATACGTAAGCATAAGGCAATATGCGTAACTATTATAAGAGAGTAGAGTGATTAGACTAACTAGGTTAGTATAGATTTTATCTAATGCCTCTAGTATAGGTCTCCTAGGGATTCTTAAAACAACTCTTTATGACCTTACAAGCTTGGAAGTCTTATAATACCCTAACTCTATAGTATTAACATCTTCTAGGCCCTTAACTGCTTCTTTTGTAGTATTGAGTAATGTGCTCCTAATATGCCTAAGCCTTTAATACTATCTAACTATGTTAGTTCTTAGCTTAGTAAATGCAAGAGTAGCAAGTCCTTTTAGTGCTAATCTGTCTTTATCCTTCCTAGAACCCCTCTTTACCCTAAGGTTCCTAAAGACAATAACATTTTTTATTATCTTAACTAAGCCTATAGGCTTGTCCTTCTAGAATAGCATTTTAGATAGTCTATCTAGGTAAACTCTATGTTTCTTATATAGGAGTTCTATAGAGATTAGTGTTATATCTAACTCTAGTAAGTAAAGTATATTACGAAGGAGGAGGGTAGTCTCTTAGCTAAGATGGTTCTTTATAACCTACTCTAATTCTCCTTTAGTTGTAAGAGATCCTTACCTAACGGCCTATAAGAAGTATATAGGCCTTAGTCTTGGCCTAACATTCTAAAGGTCTGTAAGATTATTGTAGATATAGAAGGATGTGCCTATGTTATAGACTTTGTCTATTAACATTAGGTTTAATGCGGCAGCTGCTGTCCTTCCTATACACACTAGTTGTGTAACTGCAATAGCTGCTCTAGACCTCCTATATAGTTATCTCTAGTCCCTATTACTATTAGAGCTATGCTCCTGATTAGATAATAAGTCTAACTAGTTATTAATTGCTATAGCAATCCTCTTCCTAGGGGATTTACTGCCCTTTACCTTCTTTACCCTGTCCTTTAGGGTGTCTTTACCCTTCTTAGACCTATTCCTAGGATTCTTCTCTAGATGCTGCTTATAGCAGTTCGCGTTAGTGTACTTATGTGAGCACTATATACACTGCTTATTATTATTCTTGCTTAAGAATGCTCTAACAAAGCCATTACTAGGCTTGTAGGTAGTAGGTACTTGCTCCTTCCTAAGAGTTGTAAACATTCTCTCTAGGGTAGTTAATTCTAGGGGATTGTTATATCTCTATGTCCTAAGCTATTCGACATGGTTTAGACCTTTAATAAAGTAAAATCTATAGATGCTATCTAGGAGGACAAAAGAGGATTTAAGCCTTAACTTGTTATTAACTAGGGAAGATCTAATAAATTGCTCTATAGCAGTCTTGTTTTTATTTACCTATGCTTAAAAGTCTTTATAGTACTTTAATATATTAGGTCTTGTAGCATCTAGTTTAATGTGCCTAACTGCCTTTAGAGTATTATATAGATTAATTGTAATAACTAGCTTATATGTTACCTTAATTAAATTATACAATTCCTTAGCTAACTTGTCTACATCTCTAAAGTTTAGCCTTAGGGTAGAATCCAATCTAGCTATAATAATGCTATATGCTTATATGTCCTCTTTCTTCTATCGCTTATAGGTAGCTTTGTATCCTACACTACTAGTGATGTCCTAAGGGGCTTTATTCTAGGCAGTCTTATCTTAGACATTCTTAGTTGTATCTTAGGGTTAATTATAAGCTACCCTGTTTAGAGCGTACTTTAGGTCAACCTAGTCTAGACTATAGATTACGTATCTAACTAGATCCTTCTCTAGCAGTGCGCTAATTAGCATAGATTTCTATGCCTGGAACTGCACGCCTTTCCTAAGCACCTAGTTGTCCTTAGCGGATCTTACTAGGTTGCTAGAGGTGTTGTTTCTAAACTCTATACCTAGTCTAGCTCTTTTAGATGCTATACTACAGTACTAGTGCTTAGTGCCGATCTCCTATAGTAGTTCTTAAATCGATTAGGTTGTTGTCCGTAAAACAAATGCAGGGTTGAGTCTACTAGCAAGGCAAGCTAATCCTTAATAGAGCTTCGATGACGATTTAGGTTTTAAATTAGATAGGCAGAGGAGCACTCGGGCTTATAACCTATTATAAATAGGTATTTAACGAGTACAAGCTTCTAGATTAAAACGATAGGGTGGATTAGTAACCCTTATGAATTGCCACAAGGTGTGAGACTATCTGGCTACAGAAAACAGTGTGATATAGTGTGTGTGTGCCAAGTCCTGACTAACATAGACCTTGGTCACCTGATTCACAACACCTCATCGGGAGCCCTTGCTACTGTACTGTAGACCTGAACCCCTGTACAGCGTTATGCCTGTCAGTCGTCGTCTAATGCGGCACGGACTTTGGTGCTATCTGTCTCGCCACGGACGGTACCTTCTCCCTACAGCAGGTGCCGACACATCTCGCGTGCTGGTATGACATAAATCCATCGCTTCAACCACTCAAACCCTCAAACATCCCTATAAACACCACAACCCCTCCCCTCCGTCCACACCCCCCTCAAATTCAGCGTACAATCAATATCCTCCACCGGATTCCCCTCCACCAGCACCAAATCCGCCCTCAGCCCAGCCTTGACCATCCCCCTATCCCTCAACCCAAACCTCCCAGCATTCAAACTCGTCGCCGCCCTCAATGCCTCCTCGGGCGTGAACCCACACCGCTCTACCAACAGCGTCATCTCATGGTGCGCACTCAACCCATACGCCGTGCCCAGCGCCGGTCCCGCCGCGTCAGAGCCCACCAGGATCGGCACACCTGCAGCTCTCAATTGTCGGACTGTCTCGTAGGCGTGTGCGCATTTCGCTCCGGGTGCTGCGGCGAAGGCCATGCAGTGACACATGCTGTCCCGTGCCTCCTGAGACATCAAGTGCTGGATGCGGGGGTCGTGGGCGAAACGTTCTTGGGTCGCGAGGCCTTCGGTGGTGCCGGAGCCCAGGGCGGCGAGGGTGGGGTTGCAGTGGGCGTTGTTCTTTTTGTACGCGGCAATGAGTTCTGGGGTCGGGGGCTGGTCGATGAAGGTATGGGTGAGGCCGTCGACGCCCGCGTTGAGGATCTCGAGAGTGTCGGAGAGACAGGTGGCGTGGGCTACGACTAGGAGGTTGTGGGTGTGGGCTTGGGTGATGAGGGCTTTTTGGAGGGCTATGGTGGGTTTGTTGAAGGTTTGGCCCATTGCTGTGCCGGATTCGTGCATGAGTTTGATGTAGTCGACGTTTTCTGAGACGCGATCTTGGATGTATTGATGAGCGTCTTCGGCTGTTTTTAGTTTTGGCCAGGTTGCGAGTTCGGCTGCTGTTTGGGCTGATTTGTCGTGCATCAGGACTATGGGCATTGGCCAGCCCATTTCGACTGTGGCGGCAAAGCTCGCTGTCTTGAGGTCTGCGCAGTCACCTTCCCGGCGTTGCTTTTGGAGCTTCTGAATGTTGGGCCATTCGTTGTGCATATCGCAGACGGTGGTGACGCCGAACCTGAGAGCTTGTGGCAAAGCCACTGGGGTGCCCCCGTTGGCGTGGATGTGGACGTCTATGAGGCCTGGGAGGAGTGTATGGCCTGGCTTTGAGATTGTGGTCCCGGAGAATGAGATGGGCGACTGGGAGACTTGAGAGATTTTGCCGTGCTCCACCAGCACTGAGCCATTTTCTATTGTGGTCTCACCGTCGAAGATACGGACGTCCTTGATAAGGAAAGACATCTTCTGTGAGCTGGTTGTGAAGCAGATGAAAGGTGCAAACAGAACAAAATGGGTATTGCTGTGGGGAAGTGTCCGTGGTGGAGAGCCGGATAAGTCTACGAATGTACTCACAATGCAGCGACATGCTGACCACGCTGCCTCGTGGCTCCTACGGTTGGATCGTACTGATGGACGAGACACAGCAGGCGATGGAGGCTCTGCAATCGGGGTACCACTCAACGCCCTATGCCATGGGTCGAGTCTGCAGCAAGAGTGGTTCGCTTGAGCGTTGATGGGCGTTTGACGACAAGCCGAAATTCCCAATCCTTCCTGATTGCAAAGTCTCATAGGGTTACAGACTTATCAAGTCTCTCTCGCCATCATTGTGCGCGTTCGATGCCAGGATTTGATACCGGAACTATTAGAAAAGCCGTGTGGTTGCCATGATCAGTCCTCGCACAGATTGCACTGTTTGCTTCGGGCGATCGCGAGACCGTGGGTTCAAGCAAAGAAAACCTTGCGCATAAGAGCCAAAGATACGGATGGGTCTGGCTACCGGAGCCAACCGTGTGCAACTCGTGGGTGTGTCGAGTCCTGGAACAGCCTCATAGAGCAGAATCTACGTGTTTTGTTGATAGGCACATTGGGAAACGATGAAAAAGGATACGGACGAAGGATGGGATGACGTTCGTTCGGTATGGAGACCGATCTGCGACTAGAACTAGGGACAACTTCCTCCTCTGCTAGCTTGGAACGCGCCGAGAAGCAGCAACAAAGAGTGTGAACAAAAAAGACGCGATGCATCGACAATCCATTCGTTCGTTATCACCATCAACATCACTCGCAAAGTGACGCACCCCACCGGCGCACTAATCAAGTAACGGTACAGGTTTCCGCGGGCGCCGTGCATTCGGGTCCCCTTCTGTTCTTCCACACCTGCCTGCAGCGTAACCTTGTGCGAGGCGAGAAGTATGTCATATCAGCAAGGCATCCTACGGCCGGCCGTGTCGGCTCGTGGTCGTCAGTATCAGTGGGCTTGTGAGCCGACTTCATGTTTCTACTGATTCCTCTCTCTCCTTAACCACCGCCATGATGACTTCCCACATGCCTCCAAAGATAGACGTTCACTCGCACTTCCTTCCGGACTTTTACCAACAGGCCTGCCGCGACAATGGACATGCCAACCCAGAGTAAGTACATATCGCCCTCCACATATGCCGAACCATAGCTGATCTTCCCAAGTGGCAGTAAGTATGAAGGATAGCAAGCATCTTCTACTAAAGGGCTCAACCCTGCCCAACCCCACATCCTGAGATGACCTCACCTGTACAGCTAAATAACACCCGTCTGCCATGCAGTGCCCTACCTCCCATCCTGGGACGAAACCTCCCACCTCGCCCTGATGGACACCCTCGGAATCCAAAAGTCCATCCTCTCCATCTCCTCCCCAGGAACGCACCTCGTCCACAACAACAACACCCTAGCCCGCTCCCTCACCCGCAAAATCAACTCCTTCGCCTCCTCCCTCAAAACCCGCCACCCCACCCGCTTCGGCCACTTCGCCTCCCTCCCAGTCCCCGACATCGAAGGCTGCCTCGCCGAGATCCCCCTCGCCCTCTCCGAAGGCTGCAACGGCTTCGTCTTAACGACAAACGCCCACGGGACCTACCTAGGCGACGCCGTCCTCGACCCCATCTTCAACGAGCTAAACCGGCACAAAGCAACAATCTTCATCCATCCCACCACCCCCAAAATCTGTCCCTGCTCCGTCTCCGCCTCCGCCTCCAACGCCAGTCCCGACATCCCAACAGCCGCGACCCCCTTCGCGGCCCGCCAGCCAAACCCCATGCAGGAATTCTTCTTCGACACCGCGAGGGTCGTCGCAAACCTCTTCATGTCCGGCACGATCCAGCGCTGTCCGGACCTGCGGATCATCCTCCCACACCTAGGAGGAGCATTTCCGCCCCTGCTCTCGCGCTGGACTGGGTTCTCCGAGCTGGTGCCTGGACCATGGGAAGGCGTGGGGGAGGACGTGGTGAAGGAGGCGATGGCGAAGCAGATCTGGTTCGATATGGCGGGGTTCGCTTTTCCTAGTCAGATCAAAGGGTTGATGTTGGGGGTCGGGATAGGACATGAGAGGTTGATGTATGGGAGTGATTATCCTTTTACGCAGCCAGAGGGGGTGAAATTGTTGTTGGGAAAAATGGATGCAGGGGTGAGGGGTTTGTTTACGGAGCGGGAGGTGGAAGATTTGTATTACAGGAATGCTGAGAAGTTGCTTGGGATGTCGAGTGGATTGTGACCTGGCTTTCCGGAGAGCCAAGGAGAGTGGAGGTGGGACATGCAAGATGGTACTGGATGTTCTGTACAGCAGTACGTTCAGAGTTGCTAGCTAGCGAGCTAGCTATACACAGGAACTGCGTGTGCTTCGGCCGACCTGGCGGCCTACATACAATATGTTGCACAACGATTGTGAGAAGGAATCCCCTCCATTCCATTTGCAACTCCGCCAATCCTCTAGTTTCGCTAAAACGCACCAAATTGCTAAACGCTCATGTTCGCATCGGAAGTCTGACGACGGCAAATCTATGCCGCATCGGCGCTGGCCGGTGGGTTGACCACCTTGGTGACCTGTGCACCAGCGCGGACGATTCGGTTGCCCTTCTCGTCCTTGTAGATCTGCGAGCCTTGACTCTCAGATTGGCGCTTCCAGATCTCAACCTCCATGCCCCCACGGATGACACCAATTCTCATGGTCGAGAGAAGGTTGTGTGCGGCGTTGCTGTGGAGGTAGACACCGCCGTTGAACATGGCGGTGGCATCTTTGCCGATACCGCTGCGGATCATGGCCTTTCCTCCGGGGTGGTCGTTGACGAAATCACTGACATCGTGAACGATACCGGCGACTGCGATGAGGGAGCGTCCGTTCTTGGTCTGGTCGACGTAGTCGTCCCACTCCATGACTGGGAGTTGCTCGAGAGGTACACCCCAGTCGAGCGTGGAGCGCTTCTGGTCGAGCTTCTTCTGCTGTTGCTGGAGACGACCCTTCTCGATCTCGTTGGAGCGGAACTGCTTCAAGTCGTAGGCGAGGCCAAGCTGCTTCATTGTCCAGATGAACCACTTGGTTGGGTCATACTGGTGCCATTCGATGGCATTGCGATAATCAGATGGGAACTCGTGGTGGAAGTTGTGGTAGCCCTCGCCGAGCGTGACCAGAGCTGTTATGACATGGTCACGAGGAGAGTTGCGGTCGTCGAATGGCTGGTCACCGAGCCAGTGAGCCAGGGAGTTGACGCAGAAAGTGGCCTGCTGAACAAAGAAGATGCGGAGGATACCGGCGTAGATTAAGCCACCGAGCCAGTCGTTCCAGCCGAGGCCAGCGACGATGCATGGGAAGATGAGACCCATGAAGAGGACGACCTTCAGGTAGTTCTTGTGCTGCCAGACAACAACGGGGTCGTCGTTCAGATCGGAAATGTCGGTGCGGCCGATTCTCTTTGGGTTCTGCTTCATCACCATCCAGCCGATGTGCGAGTAGAGCAGCCCCTTGCGAACACTGTACGGGTCCTTGTCGGTGTCGGTGTATCGGTGGTGGGCACGGTGATCTCTCGCCCACCATCTGACGGAACCCTCTACGGCACCACCACCGACTGCAGCAAGGAAGATCTTGAGTGGTGTTGATGCGGAGTATGATGTGTGTGCCCATAATCTGTGGTATCCAGCTGTGATGCCCAAGCCAGTGGCAAAATAGTACAGCACCGCGAAAATGGCGGTGGGCAGTCTAAGCGGCGTCCACAGAGCTGTGATCAAGCCAATAATTGGAATGGCAACAATGAGCACCACGTTCAACCAGTTCACGTGCTTGTACCAGTTCTTCCTGGTCAAAGGTGTTTCTGTGATATGCGGCTTCTTCGGATCATACTTGGTGTTTCGCACCGGCTCCTGGCCCGCGGGCTTCGACATCGGATCGGGCTGAGTCGAGAGGTACTCAGGCTTGACGGCGGGCATGCCGCTCGTGGGCTGATGCGAAGGCATCTCGGGCTCGTGGTGTAGGTGCGGGTTGTCGGTCGGTTCCTTCAGTGATGATCTCGAGTTCGAGGACAATGGCAGTCAGCCGAACGTAGTAAAGCTCGTTGGCTTGAGCTGTTTTGCGTGCTGATTCTCGGTGAACGAGAGTCTGAGGTGGGGTAGTGAGTATCCCTGCGATGTGTAGGTTCGCAGGCAAGAGCGTGGTGTAGTAGAGGGCAAGGCAAGTGTTATGTATGAATTCCGGAGAATGCGAGTGAAGGGCGATTTCGTTGTGGGGTTCACTTCAGATCCAAGCTTCTCAACAACGGACAACAAACTAGGAGTGCCTGGACCAGCATCAATCACCTACCGAATCAGCAGAAATGGACGGGCGGGTGGGGGCATTCCTACTTCTCACGATCCGTGGCTGCTCGCTCTCGTTTTTGCCGGCCGAGCTTGCGAAAAGCCGTTGGGGACGACTTACATCATCCCAGCAGCACGGCTCCACGCGCCATGCTTCCTGCAGGCACTGTATAACATGGAACACGCGCTCAACGAGAACGGCCGCTGAACACGATTGCCGTCATACCAACTGTCTCCTTCAAGACACCATGTTGCCGTCACGACACCTCTAACCATGCCTCTACACCGCTCGCACCACCACAGCCATCTCTAGGCAAATCTTGTAGAGTTCCAGGGCAAATGTCTAAAAGCGGTAGAACCCTGCCAGGGACCAAGGACGGACGGGTTCACTGCCGAACTTTCATCGTTATCGCTTTCAATCTCTCATCCGCATCCCCGAGAACCACGCTGCATTGTCTGCGTCTCAGCAAACACGACGTGTGATGGCGAGAGAGAGACATTCCACATCGGCACATGTTGGCACATGCTGCGAGAGCTCCTCTTATCTGTCTTCGACAAAAGACGTTGAGGATGCTCAACCACAGCAATGCCATGGATAGCTGTTTGTGTTGAGAATCTTCAAGTCCGCGAATGACGTCTAGGACCACTCAGGCGATAGTAAGCTCTGCAGCGTGCATGCAGAGACATGTACATCGCGAACATGCGACAACCTGGATCGCGTGCAGAGTGGCGGAAGCGAGACGGAGGGCCAGCTGAAACTGCCACGGCTTCTTGAAACAGGTCAGGCGATTTTGGCGATGTGGTTCAGAGCACCATAAGCTTGCTGAGGCCATGGCCTGATAGATACGAGTAGGTGATCATGACTTGAACCCCTCAGGCTCCAATGCTCGGAAACAACACACTCAAGCAAATGCCTTCAAGGCCTCATCAAAATTCGCATCAACCTTCGCCATAACCTTCGCCATAACCTTCGCCATAACCTTCTCACCACTCTTCATGGTCCCCTCGGGACTCTTCGCCAATAACGCATCACCAAGCTGCCTCGTCAACTTCCTCAAATCCGTCATTTCACCACAAACAGTTCCCTTCAACCCAGCCTTCTCCAACTCTACCCTCTTCTCCTGCAATGCCGTCATGGTTGCCCTGATACTGGGTTCAATCGTGCCGTTGAGGTAGGCAATGATTTCCTTGGCCTCAGCTTCTGTCACGGTCGAGGAAGCATTCGCGTCGACGATGGTGTTGCGCATATCTATGCTGAGCTTGGCCTGGTCGCTGGAGATTCCCGAGGCGGCGAAAAGGCCACCGGCGTAAGCTCTGAGAGTTGCGGCCAGTTTCTGGACTTGGGTGTTGATGATCTCGAGGTTTTGTTGTGTGGAGGCAGCATCTCTGGGTGTGAGCGCAGTCTTGGCGTTGGCGGCGATTTGGGCGAATTTGGAAAGGCGGAGCATTGTTGCGGTGTTGATGTTGTGTGGAGGGTGCTAGAGGTGGTTCCTGCGTTTTTCTTCAAGGTGGTCTGGCTTTCTTGTGGGAGTATGTAGTGTTTTTAATGATGGAAGCTGGTATAGGATGATATAGACTTGATGGTTGAGTGACACGGTGATTTATGTTCTGCTTAGGTATCTGGAGAGTTGTACGCTTTCTATTGTTACACCTAGGTTCCTATATGTGTTGCATCGCAATGCGTCTGATATCTCGCTGCCTGCATGCCTCAAGTTGCGCATCCCCATGTCCGAGGTATGTGAGTAGTATAGCCACCACACCGATCCCATCCAAGTTGGAGAGCTACCAATCTCAGGCAACACTCGCAGCCTCAGATTGCAGCCTTTCCAGGCTACAGCATTGTGGAAGATGGAGTTGGTTGCGACTAGATGTACCGAGGCTTCCCAGACTACTTCACGTGCTGTACCGTCGGCATTTCCCACTGGACTGTGTCTTGTTGTAGCACTTTCTCCTCAGTCAAAGTTCCGAGCAAGCATGGGGTCGTGAGGTGATGCCAGAACTGCTCCTGCTGTAAGTTCATCGACTGCTCCGAGCGTGGTTGTTGTCCGCGAGAGAAAGCGTGTTTCACATCAGACCCCACACTGGTCAAAGCCAGGGACATGCTTTCGCGACTTGCACATGAACGCGATTCCATTAACGACTGCTCCTCTGTATCAACGAATAGCTTGCGTACAGTAGCGTCAACGGCAACCTCATTACGCCGTTTGACATGGCTCAAGAAAATGTGCCTCCGGGCTCGGCGCAAGCAGCAAGCGCTTCAGCGGCAGCAGACCAACCCGGCCGACCTTACTATGAGTCGCTACGGAGCAATCTCAGGCAGACACTCGAGAAGAAGCGACGCATAGATGAGCAGCTAGCAGCGCTCGAAGAGCAGATCTACAAGCAAGAAGGGATGTACCTGGAAGAGACGGCCGCCTCGGGCAACATTGTCCGCGGATTCGACGGATGGGTGAAGGGCGTGCAGGTTGGCAGGAACGGCGCAGACGACAAGCGCTACAGAGGCAGAGTGAGAGACGAAGACCGTGTCTTCTCGCGGAGTAGCGTGAGCTGGATGAGGGTCAGTTGCTTACAGAGGCGCAGGTGTAGCCAAGAATTCATTGACGATCCGCAGGTCCAGGAAGGCACAGATTCGAACACACCTTCGCATGCTCCGACGCCTACAGGCTCCTTCGCGCCCCAGCTATCTGCACGCGAATCGAATGCGGGTACGCCAGCCTCTGCTGGAGTCAAGGCGCTCAACAAGAAGAAGAGACCTGCAGACAAGGACGATGACGATGACTCCAAGACGAAGCGAGGCAAAATCTCCTATGCGCGAGATTAACGAGCACGATAGATGATGCGCGTGATTCGGAGCGTCAAAGTATGGCGTGAAGAATTATAGCGCAGCGTTTGCGACGAAAACCAATACATGCATGGGTTCACTGTCGGTATGGTATGTTGGCCTCCACGACGGGCGAGTCATTCACCACCGTTCACATCACGTCGACACTTGCGCGTCCAGATGAAACCGTTCTGTCGTAATGTCACTCCATATAATCTTACTCTGCATCTAGGGCGTGCTGTACGTGTAGAGACGAAGATCATCCGGTCGCGGTGGAACAAAAATAGGCATGGGACGGAACGGCGCCGTAGCACTTCATCCTCGCCATTGATACTTACCTTGTACAGTATAGCCAATGCGATGTAACTAATCGGGCTGGTCCGCTTATAGCGAGCCTTGGCGAAGCGTCTAATATCAAATAACCTTTAGATAGAATAGTTGTTGTCTGTATACAGCGCTTACTGTCCGTATCGTATATTACCCTCTACGACGAGCGAGTTATTTACTAGCGTACATACTACGTCGACACTTGCGCGTCTAGATGCAAACCGTTGTATCGTAATGTTACTCGATGTAATCTTACTCTATATCTAGGACGACGTATAGAGACGAAGATCATCCGGTCGCAGTAGAACAAGAATAGGCATGGGACGGAACGGCGCCGTAGCACTTTATCCTCGCCATTAATACTTACCTCAGCGCGACATAGGCTTCAGTCGTTCAGACAAGCCACCCCGCGAAATCGCACATCAAACCATGGCCGCAGCTACTGATGTCTTCATATTCCCACAAGACGCCTACACGACGGCTCTCAACACTCTCGCGAACATATCGGCACTACCTGCACGTAGTGCTGGATGTGGCTCTGATCTGCCTAAAGGTCTTACACCTGGCGGCAGCTCAGTCAACATCACGATCCATTCGCCGCGTTCTTCACCAAACACTACTCTGCAGCAAAGAGAGTACCTGATTCACATTCCAGAGTCATATCCCGAGTCGAACAACGACTCACGCCCGCTGCTTCTCACCTTCAATGGCCAATACCAGTGGACTGAGTCGATAGAGCGCTACACTGGCTTCTCGACGACTGCGTTCAACCCTCACAGCATTGCTGTGTATCCTGCTGGAGTCGGCAACCAATGGCTAGGAGATGTAGCGGCGCCGAACTCGAGCTACATTAACGATATCCAGTTCGTAAGTGATGTGCTTGATGATCTGGAGTCTAAGCTGTGCATCGACAAGAACCGGATATATGCTGCTGGTTTCTCGAATGGCGGCGGTTTGACCGGCCTGCTTGCCTGCAATGGTACTGTAGGTGGACGATTTGCCGCCCTGGCCGGAGTATCTGCAGCATACTATACGGATGAGTCGCTACCAGAACATCTCTTCGGCGAGAAGTGCGGTCTCGACCGTAAGGAGGGTGTACAAATACCCTACCTCGAGATCCATGGCACCGAGGACCAGGTCATACACTACAACGGCAGCAACACACCAGACCCCGATACGTTTAATGTGCCAACATTCTTATCGAAGCTCGCAAAACTCAATGGCTGTGCCGATGGTGCAGAACTGAAATCAGGACTCAAAGATGTGGAGACCAACTCTACTCAGACCCTGAATGGCGGCAATGTCACCAAATACAGCTGGACTTGCGCAGAAGCGGAAGACGTCCTTGTTCATTACAAAGTCAAAGGTCTCGGCCATGGCTGGCCAAGTACAGTCGCGGTTGGCGGCATTCTCGATCAATACAGGCTCGGGCCAACGACCTGGAATGCAAGCGAGGTGATCGGAGAGTGGTTTGGCAAGTGGAGCTTACACGGCGCGAAAGCCAATGTCTCTGCAATTTTGACCTCCTGAACAGAACGCTCGGGCGCGGATTGAAGAGGAAACCTTTCACATGTCCCACTAGACAATCACACGAGCAATTACTGTTAGCGGCTCATCTCACCGCATTCAACCGGTCAGATGGCAGAAAAGTACATTTGCGGTGCTCTGTGCTAGAATCCATGTGGCTATCAACCCTATGTGCTTTGGTTGTGCGGCTCCGGGGGATTACCCCAGGTATATGCGCTAGGGAAGTCAATTGCTGTTCCGCGTGCAGGGATAGCCTTGCTCGATGTGCTTTGACACTACTGTATGCGCGTATCGCGTTGCAGCGAGAGAGTACGAAGAGCAGTCATGTAGAATGCATACTGCCATCTGGCG
Organism: Nothopassalora personata; assembly: GCA_033816765.1. NCBI lineage: Eukaryota > Fungi > Ascomycota > Dothideomycetes > Mycosphaerellales > Mycosphaerellaceae > Nothopassalora > Nothopassalora personata. The sequence continues at coordinate 793,060 of CM066291.1, forward strand.
AACGCTTTGCTCATGGACCAGATGAAGTTGAGAGATCAGGAAGTGTAGGCACCGAAGCACATGCTGACTCTATAGCTGAACCAGCATGTGAACCCGACACTTTCCGTATGACTTCTCGTCGGGAGATTGCCGGCAGCTTTCAGCAGGCTTCTTACTGTTGTGACCCCGTCTCTCCGCATTTCCCCATCTTGTCATGCTTGCTCTACCTTTCTGTGACAGGGCGCTTTAGTAGCCTTTATTGACAATGGGCTGCATTGCAGCGCCCCTCCAGGAGAGGCACTGTTACAGCAGGTATACTCATCTGAGGGGCCTCGAGCCTATGGTGCTCTGGAGGAGAAGGTTGTCCTTTTATCCATTCTTGCTACTCTTCTTCTTACATTGGGTCTTCGTTCACGTTCAGCACCTTGCTACACCAAGAGGTCACCAAGAGAAATATTAATTGTTACAACTTCTTATTCAGGCATACGGACAAATGTCGAACGATATGATGAGCGCCATGGCGCAGTTCACGGACAAGAGTGGGACATTGGCACCGTTGGAGGGCGATGTTCGCCGTGGCTTAGAAGCCATTACAACAGCGGCGTTCATGTCGATCGGGAGCACCGTTTTCCTCTTCAGCTACCTGTCTTGGCGGTTGATCACCTGGAAGCAAAGAGGCTACGCCCACGTCAACCAATACGTCGCGATCCTACTGAATTTGATCTTCGCCGACTTGATACAAGCAATCGGGTTCTCCCTAAGCCTGCATTGGCTACGAGGCAACAGTATCACCGCAGACACATCAGCATGCTGGACACAAGGGTGGTTCATCAACGCCGGCGACGTCGGAGCCTGCTTCTTCACATTAGCCATGGGCGTCCTTCTCTTCTTCGATATCGTCCTCGAGCGCCGCATAAAGCGCTACCCCGTCTTCCTCGCCATCGTCGTTGGCATCTGGACATTGGACTTCTTCCTCGCTTCCATCGGTATTGCCCTTCATCCTACCGACTTCTATCGCCGCGCAGGCATGTGGTGCTGGATCAATGAGGAATACCTAGATGAACGCCTTGCCTTCCACTACATCTGGGTCCTCTTGACCGAGTTCGGCACAGTCGTTCTCTACACCATAATGTTCGTCACCCTCTGGCGCCGCGTCCGTCAAGTCCACTGGGATGGCGAAGACGTCCACCTCCGACAACGAGCTCAATCAGCCGCTTGGAGCGTTATCGCCTATCCCATCGTCTACGTCGTCTGTACACTGCCCGCCGTGATTGCCCGTCTAAGCATAATGACAGGCCACAAGGTCGGCTACATTGAGCTCTCCGTCGTGGGTTTCATGCTCACATCCAATGGCTGGCTAGATGTAATCCTCTACACCACTACCCGCCGCAGCCTCATCACTGGCCCACCCGTGCAAGACCAAGAACTCCACGCGCTCGATACGTTCGTAATGTGTCGCGGCGACGGCGGCATATCGCCGAAGAAGTCCGCAGACCAGATGAAAAAGAATGGAACTTTCGGCGAGCGCCACGACCTCTCTACCCGTGACTCCTGGGGTGACGAAGACATCAACCGGGAAGTCATCATTGAGAGGAAGACGAGAGACTTCACTGCAGAGCTGGACGCTGTGTGGCGGCCGCAGGGCATGGAGGCGGCTCCGATTGGGAGAGCGCAGACGATGTATTGGGACGCCTTTGAAAGGATATGTGATGAACACGGCAGGCACCGAGAGGTCTTTCCGAAAATCGGAGAGGCGAAGTGATGGTGCTTGTCGTGATTGACGTTGTTGAAAGAGTAATGACATCCTCTTTGTTGGGAAGACTTCGACCGTCAGCCCGATGAATAGCTACTGCCCGCTCAAAGAGGAAAGGGGCGATGCAGCACGACCTGCTGCGGCCGGAGAAGAACGGACGAATAAGATAAGAAGCTGTAGTGTGCACAACCAGCTTGCCACCGCTACACACAAGCGCGGCTCGAGGAACATCGAGCAGGGAGAACCCAAGAAGAACTTTTACCCTACCCGAACAGTGGGCCGGATGAACCAAAAGTGGGATTTCACTTTCTTCAGAAAGACCTGGAAGTGCTTTAGATTGGCTTATTTCATTAGAACGCTACGGCTCCGGTTCCATTTCTATATCCAGAGATATGCAGAGAGAGAGTTATCAGTACGCTCGCAAATGTGAACAGACCATAGTACCATCAAGCATTCCCGCCTCACTCCAAGACCACTCAACAACCAGTGACGATTGTCTCGACCAGCGCCGCAAGTCTAAGCAGACCTGACAGCGTCAAAAGTCGGCACTGCAACGATAACGTCGACCAAAGCATCAGCTTCCTCCTCCGTCAGAGCAGCTCCATCGCTTTCGTAATCCGGCAGTATGATTACGACCCAAGATACCGACTGACTGCGCAACTTCGAGTCGGCGCTCTCGTGTTGTAGGCTTTAAAGAAGAGTACTGGTGAAGGATGGGATTTGGTGCGTTGTTGACGTGTATGCCTTCGTCACTCGTCCCAGGATGATTCTCCATAACCACAGCCTCCGGAAATCCCAAGCACTCACAGTTGTCGTGGCCAGCAGGTGGGTGTGCAATCACCACATTCAGACATGTGTTGAAGAAGGATCCCAGTCGCGGGAGTTGACGGCATTGGTGAAGGATCGTGCTACTACAGTAGATGCTCTTGGCTCACTGACCTACTGCGGTCGCGCGTATGCGAAAAGTCTATGGGCAGACCCTAATCTTAGTCATCACTAAAAGCTTGATTAGCCCTCTAGCACTTTAAAATGCGCATGCCCGCCCGGCGAGGGTTGATAGCAACTATCTTTCCTATATCCGCAGTAAACTTGGGAGGGGCCCACGGGAGGAGAGGTCCCCAGAGGGAGGGAGGATGTCGTGGGAGGACCCAAGTGCAGCGGAGGGCTGGGGGTCGGGTATTCACCATTTGATAGGATTTGATTGATTAGTCAGATTAGGGTCTGCCCATAGTCGAAAATAGGGTCTGCCCATAGACTTTTCGGCTTGTGCGGGTTGTCCTTTGTCGAACGATGTGCCCATTGATGCTTGATCTAATGTCAATGTCAATAGATGGGACATCTCTATGCTGACTGTGCTAGTCCATGGAGCTGAAGATGGCAATGTTACTGGATAGGTGTAGCGTCAGTTGAATTTGAACCCAAATCTTGCATGGATCGACCTGCCCACAGGAGGCGCTGTGAAACAGGCTCGCTAGGGCTTTCATTCCGGGTATACACATCATTCAGCTATGGAAGGCATGATACAGTCTGAACAAACTGGTTCGCTGGGAGATCAGTTGACTGTTGCGCTCACAATCTTAACCTCACTCTTGGGGCGATCACCACTGTCAGTAGCGACAGCACCAAGCTTGTCAACCACATCCATGCCGTCCGTGACGCGGCCAAACACGGTGTGCTTGCCGTTCAAGTGAGGGGTGGCTGCCAAGGTGATGAAGAACCTGCTGCAGTGTCAGTACAAATGTAATTCTAGGACATTGCGCCTGGAGTTTTGGGGCGTTGCATGGGACAGGAACACATACTGGCTGCCGTTGGTGCCTGGTCCAGCATTGGCCATGCTCAATGTGCCCTTGGCGTCGTGCTTGAGCGATGGGACGAACTCATCCTCGAACTTGGCGCCATAGATGGAGCTTCCACCGCGTCCAGTGCCGGTCGGATCACCACCTGAGAGAGATATTAGCATACTGAAGGAGAGCTGACATCCAAAAAATGCTGGTTGGTTGTATGCCAATGGACACGCTTTTAAGTCGGGCAGACGATTGCTATGCTCGACAGCGACCAGATAGATGGACCGCAGTACCTGCTCTGCAGTACAACTCCTTTTCTATACAGAAACATACCTTGAATCATGAAGTTCTTGATAATACGGTGAAAGATCACGCCGTCATATTTGCCAGTCTGGGCGAGAGTGGCGAAGTTCTTGCAGGTCTGGAGCATACAACATTAGCGGCGCGGTCTGACGTGAGCGCCATCTTGAAGTCTCGCCTTTGGGGTCAAATCAGAGTACATCATGCAGGTGATGTTTCCAAGGGTGGTGTGCAAGACCACATTGTTGGGTTTGTCGGCATTGCCTGTACCTCCACTCGCGGGTGGTGCGGTTGCGCTGGACGAGCCGGTCGATGCTGGCTGTTCAGCGTGCTTGTCGCCACCAAAAAGCTTCTTGAGTTTGTCCATGTCTGCTGTTGCGTTGTGATTATTGTCTTGGTCGATACGTGGTTGTAATTCTCAATGGAACTGCAGTTGCACCTCACTTCCGCCAACGCACTCCGCAGCAAAGCCGCTGCCTTGATCTGTGTGCGATCGTCGTCATGCACACGTGCATGACACCGCACGCGAAACCGCCAGCACTGCACGTGACAAGAATACTTGGCCTCAGGCGCCACAGACCTGCCGCCACTGCCGCCACTGCCGCAACATCCTATTACCGCCTCGTTTCCAGCTTGGATGGATCTTCCCACATGTTGACATCTGAGGTCGAGTCGACGGCGCGCGAGTGTGCAAGTCTTTGCAACTTCATGGCCTCAAGCAGTATACGAGATATGGAGAAGACGTGTCTGCATCGTTTTCGGTATGTGATTGGATGTCAAGCCCGACGAGATGGCAGTCGGTGCTTGCAGCAAGAGTCCTCGACGCACGATACGACGCAGAGATGAGCTCGACTTGATGAGCAGACAGACTCGGTCAGTGGTCATCACGAACAAGACCTTCATCACATTCGGGGCAGATGCTCCGTTGCGGAGGACTCCTCCGTTGTTCGATCGAAGCTTCGGCATCTTGTCGGTTTCATCAACGAGGAAACCCTGCTCTCTTCGGCCTTTGCCATACCGAAGCTGCAGCAATTTCTGTTGTTTCCCAAAGTAAGCATGCTAGGCAATCAGGGCCGAAGGGTGTTGGAAGATCAGAAGTCGTTGCAAAGCCATCAAAGGCCATCAAGCATACGAGTCCATAGTACACACAATGCATATTGCCGAAACAACGGCCAGCGTGATAGATCTGGATGCTGACATACACGGGGCTATGATTGGTAACTATCTACCCCATACCCCATGTAGCGCTACATGTGAAAGAGATCCGAGGCAAAGCAGCCGTGCCGGATCACGAGTGATGGTCAGCCGCCTTTGCACCGACCTTGAAGCCAGTCTTCACATGTCAAGCCGTAACGTAACAGAGCTCCAGCCCCTGCTTGAAAAGGTATATCCACTCGTGAAATCCGGTCAGGTCGTGTTTTCCTGTACCTTCAGAGCTCGTCGTCGCGTTTTCACTGCATTCGTCCAGTTGGTTGCCACAGTGAACGTTGGGTCGCCGAGGTCCATTCTCCACAGCCTGGATCTAAACCATAAACCGACGATCAGCACGAGGTACCAAAGGCCTCGCTACTTCTTCTTGCGACTTCCGTTTCTCCCGTCCTCTTCACTCTGCCTGTTGCCCAGCGAGCATTTCAGTAATCATGCCTGAGAGAGTCATTGTTGTTGGCGCCGGCCGTGAGTATCGCGAGCCCCTCCGGTGACAAGCAGTGGCTGACCAAAAGACAGTTTCCGGCCTGAGCGCTGCCCACACCATCTACCTTGCCGGCGGGAATGTCGTGCTTCTCGACAAGAACAGTACGATGTGGCAGAATACGCGTACGCCGAGACGTGAAAGCTGACTGTTTCTCAGACTTCATGGGTGGCAATTCCACCAAGGCCACCTCCGGCATCAACGGTGCCCTGACCCGCACACAGACCGAACACAAGATTGCCGACAGCGTGAAGCAATTCTACGACGACACGATCAAGTCCGCACGAGACAAGGCACGACCAGACCTCATCAAGGTCCTCACATACCAGTCCGCAGGCGCCGTGGAATGGCTGCAGGATGTCTTCAACCTCGATCTTACTCTCGTTTCCCGCTTAGGGTATGTGTTGGATGCATATCGATGTTTTGGGAAATCTGGAGGCTAACATGACTGTAGAGGGCACTCCTATCCACGAACGCACCGTGGCCACGATGCCAAGTTCCCCGGCATGGCCATCACATACGCCCTGATGCAGCGATGGGAAGAGCTGTGTGAGAAGGAGCCAGAGCGAGTCGAGCTCGTCAAGAAGGCCAAGGTCACGAAGATCAACATGGACGGAAACAGGGCGACCGGTGTTACATACAAGTTCGGCGACGAGGAGGTCACAATCGATGGCCCGGTTGTGCTCGCGACCGGTGGCTACGCTGCTGACTTCGGCGAGGACTCGCTCCTCAAGAAGCACAGACCAGACACCTTCGACCTGTCGACCACCAACGGCAACCACGCCACTGGTGATGGTCACAAGATGCTCATGAGCATCGGTGCCAATGGCGTCGACATGGAGTCTGTCCAAGTCCACCCAACTGGTCTGGTCGACCCCAAGGACCCAACCGCAAAGACCAAGTTCTTGGCAGCAGAGGCTCTCCGTGGTGAGGGTGGTCTTTTGATCAACGGCAAGGGTGAGAGATTCGTCGACGAGCTGCAGCATCGTGACTTCGTCTCCGAGCGGATGTGGGAAGAGAAGAAGAAGGGCAACTGGCCAATCAGACTTTGCCTGAACAGCAAGGCATCCAACACTCTCGACTTCCACACTCGCCACTACTCCGGCCGTGGTCTCATGAAGAAGATGACCGGAGCAGAGCTTGCCAAGGAGATCGGCTGTGGCGAGAAGAAGCTGGACGAGACATTCAAGGCATACAACAAGTACGCAAACGGCGAGGAGAAGGATCCATTCAACAAGAAGTTCTTCCACAACTTCCCAGTGGAGGTCAACGACGACTTCCACGTTGCAATTATGGAGCCAGTGCTTCACTTCACCATGGGTGGTATTGAGATCAACGACAAGTCAGAGGTCCTTAACCAGAAGGGCGAGCCTTTCGAGGGTCTTTTCACTTGTGGTGAGCTGGCCGGTGGTGTCCACGGTGCCAACAGACTCGGTGGTTCGTCTCTTCTCGGCTGTGTCGTCTACGGCCGTGTGGCAGGCACAAGCTCGAGCAAGTACCTCTTCCAGCGAGTCCTCAATAACGGGGGTGGCCAAGCAGCGACGCGTGCCGGCCAAATCAGCCTGCACATCGACCCAAGCCAGCCAGGCAAGATCTCCGTTGAGTGGGGTACCGGCACAGGCGCAAGCTCCAGCGCCGGCGATGACACAAACAAGCTGCGGCAGCAAGCCCAGAAGTCCGCGGGTCCAGTGATGGACGGCAAGGGTGGCGATCCAGGCAAGAAGCAGGAGACCAACGACGTCAAGAATTTCAAGGTACCAGAAGACGAGTACTCGCTCGAAGAGGTCGCGAAGCACAACAAGAAGGAGGATCTCTGGATCGCAGTCAAGGGTGTCGTGATGAACGTAACCGACTGGGTTGACGAGCACCCAGGTGGTCCACAAGCCCTCTTCTCACACATGGGCAAGGATGCCTCGGAAGAGTTTGAGATGTTGCACGATGATGAGGTTATTCCCAAGTATGCTGCTGGTATTGTGATTGGTAGAGTGAAGGGACAGGAGATCACACTGGAGTACTAGGAAGGATGAGCACTTGAGCAATGAGTCTTTTCTGGCGCTGTGGCAGCAAAACTATGCTATGTTTGGAGGTAGCATGTGCTTTTGCATGTACTCGTGTATAGTCCTGTTCTATGAAGTTCTCTGCCATGTATATAGAGGTTGCGAGACTCATGACTGAAAGTCTCCATCGCTCTTTGCGATGTATCGACCTCGTAAGCTCTTGAGATGTGGCAGGGTTACCCACCTCTTACGATTCAGTTCCCGGTGGGTGTGCTGGAGACGATGGTCAACCCGACCATTCTGCACATCTGTTGTGAGTGTCTCCAAATGTCCTTGGTATTGCACTGCCTCCAAGTGACGCTGACTTCCTTTTCATCAGATTGTCAAAGCATAAGATCTTATAGACGAACACACGTCCAGTGTCATGCAAGGATAATAGCAATAAGTGGTGAGTGAAGAAAGGTGGGTGATGGCGAAATGCCATTAACGCCATGTCTCCGACAGACCGCCATGCGTCTCGTCAAGGCTGCGAACAAAGGCCTGTGGTGCGGCGGATGTGGTGTATTCGCTATTCTTTGTCTGACCGATCAGGTACTTCGAAAGACAGTTCCAGCTCACAACTCATTTCGTCGAGACAAAGGAGAACCCATAATAGCGCCTCAACTCGAAGCAGCATGTCCCCGTCCTCTCCTCACCATCGCAGGCAACCTCACTTGCACAGCCATCACCACTCCAGACTACGCAGGCCGTACAACATCACATCCTCCCAAGTCCAAATCCACATCCACCCAACATGGCCCCCTCAACCCGCGGCAAAGAAGCCCTCGAAAAGAAGATCGCCACACTTCAACTCCGCCTCGCACCTCTCGTCCCTCTCCCAGGCGGCCTCCCGCCACACCCCGACTTTCCCAAGACCCTCATGGCTTTCCACCTCCTCACCGAGGACCAACTCGACAGCATCGCCCACTACTACCACCAGTCCACCCCCGGCCCATTCACCAACAACTACCCGGCCAACATGAACTGGGACAAAGACTTCCTCGCCCGCCGCGAGTCGAAGACTCCCACAAACCCCTCCGCCAAAGAACGCCGGCGGAGCAAGCAGCTGTCCCGCGAAGAGAACGTATGGCTGGAAGATCTAATAAATACCGTTGAGGACTTGCAGGCTCCAGTGGCGGTGGCGAAGAGCCAGGAGGGAGAGGGCAGTGGGAGTAATCCTTATGCGGGCTTGACGGAGAAGGAGAGGATTCGGATCAAGAGGCGAAAGGTGGGCAAGTTCATTGGACTGGTTGGGATGGAGACGCCGGTAGAGGAGGTTGCTGGGAGGATTCAGACTAGTCTTGATCGGGCGGTGGAGAGGTCGAGGGAGGAGTTGAGGAGGAATGAGGAAGTGATGTTGAGGAGGAAGAAGATGGCTTGAATCGAACGTGGATCTTGTCTTTTGATTTGGTTGGTGCTTTGCGAGCGCTTGCAGGTTGGGTATACAGCCCTAGGTATGAATTAGTTTATATATCCCCTGTTTCTACGCTTTACCTTTTTGTTGAAGATCGAAGGTGGTGTTCCCTCTTCATCTTCTTAATTATCTTATATATATATATATATATGCGTCTATATATATAGAGGACGGAGTATGTCTAATTTCAAGAAGAAAACGACGTAAGCACTTTATAAGCAAGGGAGGCTACACGAGGTAGCACACGGCTAGAAGTAAATACAACCTTCTCAATTAAGAACAGACCGAAGACAAGGAATAATATATCCTATGCCTAGGGTTGTACCCACAGCGCATCAATTCCTGTCCATTCACAGCCCATCCAAGCCCATACCCCGTATAATTCTCGTTCTCACAACCCACCACCGCCCCTCTTCATCCCTCCTCCAATCCATCACCGCCAAACCCCTCCTCACAGTTCCCGGCGGCTCATCCAAAGTCTGGTTGTTCATAAACACCTGCGCTTTACCAGTGCTACAATTACACTGCACCTGCAAGTCGACCACCTGGACTGCAAAACCTGGAAACTCCTCGGCCATCGCTTGCATCCATCTCAGCCATTCCGTCAGGGACCTTTGTGGGATCCGGTTGCCGGTATGAGTGTAGTCATGCGCATGGTATGTTGTCCAGACAGGAGTAGTGGGATCGAAATTGTGGTTGTTGAGAGCGGTGATAAAGGAGTGCGTTGCCGCTGTTATAAGGTCGACAGCTTCTTGTTGTTCTTGTTCTTTCAAGGAGACGAACTTTCGTTTCAACGAATGTCGGATCGGCATCGATGGTGTAGGAGGAACGAGGCCGAGCATGATATGGTGGTTTTGATCGACCAAGGTGCAGGATGGTCGACGACTTTGTCTTAGGCTTCCCATGACACGGCATATATGTTAGAACTGATCGGGCTTCTCCAGCTTGCTATTTCAGCTCAAATCCTTCAAACAGTAGCGAGACCACACAATAGCTTTGTACAGAGCTGAAAGTTGGCTTATACAACTTGGCATTGCGAATGTTGACATGGGTCGTAGCAGGCGACAGCTTTAAGGTAGGTCTAAGCCCCAATTGCTACGATCCTTTAGGAGACGGCGGGTCTTGCGTACACTGGGAAACTTGTATTGGGACGATAATGATCTGGGTCTAGTCTGTGACTTCTCCTGCCCTGTTATATTCCTCATCGTCACACATTCTTGTCATGCCTCTATGATGAAGAAGCACTGCTTGCAGTAGGTAAGTTGGTGGCTCCGCCGAATTCAACAGTGTAGTGAAAGTCGGTATTAACAACACCTCCTGACTTTTGGATGGTACCTGCTGAGGTGACGTTTTCGTCCGCAGTTGGGTCAATACCGACGCTGATCCAACCGAGGATACCATCGGTAATGTCGTCAGGGTTGAGGTAGACGTACTCGAAGAATGGATCCATGGTGGCAGTCTCCTCGGCCAGGATTTCGTCGGCATCGTTGGTTAGGAGGTCCTGAGTGTTGGTGTTGTATGGCGCAATTGTCTCAACCGCCGAGATCAAGTCCTGGTCAAAGAAGACCTGGCCGACGTGGGACGCAGAAGTAGTGAAGTTGCTGGTGAGCAGAGTATTGTTGGTGCCGACAATGGTCTCGTTGCTGTTGTGGCTGAGGATGTGAATGTGAGTAGCACGACCAGTGTAGTGGCCTGGGAAGATCGACTCGAATTCAGCAACACCATAGGCATCGGTTTGCTGGATACCGCGGAGGAAGGTAGTGTCGAGGTTGGTGAGATCGTCCGAGTTACCATTGCCCTCTGCAGCGACACCGGAGTATACGCCAGTGGCGTTGGCTAGCTGCATGTCAGATGGAAGTTCGCTTGTAGGCAAAGGTATTATGTTACTTACCGTGCCATATATCCAAGTATACCGCTGGGAGCGGCTCACAGGTGGATGTATCAATGATCTGAATATCCAAGAACAGTGGCACACCAGCTTGATCCTCGCTTATATCACAGCGGATTAGTTCTCCGTCCACATAGTAAGGGCCAATGGTGACCTCAGGCTGGAGGACACAGCTGGAGTTGTCTCCAAAGAGCTCCGCCTCATCAGTGCTGAGGGGGACATTCTTGGAAGAAGCATGAGAGATATTATAGGTAGCGAAGTCACGAGCAACAAGCTGAGGCAGGTGTCTTTTGCCGCGAGTGGACTTGGCCATTGCCTGGCGACGGGCGACTGATTTCCCGAGGTATCCACGCTTGCGGAGCTGCGAGGCACAGTCGCGGACGGATTTGGGTTTTCCTGTGCGAAGCCAGTTGCCACGCTCAGCGGCCTCCTGAGCCACGCTGTGTCCGGGGTGCGCGAGGACGCCTTTCATGGCCATGAGGCCAACGGCCAGAAGTGAGGGAACGGGAGCCATTATAGCTGGTGTAGTGATTGTGTTGCTGTCGTGAGTGACTGTTGGTGCTCGCGAAATGAACAGAGAAAGAGATAATGTGAGTAGATTGATGTATTGAGAAGGATCTACGAGAATGCGAAGAACAGCTGGCTATAAGAAAGTGCAAGAAAGCGCGCTAGTGACTTGGCATCCAAAGAACTGCTGGGACACAGCCAGCCAGCATCAAGTGAAAGTACAGCGCATAGAGAGAGAGCCTCATATACTTGACCTCGAAGTCACTTCCTTACTTCGCTCACCGCGCAATGCCATCGGCTAGCTCCTGAGGCTCCATCTTCAAGACATTCCGAGCAGAGGTCGCAGCGTTGGCGTAGACCACATTGCGTGTCGTTTTCGCAGGCTCGACCTGCTTGCGGAATGGTCCGTGGTACCCATCGAGCACTTCCATCTGCTCATTCTTCGGCATGGCGACGGGCATGACAATGAGCAGCCCTCTGATTCGATCCTGACAGAACATCCACTATACGCGACGTCTGCGCGGATACTTCGTAGTTGTGGCTAGAATGCATAGCCCGCATATTTCACGTCGAACCAGTGGTTCCCGGCAGATTTCAGTGGCTCCGTGGTCGTCAGCAGCGATTTCAAGTATCGCGAGCGGTCCGTGTAGATCTTGGCAGGGGATATCTCGTCGGCCAGCAGTTCCAGAACTAGTGTCGTGCATTCATAGTGGATTGGCTCATGGCCGTATCGATGAACTGCATTAATCGGCTGTTGCCATTCAACGACGGTAAGGGCGTACTTAAGACGTAGGCTACAAGGTGCAGTGATTCGGTTGTATGCGATGTCTGTGAACGAACCGCTATATCGAACACCGTATAGGTGTACCGGTCGCGGACCTCGTGCGTAACATTGCAATTCGCACACCTCGCTGTCGATGGCTACGTGCGTGCCTAAATCGACCCGTTCCGCAATGGCTGGAATCGTCGGACCGCATTGCCCAGTCTAGTCATAGCAGTTATTATGGTTGTCTTGCCAAATTCATGCAGCTTCTTCAGCCGAGGTGGTTGCCGTAGCCGCCAAGCGAAGTCACGCTTGATGCGAATCTCGTCGCTAAGATACTCAACTGTTCGGCCAAGATCCCAACAAGCTAAGAAAGCCTCTATGCGCTTGTGCTGGTACGCGTTCAAGCCTTGGCAAGACGAAGACAAGCACGACTTTGCCATTCGACCCACTAGATAATGCCGGGTTTGGTCGCCGGGTAGGGCATCGGCTGTACTCGTCGCTCAAAACGCGGCCTTTCAATCTGTTTGTAATGGTGGTGTGTGACGGGGTAATGATAACGGTGGTGTGTGACGTGCACTGTGACGCCTCAGTGACAGACACTGTGTCGTTGTGCCCGAGCCTTCCTGCGAGACATGTACGACCATGGCCATGACGCGCACGCTCTAGACTTTGCTCTTGTTGCTGTTACTACGCCGAAGCGCCGCGATACGGAACCTTCCTGCTCTGGTCTCGGAGAGGCGATCAAGCACGCGGCGTTTAGAGATAATGTGAGTAGATTGATGTATTGAGAAGGATCTACGAGAATGCGAAGAACAGCTAGCTATAAGAAAGTGCAAGAAAGCGCGCTAGTGGCTTGGCATCCAAAGAACTGCTGGGACACAGCCAGCCAGCATCAAGTCACCCCCATGCCGAGGCTCTAGGTGCTTGAAACAGGTGTATACACCCCACAGAAAGCATGCCGCCCCTCGCTCTCACCATGTCACTGTCCTCCATGTCGTCATACCGTTGGTTGCGCGGGAAGTGCCGGTGTAGCAGTGCGGCTGCTGTTGCTGAATGTTGAAGGTGTTTCTCGTGCGCTAATTGGCTGCGCGGACACCGCGGTCCTCAGTAAGTAACCGCCGTTGAGTTGAGTCGATTGGCGCAGTGTTGCTGTCGTCCAATGAGAGGCCTGAGAATAGGTGTCAACCAGGCTTGATAGCCGCCTCGCAGTCAGCCATATTCAGCTGCTGCACGAAGTCGGCGTGCTTGTATTGATCCAGTGCCTTCGTGAAGCCGTCAGCTATCTGGTCGTTGGTGCCTATCCAGTCAACCGTGATCTTGCGCTTGGCAATGGCTTCACGGATGTAGTGATAGCGCGTGTCGATGTGCTTAGTGCGACCGTCCACACCGCTGCTTCGCTTGGTGATGTCGATCGCTGGCATGTTGTCCTCGTACAGGGTGATGGGGAATAGCGGTCCCTTGTAGTCCACCTCCTTGAGCAGGTTGCCAATGCTGATGGCTTCCTTCGCTCCAAGCGTTAGTTGGACATACTCAGCCTCTGTTGATGACAGTGTCACGATAGTCTGGCGGCCGGACTTCCAGGAAGTTGGTGCCCCCAGCATCGTGAAGACGAAGGCTCCTGTGGATCGCCTATCGTCAAGGTCGTCTCCCCATGAGGCATCAACGTACCCCTTCAGTTGAAGATCGTGCTCGGTGTCTGCGCCCTTGAAGCACAGTCCACGGTACTTGTGACCAACCAGATACTTCATGACCTGCATAACAGCGTCTATGTGTTCTACGGTTGGGTTGGCGAGAAAGCGGCACAGCAGACAGACTTGATAGCTGCAGTCTGGTCTGGTCATCATGACCACCCAGAGACATTCACCTGTAGCCTTCTGGTAGCGGCTCTTCAGTGTCGCGTCTGCCACGTACTCAGCCGGCGCCTTACGGTGTTGATGCTTCGCATACATTGGCACCTTCGGCGGCTTGCCAGTGATGTTGTACTCGTCAGCCAGCTTCTGTAGATAGCCGTCTTGTACGATGTACAGCGTACGCTTCTTGCGGTCTCGTATAATGCGCATCCCCAAGTAGTGGTGGACGTCGCCGAGCTCACGCATCTTGAACTTGTCCTGCAGCGTTGCTGCGATTGCCGCTACGCCTTGTCGATCCTTCGTGATGATAAGAAGGTCGTCCACGTAGATGACAATGATGGAGCCTGACACCTCGTGCTTGAACACGCAGATGTCGCTCATGATTGGAATGAAGCGCAGTGAGCGCAGGTATTTGCTGAGCTCCTGGTACCACAACAGTGGTGACTGCTTCAATCCATACAGAGCACGTCGCAGCTCACATACTTTGTTGCTATGTTCAAAGCCATGTGGCATTTCGACGTAGACCTTCCGGCCTGTGATGATAGCGTTGAGGAAAGCAGTCATGATATCGTACTGCTGACACTCGAGGTCGTAGTGTGCGATCAGTGCGTATAGCATACGCAGAGTGGATGGCTTCACCACTGCTGCATACGTGTCGTCGTAGTCACCTTCACGTTGTGTGTCACCACGGACTACCCAGCGTGCCTTGAAGCGGCTGATCTTGCCATTGGCATCAAGCTTGATAGCATAGACCCATCTGCCACGCAGCACACGTGTGCCAGTTGGCAGTGTTGTCTTGTCCTTGTACAGCCATGTCTCGTATTGCTCGAGACTGGCGAATTCAGCTTCTTCGGCTGCACGCCACTCGGCGTGTTGTGGTGTTGCCATTGCGGCCTTGTGGCTCTTCGGTATGAGCACCGTTGCTGGATCTGGCCAGTCGGTTGCTGCCATGAAAGCAGTCACAGTCGCATGTGGCATCTCAGCAAGTTGCTTGCGGGTCGTCTTGCTGAGTGAGTGACACAGGGCCCTACGCTGCTTGCGGTTGGCTTCATATTGATAGCCGTTCAATGGGTCTCGAACTTCCGCAGGAGGGCGACGATTGCGCTGTGGCCGACCTGATGGCGTAGGTGGCACAGGTTGCCGAGCTGGCTGTGCCGGAGGTGTCGTGAAGTCGTCTTCATCGTCATCCTCAACAGAAGGTCTCGGAGGTGTTGTTGGTTGCACTTCCGGAAAGTCGTCAGGCGTCTCATCTTGATAGGAGTCCACTACTTCCTGTGAAAGGTCCTCATCCGACTGCTCGAGTGGTGAGTCCGCTGGACGGTCGATGACGGTGATGTTCTTCGGTGCTGTAACACCCCCAGAATCACCACCCCCAGGAGTCACACCGCGCTCAGCACCTGCTCGCCGTAGTCCTGTCTTGCGGTTGCGCTCCACTGGAAAGATGTCTTCTCGAGTGATGAGCTCGTCGTCTTGATCTTGCTCAGTCTCAGAGTCACCGTCTTGGGCTGCCATAGGGTCGTTGCCCTCGATGAATTGAACGTCCTTGGTTCTGAACACTCTATGCGCCTTAGCAACATAGGCACGGTAGATGGTGCGGCTTTCGTATCCAACAAGCTTGCCCTGCAACGAGCGGGCGTCAAACTTCTCACCGCGACCGACGTTATGGTCGTACACGAAGGCGCGGCAGCCGTATGCTTTGAGGTGTGACAGGGAAGGCTTCACTGGTTGAGTGCCCTGCCAAGCGTTGATAACTTCTAGTGGTGACAGGCCCTTGATTGCTGCACTTGGTGTCAAGTTAAGAAGATAGACCGAAGCTTTCACTGCTTCTGGCCATAGGCTAGGTGGAAGGCCAGCGTCGATGAGCAGCTTACGTGCCATGACACAAACGATGTGGTTGCTGACTTCCGCACCACCATTCTGCTCTGAAGAATGAGGTGCTGTGACTTGAAGAGCGAAGCCCTCATCGCGTGAGAGCTGCGTGAGTGAGTGTCCTCCATATTCGCCACCCCCATCTATGCGGAAGATCACAATTGCTGTGCCATATTGTGTCTTCACATGACGGTGGACCACTCGAATATGCTGCGCAGCACCGTCCTTCTGTGCGGAAGCGAATACTGTGCGTTGTAGGCTGGCCAGGCAGGTGAATAGCGTGAAGTAACGCTCCTTGCCAATGCCAAGGTTGCGGACCGTGACAACATCCACAGCAACAATATAGTATGGTGTTGTTGGCCGCACCATCGGAATGCGGTTGTAGACCTTGTGACCCATCCCCTTACGACAGGGGATGCACTCGCGTGGGTGCTTGCTGAGGTCGCTATCACTGTTGCCAACAATGGTGATGCGCTTGTCGTTGTGAAGCTGCAGCAACTTGCGGCTGTGGATGTGTCCAAGTCGGCGGTGCCACAGGTCTCCTGTAGCAGCTGTCGATGGCTCGACCTTGGACGAAGTGAGGGCTGTCGCTGAGTCCTTCATCTTCAAGAATGGCAGTCCATTGTGGGTGTAGCAGTGTGCCACCGTACGCGCAGCAGTCCCCTTTGTGAATAGGATCTGCTCGTCGTTGCGATAATAGACACCCTTGCGGCGAAGAGCCTCTGTCGAAATCAGATTGGCTGCAAGGCCTGGTACGTACAACACCTGTGAGAAGCCAGTGATGCCGCATCCATACAGATCCAGTTGGACGATGCCACAAGCTGTAGCAGTGATGGTGCCACTGCCTGTCTTGATAAGAACAGTGCAGGGCCGGTAGTCCATCATATTGCTCAGCTTGTTTGTCATGTGAGAAGTGCAGCCAGAGTCCACAACCCAGTCGGTGTTGCTCTTCGCTGCAAGCAGCGCTGAGGTGTCTTGAATGATGTCGTCCTGGCCCTCAGTCATATACATGCTGTGAGAGCCGTTGAATGGAGTCATCAAGTCCTCGAAGTTGGTAGCGCCGTGAGCCGCAAACTGTGCGGTCTCAGTGTGCTGTGCGTCAGTGGTGTTGTTGACTTGCTGACGCTGTTGTTGATTGCCCTGCTGCTTCTTCTTCCAGGTAGCAGGTGCAAGCTCAGGGTGTAGGTTCCAGCAACCAGCTGGTTGGTGAGTGGTCATGCCACAACCACTGCAGGGGTCGTATTGAGGCTTCTGCTGTTGGTTGTTGTTGCCACCACCATTCTGATTACCACCACGAGCGCCGTTGCCGTTGCCGCGGCCTCCACGACCTCCTCGTCCGCCGCGTCCGTTACCACGTGGTGCGCCGCCGCCGCGAGGGGTGTTGCCGTTGCCCTGTGGGTTGGCAGGGTTGGCGTTGTTTTGTTGCTTCACTGCGAGATTGGCTGACTCGGACTGTTGCGCAGTCGCCTCATCAAGCAGATCACTGATCACCTTGTCGAGTGTGATAGTGGTACTGTCCTCGATCTTTCCAGTAAGCTGCCTCATCTGTTCACGCTTTGAGGACGCGAATGTTGGGAAGTATGGTGAGATCTGATACAGGAAGCGGAAGAGAGCTTGAGCCTTTGATATGGCTAACTCGGTGTTCTTGAGGTTGGCCAGCTTCGACTGATATTGCTGGCAGAACTTGTCAAGGTTGGAGCCACCATATGTGTGTGACTCGAAGTCCAGGTACAACGAGTACTCTTCGGACTTGCCAGTTTGACCGTATGTGGACTTCAGATGGTCCCATAGGTCTTCCGGTTGTTGGTAGGCTTTGCAGTTGTCTGCAATAGACTGACTGCAGTTAGCAATAATGAGGGCGCGGGCTTGATACTTCTTTGCCTCCCATGCCTCGATACGCTCTTCGAGTTCATAGTCTTCCTCATTCTTGCGCTTCGTGGGCTTCGGCTTGAGGGCAGTCTTGTCGACAAACCCCCATAGCAGGTCACCTCGCAGGACTGACTGTAACATATCAGCCCATCTCGAGTAGTCGTCCTTGCCTTGAAGTTTGGAGACACCAGGGGTGCCGTTGTTGTTACGGCCGACCATGTTGCTAAAGCCGCGAGTTGATACAGCAGGCTTCTTGGTCTTTCGGGTAGCAGCCGACTCGGTCTGCTGTTGTTGCTGGCTCGGAGTGGCGACAGACTGCTGCGCCAGCGGTATTTCGAGTCCAGTGAGGTCAGTGTTGTTACCGTCAGTATCCATACACTGCAGAGCACCAACTAGGTGTCACTGCGATACTTGCCGCGTTGCCCACTGGGTCGCGACTTTGTCGTTTGCTATTTGCTGCAGTCGCGTTTTGTCGCAATCACCAACCAGGCGTTGTCGACATACACGCGATCAGCAGGATCACATACACACTATCAAGTGTCTTTCGGAGGTATGCGCGCAGTTGATAAGCGCGAGGGCGTCATAACCAGATAATGTGAGTAGATTGATGTATTGAGAAGGATCTACGAGAATGCGAAGAACAGCTAGCTATAAGAAAGTGCAAGAAAGCGCGCTAGTGGCTTGGCATCCAAAGAACTGCTGGGACACAGCCAGCCAGCATCAAGTTTTAGGTCTGTGAGCGTGCGAGGGAGCAGAAGAGTGGTCGGTCTTGCTGTCGGCAGGTATTTGTTGGTCAGCCGGCGGGCGTGAGGGCCTGTCGTGATCCCCTGGATTGAGCGTCGATATTGCAGTGTCGGTATATGGTGGTAGTATTGGTCTAATGTAGCAGCAGAGGGATGGTCGAGAAGAAGTGCATGATGATGGATGGTACCACAACATCCCAGCTCGCGTTCCGATCCGACACACCGACATGCACAGGATGTCTGGTGGCCACGCCCGGCAAAACAAGGTGGAAACTGAACTGCATGATAAGCACAACAAGCAAAAGCACAAGACGGCGACGAGGACGGAGCACACGAGTAAAGCCTGGTATTGAGGAGCTATCGCAGGATGCGCAGTTTGCGTGCCCCATCGTGTCGTTACAGTCCGTGCTGTTCAAACTTGCTGTTACGCATCAAGCGCCAGCTAATGTGCTTCGCTTTCACCTCAATACTCTCTTGCTTCTCCTATTCGCATCTTTGTCTTCCGTCAAACTTTATTGGGCGTTGGCAGGACCCTGCTGACCGGCACCCGGGCCTTGCATTTGGGCCAAGCGTTGGTCGTAGAGACAGTCGTAATCGAGCGTGAACTCCTTGCGCTCACGGCACCACTCCTGCGGATTGAAGAAGACGTAGATACCACGCTCGACCTTGTCACCGAGCTGGACGGGCTGGATGTTGGCGGGAGCGCCGTTGGTGTGGTCATAGCCGTTGACGAGACCACCTGGGCCACAGTCTTTTTGGATCCACTGGCGTATGACCTTGTGCCAGCGCCAGTCGCGATTTGCAAGCTCGATGGCAGCCAGCTCTTGCTTTACGTCGCGGGTTTCTGTGTAGAAGATGGTGAAGAGGGTGTCTACGGCGTCGTGTTAGTGGATCAATCACTGCGTGAAGCACGTAGTGTCTCGACTTACCATCAGAAAATGCTGGCATTCGGGTTGCGGCGTCTGGGACGTTGCTGACGTAGTACGCTGGCGGGACCGAGAAGTCGGGGACTGGGTTACGACGCGAGCTGTCGAAAGCGCCGCCGGATGTCATGTCTGGAAAGGGATGGAAGTTCTTGTGTATTGGCTCAGTCGATTCGAGGTTGAGACCGAGACTGTTGATATCCTGACCCATCATCAACACGGCTGCGTTGCGTTCCATGGCCGGGAGAGTCGGATCCAAAGGTTGACCAGCGGCGAGAGCGCGTGCAGCCTCCATTCTGGCAACAAATCCTGGCATGCCGTAGCGCTCCTGTTGAGTCATGTCGCCCCATCTCTTGACGGTAGCGTTCGGTTGACTGGATGGTGTGTTGGCGCTCTGTGATGGTAGCGATGCTGGTGATGCCGATGGAATGTTTGATCCTATCGGAGCCTGCGGCATCGAAGAGTATGAGGTCTGAAGTCGGGAGTTAGTGTCAGAGTACCAAGACGGTGGGAAAGGGTCGATGGAAGGGTCACGAGACTCACGTCACGGCTTGCCATCGGATGGCTCTGCTGGCCATTTGGCTGTGGGTGCGCGTCTTCAGGCGAGCCGACGCTGCTAGCGAGGCCGCCATTTGTCTGAGTCAGTCCGTTGCTGTTGCTGTTACCATTCATGAGGTTGCTGGGCATAAGATAATCGTCACCGCTGCTGCGCTCCATAGACTGCTGCTGCGAGCGCTGGCCATCGAATTGGTCGATGGACTGATGGGATGGCGCAGTGGATGGAGCTCGTGGCTGCTGTGGTGGAGCTTGCTGAATTGGTGGCTGGCGTATGGCATTGTTGTTGTTGCCGCCCCAATTGTTATTGCTGTTGGGTGATTGACGTGGGCCGCCGGCGAGGGAGGGGAAGTCACTGTTGTAATCAATGTCAGCCATATCCATGCCTTGCTGCTGCACCGGCGGCCGCGATGGTGCCGGAGGATGCCATGGAGCGTAGGTAAGTCGCATATCCACAGGGAGGCGAGCAGCAGACGGTCCGTGGAAGCTGGACTTCTTGCGGCGATGTCCAGACGGAGCCATGTTGTGGTGAGTCCAGTCTTTAGTCCAGTCCAGAAGTGTACTGGTGGCAATGGTGTTGGTAGCAGCAGCGGGGTTGGTCAGTGTTTGGTGTTTGGTGGTGTTTTTGACAAGTCGAAGCTGGTCGTGGGGTTGAGAAAATGACTGTTTGCAGGCACCGAGCTTCAAAACATCACATCGCGAAAGTGATGGTCGCGTGAGGTTGCTAGCGTCAACGGCCTGTTTCGGAACACTCGCGCAGAGCTGTGAATCAAGGTTGCCATCACTAGCACTCTTTGGCTCGAAAATATCGTGGCCGTGATTGTCAGGTCTTCAAGGCTGGGCGATGCAGGTGTCCGTAGGAGCGTCGTGGTCCAGAGTCCGAAATTGCCAGCGCCAATCGTCCATCTCTCACCTCTCACTCCGCAGGTCCGGCACCACTACCCTGCAATAATCTCTCTGAGACATTCCTTGGCCCGACAGAAGGATGGATCGTGTTCATCAGCCAGGAATCTGTAGCGACGTGATCGTCCAGGATGTATCGATCCAGGTGTCCAGGTGCCCGATTGCTGCCGCTGCCGCTGCCGCCGCCGCCCCTGCGTCCGACATGTCACGTATGTCACGTATGCACTGCACTCACCTCATATCGATCGGTCCCTGCCCTCCTCCACCGCCCATCACCTGCGCAAACCCTGACAGCTGTCCTGGCCTTGCCTGCCCCAGGCCCGGCGCACCTCCCAGACTGCCAAACGCACTCCCCAATGGCGCACCGAATGCCCATCCTGCGCCTGCATTGCCGTTGCCCAATCCCGTCTTTTGCGTGTTTTGTAGCCGTGGCGCCTGCCTCGAGTTCTGCTGGGTACCGTATGTGTTCATGTTCATGGATCGAAGGGACTGCGCTTGGCTCCCTGCTTCATCGATACCGCTGTCAGTGGCTGTGTCATTTATGTTGGGTTGAAGCAAATCGAGGGGAGCGTCGACGAAGCGCTTCTTTCTGCCGCGCTGTCGGCGCCGTTGTGGCTGCATCTCGCGTGCCATCTGAACGGCGCGATTCTGATGCTGCGCTGCAACGGCGGGGGTGTGGGTGTTGTGTGCAGTGCCCTACCCCTCCAACACGCAGGGCGGCACTAGGGAACGCGATGATATCTATCACTGCCACCTACCGGAGCGCGCATTCATTTCTGTGTGTCCTTCACTTGCTCCTGCACCCCCGCGGCCACTTCCTGCTTGCTTCACTTCACTGTCGCATGCGCCGCCTCCCTCTTGCGCTCCAATTCGGATGCTTGATTCGCGCTTCGATTGATAGTGGCTCGCTAGGTCATGTGTGTTCGCGCCTGTATACGTGGTACACTCGTAGACGCGAGTATGAACGATAGACTCGATAGTGGAAATGTTCCTCCAGCGACACATTATTCGAGATAGCTCGCATGAGGTGCGCTAGTGCGCCATATTAAAGTTGGGACCCATGCACGAAGCTTTGGCCAGCAGCTCCACCTGCGTCTACCTATAGTCTCATCCTTCACTTCACGCTGAGCATACGACAAAGGGGGCAATCTGCGGTTATCACGTGGTGTACGATTTCAGGCAACATGTGTCTACCTCATTCGCTCGAGTGGATCACAACTTCGCCTGAACGCTCTCCAGATCTTTCAATTCCACTTTCGCCACAGCTCTCCCGCTCAACAGCCCAAACTCCCTGACATCGTTCCAATCCGTCGCCTTCTTCCAGCCCCACGCCTTGTCCTTCTCGGCGCCATTACTCTCACCATGCAAGATGTTCAGCATGTACTTGCCCAAGACAGGCATGAATCTATCGTCACGTTAGTACAGGGCCGAATACTGTTGCGGACTTCACTCACTTGTAGCTATGGAAGCTACCACCAAGCGCCAGGTACAGATTGCTCAGCTTCGGATGAGGATGTTTGCACATCAGCAGATCTTCCGTTGGAGTTTGCGTGTCGTAGCATATCCTCCAGTAGTCAGGCTTCTTGCCCCGCACGTACTCTGGTAGAACTTTGTTAGACATGATAGCTTCGGTCTCACGCTTGATCGATTCTGGAACATTGTATTGGTCAACCCTCGGAACAGAGATCTTGCGACCGGACTTCGTTGTAATGGTATTGGTGAAAGTCGTGATTGAGTTGGAGACCTTGAGCAGCTGGTTCTCTTTCGATGGCGGGAAAATCTCTCCATTGCCGCCATACACAATGACAGGCATCTTCGCCTTGATCAGCTTGGCGGTCTCGGCGACTGACAGTCTGTAGTATGCTGAGACGGTGCCAGTCGCTCTTGCTTGTGTCTCGATGCGATCTTCATCTGTAATATCCAGTGCATCCTCAACCGGTGACATGAGAAGACTCGTCCAGGCGCCACTGGCCAATATGACTTTATCGGCAGAATAAGTCTGCCCATCTGCAGTGCGTACACCTTTGACACGACCTGCACTAGAGTCGAAGAGAAGCTCCGTTGCATCGGCCGTCACGCGCTTCACTCCACGTTTTTCGGCTGCCGTAATAAAGTTGTGCGTGGCCACAGCAGCATTGACCCAGCCGGCTTCCGGGTTGAAGTATGCATGCGAGAAACCTTTGGTCTCTGCCTGGCTGAGGATGCCATCGAATCTCTGACCTAGCTCGTTCAGCTGAACATCCTCCGCCCAGTTCGAGCCTCGTTCTGTGAAAGTGTTGCATATCCTGTTAGCGATGTCACTACCTTTCTCGTTGAACATGAACCAGCCAACTTTGTTAAAGGTTGGACCTAGCTCGCCAGACCAGAACCAAGGGTGTATAGACTCATGAGCCAAATCGCAGTAGAGCTGATTGGGATAGTCCGTTCGTACAACTCGGTTGATATCGATGGCTGCAGCTGGGTTTGGAGGTGAAGGTGAGCGGTCTATGACCGTCACCTTTGAGGGATCTTGGTAGACATGAGCCAGATGATAGGCCGTGGAGACTCCAAATGTGCCTCCACCAATTATTAGAACAGTCGGTTCATCCTTGCCTTCGAATGGATTATCTCTTTCTATACGCTTGATGCGTGGAGCGGTACCGCTGGGTTGGACACGGCCGTCCGGATACTTGTTGCGCTGGTTGATGACCGTGTTGGTACTCATGATATATAGCCTGTCCTCAACGCTTTTCCTCGATATGCGCGCTCAGTCAAAGATGTAATGATGCGCGGGATGGCAAGATCAAGATCACACAATGCGGATGAAAGGAGGTACTTCTCCACTCTTCACGCTGGTTGCAGACTTGAAGCCGTTGACATCGAGCGATTCCGTGCGACATGGTTGTTAAAGCAGCAATTGTTCGGTGGTGCCTAGCCATTCGAAGGACATCGCGTGAGGGGTTTAGCAGGCATGAGAGGAGAAGCTGTCAGCTTGCGCAGCTCATATTCCTTGTCACTGAAAGCATTGCTATGCCTCGTACATCAAGCTCAGCAGGATGCAGGGTCCGCGACTGGATGGAACTGTCGACGTCTCATTCTACCGATGCAGCGGTCGCCGTGACGATCCGACTCTCCGCAATACCGAACAAGGATATCGCGGAGATCTCTGATGTTGCGGCTGATGGTTGTTATTGATAAAATTGACACGAAATGGCTTTGCGCAACCATGATTGTGGACATGATGTAGTACTAGTGGTACAGATGGGATGAGAAAGGAGAACGCAGGAGCCTACAGAAAGAGCCGCTCGAGTCACGTGGATGATGCCAAGACGCATTAAGGCTTTCGACATTGAACCGCGCTTACTGCCTGCGCGTAAAAGATCTCACACTACGAGTTACTCCAAAAAAATCGAGCTTCGTCCGAAGTCTTATTAGACCTATTCAGCTTTCGACCAGATATGGAACCCGTTCGGCTCCTGCGTTTGATACAGAGGCTGAGGTCAAGCTCTCCTGACACCAGTCTAGAAAACGACATACCTAACTTTGGGGGCAAGATCCATTGTCAGGCGTCGACCGGTATGCGCTTGGACCCCGTTCATCTACCGCCGGCATTCTGTACGCCCAGCTTCGCCTTTTGAAATAGTACTTGGACTGCACTGGTGGCACAGTCTCTCATGTGATCTTGTCAAAGCAATGGTTCTCTACTGTCGAATCTCTTCAACGCGCATAGCCTCTCGTGGCAGCGCCATTCCGCGTGGCCAGGCTGGGCCCGCGCACGGCTCAGACATCGAATGATAATTTGGTCGCTCGTAGCGCCGTAAGCTGAACGCTGGTGGATGTGTTAGCACTGCCGTTGTGGAGCTGTATAGATTTATACGGCATTCGCAACCTCGCCTTCTTCAATGGTCTGTCTGGTCAAAGAACGTTGCCGATCATTGCATACCATGAAGCCAGATCTCCATCACAAGCAGATAAGCTAGGCGCGAAAGATCGAGCAGCTCGAACATCCAGCACGACGCAAATCTTTGGTGTCATCTCCCTTATGCAGCATAGAAAGCCGACCGTTTGCAGGTCAGCAGTCACCCCTTCCAGGCGTCTACAACTACGAGCCTCCGTGTCTACGATTAAAGTGTTACTACCTGTTATCCTATTAGCACCTACTTTGGTTGGACTTCTCGAATACGCAGTCCTCCGGCTTCCCGTTAGTCGGACCAGAGGTGGGAATCTGACTGCGGGAGCGGCATCGCAAAAAGGAGAAATAGGTGGTGATGTTGTACTCGTTGTCTGCAGCATCCCGATGACAGATGAGGTCGAGAGCGATGTCTCGCCTGTGTTGCCCGTTCACGAGGAAATGAAAAACATGGAGCCACGGCAAAGCCCGCAAACTGGTTGGTCTTACCCAAAAGTGGTTTCTGTATCCAGAACAAAGGTAACACCTGCTCAGTAGCTGCTACTAGACCCGCTAACACGATACAGGTCCTGGTGCATGTGATAGATGAATCATTCACGGCGACTCGACCTGAGCAACCTCGCTTGGACACCGGACGAGTCATGTAAGTCACGAGCGCCTTGTCCGGGCATTTGTCGCCTTCCCTTAGCCACCTCAAGGACGCAAATTGCTCAACGTACGAGTGCAATCCAAGATGTGCTCACCCGTGCCGTCATGCTTCGACGGATGTCACCATATCAACGATTGACCACGATTGAGCGGACGTCACACAGCTGTCTGGACAATCCGCATCGAACATATTCCCAGCCAGCCCAACCTTGACCGCGCTGCCGGAGCGTCAGGTAGACGGCGAAGCTCGTCAAATGGAAAATGTCAAAATAGTTTATAACATTCTTGGCTGAACCAAAAATAGTAGAGTCATGATAATAGGCGAGAACAGTTTGCTCGCACCAGGTGGAAGCGGCTGGCGACTGTTGGCCCTGATACCGTGACAGCACTTGAAGGAGCGACGATGACTCCCTCATGGGGTACAACACGCGCTTCGTGCCCAGCCAGATCCACGATAGCCGCTGAGGCAGGTCTATACGTGCGAGCTACATCGCCCACGGAGGAAGTTGCTTCGCCATCTTCAGAGCCAGAGCCAGAGCCAGACAGCCTCGACATGGAGCAAGATCAGCCCCCAGATGTGCGCTACGACTGGACTGAAGGAGAAATATTCGTGGGTAGTTACCTGGCTGTTTTAGTTGCCGTGATCTGCCGCGTGGTTGTCTCCGCCATAGCCAACAGTCTCAGCCTCACCGATTCCTTTCTCCATCTGGCTGAAGGATGCGGAGCGCCCGCGGACAAGGTACTGTTCTCGTCATAGCACGAACAGTCGAGCATCCTAAGCACCGTCCAGGCAATATCGGATCGTCGATGTGCTTTGGCTTCCATATCAATCGCCTCGTTGGCTGCTGCCTTGCCACCGGCTCTGGCCTCCGAATCTGTCATGGCCGACACAAATTGGGTCCCTCGTAGTCATCGCTCTCATCATCTTCAGAGTCATCCCACTCTATCTCCTCATCAAGAATCGCAGACAACTCGGGTAGCATGTGCTCAGGACACGATCTTCGCGAGCTGTACACACACCGTACGAGTAGTCAGGACATCTGCGGCGCCGAGGAAGCCGAAGATGTGATGTAAGGGCTCTGCTTGCAGCCTTAGCATCGCTGGAAGATGCTACTCAGATGGGTTTGAGTCAATGTCCATGACCTTACTGATTCTGCGACCCGGATGTCTGGTGTCGATAAAGAGACGGACGAACGTCAGACAGCGTAAAGTGGAAAACACGAATGCGACAAGATACATATTTTAGCGGTCTCCTCTAGAACAGATAGTCGACTCGAAAAGAGGAGACTGAGATCGTGACACAACCCATGGAACATAGCCTGACCTCATGGCGCTTGCGTGCCAGAACGATTCTGCTTTCAACACTCCGCCTCTCCAAGTGCATAGGTATAAACCGTGGCTCAATCCTCCAACGCCTCGCTAAAATGCTGGCCCTGATCAAAATACACCGCGCTCCACTCAGATTTCACATGTCCAACTCCTTGCGATATCAATACAGCACGCCCATAATCCCTGTCCCACCGGACCTCCCTCGCAATCACCGACACCAGTACCCCCCATTTCAGCTTGAACTTCAATTGCGGCGGCGGAGGTGGACTCTATCCTGGCGAGCTCTCACAGCTGCTTGTCCGCTCGGCATCAGACAGGGGATCACATTCTGGCGGACGCCACTGGCTGCCACTAATGCGGTGGCACCTCCTTTGTTCGGATCTCAGGTTCAATTTCGACTTTGGCCGCTCAGTCCCGGCAGGCGGACTCGGACTCTATCCCGGCGGACTTCCCTGGCCACCACTGACACTATTCTGCCTGCTCCCTCCTAATTTGAGCTTCAACTTCGGCTTCGGCTGTGCTTGCATCGCGCTTTCAGCTGCAGCAGGCGGGCTCGCACTTTTAGCAGACAAGCTCGAGAGGCTCGTGATACCTCCACCAGTCAGACTCGTCACAGGAGGTGGCGGAGGAGAGCCGGCAAAACTGCTTGCTGGCGCGGGTGAAATCACGTCACCTGAGGAACCGAATGGGTTCGCAGCCGCCGAGTCGAAAGAGCGGAAGCCTCCCACGTTAAGGTTAAGAGGAGCGGCTGCGGATGTTGGAGTCGTCGCGGAGAAGCTGGCTTGCGGACTCAGGCTGGTAGGATGTGGAAGGATTTGAGAAGCTTGAGGTGTCATCGAGCGCGATGGCACCGTCATGCCAGGTGGGTATCTTCCTGGCGTTGCTGGGGACGTGACGATCTGTTGCGCTTTGCGTGAAGCAGTAATTCCCAGGTTGAATACGACCGACCTGCCCTTCCCAGATGCAGAAGGCTTGCGCGAAGGGGCGCTTCCGGGTGTCGATACCTTCGAAATCTTGATGGCCTTCGGAGATGACTCTCGTACGTCCACACTTTGCTTTCGCTTTGGACCACCGAGACTTAGCTTGAAGCCCGACTTTTCAGCATTTGGCGTAGGTATCGCAGCAGGCGGCGGCATCGACACAGAAGCGGCTTGCGCCTGGGCGCTTGCCATCTGTTGTGCCGCAGTGTTGATACGAATCTTCAGTGCTGCAGCGGCCTCGTCGGCTTGCCTAGCTATAGCTCGCTTGGTGTCCTCACCAAGGGGACCGCTATACTTCAGACCATAGCCCTGCAGGCTCTCATAGTCCTCGTAAGGAAGTCCTTTCACCGGCTTCGTCCTGTATGGACCGTCTTGGAAGAAACGTACCTTCCCTTTTCCCTCGCGGACACATTTGTACGGGCGAGGCAGCTTCAGCATGACAACAAGAGACGTCACAGCGTCATAAATAAGCGCTGCAATCTCGCAGAAGCCTGCGATCTCGTCCAAGGAAATGTCAGGCGATGTAGCAGCATACCATAACGCCTGCTTGAAGACCTCGCTATCCTGCAGCGATAGTTTCAGGGCAGCCAGCGCGCCTTCTGTCGTTGTCTTTCGAGTTGCTTCGATGCGTTTGGCTTCATTGCTGGCACCTTCTTCCACGATCAAGCCGTCGGCTGGTGCAGCCGCCGCTTCGATCTTCTCCATGGGATCATCTCCAAGCGCGATGTGCCCAAGCGCTTCACCAAGAAGCATCATCAGACGGTCTCGAAGGTATGGCGAGCGGTCCTCGACTATGTTGAAGATGAGATGTTTCATCACAGGCAAGCGGCGCGTCAGACCAATCTCGTTTAAGCAGCGGAACGCCACGAGGCGCACATTATCTGCTGTGCTTGGCCTCGTATACTGCAACAGTTCCTTTGTCTTATCCTTGACAATGCCGGCTTTGGTGAGCTTTTGCAAGCACTCGATGGCAGTCGTGGAGTAAATGTTCTGATGCGTGACGATCCACTCGTCGATGCGACGATAGCGTTCGATCTCATTGACTGCCATCTGCTCAAAGTCTGCGTCGGGGTTGAATTCTTCCTGCTCTTCCTCCTCAGGCGGCTCTTCATCGCCAAAGCTGAACTGATACGTCGGTGCCGCGGCCGGCTTGACGATGCGGTGTGACACCACAAGTGAATCAGCCAGACATGTCATGAGAGTCGAGACGTAGTGACAGTCTGAATAAGGATTGTCAGAGTTGTCGTTAAACTTGAGCTTGTCCACGAAGAATTGCTCAATCGCTTTAGGAACCTTGCCGTCATCATCCCTCAGCTTGGACATGGCGCGAGGAATTGCACATTGCATGATGAAAGCCACCCGGCTTGTGAAGTCGTTCGGGCGTGGCATGACACCGTCTTCCTCGCAGAACATCTCGGCAAAGGCTTTCGTGAGGTGCATTTGACCCACTTCAAGGAGTTGACCTTTAGCCAGCGAGGCAAGCCCCTCAGCCGCCAGAATGCGAATGCCGTAGAAGTATCGCTCGTCCATAAGCGTACGCAGTAGGATGGACATCGATACGTGATGGGACGCTGCTCCAGAGAGATGTCGTAGCGATTCATGCTGTGCCACGATATCCCGATCTTGCTGCAGCTGAGAGATGTACATGTATAGAGGCTGCACAAGATGGATCCTGCCCAACCACTCAAAGTCAGCGTCCATGCGGATCCATTCATAGCTTTCGCCTCCCATCTTGTCCTCGTCTTCTTTGCTCCAGTCCACGAGGTTCCACTCTTGCATGTCTTCAGGCCGATCGAGTACATCGCCCAAGCAATATAGAAGCGCTTCGTCTGTGTTTTCGCCTGCCTGCCCTTCGGCGGCCGCGCGTTCTCTCTGTCTCCTTGACCGCTTTAAACGCTTATACTTTGTGTTGTATGGAATTTCCAGTTTCGTGATTGCGTCTTTGATCTCCACGATATGCTCATAAGGAGTGCCATCAGCTTCGTGGATTCTGATCGTCATTGGACCGGTGAACACAGGTTGGAGCTCGCCTGCGTATACTTCTCGCACATGCTCCTTGACTTCTCTCATGAAGTTGTTGGGCGCAAATGGTGGCTTAGTCTGCCTATCTGCCTGCCGCTGTCGGATGTCCATTTCGACGACCAGCTTCTTCTTGTTGAATTTCTGCGTCACGAAGAAGATAGGACATCCTGCGCCTACGACCCACTGCTTAAAGAAGTGCTCCAGCTTGTTATGGCCAAGCTTCTCGCATGTGCGCTGGAATTCGGCTGTAGACAGGGCACTGTTGTGCAAAGTACCAGTCTTTGCGTTGAGGAAGATTTTGCTGATGATTCGCAACACTCCAGTGGAGCCAGAAGATTTGATTAGGCGGCGATCAAGTATGCTGAGCACCAATGCCGATTTTAGATTGAGAAACTCAGGGATCGAGGGATCCAGGTGCAGGATATAGCCATGGGCCTGTAATGATGGTCTGTCCACGTCAAGCTCGTACACCTTCTCTGAAGCCACTTTCTGTTCCCATCGATATTGGTTGTTACCAGATAGTTTCTTCATGAAGACGTCCGTCAGATAGCCGGCTATTCCAGCGACGGCCCAGGCGTCCGAAGGTTCCTTAGGGATGATATTGACTCCACTCCACTGATCTGCCACAGCTCGAACAAGTATGCGAGTGTTTTTGTCGATCGGCTCAATGATCTCCTCGGGAAATAGCAGGCGGGTGCTGCAGATCGAGAGACCTGCTGCGGCAGAAGTGTCGTGGACCGCATCGTCGACAAAGAGCATCTGGTAGCTTGAGAAAGGGAATCTACCACAATTTACGCTCAGGTGATCAACAGCTTGGCAGATGGGGAAGCATGTGTTTTGCACCTCGTCT
This sequence comes from Nothopassalora personata, assembly GCA_033816765.1. Taxonomy (NCBI): domain Eukaryota; kingdom Fungi; phylum Ascomycota; class Dothideomycetes; order Mycosphaerellales; family Mycosphaerellaceae; genus Nothopassalora; species Nothopassalora personata. Next base: position 823,607 of record CM066291.1, read on the forward strand.
GACCTGCCGGGCAGACAAAACGCCTCGACTTTGACGGCAGTCGCAGCAAGCTTTTCTTCCTCGTCTGCAGTCCTGGTGCTCGTTAAGTCCACTGACTCGAATGGTCCAACAGCGAACCCCACATGACGAGCGCTCACTGCATCGTTGAGGCTGTAAGTGACTGTGTGATGGCTGTCGTCATCTGTGTCCGCAACATCCTCCAGAACGGTACCAACGCAAAGGATTGTCAGTTCCAAGGCGGCGTCTTCTTCACTGAGATCAATCAAGAAGTCATCAACGGCATGCGTTGCATTCGTCTTGACATATGCGTCGGTACTGTTGACCATCTCCACATCACCGCCAGTCGCCGCGACACCGTCGCTCTTTTCTAACGCTTCGGCGGCCTTCGAATTCCTGAAAGCGTCACCTAAAGTGCGCGGGCAGCGGATCGCTATCTCCCACTGCGAGCGTGTGGTGGCATCGTCGACGCACGGGAATATGCAGGACGTGTTGCCAGCCCACGGCTCGAGTTTGGTGTAGAGATGCGGGTAGCGCTTGTCCGCCTCGTCGCAGCCAATCCAGTGTATGCCGTCGCGGAATTTGCCCACCTCGAATTCAATGGTAAGCTTGATGGGCGCGAACGTCGGTGCCAGTGGCTGCGCCTTCTCCAGCATCGGCGTCTCTGCTGTCTCACTCTCTTGCTGCACCGCCGCTGCGCTGTCGCCCTGGAGCTCCTGGATCTTCAGCTTCGGCGGCAGCGTCACCGTCAGCTCCGGCAGCCGGACGGGGAGCGTCGAGTTGTCCACCTTCGCCTTCAGCATCGCATGCTGGTGGACCGTGGACTTGGCCGACACATGCGCTCGGTATGGGTCGTCGTAGTCCCATTTCGCGGTGATCCCTCCGACCTGCACCTGCGTGACTCTCGCCTGCCGGCATTGCAGTTGGATCACGCGCAGTTCTTTGGTGGTCGGCTGGACGGTGATTTCGGTGCTGCCTCTGACTGCGCGCGCTGGGAAGTCGACGTCGAGGTCCACGCGCTGCTTGAGGATCTCATATCCGCGGAATGCTTCGCCTTCGTCTAGGGAGGGGTAAGGCGCCATGGCCCTATCGATATCGCAAGAGCGCTCATGGAGTGCGTCGCGGGTGATTATTTGATGTTGTCGCGGTCATGTCTTGTGCGCATGCGAACGAGGGAAGCTTAAACCACTTCGGCAAAAGATGAGCCGAGAAGTTTAAAGCACGATGCGCCCCTCGGCCCGTCACTTGGATTACAGTAGCAACACCACGTATTCACTGACGTGCAGAAACTTATGGTCGAGGACAATTTGATCGTGCACATACTAAGACCCAACCCGTTCGCTATCGACTCTCTATGCTCACTGCACAACAATCACCGAAAGGCTGACAGCAGCCTGCCATGACACCGGAAATGCTTTCCACGCCTCATCAGTCCGTGGTCATGCCAACCCCACGCCTCAAATCATCTACAGATTGCCCCTCAACTCCTGCTCCCTCTCAATCGCCTCAAAAAGACTCTTGAAATTGCCCGCTCCAAAGCCATCAAAGTTGTTCCTCTGGATGATCTCCAAGAAAACCGTAGGCCGGTCCATCAGTGGCTTCGTGAAGAGCTGCAGCAAGTATCCTCCCTCATCAAAGTCAATCAAGATGTTAAGCTTCTGAATCGTCTCAAAGCTCTCGTGCAACTTCATCCCCGCCTGCTTCAGCCTCATCCTCATACTCCCATAATACGTCTCCGGCACAGAAATGAACTCAACGCCTCTCGCCTTGAGATTCGTGACAGTATCAATGATGTCTGATGTCCGCAACGCAATATGCTGAACACCAGGACCATTGTAAAAGTCGACGTACTCCTCAATCTGGGATTTCTTCTTTCCCTTAGCGGGCACATTGATTGGCATTTTGACGATATTGTTGGCGGAGGACATCACCACTGACTTCAAGGCGGAGAAGTCTGTGCAGATATCCTTGTCATCCACGCTCCAGAAACGATGAAAGCCGAGACATCGTTCATAGAAGGAGCAGGCTTCGTCCATCTCATCCCAGTCCTGGTTGCCGACACAGTGGTCGATGGCTTCGAGGTTGATGGGAGGGAGGTATGCGTTGACAGGGTCTTTCGTCATGGAGGCGCGATAGCCAGGGAGGAAAGCGCCCGTGTAGGTTGTGCGGGTGATGAAGGTGTGTGTCGTGTCACCATACGTTCGTATTGAAGCAGAGAGGACGTCGCCATCGTCTGAGGAATCTGTGTGTGGTGGAAGGACAGATTCGGCGCCGTTATGCACTGCATGATCGTACACGCCATGGACGTCGTCGACCTCGAATGCGACGTCTTTCACGCCATCACCGTGCTTGTCGAGGTGATCGTAGAGTTGGTTCAAGAGCCTTTGCTCTTGAGGTGGAGCTTCTTTCAGTGTCTGCCGGCTTGACGATCGAATGGGTGACGTGAAGACAAAGCGAACGCCATTGTTCTGCACCACATGGCTCGCAATGAATCGTGACCCGGTCTCCAGGCCTCTGTGTGCTACAGGCTCGAAACCCAATCGAGTCGTATAGTACTGAGCCACTTGTTTCGCGTTGCCAACCCACCTAGACAGATCAGCAACCGCGGGACAATAGCGACAGGAGGCTCCTTACCAAGTGATATGATCATAACCTCTGTACTCGACATGCCGACTGGGAGCCTTTCCCGGGTGTGTAGAATACGAACTATCAGAGTCGTATAGTGGAGTTGTCCTGCCGGTGTCGGTTGTGACGATCAATGCTCCTGGTGCCATTTCGACTCTGGTTGGAAAAGCTAATGTCCGAAAAGTGGTTGTACGACGATGCTTAATGCGAAAAGAAGACAGTAGCTCCTCATATCACTTACGTTCTTCCATATTACTTCGGACGTCGGCATAATCGTCGAGCACCGTCAGCTCGGTCATCGTTGCTCGCTTGACCCTGATCACTTAGTGGAAGTGGTTGAGCCGCGGTCACGTGCGGCGGAAAACAGAGGCAAGCTGGAGATCTGCCGAGAGGAAGCGCGCGGCTTAGCGAATAAGCCGCGCTGACACGGGTTTGTCCTCTGAGCATGGCCGGAGAATGCGTGAACACCGCGATGCAGAGATCTTGATATTGGTCAGTCCTCCGTGTCTGACTGTCGCAGTGCTCCCTCCCTACAGACACGCCTCTTTGCTTGTGATCATGCAATCCAAGACACTATCGAAAGCCGATTCGAAAGTCCTAGCACAAGTGTTCGATCCTGAAAGTGGCCCAACAAAGGCAGAAGTTCTAGTGGACCCAGATCTTCCAAGTGATCGTGCTATATCGAATCCGGATGTCCTCTTATATCTCAAGTCAAGAGAGAAAGAAGCGATTTCGTTCATAGAACAATATGAAGCTTCCAACCAAGGACCTCAGCATAAAGATGCAGCATTCCTCACAGCGCTAGCCATACTGGACGACATGATCCAAAAACATCCAGATTATGCATCAGCACGAAACAATCGAGCTCAGCTTCGAAGATGGCGGTTCGGCGATCGCAGCACGCTATGTCAAAGAAAGGCATGCTTCGACCACAGCCGAAGCTCAAGCGCTGCAGCTGTAGTCGAAGATCTTAAATCAGCGATTGTGCTTGCGTCGCCAGGCCGGCCGCAGGATGCTGTGCATCCAGCGCAAGGCAAATTACTCGCCCAAGCGCACACCCAGCTCGGCGCTACCTACTACGCAGCTTTCAAGGACCTGGAGGAGGATCCGGAGTTGGAGGTCGCCGAGCTGGAGAATGTTGTGTGGACCAAGGAGAGATTCGAAGATGAGGCTTCCAGGCTGTTCTACCTAGGCGGCCTCTATGGCAATGAGGTGGCGAAAGCATTAGCAGTGCACACCAATCCTCATGCGAAGCTATGTGGTAGCATTGTGAAAGAAGCCATGCGGAAGGAGCTCTCTGGTGCTGCATGATGGTTGCAGAGAAGCTATCGGAGTTAGGCCGTTGCAGCGCGTTACTTCGCTTGCACACAAGTGTGTGGTTTCGGATCCGGTGGTCGAGATTGAGCCTTGCTGTGCCAATACCGAGAGGGACTGGACCTCGGCATATATATTATCATCGGTTCCAGTGCACGCCGAACATCTTGCCACCTTTCTGTTTCAGCTTCCACGAGTTGGCGTCCTCGAGGTAATACCTTTGCTGCCCTGGCACGTCTAATGCAAGCATCTCGTACTTGAACTCCTCTCCCTCCTTTCTCGTCATGTGTAGGTTCACAGTGCCCTTGGCGGCTGGGCCTTCGACGTAGAAGTGCATGTGCAGATGTTCCACTCCCGCTCTATCTTTCTCAAATCGACTAGCGATTGTCCTGTTGCGCGCCCATCGGCTCCAACTGGGCTCTCCGTACGCGTTGATTTCTCTCTTGCTACTACTTCCTGATCCAGCAAGCATTTCGCGGCACTTCGGGTCTGATCGCACACGGTCGGCGGCGCTGTTGAAATACGCCGTCTTGCTACCTGGTGAGAATACTTCCAAGTACAAGACAGTCGCGATGCCTCCAGTCAGTACCACACCCAACGCGACCAAGCCGAAGTTGAATGTCTGTTGGGTTGCCCGTGCAGCCTTCTCTCCGCTTGTCAGCTTCTCCCATGGTATGCTGCCCGTGTCGTTGATGACTGTCACTGCCTTTCTCTTGCTCGTCGCGGAGCTGTTCGGTAGTGATGAGGTCGTGGCATGGCGGAGCTGTAATGCGACAACGATCGATGCCCTGGTTCCAGATCGGAGGCTGTAAATTGGTGCTGCAGGTCGCGCAAGCGGTAGTCTCGCCACCCGCTTGAGCATCTTGCCTGCTGTAAGTGAATGTGTCGCGTGAGAGAGGACGCAGGACCGGAAGATGCAAAGCTCGGACGGGGTAACGCCACAAATCGTTTCGAGCGTTCCGATTTTGAGGACAAACAACCACAACAACACCACAACCTCGGCGACAACATGTCCGGCTGCCACAATGGCACCTACAGAGCTCGAGACGCTCCTACATGCACTGCGTGATCGGGACATTGGGCTTGGCGCGGATGATGTGGCGTGGGCATTCGAAGACAAGGCAGCCAAGGAAAGTGCCTCAGCTTGGGTCCATCAATATTTGCAGCCGTCGACGTTGCTTACGAAAGACGAGCTCGCGTAGTAAGTCATTCTGATCCAGTATGGACCACTTCGGCTGATCAGTATGTCAGCGACCAAAAGCATAAAGTACAGGCGACTTCTGCTCCGCTCGATGCTGGGCGGCCGATATCTGACGCGGAATATGAGGCGGCGATCGTGTCCCTTGAAGCCAGCACAGCAGCGATCGATAAGCAATGCAAGATACTAGAGTCCCAGAAGCGTGTACTCCAAGAAATCAAAACTCGCAATGCCGTCTCTGGAACAACGGCCTCGGTCCAGGAGAACAGACACAAGAAAGTAGGCCACCAGCGGGCACGGCTAGACTTTGACGTTGATGAGCTAGCTCAAGCACTCCAAGCAAGTGTTCGATCCTCGCTGAAGCAAGGCGATGTCGCCACTGCCGGACTTCCATCGTCGGTGGAGCGACTGTTGGAGAAGGACGACCGTCTCCTAAATGGCCTCCAGAAACTACTCCCAAAGCTGACAGGCAGCTCTCAAGGTGAGGATGAAGCGGCTGATGTGGAGTACTTGTGCTCGACTTTGGCTACGCTCTCTGTGCAAGAAATTCACGCTCGCCTAGACAAGGCCTATCGTGATTGTGTTCCGGGTCATAACCTGCTGCAGAATGGTTCCGGAGATAAGGAATTGTCTGCCCAGCAGCTGAAGCAGCGCAAGAATCTTCGGATTGAGCTTGAAGAACTTAGTGGTGAAGTTGACGGCTTGGTGGGCATAGTGGTCGACCACCAGTACCGCAAGCCCCTGAAAGATGGCATGCTTTCTTCGTTGGCCAGCGCACAGGCCCAGAAGTCCACATGGTCTGAATACACCATCTCTACTCTAGCATACCTGACTGCCCGCCTGGATGCTCTTGCTGATCACGTCGAGCAAGTACACTCTCAAGGAAGTGCATTGCGAGCCGTCTCCAGCGCTCTGAACGACACGCTCGCCACCCAAGAGCCGAAGCCTGCCGCGTCTCAGAATGGAGTGTCACCCACGATGGCTACACCTACTGCGAAGGGTCTCAAACCGCTGCGTCTAGTGCAAGCCAACCTATCAGAATCACAGGACCCCGCCGCGCCCTTTTTCCGACAACATGAGATTCGTTTACCTGAAGGAGGCAGTGAGTACAAGCTGCGCAACATGTTGGCCTCTGCAATCCGTGATCGTAAGCAGCGACTAGACCACCTATCGAGATCCACAGAGGACACCATTTCCGCCGCTACATCGAAGTCTGTGTCGCAAATGGATGCGGATGTGCAAGACATTCTAGGCGCTGTGTACGCGCAGTCTCGTTACGGCAACGCTCGACTGGTCGACAATAGCTCGCAGTCTCAGCTCGATGGTCTCGAGCACAGAACACAGGCGCTTGGCGATGAGATGCGAGACGTCGACGTTGGTGCAATTGCGAGTGTAGTTCGACAGAGACATGAGGACGCATTGCGGAAGCTGGATGAAAAGTAGGGATCTGCCAGTCGCCAGAATTTAGCAGAGCTGCATGGTCACATGGATACCGTAGCTACAATCATTCCTTCCAGCTTTACATCGCGGTAATGGCAAGGATCGGTTCGCAATGTAGCAGAGAGCTTCCCAACGGCGACATCATTCAGCCGACCCGACGTGAGTGCGACACTGCCATTGTTAACGACTCGCCCAGTGTCAAGAGCGTCAACTACGAGAACTACACCTTAGTCGCATCTACGAAATACGATCGTGCTCAAGACCCTGACGTCGATGGGATTGACGATCCCAGCATTAAATGAGCAATTTCGGCAGAGCGTTGCGAAGTGATGGCTTGAACACTTTTCGCTGACATGGGAATTCCAGGAGTCTGATAAAGCTCCCAGAATCAAGTGGGCAGCATGTACACTGTACATCTACACAGGGAGCCCGAGACTCAGACCGACGAGTGTCGCAGCCAATGGAGACTTCCATCCCGTCATCGCACTATTTCTCAACTTCTCTGGGCGACTGGGCATTGCGTAGTAATACGCAAAAACAACCAACCACATCACAGCGGGATCCTCTGCGCCGCCAACGGTCTGGGCAAATCAGAAGTAGTCGAACGATGGTATATATACTCTACTACTGTAATTGCATTCGACAGCAGAGCACGCGAGCACGATCTACTACGTCTGGCGAAGGAGCGCTCCCCTGCATCATCGAAGAAGCGTTGTTGTGACTTGCGGTGTTCAAGCATATGGTAGGTCCACCCTCAATCGTTGGTACGGTACTTGGCGGCTGCTTTCGAACTGTTGAGCCTTATTGCAGCAATAGATGCACTAACAGCATTTCATGGTATTCAAGGTTCTGGTTCAGGCTGTCGTTCTCGCTGGCCATGAGCGTCCTCTCTCTGCGTGCCTCGACCTTTCATCAATCGAGCAGGGTGCGAGCAGCTGCCACATATGTGTAGCGAGGTCGCCGAGCCTCGAGATACCGGTGATATATTGGCATTCACGAAGTAGTGCAGTCGTTCTACAGCGACTCAGGCCTATAGGCTATGATATGCGACGATGCCTTACGTAATAACACGCTCCAGCGGAAGGCGTTCAGCCTCAGGCGCCTCGCAATCCCCGCATTATTTCAAATTGCAGCAGGACAGCCTGTCCCCCTGGCACGCTAGCGATATCAGTCAATTCTGGCGAACCTCTCTTTTCATCGCCAGCACGCCAACTGCAGCGCAAAAAGCGAGGTTGACCGGAATCTACGCTCCGCACAAGCCGTACAATAATTGTCGACCGAGTCATCGGAGGTCACAGAGAGCGAGTTGAACAGCTCTAGAGTCGGCACCAGCATTGGCAGCGCATCACGCCGTCTGGTGACGACTTTTATCTCCGGGCCAGTGCCGTGTTTGCCATAATGTGCAGCTTGACCCAACTGCAGGCTCGTCTGCGAGCATTGGCCCGTTGGAACTGATTAAAATTCCACAATCTCGCATTGACAGTCCATCATCACGCATGCCGAGGCTGGTCCTAGCCGCCATGCTATGCGTATAGAGGGGCATAGAGTGGAAACAAAGGGAACACATGGCTGTTCAGTGCGGACTAACGTGGGCAATCGAGTAAGTCGCATGTTCTCCTTTCGCGGCAAAATTGAGTTGGAGCGCGACTACCGGGATATCCATTGCATCGAGCGGAGCTTTTGTGCAGTCTTGCCAGGACCAGGGCCGAGATTTGTGCTCATGATCTTGTCCAGACTGCTGGAACGTGCCTGTACTAGCTGTCCCCGCAAAGATCGACGCGCCCGCCACGCGCTAACCGTGGGAGGATCTAGTGAGCAAAACAGCTGGTGCCTCCGGTCGACCGCGAGGAGAGGCTCCGGGCTGCTTACAACTTTCACCTGCGGGCGCGTGAACGTTTGCAACGCTGCATCGTCTGCCAGACGGAGCTCAGCATCCGCGCGCAGACGAGATCGGCATCGCCTGATTGTTTCCCTCGAAGCGAAAGCTGCTGCCTCGGTGCTGCACAATGCAATGCCTCATGAGCCCCAGAGGCACGCACAGTTCATCATCAGTGTCCTGTTCGGCCTGCCAACCATCCAGAGCACCGCTGGTCCTGGCCTGAATCTAAAGGCTCAGCGGCAGCCGTCCAACCGCAATAAAGTTGTTGTTTGCGGAGAGCATCAGTCCTCTTCTGGATAGCTCTCTGCGAGCTGTACGCAGAGTGGACAAGGCGTCAGACGATGCGCGACTTGTGAGCTGCGATTGCGGCATTGCCGCTCGATGATCGCGATGGCGCCGCTGTTCTTCCTCTCTTTTGGGTGCACCTGTCCCAGGACAGGGCCAAAGCGCGGGTGCATCTGCAGTCCGGCCTAGGTTGTAAACCTTCTGGCACACATGCGGAGCTGCGATCGGAGCCCATAGAAACAATAAGACAGCTCCCTTGCCCGTTTCGGTGGCCCTGTTGTTCCATCGCTTGACTGCTGCATCGAGTTGTGGGCAGAATCAATCCGTTCCTGACCAGCAAAGACCCCGACAACACCTCCAAGATGTCGGACACATACAACGCGACGCAGAACAACGCCAACCTGACTGCTCCAGGGCCACAGCGTAACGGTCCACTTGAGAAGGACTATGGAAATGGTGAGTTCCAGCTTGCCGGTGGGCTGTGGAGCTTTCTGAAGTTTTGACATCCACCATCGCACGACGTCTCGCATGGCGCATGTAGCCATTGTGCGACCAATGCTGAAATGCACAAATTGCGGAGAATTCGGACTTCAACTGACCACTTGTCAAAGGCTACCACCTTGATAACAACATGGACGCAGACACTGCACTGAGGAAGATCCAGACATCTGGCTCGATCTCCATCAGCCCAGAGCTGTTCGAGAAGATCTACCTCTCTCCACAGAACAAGGTCGCTGGTGATCTTCGCAAGACATTCGGTAACCCAACTCCTTTGTAAGTTTTGGTCTCCTGCCAAAGCGACGTGTGAGCTGGCTGCCGACAGCGTACAACGCTTCGCAATTGACAGCAGCAGCATCGTCCGCGGCTCGTTATGTAACGAACAACCCGTTCTAATTCGTTCCATAGGGCTCTCGTCGGTTTCCTGCTCTCCCTCACTCCACTATCGTGTGATTTGATGGGATGGCGAGGCGCCGGTGGAAATGGCGCCGCTAGCACTGGTGTATACTTCTTCTTCGGTGGTCTGCTCATGATCTTGGGGTCGCTCGGCGAGGTAAGAAGTGATCGTTGTGCTGGCAAAGGGCATGGAACTGACAGCGCAACAGTTCATTTTGGGCAATACCTTTCCATTCGTCGTCTTTGGCTCCTTCGGCGCCTTCTGGCTCTCGTATGCCGCAACTCTCCAGCCATTTTACAATGCATACGGCGCATATGTTACCGACTCATCCATGCCAGTCTCCTCTGGACTTGAGACTCGTGGCTTCAACGCATCGTTCGGTAAGTACTGATCAAACCGCCACCTCAGCCTCCAACCCTGACCACACCATAGGTTTCTTCCTCGTCTTCATGGGATTCCTCTGCTTCCTCTACATGATCCTCGCCCTTCGCACGAACCTGGTCTTCTTCTTGATCTTCTTGTTCCTCGTGCCGTCATTCGGTCTCCTCGCTGCCGCCTTCTGGTGTCTCGCCGACGACCGAGAGGCTCGAGCCGCCGAGGCAAATACCTACATCTTGACCGCTGGTGCCTTGACCTTCGTCGTCGACATGCTCGGCTGGTGGATCTTCTTTGCTATCCTGTTGGCATCGCTCGACTTCCCATTTCAGCTTCCAGTCGTCGATCTTTCGAGGTTCGTCAAAGGTGCATCGGACAAGAAGAAGAAGGAGGAGTACTCTGCTTAAATGCAAGCTGGGATGTGATATGATACCTGAATGAGATGCCTACTTAATCGATGAAATGAAACTACTCTTCAGAAGAACGTGAATGTAGAATTCCTCCGTGGATGCGGTGGCGACTGCTCTTGACATGAGCATTGATCTCGTAAGATTGCTGAAGGCCGTCTCACCCCGTGCTTACGATGGTAACCATTTTCCGGTACAAGAGTGTTGTTCCGCCGAATATGCCATCGATCTAGTCAATCGGACTTATTTGACGAGTTGGACAAACGTTGTTGACACCATCGTCGTTACCCCTGTCGCTTGGTCAATGCACAAAACCAAAACCCCGGATCTCGGTGTGTTCTTGATGTCAGCTTCTTCCTTTCCTTCACAAACATCGCACTACCTTCGCCGTTCATTACACCGCATATTTCAATAACACAACATCAGCATCACCGAGCAACCACCTCGCTTGCGCGGACCCGATCCTCGCTCTGGAGAAACACACGTGGGAGAGCTCTTATCTTGCCCCGCGTGGTCGGTCTACCTTCATGTTCGAGCTCATCCTCTTGCCCCTCGTCAAAAGGTACCTGAGGCCGAGATGACACTTAGCAGTGGGTACAATGCTTGACCCTCCCACGGTTCACAGGAAGCAGTTCGTCCGACGTGCACCCCACCTCGAGCTTTCGACGTCATGCTCTGGGAGACTGCAATGGTCTTGTTCCTTGATAGTCCTGAGAGATGGAACCGCGGTTATAGTATAGGAAGTAAGGTACAGTCGTCTGTCTTTCCAGTGTTTTCGCCCCATTGCATTTGTCGTAAGAAGACCAAGAATCACGCAACATGGGCATCAAACTCCACTTTCTCCAAGCATCCCGCTGCATTCGCACAGCATGGCAACTAGACGAGCTGGGTCTGGAATATGAAGTCAACTTCTCTCCTCGCGAGAATGGTGTGGCACCGGCAGATTTCAAGAAGCAGGCAGGCGGGCTGGGAAAATTCCCAACCTTGGAAGACAATGGAGAGATGATCTATGAGAGCGGTAATATCTGCGAGTATGTAGATGCTCAAGTCCGGGAGGGGCGGTTGTAAGGTCTAACTATGAACAGATACCTGTGCGACAAATACGACAAGCAACACAAGCTCCTCCCAGCTCCAGGCGACGCTCAGCGCTACACAGTCCTGCAATGGGTTCATGCCTCAGAGGGAACTTTCATGCTTCATGGCCTTGCAGTGTTGTACGCAAAGTGGTTCCAGAAAGGCGGCGATGTTGAGGCGACAGTCGCTGGATTGGGGAGGAATGTCCAGAAAGATTTGGACTACCTCGAAGCGACGCTTGGGCAGAGCAAGGGGAAATTTCTGTTTGGTGATGAGCCTACTGCTGCGGACATCATGATGCACTTTTCTGCTGAGTTTATTTTGGTAAGAGAGTTGGGAACTGGAGGAAAGTCGTGGCCGAAAATCAGCCAGTGGATCAAGAACTGTGAGGAGAGGCCGGCGTATAAGAAGGCTGTGCAGCACACTGGGCATAAGTTGTAGGATGCGGCTCTTTGTTGCGATAAAGCCTCACAGCAGTCCGTGATTGGTGCCACAATACAGATTTGTTCGCCCACGCTCGGGTTGAGCGATCAAATCAAGGAATATTTCTTCATCGGCAATTTTGGTGCCTCTCGTATGAAGTCGGCGCTCCCGATCGTAGGACAACAACACCACGCTCAACGAGGATGCATCCAAAGACTGCTGCCGATGTTTTCGCCATCTCACAAATTCTCCTGGAAGCTTTCCCCTACTTCGACGTGCAGGATTATCTTCCGGTTCAGGTGCAGGATGCGAAGGCTGAGCTCTGGACTTGAAGCTGACCAGGTCCTGGGACTGGATTGGCAGTTTGAAGGTGAGCGAAAGTCGCCGGGACCAAAATCTCGCAACCTACATCCAGTATCAGCACACGTCGCACTAGCGCTGCACAACAAGATCGGCTTGCTCAGCATCTACTGCAGAAGGCTCTACCATCAGAAAGCTTCAGAGAATATGAAGATGTCTCCATCTACCCCTATTCCAGATGTTTTCGCCATCGCAGAGCTCCAGGAGAAAATTATGTCCTACCTGGACGAATGGGACCTGATCTTATCTCAACGGGCCAGCAAAACCTTCGAAGCCACGTTCGACGCTTGCTCACACTTTCAACAACTGGCCATGCTCAAGCCAGCTAACGTGCACCCCAGAAAAATACGCCCACGCCGCTTGCAGGATCCCGTCCTGGCAGAGATGAGCTACCCACAGCCAGCTGGTGGGATCACATCCAGATGCAACGCCGTGGTCCATATACAGCCAGCGTATCGAGGGCCACTGGTATATCCCCACGCCCTCGGAATCTGCACCTAACGTTTATGAAGGGCGAATTACCCATAGGCCCGTGAAGTCGGGGCATTCTGACTGCTGGCTCCGGTTGGCGCCGTGCTTGCTTGGTCGACCCAGGCAGGTCCTCCACTCTCTGCTCTCTGTTGAAGCACACGTCTGCAATCGGTGCTGGGTGATTGGCGGATTAAAAGACGAGTTTACATTGGTGAGCTGGTAGATTGGCTGGACGCTTGGGCAGGTGGTCGAATTGAGAGCAGAAGAAATGCCGGATGGACGAATTGAGCGGCTTCCAGCTTGGAATGTTGCACAACATCGACATCGAGGAGGCCCGGTCTGCTGTGTACCTACGTAGTGGTCCTCATAGAATCGGTAATCCAGATGTGGGATGCAGCTGGTCGCACAGCAGTCGCGGATGCGTTTAGCGTCCAATCGTCGTGCAGGGAATACCATCGACTCCAGGCGAGGATGGCCATCTTGTAACGGTTCATGCAATCTTGATGCGAACGGAGCCACACGTCCGATCGTAACCCGCTTTGATCCTTGGCAAGGCCCAAAGCAGGCAAAAGGGACGACGACAGGAATACCGTAAAAGCACTCTATAACCTAGCTAAGCGCGGGTTTATACCTCTGGCAAAGCGTTTTGACACTATTAACGCTAGTTGTGCTTCTCTCTCGACCCTGCACAAGCTAGTCAAATTGGTGGGTTAGGATCGGACGTCGGAAGAGACACTGCCAAGACTGCGTCTCCCCAATATCGACTACGGACAGCCCCCTCATCTTAGTCTAACTCAAAATTCGATTAGCTCTCTAGCACTTTAAAGGCGCATGCCCGCCCGGCGAGGCTGATAGCATCTATGTTTCCTATAGACGCAGCAGACTTGGGAGGGCCTACGGTAGGAGGAGCCCCGGAGGAAGGGAGGATCTCGTACTTTATAAGAGGTGCCAAGTGTAGCGGAGGGCTAGGGGCAAGGTATTCGCAATTCAACAGGATTTGATCAATTAGTCAGATTGGGGTCTGCTGGTAGACACGAAAACATGATGCCCACCGGCATGTGGAGGAGCGACTTGGTGCCGATGTGGACATCTTTCACGAGCCGAGCATGAATGTTGACTTCCTCCAATCACTTGCACGGGACACTACCCGAGAAGGCCAGCAGAGGAGAGTCGATTCAACCAACACTTCGCGCCAGCACCCACCGAGCACAGATAAATACTTGCTGCACCCACCATCGATGAGACCCCTTAGCACGTGTCAGGCAGCAAGCTGTAGTAGGGATAAATAGCTCAGCTTGTTAGTACCTCGACTCCTACTCTTTCACTTGTAGTCATGCACCAGATTATGCAACGCTCTGCCAACGACTATCCTGACACTGCTCCCAGGACTGCGGCAGCTGCAAGATCAGATTCTCCCATGGGCTCCACCATGCCCGACAATATCCTCGACGACATCTCCCACAGACGCTACAACGCTCTCCGAGGCTCGTGGGTGTTAGTGTCGCCGCACCGGACCAAGAGACCGTGGCAAGGCCAGCAAGAGGAGTCGAGCAAGAGCACACTGCCGAGCTATGATCCTTCAGTACGTTGAGAAGTGCTAGAATCACAGCACAAGACGACCGGAGAACTGATGGGCGCAGTAGTGTTATCTATGTCCCGGTAACAAGCGAGCACAAGGCGATTCGAATCCGAAGTACGACAGCACGTTCGTCTTCGTGAACGACTATTCAGCCGTGAAGGAGGAACAAGCCAAATACAGCCCACCAAAGGAAGACGGCAGTAAGCGAAGACATTGAATGTTTTAGTTTGGACGGGTTCTGACAGTGAAAAGCTCTGGCATCGCGGTTACTCAGAGCAGAAGGCACGACTGGCAAATGCTATGTCATTACATTCTCTCCCGCACATAACCTCACACTGGCCGACATGCCTCCTCAGGACATTCTGCTGGTGATACAGACGTGGACGAGAATTTACACATCGCATCTCGACCCAAATTCACCTTTGTATAAGGCTGCACAAGCGAAGGGCCAGCGAAATGGTGAAACTGCCGAACAGCAAAAACAGCAATTTCGATACATGCAGATCTTCGAAAACAAGGGCAGCGCAATGGGTTGCTCAAATCCGCATCCTCATGGCCAAGTCTGGACAACGACGTCATTACCCGAAGAGCCTAGCTTGGAGCTCCAAAACCTGAAACAATATAGACACGAACACAGTGGCGCGCACCTGCTAGTAGACTATGCGAAGCTAGAAAGCGAGGCCGGCGAGCGGACAGTCTTTGAGAACAGCAGCTTCTGGGCAGGTTGTCCCTGGTGGGCAACATGGCCCTTCGAGATCATGGTCATCGCTAAGCAACACAAGCGGGCGCTTGTGGACTTTAGCGATGAGGAGAAGCACGACCTGGCTGAGGTGATTTCGGAAGTCACCAGACGATATGACAACCTCTTTGAGACTAGCTTTCCTTACAGTAAGTCAGCGTAGCGCGAAGACTGTCACACGCGAAGTTAACCATTGATGTAGGCATGGGTCTTCATCAGGCACCACTTACAGGTCCCGACGAAGAGATCGAGTCGTCACACTTCCATGTCCATTTTTACCCACCTCTTCTCCGGAGCGCCACGGTGCGGAAGTTCTTGGTGGGGTACGAGATGATGGCGGAGCCACAGCGCGATATCACCCCAGAGCAAGCGGCGAGACGACTACGAAATTGCGGTGGCGAGCTGTACAGGAAGACGTTGTGAGTGAGCAAAGTAAGCGGGTTGCATGCATTTGAGCGGCGTTTTGATGGGGACCAGGCATATGGCCTAGACACGGGGCACAGACCAATACCCTAGGAGTATCAGGTCCAATAGATGAAAGTGTGATCAAGGTGCCAACGGCACGAGTGAGGAGAGGAAACAGCATATCCAAGCTACACCCACCTCTTTGACCACAATGTTGATTGCAGACCACGTGTACTGTCAAGGCCCTGAAACACCACCGGGTAGTGCTTCTTCAGACCTCCGGTTGGCTACAACAAGGAATAGATTGAATTACGATCGAAGCTAAAGGTTGAGTTTACAAGCAGGATGTGTCGGTGTGAAGTGTGATCCCCCTGGGCTTTGTTCGGAACCCGTTCGCCTGTTCTGACCACGCTGATGGTGTATGGAACATAGCGAATCCTCATACGCGCACTGCAATCCTTGCAAGGCGACGCGAACCGTGGCAGGGTTGTTGCCCTCGGCACGCTAGCCATTGCACTTCACTTCGACTTTTAAGCTCCGACGGCAAGATCTGGCCATACATTGACAACTCGATATGCACAATCATCTTGAACAATCCTGATGCGTTCATAGCGGCTTATTGTCCGCCGTCACGTCGAACCCCCATCCCCTGTTTCCCTCCTAACGTACGCGTCATGCTACATCACAGCGAGCTGAGGTAAAAGTCCTCTGACTAGCGGGCATGGAAGGCTCGCCTTCAGACTCAGCCGCGGTGCTCGCGCTCCGCGAACAATTCGGAGATCGAAAGCCTCCAGATATCACGCGCAAGATCACCGCCTGCGTAGCATGTCGTAAGCAAAAGATCAAGTGCCACATGGGCCCTCACGGCCAGCCGCCCTGCACACGCTGCAAGAAGCGCGGCTTGTCGTGTACGGTCAATAAGAGCTTACAAATGATCCTGGAGAGTGATGCGAGCTGGAAGCACACTGTCGATCGCAAGATCCGAATTCTGGAGACGGCGCTGGGGAAAGTGGCGAATCATTTCAGTCTGCCGGATCTTATTGACGAGGCTATTGAGCAGGATGAGGAGATTGGAGAGGATGTGGAGCAGGGTGCTGTGCCCACGCCGCCGATGAGAACGGGGACTGCGCAGATTTCACCGCAGGCGGAGAAGCATACGCCGCTGAATTTTGAGGTTGTGATGGACCCGGATTCTGGCCCTGCTGCGATTCCGGGGTCTGTAGTGTCGCCTATTGCGATTCCCGGGCTGGAAACGAATAGAGCTGATCAGGACATCATTACAAGGGGAGTGATCAGTCTGGAGGCTGCGCAGAGATACCTTGACATCTACCAGAACCGCCTCGACCACTTCCTCTACAGAATAATAGGCGATCGGCGGGACATGGCGGAGGTTCGCACGGCATCACCACTGCTACTGGCTGCTATCTGTACAGTCGGTGCGCTACATCTGGCTACATCCGACTTCGAGAAGTGCTACCAAGAGTTCGCTTCAATCGCCGCTTCCCAAACTTTCTCCCGCCGCAACACCGTGGACGACATTAGAGGTCTTTGCGTCGCGGCTTTCTGGTTGAGCGGTATCTCGTGGACTTGTGTTGGGGCTGCAGTCCGTATAGCAACCGAGATCCAGCTGCACAGGAGTATCTTCCAGGCTCTTAAGGGTGACAGAACTCACTACCAGCGCACAAGACTGTACTACTTGGTCTTCGTGTGTGACCATCACTTCTCTGTTGCATACGGTAGACCGCCAATGACGAGAAGAGACGATGCCATCCGGGCGTGTATGCAGTTCCTGGAGACCGCCAACGCGGTAGAAGATGATCAGCGACTGATCTCCCAGGTTCAATTCTGGTCGGTAGGGTCTGATGTCTATGAAACCTTCGGCATCGACGTGGAACGTCCGCTTGACTCGACCATGATAGAGCCGCTTAGACGATTCAGCATTTCTCTCGACTCGATTCGCAACGAGTGGACGAGACGGTTTCGACTTAACAAGTACGTCGGTGACTATCCAAGGAAAGGGGTTGGATTGCACTATCATTTCGCCAAGCTCTACTTGTTCTCAATGGCCTTCCGCGGTATAGGCAAACCTGGGTTCAAAGCACCAGATGTTGCACTTGATATTGATGAAAGTGCGAACACTGCTGTACTGTCAGCGACTGCCATCCTGCGAGCTGTCAATGATGACGAAGAAATCCAAGGCTTCCTCAACGGCCTGCCATCATACTTCGACCTCATGATCGCCTTCGCCGTAGTCTTCGTGTTGAAGGTGGCGACCAAGTACGCGGCCTCAGTCCGTGTCGACACAAGTGAGATCGAAAGTCTCGTCGAGGAGCTGGTCGTCGTCCTCAAGAGGATCACTTCCAACATGCACCCTCGCCACCTGCTGGTGAGCGTAGCCAAGGGTGCAGAGAACCTGCTCGAACGATGCTGTCCGCAAGAAGTCCACGGGCCAGTCCCAGCGAATGCTCATGTTACCATGAATGAGCCCAACTTTGACCAGAATCTGTTCGATATGTCCGTCGATGACTGGAACGGGACGTCGTTCAACAACTTCTTCATGCATGAGTTTGACTTCCTGACAAACCAGGGTCAGATGAATGGTTTCCAGCCTGATCTCAATTGGGCCAATATGCAGCAGATGCAGTAGAGTCTTGCGTGATTGGCGAGATACAGCGACGACTTTCATCTCTCTGTGCAACAGGTGAAAGGCTGGTAAGCCCAAAACATTGGAGGGTAATGTTTATGGTTGGTGGCTACATCTTGTAGATTTTATAAACGGGGCGCTGTGAAGCAATCAGTAGTCTCTTCTCGGACAACGGTAACAAAACATAGAGATGCTTAACGACGTGCACGCTCTACATGCACCTTTACTTGAGCTTACCTGTCAGTACCACACCACCACAGGACCACAGCGCTCTCGTCAATTCTCCTACGCGTCCAAACTCCGCGACCGTACCAACGAGCTCACAGCCGTATCTTTAAACCCCTCGAGATCCGACGTGACCATGTCCGGATCCTTCGCCAAACCATCAAACTTCCTGACCGCCAACTTCTCGTCCAACAGCGGATCTTTCTCCGCCTTCAGAACTTCCTCCGCCGTGAACGGTCCGCCCTGAAACTTCAAGGTCGTCTTCGAAGTCTGGCTTAATCCATCGCAGTAAGCCCGATCCACGGGTGTGAGATAGCGCTTGACCATGACGTGGGCTCCGACCAACTGGCAGATTTTGTCGCTGAAGCCGAGCGTGCGGAGGTAGTGTTCGCCGACGATCTGAATGGTTAGTGAAGAGTCATCCATCTCTCGGGCGACTACGAAGGCGGGGAAGAAAAGTACCTCCCTCGTGGCTTGCCTTTCCGACGTATGTGCCGTCTTCATCGACCATGGAGTCCATGTTATCGGATGCTGGGATGAAGCGGCCGACATCGTGGAGGAGAGCGCCGAGGATTGTGTCTTCGTCGCATCCGGCTTGCTGGGCTAGGGTCGCTGCTTGGAGGGAGTGTTGGAGCTGGGAGACGTTTTCGCCTAGGTAGTCGCTGTTGCCTTGTTTTGTGATGAAGGTGAAGAGGTAGGTCACTGTCTTTCTAGCTTCTGCTTCCGTGGATGACTGTGCTTGGATGGCCATGGTGACTGTCGTTCCCGAGTACTGAAATGTTGATGGTCATGACAGGCTTGTGCGTGGCGTCAGTGCGGTGGTACATCCAAGACGACAAGTCAAGAGACGATAGAGTTCAAGTCTCTCAAATCCTCGACGATCTCAGCAGCCCGGCCATTCTGATGTCGCGGAGAGAATGCCGCACGTCGTGCAGTCACAACTCGATATCAAGTTCCCAGCATTTGTAACATCGGTCTTCTTCCCGACCACGACCCAGTCGATCACTTCTCCAGAAATCGACAACCCTCGGAGAAGTACCCGGGTCCTCCAGGTTGAGTAGTGAGGGCAGGGAATAAAAGTGGTTGGTATGCACACCATCCAAGACATGGACAGCGAGTGCAGTGCAGTGCAGTGCAGCAACCTCCAGGACGACCACAATGTCCCACCTCACCCTGACCCCCTCGCAAATATCCCACTTCGACACCCAAGGCTACCTCATCCTCCGCCGCCACGAACACAACCTCGTCAACCCCTCCCAACTCCAACAATGGACGCGCGAAGTCCGCTCCCTCCCCCGCGAGCACGGAAAATGGATGCCCTACGACGAAGTGACAGCCACCGGCGAACGCCAACTCATGCGCATCGAGAATTTCGTCGACTACCACCCCAACTTCTCCTCCCTTCTCCACGGCGAAGCCCTCGCCGCAATCTTGAAGCAACTCACCCGCCACGACATGCTCCTCTTCAAAGACAAGATAAACTACAAGCTCCCCGGAGGAAACGGCTTCCGCCCCCACCTCGACGCCCCAGCCTACGACCACATCGGCTCTTCCAAACTCGAACACACCACCGCCAACCTCGCCGTCGACGCCGCAACGCTGGCGAACGGATGTGTACAAGTGGTCCCCGGCTCGCACCGCATGTGCGTATCCCTCTCGCAGGGCGGCGCAATCTCCTCCGACTGGGAAGAATCCCACACCTGGGTCCCTGTAGAGCTGGAAGCAGGAGACTTACTAATTTTCGGGTCGCACTTGGCGCATAGATCAGCCAGGAATGGGACGAAGGAGGCGAGGGCGAGTGTGTATGCGACGTATTATCGGAAGGAGGACGGAGAGGGGTTGAGGGAGAGGTATTATGAGGATCGACGGGAGAATTTTCCGCCGGATCACGGTGAGTTCTTTTCTCTTTTTTGCCCCGTCGATGCTCTCGTGGGGCGGTTCGGCTGACGGTGCTGGTTTCTCTTAGAGAGGGTTCCTGGGAAAGATTATGGTGCTGGCGTGGCGCGGTATGCGTTTGCTGCGCCGTTTACGAAGATTGAGGAGGCGAAGGTGGTGTAGCTAGTCTGGGGCGGCGAAGTCTCGGCTCGTGATACAGTGCTGCTGCAATTTCGTGTCACTTCCTTGTCTCAAGAACCAACATTGCTCGCCATACCATATCCCGTCCCAGACTTCGAGTAGATGTGTGGAAAATTGCCTGAACAGAAGAGGTCCGGGTATCAAACTCCTCTTCACTTCACTTCTCGCTATCTCGCAAGAATAGATGTTGGATATCGTAACGCCATCTTATCGTCCAGCGAACAAACCACCACATACCCCCTCAGACACAAAGCCGCCAGTAGTTATATCCATAAGCATTGCCTTAGAAGAATAAGAATAAATCGATCGCAACAATCACAAAGCTCTGCTCTTGCTCATTGCCATTCCCTGTGCGCCAGCACTTCAAAGCAACCCGTTTCTCCAGCTTCGCAAAGCCAACTCAGTCATTTCGCCGTGTTCCGTCGTTCGCCATGAGCTCCATAGTCGTCGTAAAGCCAGCGTAACCAAGATTCCAAGAAGAAGGGGACATGTCGCTCCCAAGCGGCTGCAAGCAATCCATCCAATACTGCCTTTTGGGGGTATCTCAACTCGCGAATTGCAGCATCGTGTTCGGTCTGCAGCTTCAAGCGTTCGCCGCTCGCACCGCCAGCGTCAGTTTCTCATTCCGTTCGACCGCGATATCGAGGTCTTCGTCGCCTTCGAGGCGGTAGTACTCTCCGTCTTTCTCATCTCGATACTCTATATCGAGGGCTTCATCATTTTGATCTTGTCCATTGTATTCCAGTCTCCTCCGTTCCACAATCTTTCGGTATAGCTCATCGTGCGTGAATTGTCCTCGTGGTGGCATACGGATGACCACACATGTGTCTCGATCAAACCACGCCTTGACCTTGACTGGCTGGGCGTTGGCCGCCGGTGGCTGCCGTTGAGCAGGCATCCCGGCTGCATTAGGTGGTGGTTGCGATGTGAAGCTTGCGCTAGCCTGCGATGGCTGTGGCCGGTGCCCATGTTGCCCATTCGAGCTCTGCGACTGAGTGTACTGATGTGACGGCGCAGACTGATACGATCCTTGCGATGAAGGTGGCGGTGGATGTCCGCGTGGCTGTCCGGGCTGCTGGAGAGGCGTAGTGTTGGGAGAGTTTTGCGATGCTGCCGAGTGCCTATCCTTAGCTACCATTGGTTTCGCGTGCTCGTTCAGATCCACAGCGCTTTGATCGACTTCATAGTCACCCTCGCGCGGCGCGAAGAAGTTCCTGACAAGTGACGAAGTGACGATATGCTGTGGTAACCTCAACAAATCCCGCAGGTACTCGTCCAGGTTCGCCCTTCGTCCCTCGCTGATGTTGTCAGTAACAAACTTCACGGGCCCAGGCATATATGGCAGTATCCGCTGCTTGCCGGGCACTTGTCCAGCCTCTTCCGGGAATGTATTTATCAGGTTAATCTGCAGCTCGTAAAAGTCCTCGTAGATGCGGGATAGATCCCAGTGTGTTCCATTGGTAAGCCGGCACTCGACCACGAAATGGAACTTCTCATCGGCAAAGATATAACGCGGCACAGACGCTCGCACTGGCGCGAAGAGGTTCTGCTGCTGCTGTGTCTGGTATGAGTTGCTTGCTCCTCGTGGGTGGCCCATCCCGTTGTGCTGTCCGTTCTGCAAGCTCATGCGGTCCATCCCTTGTGTCATGCTGCCCACGGTAGTCCCCGAAACAGTGCCTAGTGGTATGCTTGTGTTTTTGTATTCAGCGGCCATCTTCTTCCACTCTTCGACTCGTGGTATGCCAGCTTTCTGCACCGCGTCTACCGGATCTTCCACCGCCTTGCCCGTTGTCATGTCCCGTATCTCAATGAACGACACGGGTATCAGACCAGGTCCACCAAGTCGCGTGATCGGCTTCGCAACGAACCATTCTGGATTCGACTGCGCAATGACTATGATGGCCTCGCCCTCTTTCGCATCCAGCTCGTCCGGCCGCTCGGCGTGAAAGTCGAAGCAGACAATACCATAAATGCCTCCCGGCGCCCTGCTGATGGACGCCGTCGGTCTGTGGGTAGGGCCGGGCCTCATGGGCACAGTAGTCGAACCGCTCGTGCGCGGCGCAGATGTAGCGTTCGGCGGTGTCGATCTCTCGGCGTACCCGCTGTCGTGCGTCGTGCTTGTTATCGATCTGCTCGAGTCCCCGCTGTCGCGCACCGTCTTGCCCACGTTCTCGAAGTACTTGACGGGCACCAGTCCGCGCTCATTCCGCAAGGGATTGCAGGCTTCGTACCAATCCGGGTCGTTTTCGCGCGCTACCACGTGGAGGAAGTCGCCGGCTGAGAAGGAGAGGTACAT
Source organism: Nothopassalora personata (assembly GCA_033816765.1). Classification (NCBI taxonomy): domain Eukaryota; kingdom Fungi; phylum Ascomycota; class Dothideomycetes; order Mycosphaerellales; family Mycosphaerellaceae; genus Nothopassalora; species Nothopassalora personata. Next base: position 846,314 of record CM066291.1, read on the forward strand.
GTCGGAGTCGGCGGGCGCGACATAGTCGTATATCGCTTTGATGACCTGTTGAGTGCGACCATCGTGTAAGCAGCGGTGTCACCTCCGGCCTGCGGGCCGAGGCATTCTCGCGTGATTGCATGCATACATACCTTCTTTGGGGGCTCAATGGCAACGGCGTCCTTTTGCGGTATCGACACTTGGACGGGCTTGGCGGAGTCGTGCTTGTCGCTCTTGATGGAGCGGCGGAACTTGGAGAGGGTCAGCTTGTTCATCCTGCTACCAGACGTTTCCCACGTTGTGCTTGTGCTGCGGGACGCGCACGCTGCCACGGACCTTCATGATGACTGTGGGAGCGCCGGGCTGTGCGGCCTCGTTGTCCTGATTATTATGCTGTCCGCACGTGGCGACGTGGCTTGCCCACACTACAATGAAACTCGCCGGCGGTGGCGTTGAATCCACGTGCGAAAGACGAAGCGAGCGAGGCCGCGTGAAAGAAGAGGTGTGTGCCTGTGTAGCGTAGTGTAGATGCTACAGTGCTGGAGCTGGAGGCTGCGCCTTGTCGGCCAGGGATCGTCGGCGGCGGGCGTGCGAGTCGGTGGCTGCACCTGGTCGAGGTGCGAGAGGAACTTGGGAAGTGGCTATCGCGTCGCACGTGCTCCTAACGTGTTCTCGTCGTGATATCGTCGTGGCTGCACCATGCACTTTGCGACGTGAAAGCTGCGTGGTCGGTCGCGCTGCAACGTTTCCCGATGCACACAATGTCGCTGCCCGCAGATCTGGATACCCCGTGGGAAAACGAAACAGTGAAAACGCTTTGGCGGATTGAGGCTGTGGCCGATGCCGAGCCACAGCACCATGTCCTGGTACGATCGTCCGACTCTTGCTTTGATCGCAAACTGCCGCCCAACGCCGACGAAGGCACGCAAGGTACAGTATTCTCAGCGCAAGGTATTCACGCTGCTGAACGAACGTCAAGGTGCAGCGTGGTTGGCAGCGGATTCTGCAACAGCACCAGAAGCCAAAAATAGACGAGTAAAGTAGAACTACAGCGGTCCGTGAACCATGAGTAGGAAGAGGAAAAGAAAGAAAAGAAAAAGTCTACCGCCCAGCAGTAGTCACGCAAAGCACTACGAACACACCCGAATTGCTCCCGCAGCTGGACTCGACATGCACGGCTGCAGGCAGAATGATGCCGAGTGGGGAACCAACGACAAACAAGCAAGCGGTCGCATGAGGCTGCATGATCGTGAGCAACAACTCGTCCACTCACCTCCGAGCAATTATAGGCGAGCCTGGCCGTCGTAGGTGGTCAGCCTTTCTCGTATATGTTACACCCATCCAGGCCGTTCCTGACTACGCCTCGATATATTTCAAACCCTGTACAGTATGTGCACTAGGACGGTGGATTCTTTCTCCACTTCTCGCGAGGCCTATCGAGACGAAGCCGTCGCGTTATAAGTGGTCACAATATCGCTTAGATTCGCCACGGGCTTTGGCCGGATCAGACCCACTTTAGATGTTGACAACAGCCCCGCTACTGTGCGGTCTCCGAATGCATCGCTTAGCCGTTGTCATTGATGAGGGCCGACCCACAGTGTTGTCGTTCCATCATGTCGAATCTGCAGAAACGCTGGGATCATGCACATGGACGACCCAGCGCCGTGTTTCACGCTCGTCAGGCACAAAAGCTCCGAATGGTCATACAGCCACGTCCCTGATGATCCCCTGCGAACTCTTTGCAACAAGCACGTGTGTCCGGACTTCCGTACCTTACATGCTACAATCGTTCATTGAGTGACACGTCACAAGCTGCAGCAACAGTTCCTGAACAAAGCGCCACGAGGTGATTAGAACTGATTATTACACAATCCGATTGTGACCAATGCGATCTTTTGACATGATGAGTCACTCGCGAGCGTGTGATGTGTAACATTCGTGTGACAACTTCTCCTGGTTCTGAGATTGGCAATGTCAGAGCTCACGTCATTGAAAGCGCAATTGCGTAGACGTACAGCTGTGTAGGTAAGCGATGCAGACCATCATTCCCCCAGTATACCATCCCAGTGAGATCCTCCTTGATATCTTCCATAAGCTCCACGCTACAGTAGATGCCTCGCCGCGCTAACGCCACTCAATGGACGATGATACAGTGCAATCCCGCCGCCGTCCACTCCCGAAAATTACGCTCCGAACGCAACAAGGTGAGGAAAGAATGCCGAAAGATGCGCTCCTCAAGGCTCGGTCCCAAGTCTGCCGCCCCGACTCTCCTTCTTCACACCACTCCACGCCCCGTGAGGTAAGGTCAGTGTCTGCTTGCAGGCATAGGGGATTCTCGTAGCTAGGGAACAAAGACACGGGCAGGCCGTCTATATCTGGCCTTTGATGTCCACTCTCCCGAAAGCCGCTTGTTTTGCTTGTTCGAAGACATGCCCGGCTTTGCCAGTCAATACTCGAATATCGCCATCGCCCTTATCTTCGAAGAGACCATCACCGCTGTAACGTTGAATGAACTCAAGGCATTTGCGTTGGTTATGCGCCGGAATGTCGTCCTCGTTGGCGGGCGTTTCGTCATCGTGATTGTCAAAGGCAAGCTCTCTGACAAGAAAGGTGCTGCGTACATCGGGTTTGAATCTAGTGTAGCGTAAGCATGAGTCTCAAATACAATCTAATGCGGAATAACTTACGCTCTGCACATGACCGCGAGTGCCGCCAGCCGTTCCCGATCGACGAACATGTCCATGAGATACGGGAACATGGCCATGTCTTGACTGTCCCGGTAGAGCTGGAAGAATTTGTGGTAGTTGCCTGATGCTAGTGCTGCACGCACCTGCAATGCCAGCCGCACGTATCGGCCTTGTTTGTCTGCTGTGGTTAGATCCGCCAACATGTTACTCATGTCGGTCCGGTTGCGCGTGTAAATCAAGTACAGAATGCGATAAGCTGTGAACTCATCTTCTTTCCCTCCGCTGGTGCCGTTGTCACCCAACTTCGACTTATACAATGCACGAAGCTGCGTCTGACACTGATTGTACTCACCCAAATCCTTCACCTGTAACGCGATCCGGGCGTGCGTTTCATAGACCCTGATAGTAAAAGGCGTCTTGATGCGCTGAACTGTGATGTCTTGTCGTAGCGACTTCATCTGGTCACACAGCCAATTGTAGTTATGATCGCTCTTCCACTTGCCGACCAGATGATCAAGAGCCTTCTTAAGGACATGAAGCGGCCGTACGGTGCTTGGGTTAGGCGGAGCAGTCAGTCTGAAATAGTTCTTCTCGATGACCTCGCAAGTTCCCACAATTGGCCCAGTGTTGGCGTCAAGCGAGGGAGAGTCATCACGGGACGAGATATATGGAGATGCATCAGGTGATACGTCGCCGAAACGCTGTCGCCGGGCCGCGAGGGCAGCATCGCTATTATCAAACCAGTTCGGCTGGGCTTTGTTCTTCTGCTTCTTCTCCTGATTCTTGCTCTTGCCAGTGATACGCTCGGCTAGGCTTTTAGTATGGGTCTTCTTCCATGGTGGAGTCACGGCCTGTCCATTCGAGTCGGCGACTTCCTGATCTGGCGACTTCCTCTTCTTGTTGTTTGTGGCTGGCTCCGGTGCCCAGATTGCAGGCGGCTGTGCACAGGTGGGATTCATGTTAGCTAGAGGTAAGTATGGCATGGGAGCCGCCATAGTTGCTGCTTGTCGCCGCTCTTGCAACACGAATTCGTGTGGCAAGGGGTACGTCGACCAATCTCTTATGTTGGTCTCGCCATCCGCAGTCGCCTGGTTGACGATGGAGGACAGCTTGGCGCGGATGTCCTTATCGGTGATACCCACAAACAAGGGCGTGTCCTTTTGTCTATTGAACTCGAAGAAGGCACGTTGCACGTAATCGACGACGGCAGAGGAGAAGTTGGTGGTTGCTTTGGGCGTCGCTGTCGGGGGCGGGTCTTTGGCGAGTGTCCGCCTCGCCGCGACCGGCGTGAAGGCGGGCTGCGCTGTCATCGTTGGCAGCGTCTCCGGATTCTTGCGACGGCAGATGTCGAGTGCCTCTCGTAAGTGCTCGAGATCGCTTGCGCGCCGGCGGGGTGATGTATTATGAGAGGGAGAGTGTGTAGGAGGGTAGAGGCGGTGTTAGACGTCTTTATTATGTGGCGGCGGCGGTGTGGTCAAAATGTTACGCTGCCTTGTGTGTCATGCAGGGGGGAAAGCGGTCGGGGAGGAGGAGGAGGAGGATCAAGGTGATCTACAGAAAGTGCGGTCACGTGTGACGCTAGAACTCACCCATAGCAGTTCGACGCTTGCCTCGATAATGACTGTTCACACCAGGCTGCCGTTCACTGGTGCTTACGATCGACTCAAGGGCAGGCTATCGAGTTCCGCGGATACCAAGGCTTCACGTGGAAATATACAATCTTGCTTGTGAGTGAGCACCTGGTCACACAGCAATCCAGGGCGACACGAACCGCATTACCAAAACCCGGACTGTATCTCGCACAACTACATCAGCTCCATGTCTGCGAATGTTCCTTCGCCAGCTTGACTTGACGACCGCGCTTCGTCCTTCATTGTACGATGATGAGACGTTGCTCTTCGTTCAAGATGGCGTTGGTCTATACGAGGGCGAAGGCAAGATCGCGAACTACCAAAATGGCCACGCCTACCTGACCTCGCACCGTGCTTGCTATATCGACAATGTCGAGCCTCGGAAGTACTCCGTGGCTGTCGACCTCCGGGAGATAGACCGAATCGAGTTCTATCGTGGATTCATGAAATCTTCCCCAAAGGTCACACTCTTTCCCAAAGCAGTGAAGAAGACATTACAGGGCATCAGGAGTCCAGTACCAAAGTACGCTAATCCTAGCGATGCTCTGGTGAGCCGCACCTCTGCGTCTCCACGACGAGTCTCGCAATCGCCTGCACCGCCACGGGACATCAATGCCACCTGGGTCTGCCCGATATGCGGCCTATCGAACAAAGTGCCGGCCAACTTCGATCCATCGACTGCAAATCAGCATACCATTCTACAACCTTGCCAAGCTTGTGGTGTCAAGCCTCCATTGGTGCTATTGACGAAAGCTGCCATTGCCGCAATGTCCAACCGTGCCGGCGTTAGTTCTCTGCCCGCCACACCAACATCACCACGCGGTTCTATGGGCAGCTCCCATCCTGGGGCAGGGCATGATTCTATGTCTGTATCTACAGTTGCTGGTCGGTGTCCTCGATGCACGTTCCAGAATCATCCCTCCCTTACATCATGCGAAGTTTGTGGTGCCTCTCTCAAAGGTGCCACGGATCAACGCCTGCAGCACTTTGCGGACGATTCAGATAGGAGCAGTTCCCCCGGGCCTACTGTCAACATCTCGACCATCGCTGGAGATGAGACAATCGAAACAATCAAGTTCTCCTTTCGAGCGGGTGGCGAGAAGACATTCCATGAAAGACTGCAGAACGCTCTCGTCCAGCGCAAGTGGCTGCTGCAGAGTGCGCCGCCAGTACCGCAATCTTCAGAGACTCCGCCAAACGGAAATGGCTACCACCTAGCATCCAATGGCAGTCCTCTGGCAAAGGCAACTCCACATCGTGTGGTCGGCATCGCTGGTCTCGAGCAGAGAGGTGCTCTACTACGTCAAAACAATCAGACTGTCATAGGGTCAGCCTTCGAGGACCTGGAAGCATTGATGACCTCGGCCAAAGAAGTGATCGAGATGGCAGAACAGTTTGCGAAGCGAAGCAACGGCAGCACAGATGGTGACACGGACGCCAGGCGAATTTTATCAGACTCTGCATCAGCCCTTGGTCTTATGACAACAAAAGACATGCTTGGTTCTGGATCGTCAGCAGAGCAGCTCTACATTACTGAACTGTCTCGAGATCTCGCCGAATTCCTCACAGATGATCGCAAAGGCGTTCTCAGGAAAGAAGGCGGTATCATATCGCTCGTGGACCTGTGGCAGGTTTTCAACCGCACACGTAACGGCATTGAGCTGATCTCGCCGCTTGACTTCCAGAAAGCGGCAGAGCAGTGGGATAATCTTCACCTACCGGTCCGCTTGCGTCACTTCAAGAGTGGCCTTCGAGTTGTGCAAGAAAGGAGTCGCACCGACGAGAAGACTATCGCCAGCTTGTTGAGCTGGCTTCGCGAGCCTCAATATGCATTTCCGCCAGTCGAGAGTGACTCCGCCAGTCAAGCATATGGCCGTGGAGTTACTGCACAGGAGACCGCAGAGCGCTTTGGGTGGAGCATCGGCGTTGCTACAGAAGAATTAGAGATGGCTGAAGAGACTGGCGCTGTTTGCCGAGATCAATGCCTCGATGGTATGCGGTTCTGGGAGAATCATCTACGATTGGAAGTAGGTACCTGACCTCCAATTTGACCCCACGGCTCACGGCCGCTCTGCGCAGGTAACTCAACGATGGCGCTACTGTACACAGATCGGACAAAAGGACCGCTCCTCGAATATACCAGGCCCAGGATCTCACAGAAATCGATACGGTTGGCCAGATTGACATCAATCCCGGGTCATTCTGATCACTGAAATCACAACGATCTGTTCCTACCACAAGTCATTGAAGGTACAAAATCACGATGCATTCGTGACCGGCAGAGACTTTGCCTAGCAACATCAATCAGATCGCTATTATGAGAGCGTACCTACGAAGCCTACCACAGAACGTTATTGCGGCTTCGAAGGCTGCTTCATGTGCCTAGCCACCGGCAATGAAGCGCGTGCTATTTGACCGCGCGCTGCACACAAAAAGCTTGTGCCAGTGATCTAGGCACCGCAAATGACCCCAGCATCGCGGCGAGCTGGTACTTGAGCAAATTTCCCCCAATGTTGGTCAAGGAACAGGGGGCAATTGACGGATATAAGTCTTTCATGCTACTACCGTACGTACTGCCATCCCTGGACCTGAGCATGGAACGACCCAAGTTCGTGAGTACTAGACTTAAATGGCTCCTTAACCATGAGTAAGTGTGGCAACAGAGCAATGACCCGACGTCTTCGTGGGTGATGATGAGTCGGGGAAGCTCAAGATAGCCTTGTTTAGACTTTTGAAACACAGCCGTCAGTGCCTGTCGCAGGTCGCAGCAGTCGTAACATCACGCGTGATCTCCGGGTCGGCCCTGGTCGGCCCTGGTCGGTGTTGTCTCGCTCTCCAGGCTCCGTTGGTTTAGTCGTTGCCGCCTAGCTTTTTGACCCTCGACTGTGAGCAGTGTTTCACAACCCTATAACGATCATACAATCTTGAAACTGATATCATAGAAAAGAGCGTAGTCTCTTCTCTCTGCCAATCGCCCTTCTCTGTTGTCGAGAACATAATGCGGTACTAACAGGTATTCAAAGATGGAGACTTTATCGAGGGCGGCGATGATTAAACCGACCGCGCCTCGTCCCGGCGAGCCATTGGGAGATCGTCCCCAGATCCCAACCTGGCGGCTTCCATTCATCTACGTGGATCATCTTGCCATCGCATACCTTGCCCGGGACTACGGTACGACATCGCAATATGTGGCAACACCAGCAACAGCTGTTTATAGCCGCTGGGTTACACTCGATTCTTAAGTAACTACTTGTCGGGCGTTTACAACCCAACAGTCATTCATCATGGAGTGGCTGGCTGTGGCATTTCTGGAGCACTATTGGACATACTTACATTCGATCAAAGGATCTTTGGCGCTTGTGTTGTTGGCAATACTGGTTATTGTTCTGCGAAGAAGACGAGCTGCCGAGCAGTCGAACAGTCCAACGACAGAGTACATACCAGGTTGTTTTCGAGCTGGTCTGCGAAGAAGTCGACTCGATGAAGAACCTTACACAAGACAAGTAGAACGACGTGATTCGAAGCAAGCTGGTTCGGCATACGTCGAAGCAATCTTCGCTTACCCTGTCAAATCCTGTCGAGGTATAGAGCTCCCTGCCACAGAGATATCAGGCGCAGGCTTGACTTACGATCGCCTTTTTTCGTTCGCACAACTAGTTCGAAAGGATGATGCTGCCTCGCAGAGCAGTACAGAAGTCACACCTCAATGGCGATTCATCACGCAGCGAGAGTATCCAAAGCTTGCCCTTGTGGAAACACAACTCTGGCTTCCAGACCCTCACAACCAACAACAGATACCAGGTGCGAACGCCAGTAACGAGTGGGTCGAGAACGGAGGTTGCCTGGTTATCAAGTTCCCAGATGAACGGAACACAATATTGGAGTCGCAGAGGCATCCCACTTATATCACGATCAAGCTGCCTCTCGAACCTACGGCGCAACGCGCCAAAGCTCAGCAGTATACCCTCGAGAATATGACTGTATGGCTCGACAGTCCGTGGTGCATCAACATGACCAACGAGATTAACGAGGAGTCGCTTGCGAAGCTTAGCTCATTCCTGGGCCTGAACGGCACTCTTGGTCTTTTCAGAAGTAACCCTCGCGACCTACGAAACATTCGGCGGAGTCTTCCTTCGGATCGTCGAGACGAGAAGTTCCAAGTCGGCTTCGTGGACGCCTTCCCAGTACACCTTTTGAACATCCACAGCGTGCAAGCCTTGAGCGCTGAAGTCCCATTCGAGCACAAATTGGACCTGTGCCGGTTCAGAGCCAATATCGTCGTAGCAGGAATATCGGCATATGACGAAGACAGATGGAAGCGGGTTGTGTTCGGCGAAACGGTCGACGCAGACACAAACACAATCGTACCGGCATCGCATCATGTTGCTTGCAGGACGGCCAGATGTGTTCTTGTCAACGTAGATCAGGACACCGGTGTGCAAGACAGGAAGGAGCCTTTCAAGACACTCAAGAGAACACGGCAGGTGGACGAAGGAGCGAAGCCGCATCCATGTTTCGGGTTGTCGATGATGCCGCTTTTCCAGCGCGGCGTGGTGCGAGTTGGAGATCGGATAGAGATCATCGAGACCGGTGAGCATTTCTACGAGAAGATGTTCAGCTAGAGGATTCAGCCACAAGACAACATTACTCCTGCCTATGTGCATCCGGGCATTCCCACAGTATGGCTAACTCCGATTGAGGCAATGTCGACAACTTTTCGAGGTATTGATTGGTCGCTTAGTCGAGGACCGCTGTGCGGTGTGCAGAAGTACCAGATGGGTTTGAGCCGCCGAGCCGTGCCATCTCTTCACTTTCAGATTTGGTTTGTGGCACTAGTGCTATTGAAGCTCAACGCGCTTGACAGCACCTCTCCTCTCGAGCTAGAGCTCCACCGCACGAGGCTGTAGATATCATCCAACAGCAAGTGCGATAGACACGGCCCTCAGATATGCATCGAGAGCTCTTAGCTACATCACCCCTGGTGTCAAACTTCCGCCCAACCTGGAAAAGCGCACTGTCAAGAGACATGAGAAGCAGCATGACCATGGATGAAAAGGTCACAAAGGAGCGAAGCTGTACAAACCACAACCGCCGCCTCGTAAGCCATCGTAGAAGCCTCCACGTGCCCACGATCTACCTCATGAGCTGCAGAACTGTACGATGACCATCACCTCAGCTTGCCAACGAGCACTATACGGCGTGTTATTTTTGATGATCAATGACTCCGTGAACGCAGTCGTACTCTTTGAGCAAGTTGACCTTTTCGCCCAACTATATTTCAGCAGCTACCTTGCTGCTTTCGCGCCAAATGTGCCACCAGACACAGCGCCGATCGTTCTCAGTATCGGGGTCGCCCAGACTTCAGTCGCCGTGGACGATCCCAATAACCAGGGAGGAACCACTACCGATATTGCTTTCACTAAAGCGCTGGTGTATCCGCAGGACGTGGTCAACTATCAAGTCGACTACCAGTCGAAGGCACGGACGTCCTTGAGCCCAGCAACACTTTCAATACGTTCCTGGATGCTATTGATGGCTCTTAATGGAGCTACACGGCCTTCGGGATCAATCCAGTATATCTCGATCCTAGCCAGGATGGGTACCAAAGACAACTGCAGTGCGGCATATACCAGCCCACGCGCGTGATCAGGATCGGATACTCGCGAATCGAGACGGGTCCACCGGCGAACTACTTTCGCATCAATGCAACGAGTTCATGAAGCCGGGCCTGCAGGGACACACCATTTTGATATCGTTTGATCCCTATGGTGTCGCATCGGCTCCTGGTGAATACCACGAGGCTTTACAGACGAACTATATTGACAGCAATACAGGTGATCCAACTGAGAGCGGTTGTCTGTCAGACAACGGACAGAATGAGACAATCTACAACCCTTCTACCAAGGAGGCTGCCCATGGTATGCACAGTACCTCCGTTTCCGTACTTACATGGCTGCCTTGCTGCAGGTTTACCCCGGTAGGAGGCACCCAGCTCCCTGACAATGCTATCGTGTACGACCATGAAGTCGGTTTACGAAAATAAAACGACGGACTTCACCCGACGACCCTCCTGCGATCGCATTCTTCATATGTGGCGGCGGCTTCTCGAACGTCTTCAGCGTGCCGAGATATCAAAAGTCGGCCATCAAGTCATATCTAGGGAAGCATGACCTGAAAGTCGCATCTTACGTCGTGAATAATAATGGCTCCCAATGCCTCCAATATCGGCGAGAACGGGGGCGTCTACACCAGAGCCGGCCGAGGATTGCCAGATGTATCTGCCGATGGGGCTAATATGGCCAACTTCTTCAATGGTACTGCAGGCCTCAACGACGGACCTCAGATATCTACCACGATATGGGCAGCTGTTGTGACATTGATCAACCAACAACGCACGAAGGCTGGCAAGTGCCTTGTCGGATTCATCAACACAGCCCTTTACGCGAATTCAGGGATGCTGAATGATATTGTTGGCAACTCAAACCCGAACTGTGTCAGCTCTGGCTTCACGGCGCAGCCAGGATGGGTAAGTTACTTCACCATACACGCAAAAGCACCATCTAATCATCACCCATTCATAGGATCCCGCCACCGGCCTTGAAACGCCCAACTATTCGAAGTTGTCAAGTATTTCCTGAGCTGCCAGTAATTGCTAGACCGAAGAAGGCTTTCCCATACTTGGAGGCATAGACACGCTGCCATTTCGAAATAACGACTGCACGACAAAGGGTCAAGAAGCCTCTGCAGCAGGAATCACTGCACCTTGCCAGTGTTGCAGTAACTTTCACAGCTTAAGATTTAAATCTAAAACCCGTCACTACCTTGACTATATCCTATCCAGACCCTCCCTCGTCCACTCGGGAAACACTTCGTCTTTATGCGGCACACCCATCAATACTCCTTCACCGAGATGCTCTCAAATTGACTACGATTTCCAATCCTCACTCCCTCAGCCTGCACATCTCTCGCATACTCCATCGTCGGCTTGACAAAGTGCTTCCTATCGATATTCCTATCCAGCCAGTTCACGAGACTCATCACGTCGAACGCAGCCGGACTTTTCGAAGCCACAGTATGGGGCCTGAATCCAGCCAGAGCGTCTCCTACCAGCGCCACGTTATCGTCCATGTACAAATTCTTCGGCGAGACATAGTCCACGATCAATTCCCGCCAAACGTACGAGCAGTGGCTGCTCAGCCATTGCCACAGTCTGGGGGACACGATTGTTATGTAGCTTGCTCCGAACCGACGCGACTCAACAGAACTCATTCAGTGGGTTCGGCGCGACTGCACGTGGATCCCACTCCCAAGGCGGCAATACGTCAGAAAGTTTCTCTCATTGGAGGTCCGCGAAGCAAGGGACCTAATCTCGGTGGTGGAAGAAGAGGGCAGAAAGCTGTGATATAGGCGGCAATGACTTCTGAGATCACTTCCTCAGGCGATGTATCAATTCAGCAATTCTGTCTAGCTGACAGAGCAGCAATATGCGGAACGCGAAGAATACAAATCGTGGGCATGCCGTATACATCCATGGACGAACATCAGTGCCTCTCTCATCTCCAATCTTGACTTGAGCTCCGATGATGTTCATTGCTCATGCTTTCGAACTCCATATCGAACTCATCCACCTCAGCGAACTTTTTCTTAGCGTCTTCGAGCTCTTTGCTGAGTGAAGCATCTTGCATCGAGACCGAGACTTCTGGTAAGATCGAGTCTTCAGCTTCATCAGCCGATTCATAGTCTTCGTTCTCCTTGTCGGATGTTGCGACTCTGCCGTAAGTCTTGGCTGCCTTCTTCGTTTTCGATGCAGCCGTGGGCTTGCGGGTTGGAGCCTTCGACGAGCCTCGAACAGTAGCGCCTTTACCTTGCCGTCCTTTCTTCGCGTTCTTGAGCGGCGTGGCTTTCTTCCGTCGCATCGCGCCACCGAGCTCATCTTCGTCATCTTCCAGGTGGCTGGTGTCAAGTTGGCTGCCTTCCCCATCAGAATCAGACTCGAGGTCATATTCCGTCTTCCTGCGGCGAGGCTTCTCGGGAGCTCGTCTCTTTGGCAACAGCGACTGCAGGACAGAAGTAGTCAATGGCTTGACTTTCTTCCTGGTTTGAGGTTTAGCGGGTTGTGGCGAAATCTGTGTTATTGGCTCGGCAAAGCTATCCATGATCTTCGGATCTTGAGACGCTGGGCTGCTGCTCAGAGGCTCGGCCAAGGTGATGCTGGGTATGGGATCATCTGCCTGATCTTCCAGCTCTGGCGTGGGCGAGGACAGCACCAGAGGCTCCTCTCGTTCTGTTGATGGTATAGCAAACTCATCTTCTTTGTCTGAACCGCGGTGGCGTGTCGACGATGGCTCCGTGGGTGGGGTGGAGGTAGACGGGGAATTGATGACCTGAACGTCGGAAGTCTGCGCTGGTAGTGGAGTCGCAGCTCGCGCCGAAGACGACGGTGGTGCTGCGACGTCCTTGCTCGCAGCAGGAAAAACTTCCTCGACAACTTCCTCGTCGCGTGTTGACTTCCGTCTTTTCGATCGCGAAGAACTCAAAGATACCATGGAGGAAACATTATCGGTAGACTTCCTCTTCTTCGCGCTTGGCTTCGACTTGTACTCCTCGTCGGCATCGGGCAGCTTGGTCTTTGTGGATGACCTCCGCTGTGCCTTTGTCACTTTAAGTGGCGTGCCTTCGGCTTCAGGAGCAAAGTCGTCCTCGTTGTCGCTGATGTCAAGATCAAACACACTTGTGTTTTCGATAGTAGTCTCGGCAGCTGCCGTGTTGGCTAGAGAAGGTCTAGCACTGGCTGTTCGTTGTTGGACCATCTGCAGCATACTGGGCTGTCTCGGCCTTCGCTTGAAGTTCTTCAATGCTAGCATGCTCGCCTCGACGGCGGGTGTGTTCTGTAGTTTCAACGCAGATCCTGACTGCACAACAGAAGGACGCCTGGCAGTGGTGAGCTTGCCGGGTGGCGGTGGAGATGGCGATAACGAGAAATCCGATCGCTCCACCGTCTGCTCAGCGGCCTTGTCGGAAGACTTGTGCGCCACCACCATTGTGTCTGAAGATGGCGCTGCGGTCTCTACCACTGCCTTCGGGGCTGTATTTGCGCGCTGGCCCTTGGCTGTCGCTTCCATGCGCTGTTTCAGTCCTTCCAGGACTTTGCTCTGCTGCTCATTGTGCACTACCTTCCTGCCTGAACGAGCGGATCGTCTATTTGGCTTCGCGATCGCCACAGGAGCATCATCACCTTTCGCCAGCTCATCTGTAGTCGTCGGTGCCTCGCTGTCCTGATTGGCGACAGCGCCGTCCTTGAGCCCCAGGCCACTAGTCATGAGCAACTCGTCAGACGGCTGCTGCCTCTTCTTCGGTCGTCCTCTCCTCGGCTTTGCGTCTTTGATCAAGTCTTCGGTGTTGCCATCATCTTCATAGACTGGCGCCGTCGATGGTCGCGTCGTGTTGGTCTTCTCCTTCAGCGCGGGTCGGCCTCTGGTCGCTCGAGTCGCAGGCGCGGGTGCAGGCGCCTGAGTGGACGGCGCGTTGCGCAGTCGTGCCATTGCGGATGGTGCGCAGTCGCAATAATGGTCGGTGAATGGTGGTGAATGTTGGCAGGATGTCGATGACCATGTCAAGTCGCGTCGATTTGCTAGCGCCTGGATCAAAACATGCGAGGTCAAGCCTTTTCGCGCTAACTCCCCAACCCACGTGCCTGTGCAAAACCATCACGACCTCGGTACGAACTTCTCCGCCTCTTCACAAACATCAGCAGCTCCGGATAATACTCCATCGACAATGTAGGTCACGCAACTGAAAAGTCGTGTATAGTAAGTGTTTTCTTCCACCTTCGTGGCATATCGTTTTTCCTTGTCTCCGTCCGCTGCGAAAAGTCAAAAAGATGGTTGTGTGGAAATCTGACCATCCAAACCTGGACAGTAGGTCAACTGGGGACAGCCACCCACTCACGCTCATGCATTGCAGTTCCGACCAATATCACGACTTGGCAATGGGTTTTCGAGAGCAATGAGTACTCACCTGTAATCTATGCACCAAAGAACCATGGCTACTACGAAAATGCCATCTCAGAGGAGAGGCTCTACTACTCAAAAGTCAAAGAAAAAGCCACCCAGCTGAGCTCTGCCCTGATACGAGAGTATGGTCTAAAAGCTGGTGACACAGCCTCGATCTTTGCCGGCAATTCCATCTGGTATCCCGTTGCATTGTGGTCCATCATACGAGCTGGCGGACGCATCAATGGGGCCTCTCCAGCTTACAATGTAGATGAGATGACTGACGCACTCACGACTGCGAAGACGAAATTCCTGTTTACGCTCCCTGGCTCTCTAGATGTTGCCCTGGCTGCAGCTGAGAATGTCGGGATGGACAGGACGCATATCTTTCTTCTTGAGGGCGAACGACGTGGCTTCACCACCATCCACCAGCTGATTGAGACTGGCAGGTGGGATAATGCTGAGCCGCCATATAGTATACCACCAGGAAAGACCAATAAGGAAGTCTGTGGATACCTCAACTTCTCCAGCGGCACAACTGGCTTTCCCAAGGCGGTCATGCTCAGTCACCACAACATCATCGCCCCATGCCATCAGCTACGCCAACTGCAAATTATTGATCCTGGAGAAAGATATTGCTGCTTGGCAGTGACTCCCCTATTCCACATCACAGGGCTGGTACGCTACATACACTACCCTGTCTTTATGGACGGCAATTGTATCATGCTCCCATCTTTCAACATGGAGTCTATGCTGCAAGCGATTGTTTCATACCGCATACCCGAGCTGATACTGGTGCCACCGATCGTCATTCGTATCGTTCGAGACCCTGTCGTTGAGAAGTACATGCCCGACCTACTACGGATCGTCAAGCGGTGGTCTTCTGGATCAGCACCAACATCACCAGAGATCATACAACTCCTACACAAGAAATTCCCTGATACCGGCTTTCGACAAGGCTACGGAGCCACCGAGTCAACTGCGTGCATCTCATGCCATCCGCCCACACATTTCGACTACAAGTACGTCACCACCGCAGGCAAGCTATGTGCCAACACCATCGCCAAAGTCCTCGACCTCAACGACCCCAACAAAGAGCTTGGCCCGGGCCAGACTGGCGAGATCTGCGCCAGAGGTCCGCAGATTGCTATGGGCTATTTAGATAACCCTACAGCCACAGCAGAAACCTTCGACAAGGAAGGCTTCTTCCACACCGGCGACGTTGGCCACATCGACGACGAAGGTCTCATCCACATCGAAGACAGGATCAAAGAAATGATCAAAGTCCGAGGGCAGCAAGTCGCTCCAGCCGAACTTGAAGATGTATTGCAAGGTCACCGAGACGTTGAGGATTGTGCTGTGCTGGGTATTCCGGATGGCTACTCGGGCGAGAAACCGAAGGCCCATGTGGTCGTTCGCAGGGGAGTCGAGCCGAGTGAAGCCCTTGGACGGCGATTGTTGAAGTCTGTGGTAGAGAAGAAGTCGTCGTATAAGAGGTTGTTGGAGATTGAGTTCACGGATAGTATACCGAAGTCGCCGACGGGGAAGTTATTGAGACGGATCTTGAAGGCAAATGATAGGAACGCGGGCCGGGTGCGGGGGTTGACGGTGAGGGAGGAGAGGGCTAAGCTATGAGGCTTGGTGGTGGGCAATTTTGATGATGATGATTATGATGATGATGGTAGGGTTTTAGACACGATAATTTCCAGGTCTAGATGCTGTGGCGTATATGGTACTGTAGAAGCGCAAAGTCATAGTTAGAACTAGGCGCTGTGGCGTGGGGGCGAATACGAGGCTTGACTGTCAAATGTGAACAGGCTAAGCTATGCGGCTTACGTATGCGCACCAACTTTGGTGACTGATACATGAGCTTTAGGAAGGATCTTACCGATTCTAGGTTGCAGGTGGCTTTTACGGGTGAAGCGAGACTGCACGCACACTATTTTGACAGATCGTGCCCACGACTTTCCTGAAGTGGCAAGATGAGCCATGACAAGAGCAATAGATACGGCCATGGCTTTCATCAATTTAAGAGGAGAGCATGATACAGGGATATAAGACAGGCCGATGTAGAGTGCCTTCTCATCAGCAATATATTAAAGCTTAGGCCAGGAGTTCCCCGTAACATACACTCCACACAAAAGACAGCAGCCTGTTCTGCGTTCTGTGCATGTGAATGTCTGGGGAAGTCTCCTCGGCACAGCTTGCTGTATGACCTCTGACGCTACTGGAATTGGTGGGTTTGCAATGTGATGTGAAATGTGTGAACCCCCTGCAAGAAGAAGAGACAGTTTGCCCAAGGACGACGAATTGTGTTGGCAGCGGCGCTTATACGGAGCAAAGAGCTTCATGCTGTTTTGGGGATCAGGGCAGCGAGTTCCATGGATGTGAAGACGATCTGCCGTTCATGCCGGTGTACCTCTTAGCGAGGAAATGCTTGGCATGCGATCCGGTGGAGATCATACCATCGAGAAACCACGTTGAAGGCGGTGCTGGTGAGGAGGATTTTCGCAGGCAGCCAACATGTACGGATGATGGGATGGCAGACATCACCAAGGGTTGGTCATGGCATTTCCTTCCTGCTGGAGATGCAATGCTATACACCGCCGGGCGATGTAGGAAAGCTGGAATCGAGGCCACTGATCAATGACCTAATAGCAGGTAAGATGCAGCTATAGGAGAGCGTAAGGAAAGACGAGAACGATGCATATTGTCATGCTGTTCAACATGATGGCGTTTGGGAGGTGGCCGGGCAACGGGCAGGCTAGCAAGTTGTTCAAAATACCGAGGCATATCGAGCTTGGGTGAGCAGCGGCAGGCAGCTCGATACGGCAGGATAGGTGCAAGGCACATCGGTCCGCGCCCGACGGCCAGCACTGCACCCCAGCTTCTGTGAAGACGGAGATGCAGAATGGTCAGAGTATGGGCGCGGAGTAGTAGTCCACTGTGCGTGCAACGTGAGGCGCAGACCAACCACATCTTCCCCGCATGCTTCCAGCCCTTGACCAGGCCCTCGACGGGCATCTCACACACTTGTCACGCTGCCAACGACCACTGCCACAGAGTCTTGCTTGCTTGCGCTCCACCTTGAAGTCCATATCCGCGTGTCACAGCTGCTGCCACGAAATACTAATAAGCTGGTGTTGATGAAGGGCGACATCGATATGAGCGACGTGGATGCTATCCCATACGCCTGAGACCTGAAACACATACACACACCGACCGCCACCAGCAGCACCAGCACCAGCACCAGCACCAGCACCAGCACCAGCACCAGCACCAGCACCAGCACCAGCACCAGCACCAGCACCAGCACCAGCACCAGCACCAGCACCAGCACCAGCACCAGCACCAGCACCAGCACTTCCCACCATGGCCACGCTGGCCCCCAACCCGAATCCGCACCCGCCCAACGCGAGCGAGACTCCCCCGAACTCTGCGACCAGCATTGCACCAGGCGGCTCCTCCTCCGCGCCTTCTTCACAGCTCCCAGGACATCCATCCTTTAGGCGGCAGAGGGCCAGTCGCGCGTGCGAAACCTGTCATGGTATGGAGGCCCAGCGCAGGAAGCGGCGGTCAGGTGCTGACCATATTGCTACAGCTAGGAAAGTGCGATGCGATGCAGCATCTCTAGGAGTGCCATGGTACGGATATCCGATGTGGAACATGCCTGGTGGTGTGGGCAGATGCTAACGTGGTGGCTGCGCCGTACAGTACGAACTGCGTTGCCTTCAGCATAGAGTGCAAGATCCCCACACCGAAGCGCAAGAAGACGGCAGGCAAGAAAGAGGATAGCAGCGAGCGCGCCGAGTCATCGAAGGATGGGATTAGCCCGGCAGGTGCAGAGACCCTCTCGGCGCCGCCGCCGGACAGTTTTACGCCAGACAAGGTCGGCATGAACACAACTGCGGCCATCCCGAAAAGCGAGGGCAGCGACCAATACTATACCAACCAACAGCTGTCGAACGGCACATATGCGCAATTCGTGCGTTCTATACCCATCGCCGGGTGCAGGGAAAGCGCTAACAGTGCAACAGATGAAGCCGAAATTCGCACGGGCACCGATCAAGGAGGCTGGACGTGTCGCATATCTGGGAGAATCATCGAACTTGTCCCTCCTGGTCCAGGATCGCCACGGCTCTTCAGATGTCGTGCATTACCCGCTGCCCGAGAACGTTCGTGGCGCCCGTGCGCGCATCAACGAACTTGATAATGTTGAGATCGATATTCTGCACCAGCGTGGCGCTTTTCTGTTGCCACCGCGCCAGCTCTGCGATGAGCTCGTTGACGCTTACTTCACTTGGATTGCTCCAGTGGTGCCGGTCATTAACCGCAGCAAGTTCATGAGACGCTATCGCGACTCCAAGAACCCTCCTTCATTACTTCTTCTGCAGGCCATTCTCCTGGCAGGTTCCCGGGTATGTAACAACCCGCAACTCATGGACGCGAATGGGTCGACGACTCCAGCGGCAATGACGTTCTACAAGCGCGCAAAGGCTCTATACGATGCCAACTACGAGGATGACCGTGTCACTATTGTGCAAGCCCTCATCCTGATGGGATGGTATTGGGAAGGTCCAGAGGGTAAGAACCACGAAAGAGCAGATATTGTCACGTACGCTCAGTCTGACCTGGCTGCAGACGTGACAAAGAATGTATTTTACTGGAGCAGAGTAGCCGTCATTGTCGCACAAGGATCTGGCATGCACCGAAGGTAAGTACTATAGAGCACGCAACGCTTGCATTGATGGTCAAAGCGCTCAACCTTTCGTCACAGTGTCGAAGGCTCCCAGCTCAGCAAGGCAGACAAGCGGCTATGGAAACGAATCTGGTGGACCTTGTTCACTCGCGATCGTTCTGTCGCTGTCGCGCTGGGGCGTCCCGTCTCCATCAACATTGAAGACTCCGACGTTGAGATGGTCTCCGAAGACGACTTCATCGACGACGAGCCTGATCGACCTGCGGAATACCCTGCGGACCCGATTCACGTCCAATTCTTCCTCAACTACGTGAAGCTGTGCGAGATTATGGGCTTAGTTCTGTCCCAGCAATACTCGGTGGCCTCGAAGCTTCGGCGAAACAATGCTCTTGACCTAACACATAGCGATATGGCGCTCGCGGATTGGTTGCAGAACTGCCCACCTGAAGTCAGATGGGAGCCACAACGGCATCACTTCTGGTCTGCCTTGCTTCATGCCAACTACTAGTAAGTGATGGCGACTGCATTGCTGCGTTGGACTGAAGCTAAAATACTGCAGCACCACGCTGTGTCTTCTTCATAGAGCGCACATGCCTCCTGCGGGGTCACCGAGCTCGCGCGACACTCAAGGATACCCTGAGGAAACAGCCTACCCCTCAAGGTCCATAGCCTATCAAGCTGCTGGCATGATCACATCGATCATTGATGCACTGCAACTACACGATCAACTTCGTTACGCACCAGCCTTCATGTGAGGATCCGTCTTGCCGGCATGCGAAATGTTACTGACAGCGGGTGCAGTGTTTACAGTCTGTTCTCCGCATTGATCATGCACGTCTACCAGATGCGCTCTTCCAATCAATCGGTTGTTACCGCTACACAAACGCGGCTGACTTCCTGCATGAACGCGCTCAAGGACGTCTCGAAAGTCTGGTTGGTCGCGAAGATGGTCCACACATTATTCGAGTCCATCCTTGGCAATAAGGTTCTGGAGGACAGACTCCAGAAGGCAGCAGGTAGGCAACATCGCAAGCCCAAACATGGCGCAAGCGATAAAGCTAGCAAAGAGACACCCACTCTCGATCCATCGTCCGAGGCCCAGAAGCGCAAGTTTGACGATATGGAGATGGGCTACACGAACGGACCACCTGCGCCGCAAATGTCGTACGAACGGTCGCGGCCGCAGTCGCCGGCGATAACGCCCTCACGCGAGCTACCACAGTCTACTCAGGCATCGCAACAACCGCAAATACCACACATCACCGCCGGCAGCCCGACAGTACGACAGGGAACGGATGCGTTCATGGGCATGTCACGCACCAACACACGACCGACCACACCTTTCAACAACTTCTCCTACCCTGGAACCCCACCGGATCTCTTCTTACATACGCGGAACTCACCAAAGATCTCCGAGGACTTGTGGCAGAACTACCAGCCGGAGCAACTCTTCCCACCAGAGGCCAGCCAGCTGTTTCCCCTCAGCACGAGTCCCAACCAGATGGTGGATCCTGCGTTACGAAATCCTGCGCACCCACCGCAGATGCATCAGCAACAGTTTGCGCCTCAGCAGCCAAATATGCAGCAACAAGACCCACCGCTGCAGCACAATCAGCAGCACACACCAACCCTGTCGGACGGTCATTCCATGCCATCGATGGACTATCAACACGACCCTAATGCTTGGGCACATATCAACATGCAGAACCAGCATCGACCTGACGACCAGTGGAGCAACTCCGCTTCAAGCACCCAAGGAGGTCCGATAGTGCCGACGACCCTCAATGTTGGTGACTGGTTCGAGTTCTTTGGCATCCCGGCTGGATCCGATCTTGGCGCCTTCCACAACTCCGCTGGCTATGGTTGAAGCGGCTCAGGCTAGACCAAACACCTGACTTGATACCTCCAGATCAACCAAGCTAGTGCGACGAGCACTCGTCAGCGCAATATGCCGCGCGTTGCAAGCCGCAGGCGGCAATTCGAAGCTTCAAGCTTGCACTATCTGGCTTCACCTTGTATTCCCATCGACCTCGACAGAACCCTGTACGATCGCAACCCATACACAAATATTGCTTGGCATGGCCTTTTGGCGTTTTCAGCATATTCGTGCACAGTATTTAGCACGTTTGTTATTGTTAAGATGGCTACAGAACAGGCATAGTGCAGTAGAGCTCAAAGTATACACAGTGGACTCACGCACGAACGTGGTGGTGCCGAAAAAGAAGGAACGAGGCAGTCAGGGTGTCACTGCTGATAAGCTTGAACATTTTGTAGCTGATGTGAAGTACGAAGTATGATCTCTGCCTTCCGTGTCATGCAGGCTCCTGAAGGTCGAGACACCTACTTCAACGCTACCCCTCCCCCCTCGCATCATACATCCGGCCAGAACTCTCCCTCAACCCACACAACCTGCCGCCACGCCGCTTCACATTCTCTCCATACCCACCCTCCCTCCTCCACGCCCCACTCCAAACACATCTTATTCACCAGCCCTCCCAACCTCCTCACAAAAGCCTCAAATTCCGGAGACGTCCATTTCGGGATGAAAACTCGTTGCATCACGTCCTTTTCCTTGGGACGTAGGCTGTGGTCCAAGTGGGAGAGGGAGTGTTTCCACGCGCGAAGGTAGCATTCTTCCGTCGCCCAAAGAATCACGAGACCGATTAGCAAGGGACGACCGTTGGCGAGGGCGCCGGCGAAGAGGTCCTGGAGAGAGGTGTAGGTTAGGAGGTAGGTGGTGGTGAGATGAAGGTCAGGAGAAGGAGAAGGAGAAGGAGCAGTACCTGATAGCATCGCGTTGGACGCTCCACTTGGACGTTGCAGATTTCTTCGAGGAAATCTTCGGCGGCGGCCGAGTCTTCGAAGAGGTTGAGCTGATTGATGATAAGGGATTAGCTAAACCCTAGTAGTAAACACTAAATCATATTTCTCATCTTGCGAGTAGCGAGTAATGTCGCCATCTTACGACGGACGGCTGTGGCCATTTGGACTTATACCTCTGTGCGGATATTCGTCAAGCACTCAATCAAACAATCTGCAATTCGCCATTCGATTGTTGAAGTCCTGTCTGAGCCCGTAGGGATTGAGATTTGGGAGAGGAGCGTTCCGATAAAGTTGGTGTAGCTCAAGGCATAGAGGCGGTCTTGAGCTAGCCAGTGCTTGAGCTTGGGGAGTGGAAGTGAGGATGTAGCGGCTGCTTGGAGGAATGGATGGGTCGTTGCCTTCTGTAGTGATGCTTCGTCTAGCTTCAGTAGGTGAGAGGTGAGTGAAGGCATGCTTGCTAGTGTGTTGTTGCCGCGACGTTGTGAGTGATTTTTAGTGTGCAAAGTACAATCCAAGCCAAGTTGATGATGTCA
Organism: Nothopassalora personata; assembly: GCA_033816765.1. NCBI lineage: Eukaryota > Fungi > Ascomycota > Dothideomycetes > Mycosphaerellales > Mycosphaerellaceae > Nothopassalora > Nothopassalora personata. The sequence goes on from CM066291.1 coordinate 868,658, forward strand.
AATAGTGGGATGCCTAACAAATGAAAAGAAAAAGAGAGACTGTAACATAGAAGGTCCATCGGCACCAGCTCCAAGCATGAAGCAGGATCTTGAAATGACGTCGGCATAATAGCGGCTGCGTGTGTCCCAAGCGGAAAGCTAATGACACTGACAAAAGAGGGCTGGGGGATGGTATGAACTAGGGCACTTCTCATGCGGGTATCATTACAACATCTATTCTTTACATGGAGTCTTTTACTCTTCCTCTTCTTCCTCCTCATCCTCCTCCATGCCCTCAGCGGCATCGACCTCAAATGTCGGAGCTTGATCCACTCCGACGTAGCTATCGCTCATCAAAAACAACGTCAGGTTGTGCTTCCCAGGAGTTGGGAGCACAATTTCCAGCTTGGCATTGAGCTGCTTGACGATTGTGACCCTCTTGATAGCCAGCAATGTCCGCGTGCTCTCCTCTCCAACAACGAGCCACCAGTTCTCGGTCTTCTCAGCCGGGTAAAACGGAGCGTGTACCTGGAGGTTCGGCTCCTCATCCTCTTCCAATTGGCGCTGAATCGAGACGTTGACGTAGCTTGGCTGACCAGAAGCAACGTTCTCCGCATCGTCGAGCTCGAAATCCATCTCGACGTTAGGATATCTCTCATTGATGAAGCCAGCCGCATCGGCCAACTGCTTGTTGCCAAACTGTAGGCCTTCCATGAGGTTCTTGTAGTTCGGATTCTCATCAGGGTCCATGGCATCCTGGAACTCGAAGACGTCCTTGATCGAGTACTTGCCGCAGACATCGATCTTGTCGTCGTCGAAGTGAGGAATTTGCTTGAGTGGTGAGTCGCGATCCCACATGGCTTGGACAACCATCTGACTGATTTCCATGGCGCTCATGGCGTTGAGGTGACCTTCTGACGACAAGACGTCAACACAGGCACTGAGCAAGTTGAGCACTTTGCGCAATATGACTTCCTGGTCTTTGGCGAGATCTGTCGGCAGCTGCATGCGTGAGAAGTGCGCCTGCAGGAGCACGAATGCCTTGAAATGAGGCGACTCGAAGTTGACCTCAGATAGCTTGACAGGACACCTATCGTAGATGCGCTGTAGGGCGTGCTCTTCGTGCCGGCGGATCTGGATGTCTTCAAACTCGGTCGCAGCAGTCACAATCTCGAGGATGCCCTTGAGCTTCGTGCCGCGCTTGAGGGAAAGCAGAAGGGTCTGCATCGTGATGAATGAAATGTTGTAGTACGCTGCAATCATTGCTGCATTCAGAGGCGTGATCGTGTCTTCGTCCTCATCGAGCTCGATGATCTTGGCGTCATTGAGGTCCTTCAGTGTGCTTTCGACCTGCTCCGACAGATATGCGCTCAAGCCCTCGTGAGAAGTATCTGTCAGCCCGTAGAAACTTGGGTTGGCAAGCAGCCTTCGGTAGAAGTATGTATAGGTCGTCCAGTCCACTGCGTCCTGGGTCGATTCGATAGTCTTAGTGCTGATCTCTGTCACGAAAGCATCGTGCAGGTAAGACTGCAACTGACTCTCGATCGGTAATGCTTCGGCCAAGAACTTTTTGTAGTAAGTGCGCTTGACGTCTGGACACATGAGTACACCACGAGAGTCCTTGTCTTCTGCAGGCCGGCCAGCCTTGCCAAACATCTGCAAAACTTCGCTGATGGGATAGTCGATGTATCGATGCTCACGGCCCTCGAAGAACTGTGTGCCCATCACGACGACAAGGTGTGCGGTGCTTTGAATTTCCCAGCAACAGTCGCGAGACACGAGCAGCACCTGTGCGGCTCCCTGGCTGAACAGTGACTCTACAATGCGCTTATCGGACTCGCTGAGTGCCTCGTGGTAGTATGCGATACCGTGTGCCAGGGAGTCGGCTAGTGATCGTTCCTTTACTCTGCCAAGGATTGGTGCAAGTTGTTCAGAATCGGTGTGGAGGAAGCGATCCTCGTCGTCATCTGCTACACATGCTGACAGTAGATCCTGAGCGGTGGCGCGAACCTGCTTCCGGCTGGGGACAAAGATCATGGCAGGCTTCTCTGGCGCGTACTGCAGGATAGCCTGGTAGGTTGGCTTTGTCATGGCCAACATCAGCGAAGGGAAATGCGGGATGTTGAAAGTCTGCAGATGCAAGTTCAACGGCAGAGGGCGGTTGTTCGGGCTGAAGTTGAAGATCGTGTGCTTGCTGCAACCGATCCACTCTCCGATGTCTCTGGCATTTGAGAGGGATACACTGAGGCCAATGGTGCGCAGATCATTCTCAAGCTGCACTTTGATAGCTTGAGAGCGCGACATAACAGCTTCGTAGGTGTAGCCACCCTGCCCACCAAGCATGTGCAGATCATCGGCGATGATGAGTCCGACATTTTGGACGTTCTTTCGTCGTTGCCACTGTCGAGACATCATGTCCCATTGCACTGGTGTTGCGAGTATGAGATCGCCCTCGGCGAGCAGCTTCAAATCAGCAGTCGTCTCGCCAGTGAGCTTGACTATTGACTTGCCGCCAGCCAAAGAGCCCAGTCTGGCCTGCCACGCCTTATGTCGTGCATCGACCTGGGTCTGGAAAGGCGCAATGTAGACGGCCTTCGTTCCGTTGGCGTTGGTGAAGTGCCTGAGCAATGCGAACTCGGCACAGACGGTCTTGCCGCTGCCTGTAGGTGCACCCACAAAGACGTTGTCATCGGTTTGATACAACGCGTTGAAGGCCTGAGTCTGGATCTTGTTGAACTGTGACCAATCTTGGAACAGATCGACGTACTCGTCTTTCTTCAACGCTGCGACAGGCAGAGGCTGCATATCAAGAAGTGGTGTGTGGGGTGGGAACTTCTCAGGCAAAGACAGCTTCTGGAAAGATAGTGTGAGCTTGCTCTCGGCATGCATCCACCTATCGCTGAATACCGAGATGAAGTAATTCGGCGGCATCGGTTCCGTGATGGGCACCGTGAACTCGACGATATGCTCATTCATCTCGGCCGTGGCGTAGTCCTTGCGGAGCACGAATTGATCGTGGAACAGAATGTCTTCGCCATCGCAGTCCTCGAGCATGATCCAGAAGAGCTCGCTGCCGTGGTGAACATTGTCATCCCACTCAAACCGTGGCGTCAGGGTCAGCTCCACCTTGAGCATGCTCCGAGTGATGGGCTGGCACTGTGCTTGGATGTCCAGTCGAGGGAACTTCGCGATCATGTTGCAAACTTGGCGACCCTGTTTTTGCATTCCAAGCAGCTCGCCCATGCGGGGTGGGTCAAGGTCGAAGTAGCTTGACCACGGGACATCGATACGCTCGGCCTTCTTGATAATCTCAGGCGGACAGTCTAGGAACTGTCGCAGTGGTGTCATCGTCGGCCACATACGCTTCTCTGCCGTCTTGCAGAGGTCAAGTGCGTCCTTGGCTACTGAAGACCAACCTTTCTTCAATGCAATCTCGAAGATCGCGCGCAGAATACGACCAGCTGATTGTGTCACATACACAAGATCTGCCATAAGCGCGAGACCTTCCAACTTCAGTCGGCTGACGTATGCTTGGAGGAGCACGTTGATCTTGCACTGAGGCTCATCAATCGTCTCCTTGACTGGTATCGGTACACGTCCCAGTAACTTCGCCAGCTCCAGCTTCTCGTCTTGTCGCACTGGAATGTACTTGAACTCATCACTGAGCGCAAATATTCTAAAGAGCTCGATCGGGCTAGTAGCTGGCTGGATGTGCATGTTGTATGTCAGCATGCTGTTGTGTGTGATGTAATAGTGACTTGCGACACGGCCCAGATCTGTCGACTGAAGACGGCCAGTCTTCCTATCGTACTTGATCAAGTTTGCCTTTTCCAGCACAGCAGCGGCAGAGTGGATCAGGTCTACTCGCCTCTGCTCCAGGGTCGGGTCTTCCTCGATATCTTGCCCAACCTGATAGAGAGTAGGTGTGCGTAGCATACGGACGAAGAGGTAGGTGTAGCCGAGCCATTCCACGCCTTCATCGCGTGTCCTGATGTTGCCTAGCACGATCTCAGCGTTGAGGTTGTCGGCTAGTCTAGATACGAACTGCGACTCGATCGGTAGTTGCTGGTTCATCAGCGACAAATAGTACTGAATCTCAGTCTGGGTCGTGATGATGATGCCTTCACCATACGTGTCGTACTGGGGACGACCGGCACGACCCAGCATTTGAAGCACATCCTGTGGACTGAGCTCGACCCATGAACCCTTCTCAGGAGAGTAGATCTGCGTGCCCTTGATGATGACGGTATGTGCTGGCAAATTGACACCCCAGGCGAGCGTAGCTGTGCACACCAGAACCTGGATAGCACCATCTGCGAAAAGATCTTCGACAGCTGTTCTGTCGGCTCTGCTCATACCAGCGTGATGGATACCAAAGCCGTACGGCAGCACGTCCTTGAGATCAGTGTTGGTGACGCTTTCAGCCTCTTCTCGCAAGATTTCACGGCTAGCTTGATCTGTTCGAAGGATTTGGGCAATCTTGTCTTCTTCGAGCGCCTTATCACGAATATACTTTGCCGTTTTCGCAGTTTCCTTCCGTGAGTGCACGAAGATAAGCATTTGGTTCTTGTTTTGTCCGACTTGCTCAAGAGTCTTGTTGTAGCAGACATCGTTCATGGTCTTGAGCTGCTTGATGGCCTTCTTGTCGGTCACCCCGATGAATTCTTGCTTCAGTGGGCACGGTCGGAATGTGCCGTCGAAGTGGAACAGATCCTTCTGAGTGTCCACGCGCAGGAAAGTCGCTACATCTCGATAGTTGGGGAGAGTAGCAGACAGTCCGACGATTCGAACAGGATCGCCAATCTGTTCGGTGCGTCGAATGGTCCTGGAAACAATACTCTCGAGGACAGGTCCCCTGTCATCGTGAAGAAGATGAATTTCGTCAATACAGATCAGGCGCACCAGATTTGTGTAGCTTATATCCGTAGCCTTCCTCGTGATGACGTCCCATTTCTCGGGAGTCGTGACGATGACCTGAGTGTCCGCGATCTGCTGCTTTGTAAGCTGTCTGTCACCAGTAAGCTCAGATACAGTGATGCCGTATGGTTTTAGACGAGCGCCAAAGTTGCCCACTTGTTCTTGGACCAGAGCCTTGAGTGGAGCAATGTAAATGATCTTGAACTCATCCAGGTTGATTTCGCCCGTCCGGGGATCGCGGTGCTTACCGATCTCACGCAGCATGGTTAGCATCGCAACGTTGGTCTTTCCGGATCCGGTGGGAGCACAAATCAACATGTTGCCATCGCCCTCGAACGCTGAAGAATAACACTCCGTCTGAATTCTATTGAGTGAGGTGGAGCTGCCGAAACCAGTCCTGGCCCAGGCGGGAAGATCTGACGTAGGGATCAAAGGCCTTTCGTTCGCGTTTGGCTTTCGCTTAGGCGCAGGAACATGAATCTCTTCCCACCCCTTGAAAGTCCGCTTCACAGAGCCGGCAGGTAGCTTGACGTTCTGGTTGGTCATCAGATGGTTGCCCGCGTCAAACTTGAGGTCGTCCAAGTTCAGCGTCTTCCTGGGTTGCAGACCGCCCTGGAGACCATCCTTCTTAACCTCTTCTTCTTCGTCCTTGACCGGTAATTTGGCGTCCAGCTCCATGGCATCTATGTTGACTTTGATCTTTGGCGCAGCCTTCGCAGGTGCCTCGTCTCGACCGCGAAGTTCCTTGAGTATGCTCGCGTGACCAGCATTGACCATCTCTTTCTCCAACGCTACGCGCGAGGCTTCGTCTTCTGCAACTCTCCGCCACCTAGTCACCCAAACAACCTTGTCTCTGTTCTTTACCAGCTTTCCAACCAGTTCGTGGTGTTCGTAGTCGAAGAGCTCCATGAGGTCGTTCTCGACACCTCGCAGTGGCTTCTCTTCACCAGAATCGTCCAGTCCAGACATGATTGATTCGGCTTCCTTGGTCTTCTCCGTCTGCGTATGTGCGTCCTCGTATATTTGACCAATTTGCCGTTGTAGCCAGTATGCGTCGATCTCATGTGCGGGCACAAAGTTCGGATCCTTGTCCTCCTTAGTACCTCGTCGTGGCTTGCTCTCAATGACCATGCCATCGTCTGATTCATCTTCTTGGTCTCCGTCGGCTTGAGCTGGCGGACCTGCGCCATCTTCTGCGACTTCTTCTGTGCCCATCGCGAGATCGTCTTCCGACTCTTCATCCTCATCGCGAACCTCGAAAGTCTGATTATGATCTTCGCCTTCCGACTCATCACCAAAATCGACTGCGACACCGTTGTTCTCGTCCAAGTCTGCGTCTTCGCCTCCTTCGGCCATTTCCTCATCATCATCTTGTTGATCGTAATCGGTGATCTTCTTGCCTAAATTCACCAACTGGTTGAATTCTTTGCTCGAAGTCGTGATGCCAAGGATGTCGTCGATCTCCTTCTTCTTGTCAAAGTCCTTCATGTTGTCATCCTTGAGGTATTCCAGGATAGAGTCCGTCGCAGAAGCTGTCACAGCGAGACCGTAGTCGCCGCCCATCTTCTGCGCGACATTCGTAGAGATCAAGTCGTAGACGTCCTTGGTCGCGGCTGTCCGAGGTCGATACCGCAGACCCTCGATGTTCATATCCTGCGCACTCAGCACACCAGCAGCTCTTGAGCTCTGCACTGGCTCCGTTCGCTTCCTCTTTCGCGCCTGCTCTGGTGGCGCGGCAGAAACTGGTGCCTTTTCTCGCGCCGTCCGCGAGCCCATCTCGCTGAGGTTGATCCGTCCTGCCAACGATTCCGGGTCGCCTGTCGTCTCATCGCCGCGCCTGGAAACGAATCTGCGGTCGGCCTGCAGGACCAAGTTGGACATGGCTCCATATTTGTACTGGGCCAAGTTGTTGTCGGCCCCATCGCCACCCTTTCCCTTGTTGCCCGACATGCCGCACTATGTCGCCGCTGGTCTGCAGCGGTAACGGCAAGAAAAGAAAGGAAAGGTTGTTTTGTGAGTGACTCTATGAGTCGTGGTGAGTGGAAGTGAAGCAGAACTACCTGATGTCGCGAAAGCCAGTAGAAAATTGATTAGGCCGTTTAAGCTTCTACGCATGACTCGTGCGAAGATCGGACTGTCGGAATTAGTCCTCAGTGCTCACCACCATATAGACGTACTCAACTTGCATCCATTTTACAACATATCATATTATATCATGGCGGAGAATGGAGAAGAAGATCTATGGCTTTTTGGATATGGGTAAAGTCAGGAAATCCTGAGCCATATGGTGACAGTCGCTCATGATCGCACAGAAGTTTGATTTGGAAGCCACCACCAGATTATGGTAGGCAACTACTGTGTCGGTGAGAGAATCTAGACTGACGTACAATGCCATTCCAGATCTGAGGCTTCCCGGCTATATAGAAGGCTATGTCCGTCGATTTTGGCAGGTAAGTCCACATGCTCCCATCGATATTCACTGCAAGCTGACCTCGGTACGCACAGGCCAGGTAAGCACAGGCCAAGTCAATCACTAGCACCAAATCTCACACGATCCAGCGAGGACCATCGCGGCACGCCAGAAGCACCAGGCCGCGTCTGCACCCTCATCGACCGCAAGCTCTGGGAAACTCTCACAGACCAGCACGCCTCAGCACCACCCAAGACCTGGGGCGCAGCCTACCGCATCCCAGCCGCCAAAGTCCCCCAAGTACGCGAATACATGAACATCCGCGAAATCAACGGCTACAGCATGCAAAACGTGCCCTTCGTCCAACCCTCCTCCTCCTCCTCCTCCTCCAACAACAACAACAAGAAGAAGAAAGCCGACGACATGTCCGCCACGTACCAAAACGTGCACCTCCCCTCAAGCATCGCCCCCGACGGCAAAACAATAAAATGTCTCGTCTACATCGGCCTCCCCGATAACCCCCAATTCCTCGGACCTCAAGATCCCCAAGCGTTGGCAGAGCACATCGTCAAGTCCCGAGGCCCGAGCGGCGAGAATAAAGATTATCTGTACGAGCTTGATGCGGCGCTGCAGGATTTGAGTCCGGAGAGTAGAGACGAACATGTCAGTGATTTAGCGAGGAGATGTAGGCAGATTGAGTTTAATGAGGGGATGAAGGCGAATGCGAGGTGTGCGTGAGATTGAGAGGAGACGAATGTTAGAGTTGATAGAGAATGAGGTATGAGTGAGGAGAGGAATGGTCAACATCTAGTACCTCCTGGGAAACTTCCAAGTCACAGACTCGGCTACAATTCACAGAATCCATACACCATTTGGCGGCAACATAAGGACGTGGGAACAGGGCCGACTCCATTGCACAGATACGAGCAATGAGTGGATAAATATTGTATCATCTTCATCATCACGCCGCAGACCCCCCTCCCTGATTGCGCCGCGTAATGACCCACCCAATCCGCGTAGTATGCCATACAATTCGATACACATTGTCATCGTCAAATCGCTCACGGGAGTACACCACCTGTCCATGAATACCGGATTCATTCTTAAAGCCCTGTCCGTCGTGCCACCCACGACAGCATTACAACTTATGATAATCCACTGTTGTCTCCCCGTACTATTGCTTCGCTCTTTTCTGATCACCGCCTTCTTGGTCATCGCTTCCTCTTTTTCGTTCTTCCTCCGTCCTCTGCCAGCCTTGACCGTTACTGACCACCGGTGTTGTGAAGTTGAGCGGTGATGGGAGCAAATTGTCCGCGCCTGATCTTCCAAAGCCCCATTCGGGGTAGAACGAAGAGGGACTCGGCAGGAGGTCGTTGTTCATGAAGCGGCTGGGTAGTGCAGATATCGGCGTTTCAATATTATTGAGGGCGGCGTCTCGATTCGCGGCGTGGGGGTTCGTACTCATCGGCGGTGCGGGTCTGGCGAACGGATTCGGTGGTCCCTGGGCTCCTGCTGATAGTAAAGCGCCTGCGCTCGGTGAGGGCGGCGGTAGGACCACACCATGCAATGGCTGCCCTTGCTGTTGCGTCGTGGGCGGCTGGCCTGCTCCAGAAGTGTTCGAGTCGTCGCCTTGTCCTGATTCTGCTGTGCCGCCTTCATCATCCGACGCTCCTTGTGGAATCTGCACCTTCAGCCTAGGCCTCTTCGGTTCGGGGTGGGCTGGGTTCGTTCTCCCTGGAGGCGGTATCTTTGATGTACTTGCTGTCCTTTGTGGCGGCTGCGGCGATTTGTTAGGCGGTGGCATCTCGTGACTTGGTCGAGGCGACGCCCCATTCGCTCGCGCTTGGTTCTCTCGTTGCATCTGTGCGACATCAATGGACGCAGATCGTGGTCCACCGCCTTCAATCTTGATTTCAGGATCTGGTCGAGGCCATTCTGCATTCCCAGTAGCACCCCAATGCTGCGCAAGCAGAGATTTGCTGTCATCGATGGGTGTGAAGATGCTGTGAGACTTGGCGTAAGCCGGCATTGGCTTGGGTTGAGGCATCTGCGGGCTTTGGAAGTCGTGTTGAGGCGGCTGCGGCCAGGGTGTGGGTCGTTGCTGTCCAGGCTGCGGTGATGGATGTCCTTGTTGCCCGGGCACCTGTAGGTTTTCCGATGATTGATGGCGCTGCATGTTGGCTTGTGGTGGAGGTTGTGATGGATAGTTCGGCGGCATTGGTGACCTTCGATTGTCCTGCATGTACGCCTGCTGGATCTGTGGATGCTGCGGGTACTGAGGACCGGCAGGTGGGTATGGCGGAGGATATGTCTGTCCTTGCTGTACTCTTTGCGCCATGTGTGCCTGTGCCGCTGCCGCTGCTTGCGGATTATAGATGGGCGGATTGGGCGTGTATGCGTAGCTCGGCTGAGGCTGTCCCACCTGAGGCACTAGATTCGAGCTCGTCCGGCGAATGTGTTGCTGGGCAGGATGTACTGCATTGCGCGAGGATGGGCGGGACATGCCTGGTGGCAGAGGAGATGGACCGCGTGTGAACTGAGGCATGGCGCCGTTGTGCAGTGGAGGCGAGCCTTGGGATGTGCCATGCCGTACGTGTTGGAAGCCAGGATGGTTGGCCATCTGCGGGTGCATCATGGTGTGGTCGGGTTGTGGTGTGCCTCTCTCCTCGCCGCCTTCGTGTCCTCCGTCCTCGTCATCGTCATCATCGTCGCCGCCTCCATGTTTATCTGCAAAGTCCTGTGGTCCCTTGTGTTCGTGCGCGCCGCCATACTATATCCCGTCAGTATATGCTCCTCCTCCAAGGTGCTCGTGTCCGCCATACGTTGCTGAACCTCCCGACTATCTCGTTGATGTCGGACGACGAGTATTCGTACAGCTTCTTGTTGTGGCCAAAGATGATGACGGCGACATCGACGGAGCAGAGGACCGAGAGCTCGTGCGCCTTCTTGAAGAGACCGCCTTTGCGCTTGAGGAAGGTGACGCTGCGATTGCGGTCGTCGCGAACTGCGGTGGGAACAACGTTAGTCGGGCGTGTTCCTCCACGGCAGCAGAAACAGTGCGCATCGCAATCGACGTACTCGGTTTAATCTCGATTTTACGTCTGCCCATGATGTGCTTGGGCGCGCGTAGACAATAGTTTCAACGTGAATTTCACCTGTTTCTAATCTGGGAGCGCATCAATCCGTGTGCGTGGTACCGACTGGCCCAAAGCCCCCGCGCCGCCGTGGCAGCAAGAGCTGGAGATGGGCTGTGGGCGTCGCGGGCGCGGGCGCGGGCGCGGAGGCGGGCGCGGGCTGTGGAATCACAGCTGGTAGGCGACGTTTCCGACGGCAGAAACAGCAGCACACACTGAGTCGTCACGCGGCAGCGATTTGGATGCCAGGGCGCGTGTCGTTGTTTTCGTGCAATATCGCGTCCGGGTGTATATGGGCAACCCTGCGTCCAGGTGAGGTATGCTGCTATTAATAAAAATTGAGCAAAGAGAGAGAGCCGTCGGAGCGACATGCCTTTGATCATCAAGGCCCACGCGACCGAGCGGACCCTGCCTGCCTGCACAGCCCACCTCCTGCATGCCCCACTCCCCGCGATTTGTCTCCCGCTTAGACTACCTCACCACCGCACTCGCTCTCGAATCATTATATACCAAGTGCTGTCCGTCGCACAAGTCTGGTCTAATCATCTTCCATGGCTTCCACGACTATCTGCCGTCTCCCTGCCGCACTGCTGACGCCAGTTTCCGACCAGAGACCGACTGTATTGTGTCCCCCTGCTGAAACGGAAATCCGATACACACGGGTTGGACGATATCAACGCGAAACATGAAATACCATGATGAAACGAACCGGACGATTGTGGGTGTTTTGTTCATGCAGTGCACCGCTCCGTAAATGCCCTTGCCGCTGCTGCGGTTAAGAACCCAAATCCCACCGGGTCCTTATATGCTGCATTTTGCAAGCGGAGCGAACAATCAATTTGCTTCTTCTCAGCTGTGGGTATGTCATGCCTTTTGCCTTGATCGCCACACTCACAAGGCTGGGCGCTGAGGCATTCGGCCATCGCGGGGGATAGTTCATACTTCGTCCTCTCATGGCCGCAGCAACCTCGGCCTGTTTTGCCGTCGCTATTACATCGCGTTTGACTATATGCCCTTGCACTCACAGCCGACTGCCTAACCTCATGCTGCTGAACCGCTAGCGTAGGCCCTCGAAGTACTCTGACGTTGCGGTAGCGCCACCGCCAAATGTTCAAAGTCTCCGCTCCTTCCAGCTTGCGCGTCGCATCTTCGAAAGCCTCGCCATAAGAGCCTGTCTCCGAGGGCGGGTGACGAAAAGAGGTGGCCGCCGACCCGGCCGATGTTCGGCTCCTAGCTTTTCTATGTGAGCACCACTAGTAATCAGGATTGCAACACACACAACGGTGCTATAGGACTAAGCCTTAAACTGCTCTCATAGTGCTCTACCAACGTGTGGTGAAGTGAAGGTGTTCTCGCGGCTATGACTCGGAGCGTCGCACGAAGCTCGTGTCCCGCAGGAAGTGGCCTAGTCCGACTTGACGTTCGATGATCTGGAAGTTCCTTGGAGCTTTATCCATCTCGTCAGTGCCTTCCTTCTCGCAACAGGTTTGTACATTGGACAGATAATGTATGTTTGCGGAGAGTATGATTGCACAATGGTTCATCTCTTCTTCGTACTCGGTCTTGACTTGTCGGCTGACTTGACCCATCTGGAGTTATGGTGTCTTCTTAAGAACGAAGCATTCAACACCGCCTTCTTCGGTGTCATCTTCGTCCACGGCGGGAGGAGGAGGATACACCATGAAGCCTACGGCGGAAGGGGAATGCTTCATATTCGGGAGCATGGGAAATAGTCTCTGTATATCCTCATTGGCCCCCCATTGCGATCCTAGAGCATTATCAGTACAATTCCTCATCGCTCAAGGCGATCGACGTACTCTCCCATCTTGGATTCAGGATCCAGCGATTCTGTCGGACTTGAATGCTCTTGATGGCATATAGTCTATTCAGTAGCGAATTTGGTGTCGCTCCCCGAACCGGGTCCACCTTTCTCAGATTCATCTCAGCGATGAGCTCCTTACTTCTCAAGTTGCGAGTCACCGTCTCCTCGTACTGTTGCTCAAATTGAGACGAGACGAGAAGTAGGTTCAGAACCGGAAAGAAGGGGAATCGCAACTCACGTACGTAGGTCAGACCACATCGACCACCGTTGACTCGCGTATGTCGTTGTGGAAGGAGGTCATAGAATGCATCCGCAGCTCGCGAGGGAGGTCAAAGAAGCGGAAGGCGTTTCTCTTTGTAGAGGTCATGGTGGTGGTGGTGGTGATGGTAGTGCGATCGGGCGGCGCGGTGCTCTCCATTGCGGTTGCTCCCGTGTAAGTGTCGAACGAAGCTGTAGGTCGAATTTCAAGTTCAGATCTGTGTCATCTTGCGGCGAAATGTCGCCAGTGTGGGAAAGACCGGGCTTTGACGTCAGCAAGAAGCTTCGACACATGCGTGCAGTGAATGGCGGCGCTGAGTCAATCTTGGACCCTTTGCGTGAGCAGGAAGTAAGTGATGTAGGTTCCCATACTCACTCAGCTCTGAGCGCTACTGCCTCACTCGATCGCTCAAAGTTCGGCATATCCTACAGGACTGATTATGATCGTTCGGGAATGCTGGACAGTAGCGAAATACATGTGAACGTGATCCACCATCAATGATTAGTCAACATCGACTCATACGGCATGATATAGGCGAGAAATGACTACCATTGACGGCGTTCCACACTATGACCATCACTCGTGGTACTCAATCCTACTCCCTCATTCCCTCGACCACAGACGTCAAGATATCATCGACCCGGTTCCATACCCTACCAAACTCCCTCATCTTTGCCATCGGTGCTCTTTATTTGATCGCCCCGGTCCTCGCATCCGCAGATTGGCTATCGAACCGTCGTCTTCCCAGACCCTACATCACCATTGAATCTCAGGACAAAGGCGAACATGACACTCTCCTGGGCATTGTGAGAGCTATACGTGGGCATTGTGGCATCGTCCGCGTGGTATCGCGGCAAAAGAAAGGTCTTGGATTGGATGTATATCCTTAGGGCTGAGATAGCCAACTGCGAGAGAATTATGAAGCAGAGATAGGATCGTGATGCGTGAAAGCATGTCGTGTGGATACTGTTGATGGTTGGACTTGGCCTGAGGTCGAACGGAGAGTGTAGCAAAAGCTGTATACAGTGTATGAGGTGAATTCCGTGGAGTAATGCATGAACGACTCATCTGGTCAGGCCCTTGATCATAACAATTTATAGTTTCCTGAGGGTAAACTCCAGCCCTTACATTCCTTCTGTGATGCTCTCTACGTGGTGACCATCCAAATTGCCTTCTGCTCCACACGCTCTGAACTCTAAGTCACCTTCTTTCCAGCTGTGGCCTCCGCCCAAGCTTGTTCGAATGTGCCGACGGGTTCAAGCTGCTCAAGCTCGAAGCCTCTGTAGCTGTACGAGCTCTCCGATGGCTTGCAGAGGTAGAAGATGGCGTTCCTCCTACTGTTTATAAGATGTATCGCGGTTCTAGCATTCATGGAATACGGATTTGGCTCGTACAGCCTGGCGACTAGCACAAGCCTCCTCTCAAGGTCGATCATTTCCGGTGCGTTTGAGGGCAAGCCTTGAAAAAGCCAGCGATCGGTTGGTATGGTGGAGAGCTGCTCGACAGTGCCGGTGTGTGTCAAATACAGATCCATCCAACTAATTTCCAAAATACTTTCAAGCACAATATTCTTCAAGCTAGGCATCAAGGCGTACAAAGTTCTCATGTCGTGTTCCAGGTCTTGTCGGATTGCTATGCATGGGTTAGTTTCGCTTTAAGAGGGTGATGAATTCACTTACCATTACTTTCTCCTTGTGATGACTCAGCATGCAACACCATAACAGGGATTACAATGCGCAGAATAACAATCTCAGCAAGCCGTTTGCGCAGTACAGGCTGGATTGAACCTTGCTGAGCCGTCTCATCTCCTTTGTCGCAAGCGGATAGAGTGAGGGTCTGGAAACTTGGATACTGTTGCAGAGCCTGCTGGTACTCTTGACTGAACTGACGACTAACGAGCAGCGCGTTCACAAGATATGTCGGGAACTGTGTGACACCAAAACAGCGGAAATTCTGACTCCGTTGGCTGGTCTTGCCACCACCTCGGAACAAGGGGTATACCTGGTCTCTTAGCTCACGCGGCAAATCAAAGAAGCCGAAGACCTTCTTCTGTGGTGAGCTCATGACAGTGGCGCAGTATCCAGTTGATATGCGGCGGAATATATTCGTGCTTGTGGCAGTCGCAGTGGTGTGGTGTTGAGGTATCGCCCAAGTGGTGCAAGGTGCGATGCGCGGTACGGGTTTTTAAATGCTGCTTTTATTCTTGTCATGGATCAAACTCGTAGAAAAGTCAAGGGCAAGCACTGCAAGGTGATATATAACTTGACGGTAACACAGCGCGGTTGGCGTAGGAACGAGGGCTAGTGACACAGTCCGTTGCCGCCGATCGCTTCGGCTCATACTGTACTAAGTGTGTTCTGAGATGCTCTCAACATACTGGTTCTGTACTAGCCGATAACTTGAAAATTATCATGTACACGAGACAGCTCCACCATACTTCCAGGATCAATTGAAGATCCATCATTGTCGTACAACGAAGAGTAGCACGACATAATTATCTGTTTGCACCTGCATCTGCTTATTCAATTCCGTGGTCGTATCTCTGGTCTCTTGGGTGTCTCGGGATCCAAAGGACATTCAGCGCACGCCTCAGCACTCCAAGTTCTGCCGTCGTTCTTACTAGCTTCTGCTAATGCCACCTCGAACGAGCCTACAGGCTTCTCGATCACCTCAAGCTCGGCATTATCCCACGTATAAGGACCATTCGATAGCACTGCCTTATACAGCATGAGGCTTTGCCCTTTGCGAGTGAGAGTGTTGCCCTCGAAGCAGTCGGGAGGTGGCGCGAGCAGGAGAATGGGTCGTACGAGCCAATGATCACGCTCGACAATTCTTTCGTCCCTGCGGCCCCGCCGACTCCAAGGTCTTTGGCTTCGGGCATAGTGTGGAGACACTAGAAAGATCGCCTGCGATGCGCATTCGAAAGTCTTCTCGGACGAGCTGTGGTCCGATTGACTTGCAATGATCACGCTGGCAGTCATCGAAGCCAGGGAGGCTTCGTGTTACCGCTGGAGTGCACGTTTGACCATACTCAAGGTCGGTGTTGCGAGTCGCATGGCGAAAAATTGGCGCCATGCTAATTTCCTGCCGGACATCTTCCATTCAGTACAGATATGTGCATATGCATAGATCTGGTCTCTGAGCTCCGCTGGTAGGCGGGGGAAATGAAAGCCCGGAGCTTTTTGACGTAGCTAGATCATTGCGGTTCGATGATGAAATGGAGTGAAGAGGGTCGCTGATTTGGGAAGTACTTCGGATCTCGTGTTGCAGCAAGGGCTGTCGTTCATAGCGCAAGGAAAGCCGATCTCGCATCTGCATCTTTGCGCTTTAGGAACTTGGCACCGCCACGGCTGACAGGTCGCTGGGCTCAACATTATCCATCATCACAGCCTCTTCATATCCAGGCTCCCCGCGCACTGTTGGCTTTAGCTCTGGCTTGGTGAGTGTGGCGACGTGAGCGATGCGATTCTTTGGGTGTCCCGCGTCATGTGGTGTCCTATCGGTGATACAGAACAAGTTGTCATGCATGATGGTAACAATTTCGTTGTTGTACATGCTGGGTCGTTATCGCATGTCGATGTCGATCTCTTCGTAGTCATCCTCGTCACCGTCGTCAAAATATGTTTTGGAGTAGGAGGTGTCTCTCATTTTGCTGGCCGGAAGTATATTGCCGTAAGAATGGAGAAATCGGCGGAGCGATTCTATGTCAAGGCAGCGAACGAATTTCGTCCTCTTACGATCGTCCAGATTGATGACGGACCCCTCGAGGTTCTCGCGAAGCTGTCCAAAGTCTACGAATCTCGAATCAGTATACACGTCAGATTGCCCGGATAGAAGCACTTACGTTGGTGGATTAAGGTAGAGTTGCTGATGTGGTAGATAAGCTCCAACGTGTGAACCATGGAGTCCCACCACGGATGGTCATCCAGACGGTGCCGCCAACCTGCCTCGCATGGTGGCTCACGTATCTCGATCACGAATATTGGTCGGGAAGGGTGGCGCGCAAGTTCCTCCACGTACTCTTTCTTGACCTGTTGGCAGCATAACAGCAGATTGAAGCATGGCAGCGCCCGGATCAAGTCGCGCCCAGCCCAGTTGAATCCGCGCTCTATCTCATGCTGGCGGATCGTATCACTCGCATATTCATATATCGAGTCTCTGAGCTCGCGCAGCAGATCAAGAAAGCTCAATTTATCCCCGATTTTGGCTTTGCTGCTCTTTGGTACACCTTTCCTGTGGTGCGTGCGTCGAGAACGTGACACGTCGCATATTGTGCTGGTCATGCCATTCCGAAGCGCATCTGCGTATGTCCTCATGGTGTGATCTGTGGGTGTAGTGTGTGGTGATGGGCGGTGGTGTCTGGAGAAAAGTGAGCTGGAGTTTATTGAATGTGGTGGTGGTGACCGCAAGCGAATCTTATAAGCCTCAGATTGCTAGGTTGTCATTGAAGAGACGTAGTTCTACCGCGCCTGCATGACCATTGTGCGAGAGTCGGAAGCGCTTTCACAAGATCTGCTTACAGCTCCTCATCGATCTTGGTCTTGGCCATCAATGCCGATGATGAATAGTGCTGCCAACATTTCGAAGTCCACACATCCAACAATACCCTCTCCTCTGCACAACAGCCGCCACAGAGTACTGCATCCAGGAAATTCGAGCAGTCAGACTCGTCTGCCCACAATCATCACTCAGCACAATGCCCATATCTTCCTATTCCTTCACCATTTCCGCTTCGACTTCCTCGAAGCTGCCAGCGAAAGCTGGAGCCGCCTCTAGCTCCCCATCAACGTACTGACGAAATTAGGGCCGGTAAACCGTGGTTTCTTGAGCAGTAAAAGGTGTCCCGATACGCTTGATAGTATATGTCATGCTGTTGCGCAAGTGATTCTCGTACCAAGCTCTCTCCAGAAAAGTGAGGTTGGCAGCTTTGTTCCATATAGAGAATAGCTTGTCGTGTACAACAAGGACGTTCTCGATGGTGTTTGGTCTGTAAGTTGGAAGGGTGGTTGAGTGGTCAGGGATGTAGCCGGGCTGGATGGCTTGCAATACTTCATGATCGGCGAGGAAACACAGTGTTGGCAAGTCATCGACGATGGTAAGCTGGCCCGCATAGTCGCGATGGTGGATACAGCGCAGCGTCTGTAGTGAAGGTAGCTTACGCACAGAGCCCTTGATATCGCCTCCTGTCCGAAGAAATTAGTGGCTGTGACCAGTGGCGAATGTGCTTCAAATAACGTACCGTTGCTACATCGATGGTATTCGACATCAACCTGCTCGACACCGGCCAGCTTATCGTACACAGCCAACGGAAGCTGTGGCAGAGTTTTCCTGCGGTTCTCTGTACGAAGGCATCCGGAGGTCGAGATCGGTTGGGCTGTGGGAAAGAAACTGACCACCAAGCGTGGTGGTTTCGCAATGCGCAGTAATCCTTCCTGGTATTCCACGTTGACTTGACGACACACCAGCTTGAGGTTCAGTGATGGCATGCCATGAGGCTCAACAATTGCCTCTCGACTGAATTCGGAGTTCTTTTCTAGAATGCGAATCACGCTGTCGCTCTCTTGGTAGATCAAGTCGCGCAATTCCCTTGCCAAACTCGTGAAGCCGATTTTCTGTGAGCCAACAGCCGCGCCCGCAGTCGACGATTTGGCGGCCTTTGCGTGGCGGTTCGTGTCGTGATGCTGTGTAAGTGGTCTTTGGTGAAGCTAAGCGGAGTCAGCCAGCAAAGTGAGCACGAGCTTCCAAGCTGAAGGGATGCTGAAACGGCATCGACCATGCAAACGCTGCCCGCCTCTGAAGACGTGACTGTCCACACTCAGCTTGCTCGTAAAGTTACATTGTGAAGTACATACCCAACTCAAAACTGCAACTTACAGACACTGTAGGTCTCACCATCCCATCACTCGCCTCTGACGCCCTGAAATACCCTTCTCTCCGTACCGTACACGTTCTACTTCCTCGCGCTCGGACCTGACACACCAGCACCGATAACACTCGGCAACTCCTGCGATCCCATGTCCAGGATCGTGCCAACAGCGAACCCAACAAGGAAGACCATGCCCACAGTGAAAAGCACAATCAACCAGAACTGGATCGAGATGTCCTTCTTCTGGCAAGCTGGGCCGCCCCAGTATGTCGTCTTCTTGCCGTCCGAGCTCTTCGTCGCCTTGCACGAGCAGCTGAAGCAGTCCACCCCACCCTTGTTGTTGGCAGTCGAGTCGTGGTACTTCCTGCTGCAGCTGCCGTGGCCTGTGCAGTTTCGGGTGGCAGACTCGCAGGCGAACTGGGTGCTGAAGCAGGCTGGGAGGATGCCGCGAAGGGGCGAAGTGTTGTTTGCGTTGATCGAGATGGGAGCGGAGAACTCGCTCTTGCTGGAGGCGACTGGCTCGAAGGATTCTGTGAGAGGCTCTTCGGAGATTCTGCGCTGTCGCTTCTCGAGGGGTGCCTGTACGTTGGGCATGGAGTATGTGCCCCATTGGTATTTGCCCTGGCTGGCTGCGGTCTGCTCGCCCGGTGGAACGATGATGGTTGTAATGCTCCACTGGCTGTCTTTGGTCATGCCTTCGAGAAGTGATTCTAGCTCTTGTATCGACCCGACAACATGAAACAAGGCGCCATTTGCTGATCGTGTCTGCATGCCTTTTAGCTCTGCATAGAGATCTTCATCGCTGAAATGGCTGTATCGTTCAGGTTGCGATTGTTTCGCAAGATCCACGAACAGGCCCCTGCTATCTGGAGCGGCTGGTGCTGGATCGAGCTCGAAGGATGTATATGCCCGCAGCAATGGCGACTTGGCTTCTATATATCAGCATCGCATCCTCCAATATCACAAATGACCATTCTTACCGGCTGGATCCCTCTCGCCTTCCAGGAGAAACGTTGCCCTCTTGATGCTGCTGTCTGCCTCGAACAGATGTGTTCTCAGGCCATAGTCGTTGATCGCATCTATCACTTCTTTCCTCGACAGATCTGCATCGTGATAGTCCTCCACTCCCGCTCTTTGTGCCAATACTAATCGTGCTGCGACTGGCTCCAGTGTTCTCGATGCGGTGCTAGGCTGCGATTGAGGGTCGTGGATGTAGACGTGCGCAGACGAGGCTGCTGCAAGTTGTGCGGTACAGCATAGCGCCGGTATTATCGTTGATGTCGTGAGCTTCATCGTTGCTATACTATAGCAGAAGACGATGAGAAGTGTATGGATGGTGCGTGTTGCCATGCCTTTCCCTGACGACACTGCCGTTCAAGGTGCGGGAGATCCCGCCCTTGGTGGCGTAGGCTGAGTGAAGCATCCATGTCACGCCTTTGTTTCCGAGCACACACTTCTCTCTCGAACATTCGCCTGTTGGCTACATCATCTGGCTGGACCAGCACATACATCTCGAACGCATGCGACTGTTCCACTCTTTCCACTGCGCAACACTTACACACATATCACAACAGCCATGCATCGCCTCCCACAGGCCTTTAGGCTGCGGCAGCAGCATCTCGTGTCTCCGCGCATGAACAGATCACTTCAGCAGAGACGACTAGAACACATGATGCACAACGGCAAAGGCGAGCCCATACGATACCAAGCCGTGCGCTTCAAGAAACCCGGCCTCACCATGCGACGGATAGCCACGATAGGTCTGTATGGAGGCGCCATATATGCCTACCTCAGCCTCATGGGCAAGTATCTGGACATCACCATCGAGAAGATCGACGAGCTGGATCTGGAGGACGAGGAGGAAGCCCAGGAGGAAGAGGAGCATGAGGGGCCATTCTACGCCGACGAGAACAGCACATTCATACCCATGACCTGGGCAACGAAACAGCCGAGGACCTTCTACAAAGGCTCAGATCCGGAGTGGCAAGAGTTTGTGAAGCTGGCGAAGGATAAGCCGCGGCATAAGAAGATTCAAGAGGAATTGGTGCAGGTGGTATACAAAGGTGCGCAACAGCATCCCGGTATCTCGCGGCAATTAGGCAAGGAAGTGAAGATCGGGAAGTATTGGCTGGATATCTCGTTCCCCGATGGCCCACCGCAGGAGTTTGAGAGGAGCGGGATTGAGATTGGAGATGGGTACATCGCCTGGAGTCAGCAGAGGATAAGCCCAGAGAACCATTGGAGGCTGATGCGGGCATTATGGCCAAGGGCAGCGTTTGACTCGGTATGGGCGACTACCAAGGTGCTTGCAGGCATACAGTACAGAAGAGCAAAGCAAGCACTAGGGTGGGAAGGCAAAGACCCTTTCAGCCCAGAGGAGAGATACAAGCATGCTGTGGAAATGATGGACAAGCAGCAGGCAGCACGAGAAGGCAAGCAGCTGGGCAAAGCTCAGACGGAGCCTGATGGAAACTCTAGCACTGTCGTCAACCCGTCTGCCGCAGCAGGGACAAACGCTACACAAGCGACGACCGGCGACGGGAAAAAGCTACCCTGGACTTTCAATGTACCGTTGCCACCCACCGGGGTGACAAGCTCAGCAGACGCACCCATTGCGCTGGCTGTCTTTCAAACAGCGCTCTCCCAGAATTGGAATCCCAAGAAGATGGAACCACCGAAGGGCACCTTCGTTGTGCAGGGACTGGTGGAGATCCGCGGGCAACGCGGTCGCATGCTTTTCGACGTGCAGTCGTGCTATGACCCTAAGGCCGCCAAGTATACTATTGTCAGACTTGGCGTGAGGAATTTCAAGAGGTGGGTTCAGGCTCCTCGTGGTGGACCGTGATCGGTCAACGAGCTCCTTTTCCTTTGTTCTGTCGTCATGATATAATGCAGCGTCTTAGCGAGCGAAGTGATGTTTCGGTCATTGCATAGCATGAATAGAAGACTTTCATAGAGCTATAGTATGGCTTTGACGCTCCTCAGCCGGCGACGGTAGTCTCACTTTCGCATCTTATAGATACACGAAGGGATCTGACATGTGAGCACTTCCACAGGAGACATGATCGAAGCTTCATAGCGCTAGCGCAGGGTTCACATTGAACACTTCAGTGTGTTGGTTGACTGTGCCGTACGCTGACGACAATGGTCGTTCGAGGTCCAATGTCCAGTCGATAAGCACTACAACTGCAGGCTCTTCAATGCACGCCATAATAGGCGCTCGATCATATATCTGACAGGTCAGCACGGAGTCATGTTGAGGCGCGAAAGATGTGCACTGCCTTATCGCCAGAAGCTTTGGACGACAGCTTGATCAATTGAAAGACCACGAGGCTCGCTTGGCTGCAAGCATGATCTGGAAGGAGCAAGTATGATAGCAGCCAGATGTACTTTCATGCCGCACCAGGAGGTAGCTTGCTTGTAACGTTTTGGTAGGGGAGAGGTGCGGATAAGGTCCACCTCGGAGGTTATACGGAGCGCGTTCGGGAGACGCCCAGCATTCCGCTGTAGTTCTACATGAACAAGCTTTACAACATTCATCGACACCGCATCCTAGCCGACGCCGCGTCTCCTATATATCATGACCGCGTAAACACAGTCTTCTGCTGCTCGCCCTTCGTGCTTGTTCAGGTTTCCACTCTGACGCCTTCCGCAACTAACACGATGCGATGATCTCTTCATCATTTTTGCGGTCCCTGACTTCGATCGGCAGAAATTGGAGGCCGCTCGCCTTCTCAAAAAGGGTCTTCCCTCAGATCGCTCCTTCGGAAGAGGTAGAGGAAGAGACCTTACCAGACTACGTTGCCTCACGCTACTATCCTGCCAACATTGGCGAGGTTTTGCGAGACCGTTACCAGATAGTCGGGAAATTGGGCTATGGTGCTTCTTCAACCGTGTGGCTCGCGCGAGATCTGAGGTAGAGCTTTCTACGGACTAACC
This sequence comes from Nothopassalora personata, assembly GCA_033816765.1. Classification (NCBI taxonomy): domain Eukaryota; kingdom Fungi; phylum Ascomycota; class Dothideomycetes; order Mycosphaerellales; family Mycosphaerellaceae; genus Nothopassalora; species Nothopassalora personata. The sequence goes on from CM066291.1 coordinate 890,984, forward strand.
CGCCGCCCCTGACTGATACTTGTACAGCGGCAAGCAACACGTCGTGCTGAAGCTATTCATCACTTCTTCTTCTCTCGGCAAACATCTGGACGACGAGATCAAAATCTACAAACGCATGCAGACGCGCCCGCAGGTCCACGCTGGCCGTGGTGCTGTACGACAGTTATTGGACACCTTTGACTTAGAAGGGCCAGACGGGCAGCACCGCTGCCTCGTTCACCCGCCCCTCTGGGAAAGTGCACTGGCATTCCTGCATCGTAACCCGATTGGCAAGCTTCCAGTACCTGTTCTAGCATTCATGCTGCGGCGACTCTTCCAAGCACTAGACTTCCTACACAGCGAGTGCCGTGTCATACACGCAGGTCAGCAATAGTTAGCCATGACCCAGGTACTCGACCTTGGCGCTGACCAGACATTTCCCAGACATCAAAGCTGACAATATCATGTTCGATATTCAAGATAACAGTGTCTTCCAAAAGTACGAAGAACTCGAGCTTGAGGATCCGAGTCCGAGGAAAGTCTTGGACGACCGCACGATTTATACCTCTCGTGACCTCATCGCGCCAAAGCAACGGGGAGCGCCTGTTCTCTGCGACTTTGGCTCTGCGATACCAGGAGACGTCGAGCACACGGACGACATACAGCCAGACATATATCGTGCGCCCGAGGTCATTCTGGAGGTCCCCTGGTCATATGAGGTTGACATCTGGAATGCTGGCTGCATGGTGAGTGAGGCTTTTCAACCTCTGTTCCAAATCTTCTAACGTATTTTGTGCGCAGGTTTGGGATCTGTTCGAGGGCGAGCATCTCTTCACCGGTCACGACCCGCGAGTCCATCGATACCGAAGTCGAGCGCATCTAGCAGAGATGATTGCGCTACTGGGACCGCCTCCGCCAGATCTACTCGCTAAAGGCAACGCGAGTAAGAAGTTCTTCACGGAACAAGGTAAGAGCATATCCTAGATCACATGGCACCGGCACCAAACTGATATGATTGCCCGACAGGAAGGCTTCACGCAGATGCTCAATCGCTAGATGCGGTCCCTCTGGAGCATAGGGAGACAACGCTGGTTGGCTCGGAGGATCGACAGCTCTTCCTACAGTTCATGAGCAAAATGCTGCAGTGGGATCCAGTGAAGCGACACTCGGCCAAAGCACTGGCGGAAGATGGTTGGACTCGACGACATATATGAAGACTTCGGGGACAGCCATCTGGGGTTGTTTAAACTTATGGAACCAGCTCCTGTGAATAGGAGCAGAGGGCGTGCTTTAGTGGCACTTCATGTAGTCCTACAACCCGTTGCGATTCCGTCATGAGCTAGACCCGTTTCGGAGGCCTCGGCCGGAGATGCTTGAACTTATATCCGCAAGTCTACAACAACAAAACAATGACGAAGATGCTTGGGCGTCGGTGTGCAGGATGTCATGGATCTTCTCCTTCTGGGCGAGAGCGAGAGAGGATTCGATGAACAAGCGCCATGCCGGTGACGATGGCCACACAAACACGCCCGGCAAAAGTGGCACAGCGCCCGGCAACAAGGCATGGCGGCACAACACATCAATACCCGCCGAAGAGGATGGCAACCCCCTTCTGGACCTCACTCCCTGGGTATACGCCCTCACAGGAGGAGCTGCCACCATCGGTGCCTGGAGGCTCCGCAACCGCTACCTACGCCGCGTCCCCAACGTCGGCTACCTCCTGCCACACACCCTCCGCAAGCGGACATACTATGGCTATGTGACCAGCGTAGGAGACGGCGATGGTTTCCGCCTATACCATACCCCAGGAGGCTGTCTAGCAGGCTTCACATGGCTGCGCAAGATCCCTCAGAAGAAGCAAGAGCTCAAGGACCAGACACTCAGCGTTCGCATAGCGGGCATAGACGCGCCGGAGTGCGCTCACTTCGGCAATGATGGCCAGCCATATGGTCAAGAAGCACTAGCTTGGCTGCGGTCGAAGCTCGAGGGTCGCTTTGTGCGCGTGCTTCCTCATAGTAAAGATCAGTATCAACGCATTGTGGCTACGGTGTGGGTGCGGAAGTGGGGGATCTGGAAGAGCGATGTTGGATTGGAGATGCTGAAGAATGGATTTGCTACTGTCTATGAGGCGAAGACAGGAGCTGAATTTGGCGGGAAGAAGGAGCAGTATTGTGCCGCAGAGACGAAAGCCAAGGAGAGGAAGGTGGGAATGTGGCAGCAGCCAGGGCTTGTGAATAAGATGCTGTTTGGCAACAAGCCCGGTTACGTTGAGACACCTAGGGACTACAAGTCGAGGACTGCGAAGCCGGAGGATGGGAAGTGAGACATATAACATCACTCTGGTCTTGAATTCATGCAGCTGGACTCACACACTGGATCTTCCAGGCATCGCTGTGGCAAGCACCAATCAGCAAGTACACGACCTGGGCTCAATATGTGATCGCGCATGAACGCGCATGGTCGGCACACATACAGAACGTCTGGACAGCTGCGGGGGCGTCGCTTGCATGAACAGTAGCAAAAGCAGCCCATCGAAGAACGCGGCAACGGTCTCAACTTCAATCCTCGTGCAGTGGCAAGCACTGCGCATCAGTACGCTGAGGGCCACAGTCATCCAGAGACACAACACGAGGTCCAGCGAGAGAGATCTAGTTCACGTGTACCCAGCGCTGCCAGCGACTCGAAGCAGTTGGAAGCACGAAAGCACCGAGGCTGCGCGAAGACGAGCGCTAGCTCGAGACGGAAGACTGGTCCTTCCCGTTGCTAAACATACACTCTGTCTTCTCAATCTATCAAATCAATACACAAGCACCCGCCACATTCGCTCCACAACCCGGTACCAACACCTGCGCCATCTATCCTCGCTTCTCACGCTTATCCTTCTTGAGATACTCCTGGTACTCCTCGTCCGTCAAGTGCCATAAATGAGTTGGCCTCAAAGACGAAGGCAGATGCTCATGGCGGGCCTTTTGGCAGAGCTTTGCCATGGTTGAACACTGCCGACGACTTGACATGGTTCCAGTTCGAGTTGAGGCCACGAACGGGAAGAGTCTTGTTGACTGCGCCGTTGCCTTTCTTGCGCAGTGGCGTCCTCTCCTCTCGTTCCTTCTTGGCATCGTCAGTGTACTTGGCGCGATGACTTATGGCTCTGCGCAGGGTGGGAAGGTCATGCTGCCATAGATCGTCGCTGACGGTCATGAGTACGTCGCGGACTTTTGCTTCTGCTTCTGCTTCTGCTCGGTCATGAGCTTCTGCTCGTGCGTTGAGCATGGCATACTGCCGAAGACTGATTGGTCGACCTTTGAGACCGAGAATCGGGTGCTTCCTGCGACGCTCCGAGGCCGTAGGAATGTGGTCCTCTTCCTCGAGGATCAGAAGTCCCTCGTCGTTATCGTGGTCTTCTGCTCCCTGGTCAGCCAACCCTTGCGCTCTCATCTCAGCTGTTAGCGCGGCCTCGAGTGCAGCATCAGCAGCGTTCTGCTCGTCGCAAAGTCGCTTCTCTTCGGCAGATGCATCGCGTTTCACTTCGTGAGCGGCATGGCCATTCTGGACCCAGCGCGCATACTGTCCATCCGTCGTGCCGCCCCTCATTGGCTGTTTTGGTTGTCTGATCGCGTTGGAGTTGGAGTAGCTGGAATGTGAGGTGTCCATCATGTCTTGTGGTTCAAGGTGGGAGTATCTGGCTTAGATGGAGATGGAAGAGACATCCGCAGGAGCACGAGCTTTTGTTCATCCTTTCAAACGTACTTCGCATCGCGTTGTCACTTTACGCCAGGGAGTGAAGTGTTGGCTGACTATCGTGGCCCTGTGTTGGCAGATTCACTTATGGACATCTTGAGGGAATTCACTTATGGTCAAAAGTCTGAAGACGGCACGAGCTGATCCCTCCACCAAAAGTGAATGTCGAGAACAAAGCCGAATACTGGGCAGCAAAGAAAAACGACCGCCAGCGTATCTGTGGGAATTACGGAGGGCTCGTTCTTGTGCTTCGCACACTAGTGCGATGAGTGCTACAGTACTGGCCTAGAAGACAGACGTATCTCAGAGCCCGAAGACATCAGAGTAAGTCAATCGCATACATCGACAATCTACTATGCTTCTAATGTCGCTGGCCCATTGTTGCCTGGCACAGTCTTGTCTCAACGACTAATTGACACATCGCCAGGCCCAGATCTGGAGACCATCCCAGGGTATAATACACCTATTCTCTTGAAGCGATGCTCGTGTCCTGGTATGTATCAATAGCATTGATGGGCTGCCATGAGTCGTCGCCATCAGTCATGGTAGTGTCCATATCCTCGTCCGCATCCACATCCACATCCACATCCATTCCCATCTCATCAAACCCAGCCCCATGATCTACTTCTTGCTCCTCTATGAGCCCAGCATACCGGCGGAAACTGATAGGTCCTTGAAGGGAACGTTGATGATCTTCTGAAGATTTGGCTTCGAATCTTGGAGCAAGTCTTCTTCGCCCTCAAGGATCGAAACGCCGTCTTCGTGTCCTGTGACCTTTTTGGCTCTTTTTGACGCTCGCGCGGGTCGGAAATGTGCAGGTCCTCTAGAGAGTCGATCCCGGGTGCTTTGCGTTTCTTACCGGACGGTGTATCACCGCTGGTCGATTGAGGGCTGTTCATCGCCAGTGGATTGAGCTCAACGACTTACTCCGGTATAGGTGAAGATGGAAGATGGGTTGACATACTAGAGCTGGTTTCATCCTTATGAATCTGTTAAAGATTGCGGGTGTTGTGCCTTCACTGAAGGCAGTGAACTCACCTTGACAGGTTGCGCAGTATCTGCTCATAGACGGTTCCTAGTGCACATGCGAGACTGCCTCCGACCGAAGATCATAGGAAATGAATGTCCAGAACAAAGGAGGGTAACATGGGCACGATGTCGACAAGTTCTCGAGAAGATGCTGTGGCTAGCGACTTCGATCGCTTGCTTTTGATTATGTACGATACATTACATCGTCGAATCACTTTCCTGGATCATCAGCGATATGAACCCGCCATATCCCACTAGTATCCATAGCCTGCTGGGGCGCTGACCTTGCCATAAAGGTTGTCCTGAATGCTGACAATGCCCACAGCAACAATGTTGCCATCAGTGGGTTTCTCATCGCTGCTGGTCAGGACGAGATACCTACGCGCACACAGTCAGCTTTGGCGACTACTCATGGGACTCACGGATGACTTACTCCTGTCCCTTCTGGACGCCCTGTGGCACAGTAACATAGTAGCAGTCATCGCTGGCCGCAAGGTCTGCAGAGACTGGGCCGGTAATGGTGATGAAATCTGAAGGAGTTGTGTCAGCCGAGGTACCACACGAAATCTGAGCGGAAACAGCTTCGACTTACAAGCAGCCTCAGCGTCGACGCTCTTGGATGGCGTGACCTTCAACTTGTCGCCCTCCTTGACAGGGCCGGTCGGGCTGACAACTGTGAGAGTTGGGAAAGCTTTGACTGGGAGAGCTGGGTTCTCTGGTGGGCAAGACACGATGAACTGAGCAGCGAGGGAGTAGACCTCATCGAAATCGAGTGGGACATCGAATGGTGATGGGAATGGGGACTTTGGCGGAGCCTGTTGCTGGTTGAGGTAGGCGGAGTGACGTGCCTCCACTGTGAGGATAGAGCCAGCGGCAGTAAGATAGTCCTTGTTGGCAATGAACTGCGCAGCACCAAGGTAAGCTGACACACCGACAGCCTCGAGAACGGCAGCTACGGCCAAGAAGGATGCAGCGTCGGTTGTGCCGAAGGCATAGGTACATGGCTTGACTGGGGTGACACCGGCAGCTAGGACATGTTAGATGCTTTCCTCAAGCGAATCAATCACGGGACATGGTCCTCACCATTCAAGGCGGTGCTCAAAAAGTCAACGTGAGTCTGCTCATCGAAGGAGATCTCTTCGAGGTTGTCGTAGAAGCCTGGGATGGCGCCAGCCTTCTTGAATTCTGCCGCACTGTAATTGGCGAGACCCTGTCTATAGAACTCGTTCTCGAGGTGCTCAAGAGTGAGAGCGTAGTTGACGATCTGGCCATCATTCGGTCCAGACGGGCGCTGCTCAAGGGGAGCAGCAGCTGCCAGCGCAGCGAACGAGAAAGCAGCGATCTTGGAGTACATCTTGCTCGGAGAATGTAAGAGGATCCAAACGAATGGCTGTAAACGAATGTGGTTGCTGCTGTGAAATGAGAGAGAATAGTGCGATAATGGCGTGGTGATATCTATACTCAGTTGTGCACATGATTTGACCCCTCAACAACAAGGGCAGTGGTTGAGATCCTGTATGCCGGATTTTGCGTTCGATGTGACATCCCCTCTTCTCTCATTTCCCATTTCGATAGAGCTCAAAGCTGCGTCCCTTCAGGATTGGATCCAGGTCCAACACGCGTGTTCCTGGGCACGTACAGTCTTCGTACGTCTACTCGTGTTAGTAGCCAATGGCGAGAGCCCCGATTGTTCCACAGCGTGAGGGTGAATGCTTCTTTTGGTCCTGGTAAGCAAGAGCTGTATCGAACAAGCCTCGCGGAGAGCACCTCAAGCCCCTTCTTCTTACTTCATCGAGCTTAGGCAGTGCTATTGTAGGACCTCACCTCGTCGGTTCCGGGCAGTACCGCACCGGATGAGACGAATACCACCACGGCGGCGTCTTCGAATTGCAGCAATAGATTACGGAAGGGAATCTCCAGGACATGTTCCATCTGCCTTCAACAAATTTGTCTTCCGCGGCTTCCTCGGATAGTGAGCCGAGTAGGTTCTAGACGTCTCGGTGTATTGCTTGTTGTTCGGCTGGTAGCCGGAAGTGGTGATCCATTGGGTCATAGGTCTATTCAGAAAGAGTGTGAACGAGATGTGGTAAGCAGTGCATCATGAGGGAGAGGCACAGAGGTGTGAGAAGACGGCCGCTTCCAAAAATATGGGTCGTGGTCGAGCAATAGCTCCCGCTATGGCTACATATGGTCAGATTGCAAGTATGGTCTGAGCATGAGAAAGGAGCTCTGGTTACTCCCTTTGCATTATTGACCACGAAATCGCTCGTGGCAGCCTGGAAGTATCGCAAGAACATTGAGAGACTCGCGCTGACAATATATCTCACCGCTGTACTTGGCGATAAGACGTAATCAAGAACTATATGTATTCCACCGGGGGTATCATTCCTCGTAACATAACACTCGGATCTCCTCTTCTATGGATTACACATCACACATCATCAAATTACCTCCCACAAGATCACTTGCCAACACATCAATACTCGCCGTCCTCGAATCCTCAACGCCAAAACTCACAAATAACGTATCATCCAGATACCCCTCGTACTTCATACCCTTGCCCTGCCAGCTAATACTTGTCACGTACAACATCTCATTCAGCGAGTTCCGCCCGCGAATCCAAAGCGGCTTCTCCGAAATCGCATGCATCTGGAATGGCGCCTCGCGCCTGTACATCATGACATATGGCTCGTAGCGCGCGTGCATGATTCCGCCCGAGTTGATTTTATGCTGATAGATTGCTACGACGAAGGTATTGGTAGCGTTGGGAAAGCATTCGCCGCGTTTACACATGGTGATGGAGAGACTGTTGCTTGCTTGGTGGATCGATGCCTTGACGTCGGTTGGGAGAGGGTGGAGTTCTGTGTGTTTCCTCCAGCAGAAGCTGTCGCTGGGTCGTGCATGCTCGGCGAGGTCTGGACCGACTGAGCCGTCCTCCTCGAGTTTGGCAAAGACGCGCTGAGGTGCGGTGTCGTGGTGGGCATATATAGTCTTGTTGAAGTCCCAGAAGAAGTAGAAGTTCTTCTCCATGTCGCCCCAAGGTGGCGGGCGCTGGATCTCGGTTGGGGTTTGGAAGATGTCGTTGCCACTTTCGTTGCCGCGGTAGATGCCCCAGTCCATTAGGAGGCGGAAGTCTTGAGTCCATTGGCCGAAGCAGGCGTAGTGGGACTGAGACCCATAGATGAGGTATGGAGAATCTGGGCCGTAGACGACGCGCGCATCGTGAGGGCCAATGTTCAAGTTCAGGGCCATAAGCTTGTCGTGGCAGTTCGGGCTAGATGTTGCGCCCACAGTCAAGGTGCCTCGCGTGTCCAGTAGGCAGCTGAGATTTCCACTCGCGTCGAATTGTGCATTGCAGACTAGCTCTTCCGACCATCCTGACGCGAATGGCCTCTCGCGATCGAACTTCTGCGCCACTGCAATCCAGGTGTCGTCGATGTGTGGGTGGGGAATGATGTTCGGGTTGATCGCCAGGAGGTTGCCGTCCTTGTAGAAGTTCACGGCAAAGTATTTGCCCTGCGGGACGCTCTGTGAACGGATCTCGTGCCACATAGACATGTCCGGCACATCGCTGGGGTGTAAGAGACCACCATGTACTTCTGATGGCAGGCCTACAGGCACTGCCGCTGACGTGTGATCACTTTCGCCATGTGATGCCTTGTGCTCCGGCTTCGTCTCTTGGCCCGTGAACTTATCCACCGCAGCAAATGGATTCGGGTTCGTGGAAGGTGGTTCGTGGTTGGGCTTCGGTGCTGCTGGTTTAAATGGTATAGTGCCCTGCTTCTCTACTCTCGATTGCCCAGGCTGGTTCTGCGGAGGCACAGCGCTCGCCAACCCTAGCCAGCCTTGCCCCTTGTGGAGGTTTGACCATTTCTTCAGGTACTGAGACGAGTCTTCTGTGAAGGACGGATTGTAGGAGAGTGTGACGATGGCTATGAAGCCCACTACCAGCAGTCCTGTTACCGTTATGAGGCGAGTCTTGCCTGCGACCAGCATCGCTGTTGTGTCAAGACCTTATATTGGCCTGGCAGAAGCACCGCGTGCGGTCATGAAACAGCACGTCCACCGCACAGCATTGCAGAAAGTACTGTATCTAGTGTCGGGCGTCCGTCGAGGAAGATGTGGGCGCGCTGGGCACAAACCGAGACTACTCGGCAAGGCTAACGAGGGAGCAGCCGTGGCGGTAACCTCATTTGGACCATTACAAAATCTACTTCACAGTGCTTGTCTGCCGTCGACGAGATGACGGGTGACAGGGCTTGGCTATCCATGCTGTGATGGGATCCGAAAGGCAACTCCTGCCAAGCAGACCTCTTTTGCTCGAACAGGACCAGTGGAGCCCTCGATGGTTCTCTCGAGACAGCAATATCACTGCCTCTTTCATGTGTGGCGCCGACCACATTCTACGCCCGGTAACTTGATCTCCTCATTCATTCTACTACCCCGCTTACTCCTGAGCCGCCTCAGTTCCCAGGTTTGCTCTCCTGCAGTTCTGCGGCGTCGGATCTTTCCGTGGGGTTCCCACACTCGCTTAAGCCTAGCTCATCTCCAATGCAGGCGCTCGAGTCTGAGCTTAATCGCGGCTCGTTAAAGACGTGGCGCAACGAGATGAAGTGCAACGAGAAGAGACAAGGAGAGGCACGCGATCACGATTGAGATTGCGACGGGCGAACCGTTTCGCTAGACGACAACGTGTAATATCCAATGTTCTAATGCTATGCCTGCTGTGAGGCTTTGCGCTGTTCGCGACTATGCGGCATTTCTGTTTGGGATTCCTTCTTGGGCTGGGTGAGCTGGTAACAATAAGCTGCGAACTTGATCGCGGGGTCGTCGATCAGGGCTGTCGTGAGCTCGGCGACGTACAATGTCAATGGCAGCAGTATGCACTGCGCCAGAACATAGTTCAGCTCCAGGCCGAAAGGTCCCCATTGAGGTAGCTTGAACGAATCTGCCCAGCCTGGAATGTTCAGGGCGTGGGAGTAGTTGACGAAGCCCACTGCAGCATAGAGGCGGTCGCCAATGATCCATAATATAGGGCCGTGCATCAGGTAGAACATGTATGATATCCGTCCAAGGTACTGGCAGAATCGCCCTTCAAAAAAGCGCTTCAGCCATGATATGCGTGGTATGCAAAGCACTGCGAGGAACGCGGCCCAGAACAAGAAGAACCAGCGATAGTCAAACACCGCCTGTGGCTTGAGGAAGCAAAGATAGTACCATCCAGGGGAGGCCTTACAATGATCCATTTCCGCAGAATTGCCGGGGGCTCCGCCGAGAAGAACACTGACGATCAGACCAACATAGGCCAGCGGCGTGCTGAATCTGCTCATAAATTTGACCCAGTCAGGCTGATTGTCGCTCAAGGAGAGTTGATCGATGTCGCAGAGAATCATGCCAGCGACGAACATGGAGTAGTAGGCTCCGTCCACAATGTACATGAAGTAAAAGCATAGCAGGAACTCGCACCATAGCCTGGCCGATCGCGTGCAGCGTGAGAAGGCCATAAGTGCAGTGTAGATGGTGATAGATCCTCTCATCTCGATCGGGATGGACCAGACGTGTTTCTGTTGCTGCAGAATGATGTCGCCGCCAGTATTCCAGATGTGCGTAAAGTTCTTGAGATCGCAATACCACATCCATATCTCATCGCGGAGATTGCTCTGTGGCTTAAAGTCCGATCCAATGCCTATGTGTGGCAGAATGACGAAGCCGAAGGTGACCACTATGATCGGCATGTACAGTCGCAGCCATCGTCTGAAGAGCGCTGATGCCACATTGTTCCCCAAGTTGACGTAGTCCGCGCTCTCAATCAACGATAGAGGTTTGGAAGAAAGGACGTATCCAGATATCACGAAGAACGTCGCCACTGCATAATGGCCTCCGCTGAAGAATGTCCTCACAACCGGGAAGGCTATGAAGTAGTATTCCTTGTCCCAACCGAATGTATTCTCAGCTTTTGCGCTACCGCCCATGATCGCATGTGCCCATAGCTGGTGGTGCAGACAATACACCATCAACGCAGCGAATCCTCTTATGCCATCCAGATATGCGGTTCGCCGCAGTTTCGAGGTCTTGGTCGTCTTCACCTGCAGAAACGAGGGTCTTAATCCGGACATTCTCGATGCTGCAAACTCCAGTAGCAGTGCAACCTGCGCCTTCGTCTTCGTCACGGGTGTCGGTGGTCGTTCATCTTCGTTCAGTGTCGAGTCTGAATCCACCTCAAGCTCGCCTTGCTCGAGCAGCCCCAGCGACTTCTCACTCCCCTGTGATTCCGCCATCTTTCCAAACAATACTGCGCAACGCTCACAAATACTCCAAGATGCTCATATCACGATAGTATGACAAGCAGGTGTATGTCGACAATGGGGGCAGTGGGCACTGCGTAGTTGGTAAGTTTGCTGTGGTTTGGTAGCCAACAGTCCCATCGGCTGTAATCGCAGGGACGAATGATGACTAGTTCTAGCAGCGCCGGGGCCAGTGGCGCGAGCACCGGACAAGCGCACAAGCGAGAGACGACCGATGGGGCAAGTTCTGCAGTCCCAAGTGCACAAGACACGAACGCGCTCCTCCTCGGCGGAGATGCGACCTCCGATGTGTTGAGCCTTGACAATTGCCACTTTCTTTGACCTCGGCGCGGCTCGTGTGATGACTCGACAAGGTGATCCGCGCGTCGCTGCAGCAGCACGCCTCACACACGGAAGTGTTCCTGCGTTTCGTCTAGTGCTGTGCGCTGAATGTCCACTCCCCGCAGACCAACCACCGTGGCAGTGGCACTCGTAGTGTCTAATAGGGTGAATAGAATAGTCTCTGTCCCGCCACTCGTTTGCTGGAGTGCCCGAGGCGAGCTATTGGACATGTGAAAGCCGATGTAGCCGCTTTGGTGGCGATCAACGCCGCAGCAATGTCGCACCACAGGTTGGTCGCAAGATCTGCCGTCGCCGTTGCCATCTGTTAGAAGCAAAGGGAGTCTAAGCACTTTTGTCGACCCCACCGTCGATCCTGTCAGTCACGGTAGAACAAGGTTTGCTGGGACACAACCAACGTGCAGCTCCCCCAGCCATGCCCCCGGTTATTACGCTTCCATTTCGGCTGGCCAAGGCCGGCGCTGAACTGTTAGGTGTTAGTCGGTATGCTTCAACTGGTCTCGCTGGGATGCCAACACGGCCACTAGAGACCCATGCCGATATGAATTGGACACACATTGAATGAGGAGTTCTGCTGTCTGTCCTTGCATGACGTTTCTCTAATATCCACACACCCACACTCGCTTTCCCTCGCTTGAGTCCTGTCGCCGCCGCTGTCGCTGTTTATATGCTCATCCCTTGTTGAACGGCAGCAGCAGCAGCAGCAGCAGCAGCAGCAGCCATAGCTCGAGGATCACAGCACATACATTCGCTAATCGGCATTGGATATCCATGGGGCGAAGGAAGTCGCGCTTCGTCGAGGAGAAGTTGAAGCTGATGAGTCCCACGCGAAAGGAGGGCCTGCAGTTTGGGGTGCCGAAGCAGTTGCAGAGAGTGTTGCTACCAGCCTGCGCCGCGCTGCTGTTCCTGTTCTTCGTCACGGCAGGAAATTGGAGTAGCGCAACGGAAGGGGTGAAAAAGGTGCTGCACAAAAGGCCCATACACTTTCCACGAAAAATATGGCAAACATGGAAGGTCGACCCTATGCGCTTTGAAGAGAGGGATCACAACACTGCACAAACGTGGATTATCAAGAATCCAGAGTACCGATACGAAGTCCTGACGGACCAGAACGACCTGGCGTACGTCGAGACGCACTTTGGGCCAGAAGGCCTGAACCGCCCCGACATCGTCTTCATGTACAAGGAGCTCACAGCCCGCATCATCAAGGCTGATCTGCTGCGGTACATGATCATGTATGTCGAGGGCGGCATCTATACCGATATCGACGTCGAAGCCCTCAAGCCTGCGAACCACTTTATCCCTCAACGATGGAACGAGAAGGATGTGGATATGGTGATTGGTGTCGAGATTGATCAACCTGAGTTCAAGGATCACCCCGTGTTGGGCTCCAAGAGCATGTCTTTCTGCCAATGGACATTCATGACGAAACCACGGTTACCCGTAATGCTGGCCCTGATCGAGAACATCATGCTGTGGCTTCGCGATGTGGCCGTGCAACAGAACAAGCCGATTTCTCAGATTGAGCTCGATTTCGACCAAGTCATCAGTGGAACTGGTCCATCTGCTTTCACTAAGGCGATCCTGGCGGAAATGTCGAAGAACACGGGACGAACGGTCACATGGGATGAGTTCCATGACCTGAACGAATCGAAGTTGGTTGGCGGCGTGCTTGTCCTGACTGTTGAGGCATTTGCTGCTGGCCAAGGACACTCCGATTCTGGCACACACGAAGGGCGCCAAGCGCTGGTTCGCCACCACTACCACGCGTCCGGATGGCCAACAGCCCACCCTAGATTCAACCACCCAATGTACGGCGAGGTTGAGCGCTGCAATTGGGTACCTGACTGCGTACGCGCGTGGGACGAGAATACTGCCAACTGGGAGCATATGACACCAGAAGATAAGATGCGGCAGCTTGAAGTTGCGCGCACGAATGCCGAGGCAGCCCAGAAACAGGCCGAAGACGCGTACCGGGCAGCAGAAGCCAAGGGCGAGGAAGGACCTCCTCCACCACCGCCTCCAGGCGCACCGGGCGCCCCTCCTCTCGCCGATTTCCTGAATCCAGAGTGAACTGGATTGCGTTAGAGCGGAAATTTGCTTGTTTGACGCGTATACCATCCATGTACAGAAGGCGTTCCGGCGAGAGCGGTAGACGGCCACAGCAGGCCCAGGCAGCATTGGGTGGGCGTTACTCCTACCTCTTATTTACACAGACATCTTCGAACCGTCCGCGACTCAGCGAATTGGCGCATCGCGTGGCGAATCGCGGCATTCCTGCTATTGCCAGGATAAAGCGGGAGCCGCCGAGGGAAAATGGCTGTTGGCAGGTGCTTCGAAGTTCTTGACATTGGACACTTTGACCAGGTCAGAACCAACCACAGCAAAGATTTGGAGGGGAGGGGTCGATGAATAGTGTCGTGCTCCGACTGCAGCAGGGAGGCTACGAGTTCACGACTGGAGGTGATGAAGACGGCAGGACGTTATAGAAGCATCCAATCATGATAATCGCGTGGTCGCAGGCCAAAGCAGCACCACCTGCTATTCCGCAAGTCTCAGTATCGGCAGTGACAGTGGTACATCATCTTGTCAATGCAGCGAACAGCTGACGGCGCAACCGCAGGACAAAGCCTTCGTTACGTGAACTACCGCGACGACTCCCTCTACTTGATAATGGTCTCCTGGCCACTACACGATCCTCTGCACGAGGCCCGCAAGAGGCGCAACTTGCACCTGATCCGCCGAGCAGAGCGTACAGAGCAACCACGTCCCAGCGAATGTACGACGAGTCCGAAGTACATGATCTGTCCAAGTATCCCACTCAAGATTGAGGCAGTGACAGAAATCGTCGGTAATCGATGTGATTTGTCGCTGCATTGAGACTTTATTACCGAGGAGATTTCGACCTCCTCTTGCAGCGCTTATTGTTCCGCCCAACCTCGAGGGAGACGCCAGGTGGTGGGATTCCTTCAAACCGTCCCTGTGATGGGATTTTGTATATAGGGATAGCGAGCGGCTTGTCAACAGCTTCTACGGACCAGAACTGGCGATTCTACACCGCGGACATGTCCATGAGCATAGCGATCCACACTTGCTTAGAGCATCTAGCTGTCAGGCATGTTCTCCACACGTTGGCGCAAAGACTTCACATTATGATTCCCTCGCTCGAAGACTTCTCGTCAACCACGCGACAAGTTCCCTGTAATTGCTCGCGTCCCGCTACCAAGGGTCTAACAATGGTCCAACCGTGTACTTTCCAACGTTGCGGTAAGGACTATCTTAGCTGAGTAGCCTATTTACGCCACCCGTGGTTCTGGGCTTTTGGTAGCTTCTTCAACATGTTTAATTGCAGAGCCGTGCAGCGCCGCCTCAAGAATTGAACATCAGTCCGAACTTATGAGAACCATGGTACACGATGACTTCAAGTGCCAGGATGCTGTATCGTGGTCGCCGTCGATTCAAAGCAGAAGGAGATTCGTACTGTTGCAACCTAGCAGCGACCCCCGACGAGAACTTCCATTTCATCTGCACGTCGCACAACCCTCCCGCCACCAGCAGGCACATGCAACCCATGGAATTCAACCCCCAACCGCCTTGCCAACCTCATCTCTGCCCACTTCCCTCATTGTCTTCGCATCGGGACACAGCAGATGACTGTTTCCCGTCTCTCCATCGAACACTATACTCAGAACATGCCATGGCCCCAGCCGAGGAAGTGGCCACTGGCGAGAACGTGAAACCAAGTCTTTGAGTACAGCGCATCAGCTAGCTGGCAGCATGGCAAGCAGTCTGGCTCTGGCTGCGGTCCTGGCGGATGTCTTGGTCTTCCTTAACCGCGAGTACGTCCTTCCTCTATACATGATCCAGAACGGCGCTGGGCCGACCCTCGCCGAAGGTACAGCAGATACCGATCTTGTCCATTCTGGTGGCTTAGCAGAGTATGATGTCCACAACTTATACGGCACTATGATGAGCACTTACTCCGAGAACGAAATGCTGGCACGACGACCCGAAGTGCGCCCTCTCGTCAAACACTCGAAGCACTTTTGCTGGCGCCGGCAAGGACGTTTCCTACTGGCTTGGCGACAATGTATCTGGCTGGCTCTGGTACCGGATTTCGATGGGCCAACAGCTACAGTTCGTTCGCCTCTTTGTATCAGATTCCAGTCGTCGGCTCTGATATTTATAATTTGCGGCCTTGGTGTAAACACTACAAATACTCTCTGTGCTCGTTCGGCCACTTTGGGATCATTCTCAACCTTCCTTCAGCTAAGTACTGGAAGGGTGAACAGCACCGACTAAGTAATACGCCTTTCCAACATTCCTAATTCGAGGATAGCTAAAACTCTTCTGTCTGGCAGAAACCACGCAGAGATCTCTTCCCATCTACCAGGAATTCTACCGCTGGCCTATCGTCGCCCCCGGCGCAGCACGTAATGCTCTCAGAATGAGATACCTCCTGCTTGACTGCAAATACACAGCCATGCACCGCCAGTCCCAAAAATGGCCCGCCATGTCTGAAACCCATTGTTCTTCAACTCCCCGGAGGACACCGACACGTCCCCAATCGACCTACAATTCTTCTACAGAGAAGGTATCCTTAGGATAGTCAGCCCAGTCACCGAGGAGAACTCTCCAATTCCGTCCAATACTACCTGCCGGACGCCATCTTCTACGATTTTCGAGACTGGTAAACCAGTCCATGGCGAAGGCACCTGTGTCACAGCCGAAGGACTTTATGATGAGATTTCAGTCCCACTACAAGGGCGGCCGTATCTTCCCTTAGCGAGTCGAGAGTGCGAAGACGACTACCGCATTATGAGCGAAAGGTTTTAAATATCGTCGTAGCGCCAGGTCTGGACGGCAAGGCTGAAGGTTTCTTGTTTATTGATGATGACCGGTGAGTCGTTGGTACAGGACGCGGTCTCGGAGATTGAATTCGAGTACGACAGGGGGACGCTGAGTATGACCGGAAGCTTTGAGGACGGTGCTGGTGTAAACATTGAGGGTGTCACTCTGCTGGGTGCGAGTGAGGCGCCGAAGAGGACTGATGAGGATGTGGAGTATGATAGGGAGACCCAGAAGAGGGTTATTACTCTTGAGATGCCTCTGACGAGCCCTCGTGAGGTGAAGATGTATGACATGCGTCTAAGGCAGAGATATAGTGAGACGTAGCTACACACTCTCTGGCATCCTGCAATCTGATAATGTCAAGACTCTCGGTCTGGTGGTTTGGTGCCGTGTTCCTAGACCCTAAACTGCGAGACCCTCGGAACCAGATAATCATACGCTCCCTGCCTGAAGTCATCCGTAGTCAAAGTATTACCCAACAGCCCAAAATTCAGCAACTGAGTCGTGGCATTGGTCCATGTAGGCCAGTCTCTAATCAATGCATTCGTATTGCTAGCCGAGTTCGGATTAAGGTCATTGATGAAGTTGAGATAGTAAGTATGAATCGATTGTCCAGGAATCGTCGTCCCCGTTGGCGTAAAGAACGCAAAGATGACATCCGTAGCGTGGAACGTGCCAAGAATCGGTGTACCGTAGGAGTACGTCGAAAGGTAGCTCCAGGCTGTGACGCCCTGCTTGGTGATCAGGTCGAGGTAGGCGCGACGAGTCAGGGTGAAGGTGATATCGCCCAAGATGGCGGCTATGCGCTTGAATTGTGGGTAGATGCTGTTCAGGGCGCCGGTCCTGAAGGGCGAACCGTCAGGCTGACCGAGTAAGATCTGGTCGGGGTATTGCGCGGTGAGACCTCGCATGTTCTCGACGGCGTTGGGGTCGGATGGGAAGTATGTTGCTAAGTAAGTGATGAGTTGGTCATTGGTGGTGATGTTCTGTGCGAGGTTAGTCGTCAATCCCGGTTGGGCTTGATGGTCATCAAACATACAGATTGCACCAAGCCGAAGAGGGTGCCCTCATCTTCTTGATCTCCAACGATGATGGGAACCTTAGCGAATTTGCCGCTTGTGATGGGTACTTCTGGGCTTTGCGAGAAGAAATTGTTACCTATCCAGCACATTAGCAATGAAGTGAGGTTCGCTCCGCAGATCGAAAGGACACTGACCAGGATCCGGGCGTGGCAGATATGACAGATCCAAAGAACTGTAGCTGAAGATACCCGGCACCGAGGTCACGGCTCGCTGGAAGTCGTTGTATGGAAGAGCGCGTAGACAGCTGAGCGAATCAGTCGAGCCAGCACAGGAGCTGCTGGCAACGACCTTATCGTATATTGCTTGCGCTTTGGGAGACGAGACATCCGTTGCAGGGATCACGGCGCCACTGTTCATGATGCCAGCTCTAAAGAGTGGTTTGCCGTTGTAGGTATGCTGTGTGGTATCAGTATTGAATTGACCGGCTACATGTATTCAGCGAGTCCTCACGTCGCCATCATTGATGATGGTGTGATCAAGGACACTGATCGCCCCAGCAGATTCTCCCTAAATGATCGTCAGTCTCCGGCTCCCATCGCCAGTATACTATAGCGACCTACCCAGATGGTGACCTTGTCTGGGTCTCCACCGAAGGCAGCAATGTTGTCCGCAACCCACTGTAATCCTAGACGTTGATCACGAAGACCAAGGTTTGTGGAGCCTTCGGCAGCTAGTTGCTGCCCTGCCAGGAAACCGTAGCCACCGACTCTGAGCAGGCTGTCAGTAACTCATGTCATTCAAGGCTCGACTTCTCTACACACCTGTAGTTGACAGCCACATAGACCACTGGCTTTCCAAGGTTCACACTTGATGTGACGAAGTTAGTGCCATCGTACCTAGTAATTAGCCATGTCAGTAAGTCACTCGACTTGGGTCTAGCGATGCACCGACATAGCGCTCCATCCGGCTTCAAACCCCCCACCGAAGATCCAATAGATCACAGGAAGCTTGGAACTGCTAGTCGTCCCGGCAGGACGCTGCACAGTGATGGTCAGGCAGTCTTCCTGTTGATTGATCGCGGTCTGGCCGATGGGCGAGTTGATCACTTCCCCTATAATGTCGGAAATTATGGAGCTAGGCAGTCCAGAAAGCTGAAGATTAGTATCGAGGTTGTCGACTTGGAATGCAAACTGAGGGCATGCTGCGGCTGGGGCTGTCGCTTGGATAGTGCCGAAGCCTTGGGAGAGCACCTGTGGTGGACGGAGGCGAAGATTGCCCACGGGAGGCTGTGCGTAAGGAATACCACTGAAGGCTTCCTGGAGAGCCGGTCAGCTTTGCGGTCATTATCGACCTCGACACAACTCACGACCCCACCACTGGTCTTGCCTACGACGGTTCCATTTTGAATCGAGACTGAGGGAGCAGACTGGCGCTCCAGCAAAGGGACAGCCAGGGCGTTTGCCACGAGGCTGAATCGCAGAGCCGTCTTCCACATAGTCAACGACCTGAAAAGGGTCACAGTGCATGGGCTTGGTCGCTGTTGCTCCGGCACGCGTACATGACAGTGAATTTGGGCCGGGAGCTGTCGGGGTTGAATGCTTCTGGTGAGCGTAAGTAATCATGCAGGTGGAGCGAGGTATGCAAATTCTGATTCCGCCGTGTAGTTCCGCGGTATGCGCCAAATACATGAGACATGTTCGTATCGTGGCAAGATATACGAGTCGTGGATTGAGATCGGCGGGGAGGTGGTGTGAGAACGGGCATTGCTCCGGTATGAGCCGAAGATGCTGATCCTTCGCCTCGATCTGCATCCTTGCTGCACCTTTGAGCAACATCCCCGGTGCTGTCTTTTGATGAGCAGCAGCAGCGACGCGCGGGCAGCTAAACTAAATCTAATCAATACTTTGTTGAGTGCCCCCCCTCATCTTTGATTACAGTACAGCTTGATAGCGCTTGCGCATAAACCTACGCCAGGCTGTAGCGTCTGTGTGTTTCGAGAAGGTGAATCACTATCGTCGGCAATACCGGCGCGAACCGCGCGGCCAGCGCCGACGCACGGTCCATGCCACCGTTCACCTCGCACCGAGGCTGTTCTCTGCACTGCCTTCACATGCATAAAATAATCGAAGTGGACGCCGGACACTCCTCTTCGTTTGGCGATCCAACTCGACACCAAGGCGCTGAATAGTCGTGCCATGTATGATCAGGTTCGAATACATCCAGTAGCTCAACCGCCACTCCACCCTCTGGACTTCCTAGCTTACGCTGCTAGTACCCGTAGGCTAATACTTGTACCTGAACTCCTTGTTCTCAAGGTCTGCAAGGTCCTCAAATTCCATGTCCTGCCGGTGTCTGCTTCGCTTCCAGCCATCTCGCGATCCCGCCTTCGGTTTTGCCATACGTAGTATTTCAACAGGCAAAAGGGTCAGGAATGCCTGCAAACGTTCGACCCACATGTCGACCTCCTTCTTGAAGGTCGTTCTTATCTCACTGGCCAGTTTCTTCAGCTGATTGGGAGTTGTCAGCAGGTAGTAGGTTAGCCCACTCACGAGGGGGCTGTCGTCTCAATTCCTATCGAATGAAGATGTCAGCCGCGGGCGAGTACCGTGTGACGATGAAAGCACGGAATAAATTGGACGCATGACCCAGTTCGAGCATGATCGGCATTTCCAGCATTGACAATGTCGACTTCACCATCTTCTGAACGGGAATACTGGACGGGATCCTTCTCGAGCATGGGTTGGCCGGCTCCATTCGCAACACTCACACTGACAATGGCAGAGAGGAGACAGATACCATCACCGCACTTGACCATCACCACCAACAATCCGACCAACGTCAATAACATGGCATCTCAAACAAAATTCTCTTTCCTCAGCCCGCCAGGGTTCCGAATTGTCATTACCCATAATCGGCTTCATTCTCTACTTCCCACTCGAGTCACACAGAGCTGCCACCATCAAGGAGTTCCTCCAGCGGATCTCTCTCAGAGATTACCACAAGGAAGCGGCGGAGTGCTTGAAGGGCGAAATCGAACGAATCGATCCGACCAACGAGAACACTCCATTTTTGGGCGCAATCGTGGAGCGAACCTCACAGCCCGTAGGGGTAGAGCGATGGAGAAAGATAACCAAGGCTACTGGGATGCTTTAGACCCGAAGGTGTGTCTTGGCTGGTGCATGTGGTCGCGACACTTTACTGATATTATCTAGGCCAAGGAGAAAGAGTCAAAAGCTCACCGCAAGGGGCTCGAGCTCAGCAAAAAGTTGAGCATTGTGCTCGGTTTAAGAAGCTTGCTTCTGAATTGGCGGACGTGGCATGACGACAGAATTCCATCAACCATGATGGAATTTTGCCATTGACGCATTCATGATCAAGAATCGAAACAGCATCGATCCGATCGTACCTTGCATCATGACTTCCACAGCGTCCTAAAGAGGCAGGTAAGCGACCAATCGGACCACATCCAGGACATCGCCTCAACTCTGTTGCAGATGGGGTACAGAATGTCGAAATGGAGTCGTCACGAGTAGAGCAGGTCAATGGCATGCATAAGACGGCTGCTTCACCCAGTGGTCCTGCTGTTTCTTCCGCAACATCATCCCAAATCCTCCCCAAAAAGTCCAAAAATACAACACCATGTCAACCACGGAAGATAAAAGCAACATTGCCGCCGGGCACAAGGCTAACTTGAGCAACCCAAGTATGATCACAACCTCAAGACTCACAACGATAGCTCCTAACATCATCTCAGACACATCTGAGGAGTCCAAGCAGCACAGCAAGCAGGTGCTCGACTCGCTCGGTGGCGAGGACGCCTTCTATGGCCAGGACAAGAAGGGCGATAGTGCTGCTGGTGCCGGCATCGGCAACGACAACAACATCCTGGGTGGACATAAGGCTACATTGAATAATCCGAACACCTCGGAGGAAGCAAAAGAGCACAGCAGGAAAATCCTGGAAGAGGCCGGTGCGAAGTAATTTGCAAGTAGCTCGGAGTGCGGCACAAGGAAGAGGGCAATGTAACACCAAGTCTTCGTCCCATTTTCGTCTCTCTGTTTGCCGCAGGCCGCCAGGTCAAGGTCGTTTATACTGATTCAGATTAAGTGTATTATACCACGCGAACGCACGTGACAACGCTGTTCCATAATACATTACTTTGCAGTCAATGACCTGCTATCTATATAACGCCATCTCTTTGGCGGTTAGTAACGATAGAGCATATCTAGAGCGAACAAGCAAACCTGCTTTGGCTTGACCTTGCATCATCGAACTGATACCTTCCAAAACAGCCAAGTGTGTGGCCAATTGGAGGGTGCTCTGGCGGATGGTCTCAACCCCATCAGTCTCCAGGTACAAGATGTCGACATTCCAACGTCACGCAACGCACACCCATAGTCGCTTATCCCCCGGATTCGTGACAATACCCTTGTTCTATCTCGAGTCTCGCTGAACCCAGCTTCCAACATCCAGTACCGATACGGAGAAGTTCCCATCATGTCGACCACGGGAGACAAGAGCAACATCATCTCAAGCAACAAGGACACAACTGGAGAGATCAAAGTATCAGATACCTTGCCCTTTACGTTCCCGGAACATTCCTGACGCGGTCCAGATGCATCTGCAGAGTCCAAGCAGCATAGCAAGCAGATTCTCGACTCGCTTGGCAACGAAGCCAACGCTGATGACAAGAGCAAGATCTTGAGTGCACACAAAGCCACTGTGAACAGCTCGAACACATCGCCAGAGGCGAAGGATCACAGCAAGAAGATTCTTGACGAAGCTGGTGCCAAGTGATCTGCAGATCCCGGACTAGACAGCAGTTGCCGAATTACAGAGCCTTTGCCGGAGCTCCTTCTTTCATTAGCCCATTGTTGGTTATAGCTCCCCAACCACCACCGCGTGGCGTGTTGATCTGAATATACTCCCCAGGCTCTAGGTCGATGACTGCTTTGCCTCCCAAGTTGACTCCAACTAGGTCTTCAGTAGGACCAGTCTTCTTGAACACGATATTCTTGCCTGGCTCCGCGTCGTCGCCTCCCTCCATGCCGTACGGTGCAAAGACTCTGCGGTCACTGAGGATACTGAACTTAAGAGGCATCCGGGCTTCAATCTCCCTTGTGACCCCGTTGCCGCCGCACCATTGTCCTTTGCCACCGGAGCCTTGTCGAATGATAGACTTTCGAACCAGTACCTGTGTCCTTTTCTCAACGACTTCGGGATCCGTCATGCGAGTGTTGGTAGAGTGTACCTGTGTAGCGTGCTCGCCGTGCCAGCCAGGTCCGGCGCCGCAACCACCACCAATTGCTTCGCCGAAGTTCCAGCCGGGCGTGATCGTGCCTGTGGCAGGGTCTCTGCCTCCGGTCCCCCAGCCAAAACTACTGGCGCAGCCCTGGAATGCAGCGACAACTCGGAAAGCTTTGAGAATCGTGTCCACGACTCTCTGGCTTGCGATCGTACTGCCGCATATTGCTACGCCTGGACCGGGATTGAGGATGCTGTTCTTGGGTACGTTGATGGTGATTGGTGCGAGACAGCCTTCGTTCAATGGAATATCCATGTCTAGCAAGCAGCGGATAGCATAGATCACAGCTGAATGTGTGATTGATATGGGCGAGTTGAAGTTACCCCAAGTCTGTGGTCCTGTACCCTCGAAATCGAAGGTAGCAGACCCAAATTCCGGATCGATCGTGATACGAAGCTTGACCGGTGTACCATCGTCATAGTGATCGACCGCAGAGAATGGCTCAGGGTGTTTCCGAGCAAGCTTACGCAAGAAAGTGCGTACAGCGAGCTCGGCATTACTTTGTATGCCCAGCATAGCTTGATGTACCGATCCCACACCTGTCTCATGGCAAAGCTTCTTGAGTAACGTGATACCACGCTGATTTGCGGACATCTGTGCCTTCAAGTCTGAGATATTGTCCTGAATCCTTCTCGTAGGCGCGCAACCAGGAAAGCTGCCGGCCTCGTAGAATGCCGTCCGCACTTCGTCGTCCAGGAAGTGTCCATCGCTTGCGATCTTCATGCTTTCGACGCTGATGCCCTCTTCCCAAAGCATCTTGCTCTCTGGCATCATGCTAGTGATGCCTTTGCCACCGATGTCGGTATGATGCCCACGGCTAGCGACGTAGAAAGCGATAACCCCGTCGATGAAACACGGCGTGACAACAGTCAGATCAGGTAGATGTGTACCGCCCCACTCAGGATGGTTTGTGAGGAGCACATCACCTTCCTTCAGCTTGCCATCCCAGTGTCGATGTTGAGCCTGTATAGCGAACTGCATGCTTCCAAGGTGAATCGGAATGTGTGGAGCGTTAGCTACCAGCTTTCCTTCCGGTGAGAAGATGGCGCAGGAGAAGTCGAGCCGCTCTCTGATACTCGAAGAGATTGAAGTCCGTTGCAAAGTGTTGCCCATCTGTTCAGCAATCGACATGAATCGATGTGCGAAGACTGACAGATTGATAGCATCCATGTTGGTTGAATAAGTCGTGGGTCGACTTACGGTCGTCTTCTCCAACACTATATGGTTGCTGAGAATGTATGCAACAAAGCCCTTCTCCACTAGGATAGTCTGGGTGGCGTCTATCAAAAGTGTCGGACCTGACACTGCTGTGTCCTTTGGCACGTCAGATAAGATGTGTATTGGTATGCTTTCTGCAGTCTGGCTCAAATATGCCCACTGTATACCGCTTGGCCTGGAGCTTGATCGAGACTTCTTTGCTTGCTCGAGCTCCGCTGCAGGAGGAACGCTCTTCACCACAGTACCTGCAGACGCAGTGCCCCTAACTTGTATAGCGTCAATGACAATCCTACGATCCATCGTAAAGGCAAATTCTCGGGCGTGCTCGTCTGTAAAGCTTTGACCATAGTCTTCGTCTTGAGGCGTTGGAATGCTCAACGAAGTGTCAGTGCCAAAGTATCTAAGACTGAGTCCAGTGTCGAAGTCAATGGCATCAGGGTCAGCACCTTGGCTAACTAGCTCTAGTCGGAGGGCTTGCCGCATGTCTTCAATCTTGCTTCGAACTGCTGGCAAAGTTTCAAATGCCCAGACACCCGAGAAGGGAACGCGAATCTCGTGCTGAAGCTTAGCCTGCGAGATACCGTACGCTGAGAGCAGTGAGGAGTGCTTATGTATAAGAATAGTCTCGATGCCGAGCTTATTGGCGATAGCGCATGCATGCTGCCCACCAGCTCCGCCGAAGCTGACAAGATTATGTTTAGCGGGATCATAGCCTCGTGCTTCAGTAGTGTTACGAATCGGCCTGCTCATCGCTTCGTTGGCCACGTCCAGAAACCCCAGTGCCAGTTCCTCTGCTGAGATGGTGCTGCCAGTGCTCGCGTTGAATTCAGACACAAGAACCGTGAACTTCTCCTTGACGACGTCTGTATTCAGTGGCTGATCGGCGTTCTCGCCAAATATGGCTGGGAACGAGGACTGCACGAGTCGTCCGAGGAACAGATTTGCGTCCGTGACCGTCAAAGGACCGCCATTGCGGTAGCAAGCAGGTCCTGGGAATGCACCGGCACTTTCTGGGCCTACCGCGAGCAGACCATTTCGTAGTGATAGAATCGATCCACCGCCAGCCGCTACAGTCGAAATGTTCAGCATCGAGGCTACAATGCTCCGATCCGCGATCTTGGTCTCGTGAAGGAAATCATATGTGCCGTCATATCGACAAACATCCGTGCTGGTGCCACCCATATCGAAGCCGATGAGCGGGACGCCATCTTGAGGGTCATAGCAAGACTGTGCTATACCGACGACACCGCCAGCTGGACCACTGAGGAGCGCTTCGTTGCCCCTGAACTTTCTGGACTGGCGTAAGCCGCCGTCGCTGCACATAAAGTCGACTCGTTGCGGGAGGCGGCTGAAGCCCTTCTCGAACTTCGAGACATAGTCCTGCACGATCGGGGACAGATATGCTTCGGAGCACACTGCGGTCGCTCGGTCAAGGAGCTTTATGGCCGGATGTGTCTCATGTGATGTGGTGATGTGCTGGAAGCCCAGACCCTTGGCTATGCGAGCGACAATCTGTTCATGGTCCGGGAAAGCCCATGAGTGCATCAAACAGATTGCTACTGACGTGTATCCTGCCTCCCTGAGTCTTGACAGCTGGCGACTTACGGCGTCCTCATCCGGTCTCTGAATCACTCTGATGAACTCCCCACTGGCTGTTCTCGTTACATCTGTATCCAGTAACAACTCTGCCTCCGGCCTAGGACATGGGTTGAGATCATGGTCTTCGATCGTTACTCGCTCGTCAATCTCAATCACTGTGTCGTGGAGAGCCTTGGGCTTGACAACTTTGAGGTCGAATAGCTTCGGTCTTGTTTGGTCGCCCACAACGCAGACATCCTTGAAGCCTTTAGTGGTGACGAAAGCAAATCTTTCACCTTTATGCTCCAGCAAAGCATTCGTCGCTATGGTAGTTCCGATTCTGCAGCTTGCGATGCTCGATCCGTCAAGCTTCTCGCCCTTCGAGATCCGCCGACCTTCGACCCGTTCAAGGACCCGTCTGATCCCTTCGCTCGGCGCATCTTCATAGTGCTGAGAATCTACTGACAGCAGCTTGAAAACAATATCGTCTCGTCCATTTACTTGTGCAATCACGTCGCAGAATGTGCCTCCACGATCGATCGATATGTGGATAGCTTTGTCAGAGACTTGTGCGTCGGTATGATCGCGAGTGTTCTCCAGGTATGGACTCATCGCTGTGAGGCAACGTGGTGCATAAGTCAGTAGCATTTCTGTGATCAGCCTTCGTCGGAGGATGTAGTCGAAGATCGTCAAAACGTGGTACATGGCCCGTAGATGAACCGACGCCGTCGGCCAGGCTAGTGACAATAATCCCTGCCAGTGTGCTCTGTGATAGGCCAAGGTCATCCACTTTGGATCCAGTATACCAAGTTTCGATGATGGCGTGCTCGAGATATGAGTACATCTACACCAGACAGGAAGTTTCTGTGTTGTGGCGCACTAGTTTCATTATCTCGACTTCAAGTCAACTGTCTGGGTGCTCCATTTATGCACTGAGTTTACGATCCGTCCGCGAGGTTGGAGATGACAACGACACCAGAGACGAAGACCAGTGCTGCAGAAGAAGTCGCGCCTGTCAAAGCTAAGCTTCAGGACCTGGACCACGACCATGGCCACGAGAAGAAGAGGAACAAGCTCCGTCGACTGCTATGGGATTCTCTGGATAAATCGCCCCAGGAGCGCGCCTTCGTCAACAAGGCTGACTGGTTCATCATGTCGTATGTCTGCGTCGCATACTTCGTGAAATACCTCGACCAACAGTGAGCGCATATCGTTCTTTACACGTTGGGTACCGCCATTGACTGACCTGTCCAGAAATGTAACCAACGCCTACGTCTCAGGCATGAAAGAGGATATCGGCATGTCCGGCCAGGACTACAACCTGCTGCAGACGATGTTCACCGCCGGCTATGTCATCGGGAACCTAGCATCTCAATTGATCATGCTGAAAGTCAGACCATCAATCTTGCTGCCTGCCTTCGAGTTCATCTGGAGCCTGTTAGTGATGGCGATGGCCGGAGCACAGAACTTGAACACGCTGCTCATATTGAGATTTTTCATCGGACTGCTAGAGGCGAGCGCATTTCCAGGAATCCTTACGTTACTCGGGAATTGGTACAAGCCAGAGGAGCTCGGAA
Source organism: Nothopassalora personata (assembly GCA_033816765.1). Lineage (NCBI taxonomy): Eukaryota > Fungi > Ascomycota > Dothideomycetes > Mycosphaerellales > Mycosphaerellaceae > Nothopassalora > Nothopassalora personata. Next base: position 917,925 of record CM066291.1, read on the forward strand.
AACGGTCATCGATCTTCATCGCTACGTCCGCCGCTGGAAGTATGTTCTCGGGATATCTGCAGTCGGGACTATATTCCGGTATGGATGGCAAGCACGGACTAGCTGCGTGGCGCTGGCTCATGATATTCGATGGTATTATTGGCATTCCGGTATCGCTGTATGGCTTCTTTGCCGTACCCGATAGTCCGACCAACACACGGGCGCTCTGGCTGAATGCCAATGATCGCGAGATTGCCAAGGCCAGAATGGAACAGGTTGGACGGAAGCCACCAGCAAGACTGACATGGAAGATCGTGAAGGAAGCTCTGTCCATGTGGCCGATGTGGTTGTTCCCAATTGCATTCGCCTGCCATGTTCTGGGCATCCGCGTTTACAACTATTTCAACATCTACCTGAAGAGCACCGGCCAGTATTCCGTGCAGGATGTCAACAATATACCTACTGCCGGCTATGCATACCAGATTGTGATGGCATTGATCTACGCTTGGGTCAGCGATTATTACCAGACAAGGTGGTGGGTTATCTGTGTTGCTTGCCTGATGTCGATGATTGGAACCATCATCTTGTGCGTCTACCCGGAGCACAACACGGCAGCAATGATGGCTGGCTGGTTGTTGACGTACGGTGAGACTGGTGCTGGCGCCTTGATGATGACAATGGTAAATGAGGCATGTAGCTTTTCCAGTGAGCATCGCATCATCACGATAGGTTGGACTGAGGCTTTCTCGTACGCCATGAGCGCATGGGTAATATTGTTCGCCTACCCGTCTGGAGAGGCCCCCAGGTTCAGCATCGGGTATGAGATGGCCACGATGTTCTTCGCCATCGAAATCGTGGTCGTGGTACTTATCGCGTATGCAATGAAGCGATGGCCGCCGGGTCAAGGTCGTCAATAGTCCGATTACAAGCTTGCAAGTGTGTTACACATCCGTACCTCGCCAATACCATGTGCCAACGCGTGAAAGGCAGCATTGCAGAGCCTCCGGTCTGTTGTTAGTAAGTCGCCATCACATACGCTTGTACACTGGTGTGCTATCTTGAAGCCATATCGCTCAGGGTGTGGATACTGTGTCGAGCTGGAGGACGCGCGACCTCCTCCATTAGAGGGCGCGCTGCTCGGCGACTGCTTGGAGTCCTTCGTGGTATGCTCTTCATACAACGGAGCGGCAAGTCCTGAAGCGTTGCCCATTGCTCTCCTTTGCCGCTCTTTGCTGTTACTGTTGCTTGCCGTAAGCACCGGCGAAGACCTGCCAGCTCAACGGACGTCCGCCATCCTGCAGCTGCGATGTATCTCATGCTGAGGCTTTGAGGAGGGAAAGGCCGCCGTAGGAGAACGATGCAGGAAGTAGAGAGTGAAATGGTTACGAGTTTGAGTTTCAAGATGGCATGTCATGTGCAGCAGAGTCTTCATCACAACTTGATGGAGGATCGTCAAGATTTGAAGCCGGGTCTGCCTTTACGCTAGGAGGTAGCATCTCCAGATCGCGAGCACATCTTCACGTCGCGACGACATCACCAGCACCATAACGTATCACCGCCACGATGCCTCAAGCGCAGCCAGAACTCAAGAAGGTGAGTCGCACATGCCAACAGAAGAAGTTGCTCTTTGCGTGCCAGTCCAACCCCATCCCTCCGACCACACGCTGCAAAGAAATTGGGTACTGACCATGATCGCAGTACCTCGACAAGCGCGTTGAAGTCCAGCTTAATGGCTCACGCAAGGTGATGGGCACCCTCAGAGGATATGACGTGAGACGATTTCCACTACAGAGTCACGCGCATGTGCTCACCTGATACGCAGGTGTTCCTGAACATCGTCCTCGACGAAGCCACCGAAAGCAAGGCGAACGGCGAGAAGGCACGGCTCGGAATGTGCGTGATTCGCGGCAACTCGGTGGTCATGATGGAGGCACTGGACAGGATAGACTCGGATAACAGGCACCACGGCGGAAGATAGAAGAAGGCAGGATGACTAGTGAGCCATGAGCAAAGGCCATAAGGCATACGAGTCAGAATTGGTTACGGAGCCATGTGGCACATCGCATAGGAGCTGCGATCCATGAGCAGCCCAAGCCAGCAGGTCGCAAGGGGAAGGCGTCACGAGAGCAGGGCACAGGCGTTTACGGCGCCAGACAGGGCGGAGTGATACCAAAAAGTAAGGCTCCCTGCATGTCTCTACATTTGCAAATCGTCGTATTTACACTTCGGCGACACAGGCGACCGCCTTCAGTCCAGCTACGAGGCGAAGTCGCGCGAACATTGCCACTCCACCTCCCAAGGATATCATGCAGCCAGAAGAGAACCTTGCCAGCAACTGCCGTGGCCGGCAAGCCAGCATGTACCAGTCCATCACCAAATCATGCGCCTGTGCTCCCATCCACGTCATCAACTTCCCAACCTCAAAACCGCCATCCACAACACCACGCCAAACACCCAGCTCTTGCCACCCCGTATCCTCCTACCCCCATTCCTATTCCTATCGTTATCGTGATCATCACCCCCACTCCCTTCTCTCTCATTACACTGCGCACTGAACTCCTGGTCCCCAATATCCACATGATCCATCACACACCGCCCAAACTCCGCATCATTCGCTCCGGTCTTGCAATACTGAAAACACCCATTACTAACCAACACCGGTCCTTCGCAGCAATTTTGCAGAGATTGGAGAGGTTTGCTCGAGGGAGGGTACGAGAAGCCGCAGAAGGCGGTGCTGTGAACGGCGTGAGCGTTAACCATCAAGACCACACCGGCTAAGAAGCGGGTCAGGACGAGCACGACTCACCTATTATTGTCGAAACCCCAAGGTATTTGCGCTTCTGTGTCGCCGTTGCTATTGCACGCAGCTGAGGAGCTGTAAGCGTAGCAGACGATGGGGACAGAGTATGGTAATATTGAGAGATACATACAGCTCCCGTTGTCGCCTCCGGAGGGGATGGGACCGGCTGCTGAGGCTGTTGAGGTGGAGTAGGGGACGTTTGCCATGGTCGAGATGTATTTTCAGGTTGCGAGGTAATGACTGTGGATGGATTGGGCCTGTTCGTGCTGTATCAAGGACTGTGGTATAAGTTGATATTTTTGGGGGGGGGGGGGGGGGCCGTCGCTAGCCACCAAAGGACGCAGGCACGACTTCAACTCAAGTGGACGCGGAGTAGACGAAGTTGCTATACAGCGCGCAAGAGTTTCCTTCCATCTCGAGATGATGATGATGATTATGATGATGATGATGATGATGGCATACGCCTTGCTGAAACAGGGAGACATTATTGCCAAATCACCACCACCGCACCTCGCTACAACGCTCGAGTCATCAAGCATGTGCCTGCCACACCATCCTTTACTTGTACCCTGACCAGCCGATCAAGGCCACTTCTTCTAGACCACCACCAAATTGCGCGCTTCCACGAAAGGGCTCGCAGCGGCTCTTAGTCTTGACGAATTTCGCGCTTGCCGCCGCATCATTGCCTTTAAGGTTCAAGTCCCCCGAAAAAATTCCAAGGACCTTCTTGACAGAACCTTATCGTGTTTCACCTTTAATCATGCCCGGAAGCTCGCAGTCCTTGCGAAGCGGCGAAGCAACAGGCCCGGTTTCTTGACGAATAATTCTGCCTGATATGACGCGGGATTCGAGATTGCGTGTGAGCGTTGGGATCGAAGTCGCGAAGAGGAATGCTTTGGGAATGGGAGGGATGGAAAGGGGGAATTGCATGCTTTGGGTGCTGCTGCTGCTGAATGTGGAGGGTGAGTGGTTGGTGGCGATAAGTGGTATTGCGTGGGTAGGGAAGAGGAGCGAGAAGGACAAGGAAGTGAGCGTCTCAATGGTCTGCCCGCTTCCTGCGCACTCGTGGTCATCTGAGGGAAGCTGATCAAGAGTGTCACGAGCATTGCAGAATGTTCACAACGCGCCACCGACCTGGCCAGGCCACCAACGGGCGTACATTGAGCCATAACGGCTCGTCGACAAGTACCAAAGAAGATTGAAAAGTGATATATACGTGTGTTGACTAAGCCTCCCATTCCAGCCCCATGATCAACGAGAGATCGATCATCCCTATCCAAAACGCCTTGCTCTCTTTCGCACCAAAAGTCCCACAAGAACGCTATCACCAAACAGCACATACAGTCTATCACAGACAGCTTTCCGTGCAAGTACCGTTCCAGCCAGTAGCGATAAATTTCGCAGTCATCGCCATGAGTACTGCCATCGTCTCTCGCAATCGACGTATAATGCTTCAACACATCCCATTAGTGTGACCATGACTCTCCTTGACACACCCATCAAGCCCATTTCTCAAAGCGAGCTTCGCAAGCCCACCCTCCAAACTCCCACCGCTTCCATTCACCTCCGGCGTCAATCCAAACGCATCCCGAACCGCATCCCCAAACCTCTTAATCGCCTCATCAATCTTATCGAACGGCGCCGCCGCATACGTCGCCCTGAAGAACATTTTATCCCTCTTCGCCGCGCGATCCGCACAGAACCAGGACCCCTTCATCAGCAAAGTCCCATGCGCAATGATGGCTTGGAAAATCTCCTCCTCGAGATCATCAAGAGTGTGGCTGTCATAGTTTGGATGCTTCTTATAGTCCAGCTGCAACCAATGGAACATACCAGCCATGGGAGGAACCCATGAGACAATGTCCCTGGGGAGATACTTCTCGCACGCCTGCATCATGACGTTCCTGCGGTTGGTGTATTCCATGCGCATGTAAATGAGCCAATCGAGGTAGCCGGCATGGGTCCATGCTTCGTCGAGGAGTCTGTAGAGGATCAGCTGGGAGAAGCCGCTTGGGCCTTGGGAGCAGACGTCTGCGTGCGTGCGGTATCGATCGCAGAGTTGCTCAGAGGCTGTGATCCAGCCGACGCGGGTGCCGGGGGCGATGACCTTGGAGAAGGAGTCGGAGCGCATGACGCGGCCGTCGACGTCGATGGAGAGGAAGGAGGGGACTATGGAGTGGAGAAACTCTTCGTGAGAGGAGGGGCCTGGTGCTGGGGAGCCATCGGGGCCTTTGTAGGGCTCCATTTGGAGGAAGTAGTAGGGGTCGTCTTCGAAGATGATGAGGTCGTGCTTTTGAGAGACTGCGTAGATTTCGCGCCTGCGTTGGATGTCTTGTGTTGATCCAGTTGGGTTCTGGCCAGTCGGTACTGTGTATAGCACGAATGGCTTGGGTCCTTTTCGGAGATCCCAGTTGGTCAAGACATCGTCTAGGTCGGTGGCGAGCATGCCGTGAGAGTCCATCTTCACGGCTGCGAACCTGACATCCATAGGAGCAGCTGTCTCCACGGCAGCTGGATATGTATATTGCTCACTCAGGACCCAGTCACCAGGTTTGCAAAACATGCGCAGAGCAAAGTCCCAAGCACAGGTCGAACCTACAGTCATGGTGCAGCTCCAGTCTTGGTAGGGAGGGTTGTGGCAGATCTCGGTATGCTCGACAATCCATCTCAAGAATTGAGCTGCACCATGGCCCAGTCCGTACTGTAACCCCGTGGCAATGTCGAAACCGGACTTGCCCTCGGCCATATCGTGCATTCGAGCACGAAGGACATTGCTGCCTTCTTTACCCTGGGCGCAATGCCCGAGTCTTGGAATCTGCACATCGATTGCGTGGAATGGGAAGTACTCGCTCGATGGTAGTCCGCCACCCAGAGAGATGATACCAGGAGTCTTCAGGTACCTTGCAGCAATTTTCAGCGAACTACCTCCACGGTTCTGCGTCTCATGACTCAGGCGATCTAGGATGTGTCAGCCTTGTTCTCGAACGTTGGGATACGATCATATAATCGAGCTTAGTCTACAAGGCTGTACTCACGATCCCATCGCTTAGCCAACGGCTTGTGGCTGTGACTTGTGCGACCTTTGAACTGCTCGACGTCTGCCGACGCTGCGACTCCGGCAACAAGTTTTCCCGACCCCGCTCTGCGCTTGGCGACTTTCTCGACCGTCAAGCGATCCGGCGCGATGAAAGTCGAAGCGTCGGTTCCAGGAAAGGTGTTGATGAGATCGATTGTCGCGGCGGGAGGGGCCATCGTCGCGAACCGTACAGACGGTGTTCTGACGGAGAGATCGTGGGGGTGGAGGGCGAAGCAGTTACAAAGAATTTGGGGATTAGGCGCGAGAGGCGAAGACGAGCCAATCACCTTGATGGCTTCGAGAGTGCGCGAGGGGGTATCCCGCGCTGCTATCCACGCAGTGTGTTGAAAGAGGCAATGGGGGTCGTGGGATGATTTGTTCTAAAGTGGATCAGATAACGGAAAGGAGCATGAACCTTGTGAAGAGGACGTCTTGGACTCTTGGGATGTTTTGATGATCTTCTTCTTCTTCTTCTTCCTTTCACATCAGACACCATCCAAAAATGCGGTGAAAGTCGTACGTTTCGTGTGCGGGCATTTCTGTCGAAGATAGGGCGCCCGGGACCATCACGGGCAGCAGCATCTTCTTACGAAGAGAATGGGATTAGCTTCGGCTGCCGCCAGCTTATCGGCCTACCAGAGGACAGAGTGGAAGCACACGACCAAGGATGCACACCGCGGATGGCCCAGCGGCCTGTCATTCACCAAACTCTGCGAGAGCCCGCATGGAGCGAGTACGTCGAGAGTTTATTACCGACTTTTGTATTTGTTTTCGACCTCTCGTGACGAGCTGCGGGTGACCCTTTCTGGACCGGCGCTGCACGAACCGTGCGTGGTGTGTAGCAAAAGGATGGTCGGTAGAGACCTGTCGTGGCCAGCTTTGGATGGTCGGGCTCGGTGCGAGCTGCAGGCATACAATGTCGTTGAGATGTCTGTTGTCCACCATCCTCCATCGCTGTCAGACATGTGAAAATTACGCTATCCATGCAGCACATGGAGTGATCTGCCTTGCAGATGGTGCAGATGTTGTGCCACCAACTGCCGACCGGATGGAGCCGAAACCTGCGACTCTCCTGCTCCATATCTCCTGTGGCCCGCGAGCACGAGCTTCCAAGTCGGATGAACGCGGAAACCTGCCGTAATGAATGGCGTTCGCATGCAACGGCCAGCATGTCTCAGCATCCAGGAAAGACATTCTTATTATTATGCGTATAGCAGGACCGAGACTGCTCACGGTCACCTCGGGGGCCCACCGTCCACGAACCACGTTGACACGCAGGGTTCCACGAGCAACGTGCTTTTAGTGACATTGCACGACATGAATGCGGTGAGCAGAGATCTCCTTACGCCAAGGCAATAAACCACCATGCCATACTTTATCAGAAGATGAAGGATCACGTGGCATCAGAGACTGCTCTTTGCCCAGCTCTTGAAACGCCATCAATGTCTTCTTTGACGCCACCCAGATTGCTTCCTATACACAGTGTTAATACACCGCCAGGTGATGGCGTGAGTGTAGCTGCACTAGCTCGAGTCGAAGCACCCACGTTCACCGACCACTTTGCTGTCGGATAGAAGCGAAGAGCCTCGATACATCGAGACCTCATACAGTTGTTTGCGCTGACTATACAGGCAATCGCGAAGCATATTTCTGCTTCTTGTTTCTCGATGAATCCCATATCACCACGGTGGAGGGGCTCCGTACCGGTTCGCGGCCCCGCATGATCTCAACCCTCGAGAAAGGTGCCCGCGGCGCACGATAACATCCACGAGGTCTGAGGTCGCAACAGCGGCTTGATTCTATCACCCAAAGTAGTCTCTGGTAGCGTGAACGTCCCTACTATGAAGCTCTTTGCCTTTGCCAAGAGTCATTGTAGTTAGCACAAGTGCTGCTCGATAGCTCGACAGGAGCCTGCTACGTGGGATGCACCAGTCTGGCGGGCCGTATGAGGTCTGGATTTGGACGATTACAATCGATTTGGGATGCTGCTGGGGATGCTGTTGTGCAGGCATCGTTCTTGCAGTCGAGTCAGCGGTGTGAGCAGCAATCGCCATCTAGTGCCCTCACCAATGTCAACTATCTCGAGAGCGCGCATCGTGCACTGTGCGAGCGCCATATTCGGGAAGTAGTGTGGTCAGATTAAGATATTGACTCGAAAGAGCAGCTTTACCGCGCGCGCCAGTACCGCCACTCGACGAATCCGATTCACGCTTCGTATCGAAAGCAAGCGAGGAACACCTGAACAGAAGCCAGTGCTTGGACACAATAGTGAATTTGGAGACAATTCGCATTGCAATCATTTATCGCTATACAGAGTCCAAAGACTCGGGGAGAGCAGTATCGAGGGGAGGCAACATCTAGGTTTGCCGCCAGTATTGCTTCTTGGGGTGCCTTCGAAGAGTGACCTCCGATCCGCGCATCAAACCTCGTCTGCACTGTGTGTTACCTGGACACTACTTCTTCAAACCTCGACCTTCATCTCGTCGGAGAACCGCAGTCCAAGCTGCACTTCCTGCTTCCGGAGACTATCCAGCCAGGTCAGATCGTCCCTCCTCAGCAGGCAATTGTTCACAATGGTAACATTCTTGCTCAAGGCTTCTTCCTTGAAGCGCACATAGGCTGGTGTGTCGGCCTGGCCAGTTTTGCGTGTGCTAACGCTACAGCTGCCGCCCAGGAACCAACGGACTTCTTGTGCCCTCGTCATTGCCACGTTCATTCCTGGATAAATTGTCAGCAGTTGTTCCAGACATGCAAAGGTGGCTTACGAACTCTTATCGTCTAAGAATCCGATGTCGTGGCGACGGCTCTCTGATGAATACTCTTGCACTGAGCAATCCAGAATGACGATCGGTGCCTCAGCACCTTGGCTTGAGTCAATTGTGCTAATCCGAGGGAACTGTACTGTCGGGATGTTGTACTTGCGTTGCAGCTGTGCTATCGCATCTAGCCAGATGTCCTTCTGTAATGGGTGTTAGTCGTGTGGGGACTGTGCAGGACTTTGTACAACCTACCGCTCCCTTATATGCAACGATCACCATGACCTGCTCCTCCATGTTCTCGCCATAGTAGGCCAACAACTTCCAATATATCCGGTCGAAGAAGACGTGCACGTGCTCTTGAACAAAAGGAGAACCCTTGCTGGTATTGCGAGTGCCACGAAGCTCCAGGTAGTGTGTACGGATGGACTTGTCTTGCTCCATCTCTTTCGTGGCAGCTGCAAATGAGGTTGATCCAGCGCTTGTGAGGATACTCTTCAAACACGCGAAGAGTCCAGGCTGCATTTCAGCCAGTGTGCCCTTTGTGCCATCACCGTCGCGCATACCACTGCCTGAGAATGTGTTAGCAAAGTTTCTCGACGGCAGTAGGCAATCCACTCACCATAGAAGTTCTTGGATGGCCATGCTGAGATGTGATGATTCATTCGATGCTGCTCTACAAGCTCCACGCACGGAAAACCTTCTCTCTTGAGGCGAGAAAGGAACGGGATGTTGAGTCGCTCGTTGAAAGGATTGAACTGAACACGTCCCTTGGCGCAGGTGTTGGTGGGCTCCAGCTGTCGTTCGTCACCGAGCATGATCATCCCAGTGATTTTGGCACGCCAATTCGGGTGCAACAGCGCTGAGAGTGTATCGATCTCTCGGTCCTTGCAAGCCTCGTCCACAATCACAACCATGCCCTTACATTCCACGCCGTGCTTGTTCGAGGCGAAGTTGTTGACGATGTCTTCGCACCGCACGTTGCCGGTTGTGGTGACAACAAGACGTTGCTTGCTCATGAAATGGGCTTTGCAGGCATTGTAGCTTTGCTGATACCTTTGTACAGCTGCTTTGTCGGTCCAGTTGAAGCTTCCAGTCTGTGCATCATGCAGGCATTGTCGTAGAACCTGCCAAACATTCACGGGCTCCTCCTTGCCAAGCTGCTCAATCAAGCTCTCTGTGCCCTCACGTGCAGCGTTCAAGACTTGTTGAGCAAGACCGAAGTCTTTGAACTGTGTGTACTTGTCTCTACTGGACTGGAGCTCCGAGCGTATCATCTCCAGGTCGAAGACATCGGCGAAGCCACTGACTACAGCAGCAGACGGCTGAGGGACGCTGTCAGAGGGGACATCAAGTGTAGAGATGGCTGCCCCGTGATTGGGCTCATTTGAAGCAGTGCGAGATGTGCTGTTGCGTGCCTTGGCCACCTTCTCCGGGCTAAAGTCAGCGGACGGAGGAAAGACCCTAGTCGCCAGCACTTGCTTGCCGCAGATTGCTGTATCCTTGGGAAACAGCTGCACCAGCTTCCTCATGAAGTCGGCACAGTTGCTGTTCGCCGGTGCCAGAACTAGCACGTGTAGATCCATGAGGTAGAAGAAGACACAGATTGCCTGGAGAATGAGTGTCTTTCCTGTGCCTGCCGGTCCTGTGATGAGTACGATCCGTCCAACGGCCTGTCGGATGCTGTGCAGAGCTTGCAGCTGCTCTGGATTCCAGTCGCGCCACTTCAGCATCCACTCAAGGGCTTGCTCGACGCTCACCGTGACGGGCTGCTCAGCGGCAGGCTCGACGGTAGCTGACATAGGCGAAGGGCTGTCGTGCTGCACGCTGATCGAAGTCGTGATCATGGCGGTGCCCAGACGCGACATAGCAAGGTCTACCTTGGCAAGCTGATCGTGTCGCTGATTCAGGACGACCTCGTGCCAGCCGTTGGCTCGTTCAAAGTTCATGGAGGTCATGAGCTGATTGTACAGAGTGCCTCGCGGCATGTTTGCCACGAAGTTGACCTGAGCCGCAAATCTTCTGTCGGCGTCGTTACGATCAAGACATGCCTGTCGCAGGCGCTCATTCTGTTCATGATTGTAGTTTTGGACGATGAATAGGGCATCGTATCCTGTCGGAAGCCGCAGAGGTATCACTGTCCTCGATCCAGAGGCAGTCAGAGGGTCGCCTGTCATTGGATCGTCCCAAGACATGCTAACTCTAAGACGCTCGGGCAAGTCAAACTTGACGCCACCTGCCGGGCCACCAAGTGGGCGAGTCGGAGCGAAGCGGACTGCCATCACCATTGCGCCACCGATGCGGTAAAGTGTACCGTCGTGTGCTACCGAAGCCCACTCCTCTAGCGCAACCTCTTGCTCCAGGTGAGCCATGCGCGCTGACTCATACAGCTCGACAATAGCCTCATTAACAGTTGAGTAGGTGTCGTGGCATTCGTAGGGCACCATGGGCAGAGGATTCGGACCATAGATCAGTTCGGACATGTCTCGCTCAGGCTTTGGTGGCAGCAGCTGACTCCATTCCCCAGACGTGAGTGAGTTGAGCCGATAGATGCTGCCCTGCGCAACGTATGGAAGCAGCGCCTGGAAGGGAGAGATGGGTGAGAGCAGCTGTTCGAATCGGAGGCTGAAGTGCTTCGATCGAGTGTCGTCCCCGAGGAGGCGGCTGAGCTGCTCGAGGGTGGGGGAAGAGCGCAGTGCTGGCTGGTTGAAGCCTTCAATGGAGATGCCGCCAGCAGTGAAGATGGCCTCATGTGCCGCGTTGCCCGCGGTTCCAATCGTGCGCTGGATGGTGAAATCGTGGATGCCATGGATGTCAGTCGCTAGGTCGTTGAAGTGGCACTGGATGATCACCGACGGTCGCCCTTCGATTTTGGGCCATTCGACCGCAATGTACACTGTGGGTGCGGTCGTCTGCGTTACGAAGTCAGCTTCCAATAATGCGGACCATGTTTCCACTGCACTCGTCACTCACCAAGCGATTGAAAGTCGCCAAGCTCTGGCAGTAGTCCACATCGTTGCGGCGTCGTGACCGCGGCGGGAACTCGCAGCCGTTGATGACCAGCCGGCAGTGCTGGAACGGACGTGCTATCGAGGTGAGGTCGCGCAGCTCGCGGCCGTGAGATGACCACAGGTCGTGCTGCTGGAGGGTGACGAGTTTGGTGCGGCCGGTCACTTCGAAGCCAGTCACGGCATCTGTGAGGCCTTCGTGGAACGCGAGGATCTGGTTGATGGTGCGCGCCATGATGGTTTGCGATGCTGTATGAGGCTGTCGTTGCGAGTGTGTAAGTCAATTGTAGTCGAGGAGAAAATCAAAAGAAAGGGTTCTGGTGGCCACGCGATTTCGTGCGGGAAGTAGCCGCGATCCTTGTCGCGTGGCGGGGTGATCATATGAGTGAAAGTGAAGGAGCGAGGTCAAGGACAAAGTCGGTTGCCGCTTCGTTGCAGAGTACGTTGAGGGACTCTACCACAGTTCGGCCTTGGGGTAGAGTTCCGCCGCAATCGACTGCTGGAAGTGACGCGCTTGCCTTCGAGTACATTCCGTATACTGCGCAAAGCAGCGACTCTTGAGCAGACTCGAACGCTAGCTCTCGTTCACGGAGAGGCGAAGCGCTGTCTTCTGCGGCAACGGCCTTTGTTAAGAGCCCTCGGAGCAACGGGAGTCGCCGCCGAGCTTGGAGTTATCCCTCAGCCGTCTGCTGCACCGGCGCGATTTCACAAAACTTCAGTATGTTTGCAAGTGCGGTGGTGCTTCGGCCCCAGGTCTAGATGTCCACAGCAGAGACGGACACTTGGGCATTTGCTAGATTGCGGGACTCTCATAGTATCTCGAAGCCGGGCACCACCTCGAAGCCCTATCAGATCTTTGCACACCAGATCCTTCGCGGGGAGTCAACCTAGGCCACGCAGAAAGGGCACCTCTCGAAAGCAAGCGATCTGGTGATGTCTGAAGGGCTGAGCCACCGCTGAACAGGGAGGCGTCGGCTTGCAGACATCATCCCAAAGCCAACCCACTAGCCGAATCGTCCAGACATAGCGTCAAAGGCATCACTGCCGCTCCATCATAGTTCGAGACCCTACCCTTTGTGTTCCCAGCGTCCAACGTATGCTCGAAGTTTGAAGAATTGGCATACCTCTGCACTCAGGCGCAGCATCGATATCCTGCGGTTACGCTTCGCGATGTTGCTTCAATTCTTGTCATGTCGGTGCCGAACGTCTCTGATTGCTGGACTTCCTACAGCCTACGTGTATCCTCTTTTCCAACAGCATCACACCAAGTCTCTCGGCTCTTACTTCCTCGACGGTACCTGTCTGTAGTAGCAATAGTTCATTCTACCTCGCCCTTTCTTTCACTGGACCCGTGTGGGAAGCTTGCTCTTTCTACCCTTGGAGGAGAAGGTGAAGTTCAGCCAGCCTCCACTTTCCCAGTTTCCTTGGCACAGACCCGGGTGGACATGTGAAGCGGATACGTCATGTTGGGCCGCGACCGCTCGATTCCCACATGGATAACCAACATGGACTGTGGTGTTTCAAGAGCCCAAGGTTCTTCTTCGCAGTTCTTCCATGATGACTGCTTGAGCCCAAGGACGAAATCAGTAGTGTGAGGCCGGACCTCACCGAGAGCTACGCGAGGAACCCGATCGGGCAGCCACCGTGCGACTAAACGGAGCAGAAGGCAACAACGCACAAGGCACATCCTTGCACTGCCAGCCTCACTGGAGTCACTGCCCATCTGTTAGAACCTACCTCTGCCGTCTATCTGCAGGCTTTTTGATCCTCCCACCGAACGACCTGATCCACCACAATCACCAAAGCTACCACCACAATCCGACGAGTCGGCATTGCGGAGGTGTGACACACCCGTAGCAGACAAAGGAAACAACAACAGCTATGTCGCGCTACAGATCCTCCGGAGACGACCTGGCGTACGGCGAGATCCCACAGCGATGGGACCGCGAACGCTTCGAGCGCTTCAGTCGCGGGCCGCCACCACCACCGACCAGAGGATATGAGGAGGACATTCGTTTCAAGCGTCCGGGTCGCCGCGAGATCGATATTGCTATAGCAGATCGTGAGCCAAGCCGCGGACCACGACCCTGGGAGCGTGAGCGGTACTTCGAGGAAGACAGGGCACGTTCGAGGCCAAGGCGACGAACAGACCGTGAGCTATTTGGCGACATGGACCCGCGTGAGGTCGCTGAGATGGCCCTCACGCCTTACCGACCACGAGACGACTTTGAGCACGGCCGACCACCTCCACGGCCTGGACTTGTGCGACGTCAAAGTAGTCTGGATACGTTTGACAGAAAGCCCGCTCGCTATGAGAGAGATGAGTACCGTATTCCTGCTTATCAGCCAGTGCCTTTGCCAATTCGTCGCTACCGGGATGTATGGGAGGAAGAGCGATACAGAGACGAGCCAGAGGACTACCGTGAGGTGGAGATTCACCGCGAACGCTCAGTTCACCGGCGACGGCCTCCAAAGAGTGAGCGCTCTGTTAAAGGGGAGAAGAAGGAGACTCACTATCACCACTCCCATCACTCTGACGAGACCAGTTCGAGCAGCAGCTCAAGCTTCACGGATATCGATGAGGTCAAGAGTGTCAAGAGCAAAGCACCCAGTAAAGCCGCGAGTAAAGCGCCATCTAAGGCTCCAAGTAAAGCTCCAACGAAGGTGTCGAGCCGGCGAAGTCGAGCCCCCAGTGTGCATGAGAGCATACACGAGACAGAGATCGAAGAGGATATCGTTGAGGCGCCGCCGCCGCCGCCACCGCGTAGTATGCACGAGACAAGCATACACGAGACAGCGTTTGAAGAGAGTGTGCGCGAGGAGCGCAGGTTCAAGAAAGGCAAGACAAGAATGCCAAAGCGACTTGTACGACGGGAGGCGATCATGGATCTTGGCTACCCATTCGATGAAGAAGAAGACTTCTTTGTTCTGCGCATCGCGTTGGAAAAAGAACAGATCGACGAAGTGATTCACATCTCTGAGACATACAAGGATGGTGGTAAGTGTGAACCTGGTCGAGCTGGCGCAAAGCCTTTTGCTGACCCACCGGATGCAGAGAAGAAGAAAGTGTACCACTTTGAGGAGAAGACTGAAGAGACAACCGGGGTCCCTCCACCTCCAATAGGCGAGCACGAACACATCGAGCGTACCGAGTGGATCAACCCGCCCAGTATTGCCTATGCACGATCGCATCGGGCCAAGTCAGTCAGAGAGTCATCGCCCACCATGACCAGCATCAGCAGACGATCTCCACCACGATCCAAGTCACGTGGAGGTACTGTCTATGAAGAACGCAAGACGGTCATCGAAGAAACTCGCTCACCACCTCCACCTGCTCCACCAGGCCCACCAGATCTCTACGAAGAACGAAAGACTATCATAGAAGAGCGCTCACCAAACCACAACTCGGGCACCCTCGTCCTCGCCGAACAGCCCCACCGCAGCGATCGTGACATCAACGGCGAGATCCGAGCACTGGAGGCCGAACGCCGCGCCCTCCGCCTTGAGCGCGAGGCCGAAGAAAGACGCGATCTGGCCTTGCGACTACGAGCACATCCAGAGGAAGAATACCAGCTCGTTGAGTACCGAGAGCGCAGCAGACCACGGGAAGAGCTGGTCGTGTACGAGCGCGAGCGTAGTCCGCCGCGTAATGTCATACGAGTTGAGAAAGATCGGAAAGGTAGGATGGCTCTGGTTCGGTCTGCACACTAAGTGGCTCTGGGTGGGTGCGTGTTTCTACCGAACTCTTGCATGCTCAGCCACTACCTCTTCCTCCCGTCACACGCTTGTACGCTGAAGGACTCTGGCTGACGATGTTGTGCCCTGCAGAGAAGCGGAGGGCGAAGATTGTTGCGGCTGCCATGGCGACATTGACGTAGAGGCGAAGCACCGAGACCAGTGTTTAGAAGAGGTGGAAGCCTTCATGGCTGAGGCGCATCAGCGTGATCATATAAGCGTTCGAGTGCACGAGGAGACGTCAGTGAATGGAGGGGGGGCAAAACTTTCAGCGAGGATACAGCAATTTGTAGGGACAACGGCAGCATATTTCACGAATGAGCGCAGATACGAATATCATTGAACTTCCCAACCAGACACGTCCTCATATTCCTTCAACATCCACTCACTCATCCTTCCTCAGCGAAGTGCTGGGCGCCATTGAATTGAGCACCGGCTGCCCCAAGTCCAAATCCGGAGTGACCATTCTCCGCCACTCCTCCTGTGTCAGACTCTCAAAATCAGTAGCTCCATCCCGTATAGAATCCCCATAATCAACCCCAGGCTGAAGGACAATCGGCTCAGCCGCTGGATAAGGCCTCGCCAGAAGATCGAAGACAGGTCCGACTTTCACCTCGACCGCTGCCGAGAATGGACAGCTATACTTCACGACGACGGCGGCATCGAACTGGAGCGGTAGACCATCTTTCTGGCGTGGATCCTCCCTGCGAAAGGTGTCAGAATAAGAGAGAGCATGGGGGGGAAAGTCAGAATGGGATAGCAGGACCTCAACCAAAAGCGCGCAAGATTCGGTTCAGTATGTTCATGATCACTAAAGTCCGCGCCCTCGACGCTCGCGATGAAATGGCGTCCATACGATCCGCTGATTCCGGCAGAGAGGGCTGGGTTGGGTGTGATCACGAGCGGTCCTGCGATGGAGTTGGCGGAGAGCGTTGCTGTGTACTACCTGTTGCACCAGCACCAGCATTCCATTAGCTCTCACCACATCTCCTTCGAGAGAGTCCTATCCTGGGGAGAATTGTATCCTCACCAACTCCTCTTCTCCTCCGTCCCCTCGCTCGCAAGATGCTTCGGCCCAAAATCCACCACCGCAGGATCTCGCGCAGCGAGGTCTGGCCCCTGCACACTGGCCTCCGTAGCCGCGAACGTAATCTTTATATCCGCCTTTTCAAATCTCCAGCGTGGGTTGGAACCCAGAAACTGGAATCTGAATCCGATCAAGGCAGCTGGAGAGCTGCGGAAGTAGCCGTACTGGACTCGCGTGAGGTTGGTGATGAGGCTGAGTTCTCCGAGGTCGCGGTGGGCGACTTTGACGCGGGAGTGGCATTGGGAGAGGTGGTGGTCTTCGACTTTGCCGCCGTGGCGGAGGACTCGTTCGTCGATGATGTCGAGGGAGTGAAAGGTGGTGTGGCGTTCGTAGGGGTTGGGCATGGTGGGTGGTAGGGTGTGTGGGAGAGCTGATGGCACAGATACTGGAGGGGAGGTAAGTTGCAATGTTCAAGTTTGACGTGCGAGGTGCAAGAGGGCACGCATTGTGCAATCATGTGGTCCTGCCTCACATTGTCGGGCCATGTCGTGTTGCCGCCCTTGCCGGCTGGCGCTAATCGAGGAAAGCAAGGCAGGCGCACAGGCGTGTCTGATCAACGATTGTTGGTTACTGCTATTCATCCATCATCTACCACGTTTTCGGCCCAAACTTCTCCCCGTCAGCAACAGTCCGTCTGAACGCCGTGCCAAGAGCATCCATTGTCTCAAGGACCGTCGTATTGCCCCACCATTGTGGCACTGTCGCTCCAGGCAGCGTGATGGCCAAGAAGATGACAATAGCGGAGATCAACAGGCCACAATCAAGAGCAGCAGCAGTGAGATAGTTATAATGCGACCACCACCCATAGAGACGCCTCCTGATCCCGTAGTTGAAGATCAAGCCAACAATAGCCCAAGACGAGAACGATAGTGGGGTGGCGGGTGGAAGCCATGACATGGCCCCTAGCATAACTGTAAGGATTAGAGGGTCAGTAGATGCTCAGCAGCCAGGATTGTAGGTACTCTCTGGAAACACTCACCCGGTGCATGCAGCCACCTCAGCTTCTTAGATGGGTAAGTCCTGAGCAGAAGGTAAAAGGCAACAGGTAACAGAGCACCAACGAGCCAGAAGTAGTTGAACGAAGAATATATCGATCCAGCACCGAACATCCGTCGCGGGCCAATAAGTCCCCATACGATACTCGAGCTGAAGAATGTTCGTCCGTTCGGACAGGTGAAGTGATCTTTCTGTTCGGCTTCACATACCCCATCGATCGTCCCCAGCGACCAGTTCATGGTGGCAATTTGCACAATCGCTGCCCAGCATGTCGCCGCGACTTGGCAAGCGAACGTCGTCCTCGGAGCAATCTTCATATAGTGCGCGAACTTCAGATCTTGCGTATAGGTCTGAGCCTGGCCCAGGACGATCGTGCCGTAGACCTTGAAGATCCTGACACCAATAGGCTTGCCAGGCATCATAAAGTAAAAGCAAAAGGTTCAATGTCAGTACATGTCTCAGACGTGGAGGAAGGCGCCTAGAACCCTTCGGTCTACTTACACCGGCCAGGAAGGGTGAGAGGACGTTCAAGCTGAGCATAATGTTCGTGATCCCAAGGATCATGCAACTGGGGATGACGAAAACCAGAGCAAGGATGATGCTCACGAAATAAGCCCACCATGGCAGTCGAGAGCTGTACCCAAGTATAGTGCCAAGGCCCAGAAAGACCGAGACGATGAACAGGACCAGATACCACCAGTCAGGCGCCTCGCGATATTTAGCCGAGTTGCATGTGGACGTCTGGCTCCTGATTCCTTGCTGCCTGGAGTCGGTACCATATTTCCTTGCCATGGAAGAGGCCCGTGTGCACCACCCCAGCGGTCAACGCTGCAAAGGATAGGCCGTAGTTGAGCGCGAAGGTAGGCGCCAAGAAGAGTGGCGAGTAGTTCTTGTACTTCTGCAGGTCGAAGGTGAAATTGTCTCCCATGATCTGAGTCACGTTGTACTGACTTTGCGTATTGTCGAACGTTGTTGACGTGTTGATAGGCAGATACTCAGAGAAGAGTGCTCCGGAGTAGCTGATCCCTATAGTGCTAATGATCACGAAGACCATCAGGCCGACCAGAGTGTTGAAATGTGAGAACGTCGGCGATAGCAATGGATCGCCCAGATATGACATGACATACGTCCAGTCGAAGGTCAGCGGTAGCAGTGATAGCCCAGTGAATCCTCCGAAGAGCTGATTGACCACGGCGTTGTTGGGTGCGATCCATGTAGGGAAGCTGAAGACCGCAAGCCCTTGCCATATTACTCCAGGAAACCAGTACCATACAAACGAGGCTATGGATACGTAGGCGAAGTAACGATAACCGGATATCTTCCAGCCGTTCGTGCTTGCTGGGTCCATCCGTTTTCGGTCGTGGAGGGCGTATAGGAGAGATGTCATCGAGAAGTTCGCAGGCCAGATCAGAGCTGCAGGCCAGACCAGGAAGCGTCTGAACATTCCTGATATCGCGATACCGATGAGTTGCGAGCTCAACGTGAACAATAGTTGGAAGCCCCAGCCAAGATGCAGATTGTACAGTGGCTTGGCGTCAAGTGCTAGTTAGGCATCCGTGGAGTATGCATACCCGTATGTGACTAGGCATATTCAGCGGCTGCTTCATGAGCTTAGCTGTTGGCATTCAGCTTGACGTACCGTTTGCCATTAGCGTGATCACGGCATGTTCCTTGATAGTGAACCTGTCAAGCGGTCAATAATAGGTTCGTACGAGCATTGATCTCTGGGCGCTGACCCACGGTCCAGTATTCAGTGACCACGAGACGCCAAAGGTGTTGAATCTCTTCGAAGGCATGACACGTGCCCACAAGCAACCGACAGGATACACCAGCAGCATGATCACGACTGTCGGTATGGTAATTGCCGGATTTCGCATGCTAAGGAACATGTTGACAGCAGCGGCGACGGTGACAAAGAAGAATCCTGCGGAGAAAGCAAATTGTCTTAGCGAGCCACATTCTCGATCCGTCCCTGCTCTTCGTGAGCCTTACCTAAAATCCATGCTCGGAGTGTATTGGCGACTTCTTCGCCATCAGTGTTCCGCACAGCAGCTCTGACTGACTCATAGGGAGAGTCCTCTAGGAATGTTTTCTCCACTTCAATGGCTTTCTCTATGCTGTGATTCCGGGCGGCTTCCCGCAGTGCTCCCACAGCATCTTCAGGTAGATTGGGATCGAATTGATGAGTCTTCTCGATGGTCTTTGCTTCTGAAATGACTTGTTCCTGGACTGCTACATCGTTCTTGTCGGGCAGGACTTCGCCTTCAATCACTTCCATGGTTACATGCTGAATAGTGTCATCGCTCTTCGTGGCGAACAGCAGCCTCACCTCTATTCCAGGCGATCAATGACGCCACTTTGCGAATGTCGCATGTACGCATCCACATGCCCGTTATGGCCGATCAGTAGAGATCAGAGATGAGCGAGCAAGTGATGCGGTTCCACGATAAAGTCGTACCGCGGGGAGCACGAGGTAGCATCAAGTTGTACATATTCGTATCTAGTGCCCCGGGCTTATCGAAGCCTAGAAATGCAATCTGCTGATCAGTAGCCCTCGTCCCAAGCAGCGTTCACGAGGGAAGTGGTGGAGAGACCGACAAAAGCGGGCAGAGCTAATGCTGATCAGGCAAGTCGATATGAGCAGTACAGGGTGTTGCAGTACTTCCTCGCAGCAGTCAGGATAAGGCCATGGTCCCGAACAAACATAGGCCGCCATCGATAGGCCAAGCAGATGTTAGGCGATACAGTGAAAGAATATGCGGCGACGGATGTTCCCGTCTAGCGAGCAGTCGACGATGCCATTGGCGTGCATGTGCAAACGATGTAGACCTTGTGCAATATGTTGGTCCGGCAGTTGGAAACAAGCATTCGAGGTGGAGGGAGGAAGAGCCAACAAGGACCAGGCATAAACGGCTAAAAGCGGAGCATCACGTAACATATACTGTTTGAGGACATGTACAAACAAGCTGCCACTCGTTGCAAGCCCATATGTCTTCAGCAGCTACGATTGCGAGCTGGAGCTCCAGCTGCGCATAATAAAAGCGCAGGTCTGTTCGCAGAAATTCCTCTTCCCTTTCATCCACCTTTCGGAGAGGTCGTCCAACGGCAGGATTCTGAGGGGCCCCAGCTGTCTCATTCTTTTGACATGCGAAGGGTGGCAACCGTCCGCCAGTACCATTCAACTCAGAGATGGAGTGTTCGATTCCTCCCTTCTCCAGTCTTTTTCATCAGTCCGTTGGCCTTGTCGCCGGCGGTTGGAGAAGAAGCCTCATCGTCGTTGCTCCTGTTGTCCTTCCCGGCGTGAACTCATCGTGATCTCCCTTGTGCTCCCTAATCGTTTTCGTTTGCATTGCCTGAGCCACTTCAACGGGTGGTCGTGAGTGTATCGGTGGTATCGGGTCTGCAGAAGAAGAGCACACGAGCGCTTGCCGACAACAGACACAACCTACCATTCTTGCAGTAAAGACGGCTTTCGCTCTTGCCGTCCCACGGTCAGCGGTGATTTCGGCAGTGACATAGTCATCGAATTTCCACAGCTAGATGGATGCAATGTTGGAAGTCAGATGTCATACAACAGAGTCACGCAATACGGCCGACTCGTTGCGAGGATTGCGCCATCACGGTGGTATGGGTACCCCCCATCTTACAATATTCCAATCCACTGTCTCCTATCAGACTTCTCTTGCACCTCACCTCTTCTCAGCGGCGCGGCCTGGACACATAAAGCGGCATGCGCGGACGGGTCTGACACTTTTTGGCTTCGCTGCCTCTCCAACATTGCCTCATCACGCCCAAAATCCTCCAGACCATTCCTTCTCGGATCTTACTCGGCAGCCTTGCATGTTTCACACATTCTGACGTCGAGCGGGCCGGTGAAGGCGCCACTCGTCCGCATTGCCGTCGAAGGCAGTGCGTAGCCTCCAGTCTGATGAAACCACCACGGAGGCAACTCCTGCGGGTGGACGAGATGCGCGGAGAGGAGCGCTTCGGTCGGCGGGCGCCTTTGTCTTCCCTTGGTACCACCGGAGGCGACAGCACCAGTACTACAGATGGACGACAGCACCAGTACTACAGATGGACGACAGCACCAGTACTACAGATGGACGACAGCACCAGTACTACAGCGTGTACAGACAATTGCGCAGGTCATGTCACATGCCAAAGTACATCAAAGCCGTTGACCTCGCCGCCCGGAATTACAATCTCGATCTCTCACAAATCATGTTGCACAAATGTATGCGATATGATTGGCCGCTGCGTCCTTATCTCTGGGTAGGGGTACTCGGTCTTCTTGCACCTAAAGTCTAACCCTCACAGCTCGTTTCTCTTATGTACAGAATTGCGCGTTTTACGTACAGATGCGTAAGATCTTAGCGAAGCTCACGCTTGTGCTCACATCTGAATCACCTCGCCCAGACGTCAGTCTGGTTGCTGGCTTGGCGCTGGGTGCCGCTGTGCGCGTATATCACCCACACAGCACACGACTCCCTGGCGCGCTTTTCGTTTTCGGTGAGGTATATTCCAACCACAAAAGTCCACATCGGGACTCGACGTTCCGTTCATGAGAGTATCACTCGGAGAGGAGCGTCGTCGACCAGTCGTCTCAATGACCCCCAAGACTCTTGACCACCTCATCTTCATCTCTGCCCTTTGCGGCTCCTCCGACCACGCTTAGTGTTGGCCTTTGTCGCACCGCTGCGCTTCTTTGCTGATAAGCGCATCTATCACTCAATCACAGCCAGTTTCAGGTTGCAGATATGGCCACAGCGATGGCGGTACCTCCACTGGCCCCACGGCCTATAGCGGTCTGGTCGCCTCCCAAGCATCATCACCACATGGACGGCAAGGAAAACCGTCCTGCTCTCAAACACATACACAACAAATCACCTCCAGCCCGCTCCGGGAGAGAACGACCGTGTGACGGCTGCCGACGACGCAAAAGCAAATGTATTCTTCAGGAGAATCGTCGCTGTGTTTTATGCGAGTTCCACAAGCAGGACTGCACGTTTGTGGAGAACGCACTGCCCAGGAAGCGCAAGATAGAGGATGGTTCCAAACCTGATAGTCCTTCAAAGAGGAGCTCTGCATCGATCCCGCGGTCCACTCCCACGACTGGTCCATCTCGACCATCGACTACGCCTGCTCCACTGCCAGCGCCTCAGCCCTCGATGAGGAAACCTTTTGCAGTGGATGAGACGCTGAGCCTGCAGCGCCATCGCCATTGCAAGTATCTCGGTCAGACGACAGCCCAAGATGCTATCCTCATAGGACTTGGGACTTTCAACGACAAGAACGAGACAGACTCACAGATCGGTACCTTGCGACAGGTCACCAGCAGCGAGTACTTCAGCACCCACGCCGATTCTGATTCGCAGATGCCTGATGATGAGGCTCGAGCTCTAGCTGATATCGAAGAGGTCGTCGGAGCTCACGGTCCTGCCCTTATCGACATCTACTTTCGCAATGTGCATCCAAGTTATCCAATAATACAGAAGCCAGCGTTCCTGGACCGATATTACCATGGAGATAGGAAGTTCAACCCGCCACTTATTGCAGCGATATATCTATTGGCATTGGCATGGTGGGATCGAGATGTAACAGTGCGATCACATCCCAAGCCTGACGTTGCAAAGCTTGAGTATATTGCACTCACCAGCCTCACGGTAGCGATGCAACGACCCAAGATCTCGGCAGTACAAGCGGGACTTCTCTTGTTGCAGCGTGCCAAATCGAGCACATGGACATTGACTGTCCAGCTCGTTGCACTGGGCCAGGATATTGGACTCCATCTCGACTGCTCCGAGTGGTCGATACCACGCTGGGAACGTTTACTGCGTAAGAGACTGGCATGGGCGCTCTATATGCAGGACAAATGGAGTGCTGTCATGCACGGTCGACCATCCCACATCAACGCAGCAGACTGGAACGTATCCGTGCCTTCTGAAGAGGACTTTGACGAAACCTTTCAGCCACTGCCAACACCAAATGAAGACGTCGACGAACAACAGGCTCGAGGCCGTATGGTCTTCATGCAGATGATCTCTCTGACCAGCATCATGGCCGAAGTCTGCGAAGCTTTCTACAGCGAGACCGCGAAGGCCGAATACGCACGTGCAGGCCGCTACGCAACGCAGTTGGTTCTCAACCGCGCCAAACCAGTACAGCTGAAGCTGAAGAACTGGCACGCGAGCCTCCCGGCTAGTTGCAAGATGGACAGTTTCACGCCTGGGCAGCTGTCGCCGCAAGGATACCTCCACTTGGCATACTTTGCTACTGAGATCAGCATCCACCGAAGGATAGTACAGTCCCTCGACCCCGCGAGCTCGGATCCATATATGCTCTACATTTGCCGCTCAGCCGCCAAGACCCGCCTCATCAGCGCGCTGGACTTTGCCAATCGGCTCAAGCCTGAGCACCTCGATGCATTCTGGTATTTTGCCTCAGCGTCCAATTTTGCGTTGATCAGCACTTTCGGCGCCCTGTTGATGGCGACGAGTCCTGGCAGAGAAGAAGCACACTTCTACGCTTGTCGGCTGGACGAGTTCAAATGGACCTTGACCGTGAGCAGCAAGAAAGCAGTGTGGATACAGGACGCATTGAAGAAGCTGGCTGCCACATCGCAGATGTTGAAAGGTCTGCCAGAGAAGCCGAGCGTACAGCCGAAGAGTGAGCTGAACACATCGAGCTATCATCCGAATGGGGATGCCGTGGAGACGGATAGATGGAGTACGGAGCCGACTTTGGCATAGAAGGGCACTTGTTGCCAATGAGTTTACTGACATTTGACGACCGTATGATAGATGATACCGATAGATGCAGAAATACGACAGGGTTTTTATGATACCGTCTTGCTGTCAACTTGGGCTCGTTTTGCTGACATTTCGTACGCATCGTCATCAGTCCAGAGGAAATATCTGAGACCCACCGTCATGCTTGAGACGAAGATCCCTCCCTGTCAATCACGGGCAGCCTATGGGACGTTTATAGTTCAATAGCAATGAACGTGAGCTCTACCAGAAGGAAGTTGTAACCTCTCAACCGCTATTTCCCTGACATCTCGACATCGACCTCAATCGCTCGCCTGCTCAAATTCCACCGTATCCGTCGTCAAACCCGATTGATCCCACATCACCATTCCACTTCCCCATGTCATCAACGTTGCATCCGACATTACAAACCCTTGCTTGATCTCCAGCACAAATCACACCCAAAATCTACAGCCACGGTGCCGAAGTCGGCACCCAGGAAACATCTCTTCCACCCTTGCTCGCTTGCCCTTCGCCAGTGCCACACCACCACCACCATCGTAACTGCATCTCTTCGACACGGCCACGAGCCCTCGCCCTCGCCCTCGCATTCAAAATGCCAAGCGATCTCAGCATCGTTCGGCAGGATGCGTGGAATAGGCTCGGTCCTCATTCCCTGAGATCGGTGTAGTCATTATGTTGAGGCCAGTAAGTATCAAGTAGGACCTATCTCCATGGCCGGAAGCGGCAAGCGGAACATGGCGTAAGGGCTGGGTGCGGCGATCCATATATTACTTGAAAGCAGGCAATGGTGTAACGCATGCGACAGGCAGCACGGAGCATGTTGGAGCATGTTGTGGGCTGTTCATCTTGTGTATTTTCCCCGGGGGAGGGGGGGGGGGGGGGGGTTCGGGCTGCCCTCTGCTCAGCGCAAGCACAAAGGCTTGGTCATGTGGCGAATAAGTAGGCCCGTGCTTCTCGCTTGTCGTGGCGGCGTCCTTGTCGCGGTAGTTTGCCCTGCCCGTGCTCTCTAGAGGTTCACAAAGGGTCCCCGTCTCGGCCTGAACATAACATTTTCATGGCAACTGCTGGACAAGACAACTGACTGTTCACCACGATACCCCACCCTCTCTAAAGGCGAATAAAACGCAACATGAGAGTCTCTGTCCGGAAGAACAGGGCGAAAACGCTGCAGAAAATCTTCTGGCAAGAGCCGTCGAAAAACCATCTCTGCTACATAAAGCATCACGAGACCCTCCACAAGTGTGTGGCCTGCTTATTTCTGCAGTGCTGCTTTCCCCAAAGCATCGTTAAGATGAAGGACATCTCTGGGGAGCTCCAGGAGAAAAAGTGTGCACCTTCCATTTCGTCCGCGCACGTGAATGGTACGCGTGAAAATAAGTCGACTCACAAGGCGATGCCCGTCACGCCCAAATAAGCCTCGTCCAGATAGAAGAAGGCATGATGGCGAGAAGGTATGTCGTGTAAAATGTCATAAATGGATGTGATCGATGTACGATGAGGATACCTTCGATATGGCGGAATTAGGATTGCAACCCCAACTTCCTCACAACAAGATCCGCCACAACCTCAGCCGTTGGCATGTTCTGCCGCAGCATATTCAAATTGTAGTTCAGAATATCAAAGCTTTCGACGATATGCCAGGATATCATCTTGACATTCAACCGACATGGTTGATGAAACGCAAAGTCTCATCAACAGTGTCCTTACAGTCGGCAATGTTGTCGTTGACCCTGCGCTGATCTTCCTCGACATTCTGGCTCATACCGGGCGTTGTCTCCTATAGATCCCTCAGCCGCTGCTCAATAGCATGGTGCTCAGCGACTTGAGTAGCCTGCATGTTCGAAAGCAAGGCACGAAGCTCATCATGTTCGCGAGTCGTCAGCGGATGTCCTGATGCATCATTATGCTCCTGGTCCTGTACTTGAATCACTACTGGCTCTTTCCATTTGCTTCTTTGTCGTGGTGGCACCGACGATGAGGAGTTTGAAGCGATCTATAGGGCCACAGACTCCATTCTACCATCATGACTCGATGATGGCTCCCTTTTGATCGTTAGGGGCTCTCACTTGATCGATACCGACTCTCGCTTAATTGATCATGGCTCGCGCTTGTTTCTTCCCTTGATCGGGATACACACTCTCTTCACCTTGAAATATGGCTGATTGGCGACTCCGATCGACGAGGCCTCCGCCGGTCCAGCTCCTGCAGTTCGCGCACTCTTTCTTCCAACCACGATGCTTCGTATCTGTGGACAGTGCTCCAATACTTTAGTGCGATGAAAGCGAGGGAGGAGATTTTCAATACGAGTTGCTCCAGGAGGAACACGCGAGGGTTCCTGACAAAAGAGGTAGCGGCTCATTTCTAAATGCTACAGCGATATCAAGCTGCGTAGAGTGCTTCGAGTACCTGCGACGCAGCGAGGTGCGCATCAACGCTTCCCCTTGACAAGCAGCATCTACGCTGCAGCGCGTCTTTCGTGGCGTTCATAAGGCAATCGTGTCCGTGTACAGGCGGCCACCTCTTTTGTCGACAGCCCTCGGCGCCAAGGCGAAGCACAGGCCACATCGATGTTTTCAAGTGAACGCTTATACCCCATCGCGGCGCGAAATTCGTCACGAATATTGAAGTGATGAAGAACAGGAAATGCGACAGGTGTTTATGATACGAGATTGCCAGAAGAGATGGCTGTGCCGTTTACTTTTTTCCATTCGCATGACAGCTAGGTATGCTATGAGAGAAGCTTGGTGCTGAAGAGCCGCTGCCGATAATACATGAGCCGTGTACATTTATCTTTCGGGTCCGTCCAACCCATGGACAGAAAAGAGCAAGTCCATCATCCTTCTATAGTGGTCGTCGTGATAATCCCCCCAATGTCATTTTTCCCAACTGCCCAATTGACCAGATCGCGTGCCGCGTCATTCCCATTTGATTCGTAAGAAATGGACACCGCACGCCACGCTTGAACGAAACAGACAAAATTGACACCCAAGGACCCCAATTCGTTATGTGACAGCCGAGACCTCTGAGGTGTCCTCCATCTTGACATCCTCATCAATGGCTGACCCACCCTCTGCCGCTCTGGCTTCGGAAGATGGTGATGGCTGGAGGGCAGCTTTCCGTCGAGTGTAATCACTCAGACTCAGCTTCTTCTTGGCGGGCGTCGAGGCGACAGCGGCCTGCACTGAAGGAGAGAACACCGAGCTGCCAGCAAGAGAAGCGGGAGACTGGACGACCGAATTTGCAGTCGATCCAGGCGTGCCATTCGTGGGGAAGATGGTTGCAGCAGAGAAGGGCTGTGTAGGTGGTGGTGGCAAGTCAATATGCAGCTCGGCAGGTATGTGGCTCGCTTGCGATGCCTCTGATTCCACGGAAGCTGCTTTGGCTGGGCAGGGCGGTGCTGGAGGTTCAATAGGCGGCAACTGCTTGACATCGTCCTTGCTGGCCTCAGGATGTAGAACACTGGTATGACGTGTGGGGTAAGCTGCCGTGTCTTGGACAGCTGGCGAGGCATCTTCCATCTCAACATCCTGTCGCGCTGCAGGCTCGGAATGTTCTGTGGAGGCGGCTAGCTCACTGGCAAGCACTGGCACTGGAGACGATGGTGGGTCTACACCCGCGGCGCCAGGCGAGTCAATCTCCATCTTATCTGCGGGCACGACTGGCAAAGCTGCTTCAAGACGCGCCCGCTGGCTGGCAGCGATGGCACGGTTGTTCCGTGCGCACATTTCCATCAGCCTTTGTCGGTTCGAGACGAAAGGTCTTCGTGGCTTGGGTGCTCGAGGCGGTGGTGCTGGAGGATCCAGCTCGCACTGTGTGACGGCATCGACGTAAATCGGCTTCATGTACTTTACAACTTTATTTGGCGGTCTGCCAGGGCCTCTTTGTGGCTTCGGCTTCCTGCCTGGAGGCGCTTTACCAGAGTGAGCACCACTATGCTTCGTACTGCCCGATTCCGGGTACTTCGAGTCATTGTTATGGAAGCCCAGCTGCTTCGAGGCAGTGGCGCTTGGCGTGTTGAGGGTCGGGCCATTGTTGTTGCGCTTCTTCTTCGCTTGTTTCCCAGCACGCTCTTCCTCTTGCCTCCGGAATATCTCTTCCTCCTTTGCCAGCTTTTTCCGTTCTCTTTCGGAGAGCTCGGTGACACCAGATGACTGACCATTGGTGGAGTAGTGTGTGTTCGGTGTGATGTCTCGACTGGCCGAACCTCGGCCGACCGAGCCCGTTGTCGATCTCGACTCGGAGGGATCATCGTCAACGTCGATCTTGCGTGCCTCACTGCCCGATCGACTGGTCACAGGGTGCGTATCAAGAGGCGAGATGTGTTGTCCATTCTTCCGCTTCTTGCCCTTGAATGGCTTTGGCTGAGCATCTTGCTGGATTCTGCCTCGACGATCAAAGCGAGACATGTAACATTCCGGGGAGCCGCACGCACATGGACCGCAATTAGCAAGTGCTGTGGACACCCAGCCCGAGAAGACCTCCAACTGTTGTTGTGTGAGGTTGTTCCTGGCGGCCAACTCTGGAAGGCCGTCATGAGTGTCCCAGCTGACGGCCACTTCCTCGCCCGGGTCGATCTGTCGAGTCGCCATGAAGCAAAAGTGGTAGTTGACCTGCTCCGTGACCAGAATCTGCAAACGTGCATTCGGGTTGCAGCTGCGACGGACATAACGAAGATCGGTGCCTTCGTTTCGTGCGTCGATGAAGATGGGTAGTTGTTGGTGGAAGAAGACGAATGGCTCCGGATGGCGTAGTTGTGTCCATCGATTGGCATCGTCCTGCTGATAGTCCGTCTTGAATCCGACGTGACCCTTCAACTCACCAATGTATGCTCCTGGAGCGACGGGATCAACCACAGTGACTGCTTTCCACGCTGGGAATGCGCCGTCGTATTGGACAGTGTCGTCGCGGACATCCGTGATGTCGATCTGTGCTTTGCCAGGTATGTCATCGAGGACGCCATCCCATCGCATGAGCACTTCTCCCTTGGCTTGGTGATGCTCAGCACGAAAATCTTCTTCGGAGCAATTGACCCAGTCGGATAGGCTGTTGGTGACGGCAATGCTGTTGTACAGGTTGGCTTCGGTGACGGCCCAGTCGTCTTCACGATACCGCTGCAAGAACTCTTCCGAGTACAGGTCGACGGGCGATTCTGGCGACCGTGACACGCTCCGACGCTGGTTGACGTTGGACGCATTCCGCTTCCGCGAGTGACCTTTGATGGCGGTGGCAGTCGTGGGAGCGGTCGCGGTGGAGTCTGATGCGCGATGGCTGGTCTTGGGACGTTTTGCAGGTGGTGGCGCCGCATCGCGCGGGCTGGCGCTGTTTCGGTCGTGTCGCAGCTTGTCGACGGGCCACCCATTTGTTTGTGCAGCACCTGGCTCCTTCACCTTCTTCTTGTGATTCTTTGAGGGAGCGCGCTTTATGCCGTTAGCCGCAGGCTCGACGTGCTCTCTCTTCTGGCGCTGTCGTTGGCGCGCCCGAAGGTGGTCCACCTCGATGTCTGGGTTGCAGTCGACGCACACGTGCTCCAGTTCTTCCGGCAGTTTCGATTCGTCGTACTGCGGATAGTAACACGACTGATGTTGCCATCGATCGCACCTGTCGCACGCGACTGTCCAACCATCGTCGTCAGCAAAGCCGCAGATGCAGCTGATCTGGCCATCGTCTTCGGGCACGCTCGTTTCCGCGGGGGCACGGTAGTGTTGGTGGTGGACGGCATGGTACGCGGACGCAAGCGGATTGTGAGCGAAGTGAGGACCGGTGATAGCCTTGACCGGGTAAGAGGTGTCGTTCATGCTATCCTTTCTGTGGAAAAGGGCTTGGAGGCTAGGTGACAGGATCTTGGTGATGTCGGCGGCGCATGACTGAAATGCCACGTTCTGGGCGGTGGGGACGCTGGTGAAGACGCCGGCTCCCACTGCGCCGACTGCGTCGAGTATCGTGCGCGTTTTGGACTCCTTTTGGGGGGGAACAAAGGACAGTTTGTCGAGACGAGTCACGAGAGCCCGACGGTACTGCAGTCGTGCTAGAGCATCGATTCGGGCAGCTGTCGAATCGTAGTGGCCGGTGGAGCGTGTTGGGCGGTGGGCCAAAGGGTCATGGGCGCAGAGCGCAAAGTTCTCGTCGTGGTGGTCGTGAAAAAGGCGACCGGAAGCAGGCAGGTGAGAGGAGTCGCACGGCGCGGGTCGAGGACGGCGTCGCAGTCGATGCTGTGTGTTCGCGGTGCGCAGGCTGTGGGGAGGCGAAGATTAGCAGTCAGTAAGGAGTACCGAGTGAAGAATTGGAAGCGTGTGCAAGGCAGACGGTGGCTCTGGCATGCGCTGCGTGGGTGAGCGAGAGACGGCTGTTGCGTGTGAGTAGCGCCAGAATCGACACGGCCAGAAGCGTGCTAGCGCCAGTCGCTTAGTGAGCAAGCCAAAATGTGTCTCCCCCATCTTCTCGCAGTGCAGTGCAGCAGTGCAGGGCAGGGCAGGGCAGGGCAGGGCAGCCGCACATCGGCGCCCGGATCCGTGCTGCTGCTACTGTACGACGCTGGCCCTGACATGCCCGGTGCTGGCTCCGGGCTCGACGTGGCAGTTTCATACATATGCCGCTCGAGATATCTTCCGTGGGACGCTCGCCGTCAGCGTCTGATGATGTACGACCAGGCATCCATCCAGCACCAGAGCAGAGCACGGCGAGCGCGACGATGAGGTCAGTCGAGGGATTGTGAAAATCGTGTTGATAAGCATGCCGGGCAACAGCGGGAGGGGCGATGCCGCGCTATGAGTCGAAGCGGTATAGCTCAGGAAGTGAAACGCGAGATGTGGATGGGCAGCAGAAGGATGATTGGCTGCGTCGTCGCCTCGTCCAAGCTTGATGCATGCTTTAGGCTTCGTGCTCTCGACCGCGTACTGTATACTACTACTGGTACGCGGCGCCAGGACTTCTGGCCGGCGTCCAATGCTTGAGCCGTACGAGACACGAGACGGCGGCGGCAGCGACGACGTCTTCTGCCTGTCTCTTCGATACACTCCAACAACCACTACTCTGCCTGCGCCGTAACACTGCTTCCGAAGGTCTTCGTGACGTACAGTACATACCACTCATCAGAGAAGCCCAGATGGCAGCTCAACAGCACTTCCACGCCGACATGGTAATGCATGCTCGCATAAGTTATGCTTTTGCCTTCGACGCATGGGAATGCTAAGCCGCTTCCGCGCTCAAACCCCTCGACCAGATCCTTCCGCTCCGATCTCGCGCATTGACACGCAAGCTGCAACCAGCTGATGAGAAGCTGCTGTTCTCCTACATTGAATCTACTGGCACCACCACGCCGTGGACGTGGGAGAGACATTGCTTATGCAGCCTTGGACAGCACAGAGACCGAGTGCGCTCTAACAAATGACCGTCGCGAAGCTAATCACCCTGACGATACCCCCCCCCATGTCGACTCAACGAGACACCTTCGTTCCGACGTCGCGGTGAAGGGCATTCCGATAGAAACTGTATTGCCAGGCAGGCGACATTGGCTCGCCATCCTCCCAGACGAGCTCGAGTGCTATATTCATATGATGATACTTTCAAAGAGCTATCCACGACTTTGGTGAGGCCGAAGCCTGTAATATTTACGGATGCGCTGCGATGACACGATCAAGCGTTAGACATGCAGCATTGATCGGAACAAATACGATGTCTGTGCCGAATATATACACTGCGACGCTTGCACTGTAGCTGCCGGCCTACCGAAGCTATCGTCGACGTGGTAAAGAGCCATTGCGCTGGGCTGAATGGGCTTCACATGGCTGCGCGGCATCATCAGGAATCAAGTGCGGGTTCACGCGGTTGCGCACGAGATAAAAGCATCCCTTCGAACAACGTAACGTGCAGCTCCGTTGCCACGGCGAACAATAGGTTGGTACGTGGTCCGTTCTATTCTGTCCTCGAAGCATACGCCAAGCCGCACCATCCTCAGAGTCATTCAACAGCATGGCGACTCGACACTGTGAACGCGGACGCATGCGAGGGCCTTCCATCGTGATTGTCTCGTTCTCGTGACGCAGATGAATGATGTACGTCTTCTTTGTTTGCCAACGAAGAACATATTGTAGACAGTGCGATAACTCTCAGCAGTGGAGCTCCCCCTCGCAACATGGCCGTACATCACCATAAAATGGACGGCTTTTTGTATCGACGCGGCCAGGCGATAAGAGGCATTGTAGAATTATCGCCACGGCTCTACAATCGACGCAGGCATACCACGAGCTTGGCACGATCCACACGGGATGGAGTAGATCAACTGCTGGACCATCGAGTGCTTGAGCACTTGAATGTGCTGCGAACGGATAGCCATGTCGCGTGCAGCAGCAAGAGCTGAACATTGCAAGACCGGATTGAGGTTCCCCATATTCTCTTGGCTCTATACCCGTTGCGATATTGATGGTACTACCCTCACTGAGCGTGATGGCCATGGACTCTACCACTGACTAGAGGACCATAGCTCTCCAAGCAGCAGTCGCGGGACTTACCTGGGCAACGCCCAACTCCATCGAGCTCGTGCATCTGAAGTCCAGCGTGGTCGGTGAATGCCATGAGCCTCTTTGCTTCACCGTTGAAATCGAAGTTGCTTGTAGCGGGCGTAGGAGGCACGAAGCATACTTTTCAGGCCTTTGTCCAACATCACACTCCATGTCCCACTTTGCTCTCATCTCAATGACCGTCAACCTGCAAGCAGCCGTCACGCGGACAAAGTCTCGCACCGTCGCACGGCAACCAGTGTGCTGCAGACACCCGCTCCTCGGGTCAAGTTCTGGCAACAGCTGTGCGACTTTGGTTCCAGATATATTTGAAAGTTCAAGGCAGTGCAATAAGGGTGCAACAGAGCAATTCGAGTCTTTGATATACACAAAGACAGCCACAACGTGAGTTCTGCAGCTTCACGTTCACTTTACTTTCACATGCCAACGCCCCTGCAGCTGTCCTGAATTTCGACTGGGGTTAGGCTTGGCTTGCGTGCTAGAGCAAACGTCCAACGTCCAACGTCCAACTCTCTTAGTCACGCGGCCATCTCTTCTCCTCTAAGACGGTTTGAACAGCACCACCAGCGAATTTGATACAACACATCGCCCTGCAATGCAACGACCTACAAGATGACTTTCCTCTCGACCACAAGACTCGCCATCATCACCGCCACTGCGCTCCATCTCACATGCCATCTCGCATCGGCACAAAGCTGCTACTTTCCCGGCGGCGCCGTTGACAACGACAGCGGCGTGTGCGAAGGCTCGAGCGTATGCTGTCCTTTGACCTGGGAGTGTATAGACAATGGCCTGTGCTATCAGGCGGCGACCAAGTACTTCCAGCGCTCCTCTTGCACGGACGACTCATGGGGAGATGACTGTCCACGAATGTGCTTGCGAGATGGTGAGTGGGGATCAGACGGCGCATGCTACGCTCCACGGCTGACTTGAGACAGATAGCGGAGTCGAGAATGGCAACGAAGCTGGTGAGGAAGGCTATTATTACAAAGAGATAGGCTATACTCCTTACTGATCTCCCTGCTTTAGTCCAGAAGTGTAGCGATGGGCGCTATTGCTGCGATAGAAATCGGCCGGAGGTCGACGAGGAGGACGCGAGCAAGTCTTGCTGCGCGCAGAAGGTCAGATCCATCGACATCGAGGATGGCACGGCCACTGCCACGATCTCAACCAAGGCTTCTGGATCAACCAAGTCCTCCTCTGCCAGTTCTACGACATCATCCAGGGGCTCGTCCACCGGTTCTGTCAGCACCTCGACAACTTCAGACTCGAGCTCAACGCCCAGCACGACACCTTCCTCCTCGAGTCGCCCACCACAGACCAGTGTGATCACCAGCGAATCTGCCACCACAAACTCTGCAGGGGTGGCAACCACGGTCATGGTTGTGACGACCGCCATCACAACCCCGACAGCGGCCCCTGCGGCGACGCATCAAGACTCATCGAACATGGGGACCACAGTCGGCATCGCCGTAGGCATTCCAGTCGGACTCGCAGCCGCCGCACTCCTAGCCTTTTTCTACTGGCGCCATCGCCGCAACAACAAGCATACACCCACCTTCGATCCCCCCATCTCCGAGCGCAAAGACCTCGTTGACATGTACGGCAGCAACACTACTCATGACGGCAAACCACCCGAAGCAGACGGTTATCCAGTAGCATCGGGCTCGAAACCCGGCCATCTCAGCCAAGCCATATCCGAAATGTCCGGTTCACCTGTTACCCACAGCCAGCAACACAGCCCACGCAGCGCCGTCTCACCTGTCACGACTAAGAGCTTCTCGAACCACAACTCGAATCAGCCAACTGCCAATGGTCTCGGCTTCGTGCCAGAGGAGCAGCCGCAGGAGCTATGGGGAGGGGAAGTACCACGACAACAGCAGCCTCAGCCGCAACCACAAGACTTCACACCTATGGGGCCCAGGCCCATGCCGTACGGTGGGGGAAGCTCGTACCCTGGGCAGCCAGCGCCGTATCAGCCAGCGCCGGTACCGTCGCCTCATCAACCTGCTGATGTGATGCAGGCTGGGAGGAAGAGCGGAGAGGGACCAGGAGCTGCGAGAGGCAGCGGACGGTATTCTGCGTTCCAGGGCGTGACTGAACTACCAGAGACTGTCAGGCCCGTCGAGACGGCGCAGAGCCCTCCGCCTGGTGAGGATCAAGGGCGCATCGGACAGAGGCTGCGGGTGGTCAATCAGTGAGGAGAAGATACAGCGAAGGCTCTCGTAGATGACCCATTGCACCTCGCATTGCTGCTGAACGCTATGACTTGGCACTTGGACTGATCTCCATGTCCCAGTCCAAGAAGATAATTCCCGTGAATAAATACAGCGCAAAAATGTCAGGGAGTTGTACAAGGAGGGAAGTGAAGTTGCAAGATTCTACTGCATGGTTGCTGCTGCCATCTGCCTGCACAATTGGCTGTCTCTAGGACGGACCTCACCTCTCTCGCTTGCCACGGGATGTATTCGAGCTACAGTGTGCACACACCGATGTGTGCGGTTGCTCCTTTCAGAGGCATATCTGCTGCGTTGAGAGTATCAGCTTTGTGTTGTGCCACTCGATACCATCACTCTCAGGTCGTCCTCGGCCGAGATGCCTGCTTCGATATTCTAACTTACTCTAAGGCCTGTCTGTCCTAGTCACTTGTGCTTACCAACAGCGATTCATCCGTGTTGGCAGAAGCGAGTGTCAAAGTCCGTTGAATACTTCCTCTATATGCTGTAGCTTTCACCATCACATATCACGGCTTGCCCAAGATGATGTCGAACGTGGCACTCACTTCGCCTCTTTATCAAGCATCGTCTTACGCGCACGATGTTTCACAGTCACACAAGACAAGTGAGTGAGCGAGTTGATCATGCTGAACCTCTTTCCTGGTGTGTGGCTTTGGTCGTTGGTGCCGCTTCAGGTAGGCCTTTGAAGTGTAGTCAGTCCATTGCTGTCATTCTGACATCCGCAAGGCATCGGGCAAGCAACAGCCATATCGTTCGTTCGAGAAGGATGTCGGAAGATTGTCATCTCTGATCTCAACAAGAATGGATTGCAAGAGACGAAGAAGTTGATCGAGGAAGCGGATGAGAGGGCAGATCTCCCCACCGCTCAGGTCGAGATCGTCGAGGTCAACGTCTCGGATGAGGAACAAGTCCAAGCTCTCCTGGACAGAGCCGTTGAGGCCTTCGGCAGGATCGACTACGCCGTCAATGCTGTGAGTGGTGGCCATGATCTTGTACACAACAGAGGAAGCTGAAAAGCAACCAGGCCGGCACACTCAGTAGAAACACCAAGTCTCACGAGACGGCACCAGAAGAATTTGATCGCATCAACGACATCAACTATCGTGGCTGCTGGCTAGCCTCGCGCGCTCAAATCTCGCAGATGCTGAAGCAAGAACCTCTCCAAACCCACGACGGAAGACCAGGGAACCGCGGCAGCATCGTCAACTTCGCCAGTCAACTCGGCATAGTCGGCAGGCCAGCAGCAGGTCAGTATCCTGAGACTAGCGTGAAGTCTTCCACAATCCTGATGCTAAGGCAGCCGCCTACTGCGCTTCCAAAGCAGCGATCATAGCTATGACCAAATGCGACGCCATCGATGTAAGACCTTTCCCTGTTCCAGTTCCAGCTCCAACACATGCCATCTAACAATCATCTTAGTATTCCAAAGACAATATCCGAGTGAACTGGTAAGTCAGCCTAACGAATCTGAGTTCTTCCGAAATGAGCAGCGAGAAACTGATGTGAACCCCGAGCGTTTGCCCAGGCGTGATAGTATGATACACCTATGACTCGGCCGAACATGGACGTCCTAGGCTCCGCCATCTCCATCGCACCACTCAATCGCCCAGGAACAGCTCAGGAGGTTGCCGACGCGGTATTGTTCCTGTCGTCCTCGAAGGCGACTTTCATCCAAGGCTCCGCGCTCTTGGTAGATGGAGGCTATACTATCAGCTGAATGATACAACCTGTCAAGTCGGTGCGCTTCGACCGAGCTCGAGCATCGCGTATTCCCCTTCCCCAGAAGACGACATCCGCCCTTGCGAACCGATAATCGACCTTGCGTCACCAAGCCTTCCAAAGAGCACAATCAAAAGCCTGCTGGCGCCTTGAAGCGCCTTGCTGGTGTCGAAAGAGAAAGCTGTGATCACCCACCCGTCAAAGCGAAGCCCACGAACGAAGCCCTCGGGGTTTGCCCACCAGTTTGATTACACCTTCGCCTTAGCACGTCTTGCCCTGCCGAATGACGGAGTCTTGCGGAGCCTCTTCATTTCGTGTTGTCCACCATGTCTCTCCTCTGGCTTGTGGTACATAATTGTGGGGACCTCTTAAAATGAGGCCGTAGACCGCACTCTTATCGCTCGTCGTGCTTTGACAATCTCCGGCAAGTGGGCAACCTACGGACAGCAAAATCGTCAATGGCCCCCAAATTTTGTCGATCCCTCCGCGTCGCAATCTTGCTTTACTTGCTTGCTTGTTTGCTTGTTTGTCTCTCTATAACAACAACAACGATGCCCGAACACTACGATACGCCGATTGTAGATAACGAAGGGCAAAAAACGCAATACTAAAGTATTGCGATCGTGGTGTGTCTTAAGAATCTCATTGACGAGTTTGCTGTCCGGCGGTAGGTGGGGAACAGCTCGTCTTGCTCGTTCGCGTGACTAAGTGGGCCATCATCAAATCGTCGAAAGGGAGCAGAAGCGATATGCGTGACATGAACCCTGCACGACGAATCGCGTACTGTACAGTAGGAGGACCTAGTCGCGGTAGCGCTATTCGGTAGAGGCTCGGGCTGTAAGGGTTTCCAAGGCTTGACCGGGAGTAGGACTCGGGAGGTGTATGCTTGTTCCGCCGTCGGCAGAGAGCCTCGTGCCGCGTAGCTTTGCAGGTCAATCCGGCAGCCAGAATGGCGGCCCTCTAGGGGTGACGCAGCTCAGCTGTGATCAGTGCGGTTCATCCGTAGAGGCAGGTGATGGCGATGGTTGGTATGGGGTTTTGGCTGCGGGTATACATTACACTACGATGAGGGGGCACAAAAGCTACACAGCCATATCAGCACAGTGCCTTCGTTAAGAATCTACCAGAAGATTATATACAGTGTGCTCTCTCAGGGGAAGGCGGAGAGCGACACATGAGTCCTCTATCGGTAGTAACACACTTGTTTGTTTCCTGGCCTAAAAACAATCAATTTGCATATGTGGTATCTCAATGATGCATCTAATCATCTTCCTCTTCCTCTTGCTGCTTGCCAACAATTGTCCATCGGGCGTCGCCGTGCTCGTCTCTCTCGTGCTTGAGCGCAAGCTTGCTAAGGTGACCGATGATGTTCTCCATCTGGGTGTCGTGGACGGAGCGATTCTTGCGGCCAAGGTTAGCAAGACCTGGGATCTTGTTAAGCAGGTAGTAGGTGATGGCGATGAAGATGAGAACACCGATCGAGTATGCCCAGATGACAACAACTGTGACGACGTCGGTGTGACCGTTGCGGGTCTCCTGGAAGGTAGACATTGGGCTTGGAAGGGGATGCTGGTAGATGTCGGGGTTCAACCATCCGAAGATGCAGAACAGCGTCGCAAGAACATCGACACCCAAGATGGCGCCGACCAGCTGCCAGGATGGAAGAGTGCGTGCGCCACGGGTGACGAAAATCAGCCAGTTCTCGGTGAGGGCGACCTCCAGGAAGATGATCTCCTGAATGTTACCCCAGTTCTGGACGATACCACCGCTTGGAAGGTAGAGCGTACCACGGATGATCCAGGTGCCGATGGCGAGTTCGATACCGAGGATGACGGAGATGATCCAGATCTTTGGCAGTTGCCACTCGACGGGGCGTTGCTCCGAGTGTGCGTTATCGTAGGCAACGGCGACGGTAGCCAAATCAGCGAAAAGGGCGATGAAGACGATGAGCTCGGAACCGATGGTCTCGTTGATGATGATCATGGAGGTGACGAGGTAGATCTCCAAGTGCAAGCAGAGGGCGATACGGTACTGGATGTAGGCCTTCATACGCTGGAAAATCTGGCGAGCGGTTTTGATGGCGAAGACGATGGTGGAAAGACCTGGGGCGAGGAAGACAATGTCGGCGGCGGCCTGGGCTGCTTCGGAGGAACCCTCAACGGCGATACCACAGTCAGCCTTCTTGAGCGATGGAGCATCGTTGACACCGTCACCAGTCATGGCAGTCAAGTGACCACGCTGCTGGAGCATTTCGACGACCTGGTACTTGTGCTCTGGGAAAACCTCGGCAAAACCGTCAGCACGCTCGACGAGATCATGCTGAGTAGTGCCGGAAAGACCACCGTGAATGAGCTTCTGGGAGTTGTAGACCTTGGTTCCGAGAGCAAGCATCTTGCAGGTTTCCTTGGCAATGGCGATGGCATCACCAGTCAACATCTTGACGGGTACACCGAGCTGCTGGGCCTCAACGATGGTCTGGGCGGTATCCTCACGTGGCGGGTCGAACATAGAAAGCATACCAAGGAGGACCCATGGGTCGTTGTTCTTCTGGTAGGCGACACCGAGGGAACGGAAACCACGACGAGCGAACTCTGCGGCCTTCTCCTTGAACAGATCGGCGGTCTCCTTGGAGCACTCGGTTAGTTGCAGAACAGCCTTTGGTGCACCCTTGGCACAAGTGAAGCGGTCGCCACGGAGCGTGCAGATGGTCGTGATACGCTTGGAAACTGGGTCGAATGGCGTGAATTTCTCAGTCTTCCAGTCGTCCTTGAGGATATCACGAGCCTTTGGGTAGCGCTTGAGAGTAAGAATCGTGACCTTGTCGATGGGGTCGAGGGACTTGATGTTGTGGGAAGAAGCCAGAGCAGCGCAGGCCATCATCCAGTTGACATCCTCACCCTCAGCGACGTACGGCTCGCGGATAGAGAGCTGGTTGGCAGTGAGGGTACCGGTCTTGTCAGAGCAGAGCACATCGACACCAGCAAGCGACTCAATAGCGGTCAACTTCTGGACGATGGCTTGCTGCTTAGCGAGGTAAGCAGCACCGACGGCGAGAGTGGTGGTAGTGACGACTGGAAGACCGACCGGCACACCGATGATGA
Organism: Nothopassalora personata; assembly: GCA_033816765.1. Lineage (NCBI taxonomy): Eukaryota > Fungi > Ascomycota > Dothideomycetes > Mycosphaerellales > Mycosphaerellaceae > Nothopassalora > Nothopassalora personata. Next base: position 957,705 of record CM066291.1, read on the forward strand.
ACAGGATGAGGACGTATTTGAGGAGGGTATTGTCGGAATCTTCTGGAGTGGCGAGCTTTAGGTTGCGGAAGAAACCCCCGATCCAGGCAGCGAGAATCCAGAACATGACCAAGACGAGGAGAGCCGTACCGATGGAGTTCATGATAGCCTTGAAGTGACCCTGGTCCTTTGCACCCTGGACAAGAGTAGCAGTGCGACCGACGAAAGAGAACTTAGCGGAGGTCTGGACGACAGCGTAGGCCTTGCCACGCTTGCAACCAGTGGTGTAGTAGACAATGTCACCCATGAACTTGTCGACGGCGAGAGACTCTCCGGTTATAGCAGACTGATCGGTGGCGAGGATAGAGTGACCTTGATGCTGGATACCCTCTCCCTCTTCACCCTCGGCCTCCTCAGAGCCAGCTGGGTCCTCCTCTGGGTCGAGAGCATGCTGCTCGCGCAGCTCCTTGTACTTCTCGAAGTCCTCTGGGTGTTCATAGTCGCAAATGAGGCGGGCATCGGCTGGGACAACGAGACCTTCCTCCACGACGATGATATCGCCGGGCACTAGCTCACGAGCCTTGATGTCCTGTTCTTGACCACTGCGGATAACGGTAGCCTTCATGGCAATATCACCCTTGAGCGAAGCGACGACATCGGCGGCCTGCTTTTCCTGGTACCAACCGACAACTGCGTTGAGCATAAGGATGGCGACAATGACACCGAGATCGATCCAGTCACGAAGACCTGCGGCCAGGAGGACAGCGAGTTCCATAACTACGAATCGTGTTAGCCTGTGCGGCAGCAGGCTGATTGGTGCATAAGCTAGCTGCATGCACGCCAAGCCGGGAGCTTGCTACCTGGAGCTCTAGCAGAGCTTCGCGTCTGGTGCTAAAAAGCAAAACAAAGCTTGCCATCATGCACCACGACGGCATTACGCTGCCGGCCGCACTTCGATGCGTTCATCAGCTGGAGGGGTGCTGGGCTATGACTTACCATAGAGAATTGGACCGGTGAAGAAGCCCAAGAACTTGATGAACAGGTTCTCCTTCTCGGTGGTGATTTCGTTCCAGCCGAAGCGCTTGCGGCGGCTCTCGACATCACTGCTCGAGATACCCTGCCTGATGTCGGCATTGAGCCACTCATCAGGGACGTGCATGTCGCCAGTGCCTTGGCCATCGTCTGCCTTCTTCCAGAACTGTGCGAGGTGGTCAGTTGTGCACGCGTCGAGGCACACGGACAGCAGGGTCACGAACCTGCCATGCCTTCTTCGGCTTCTTCTCCTCCTCCTTGTTAGCACCCTCGGCGAGTAGTGCAGCCCTTGGGTCCCGGTAGGTGGAGATATACTTCTGGAGCGCGGTATACTCGTCTGTGTCCAAATTCATGTTAGATAAAATTCGCACGAGCAGCTTGTGCAGGCGGAAATGCATGGTTAGCCGTACCTAGATCTTCGATGTTGCCGGGTGCCTGAGACCACTTGCGAGATCTGCTGCAGGTGTTAGTATCGCGCCTGGATGTGATTGTGCGGCGACTGCGACTGCTGCCGGTGGCGGGTGGTTGTTGTCGCTCGGGTGCCAGCGACGACAACAACAACGACAACAACAGTGACAACAGCGGCAGCAGCGTGGGGCTTTTCGCCCGGCGTACCTGTCGGCAGCACCACCACCCTCTGCACTCTCCAGATCCTTGTCCGAGAAGCTGACGCGCGGAGCCGCCATCGTGTGGTACTCAATCTAATGAGTCGACGATTTGTGTAAAGAATGCCGGCGCGGTGTGAGGAGGAAGAAGAGAGGCGTGAAGGCGGAAGATGAGAGAGTATAAGTGCGGGCGCTAGGACGAGCCAAGCTAGCCGAGCAGCGACGCCCACAAAACTCAAGATTGAGAGGCAACGGTGCGGTGCATTGATGGCCCACCCCAAATCCTTAAAAGCGATCTGGTCAGCGACAATCGCAGCAGCTCTATAGACGCAACAGCAGGATCGGGTTAAATGCCGCACATGGGTGGAACCTCTGTCACGCCTTCTCGCAGCGCTGCAGAGCCGCCGATGTTTAGGCCGAGCTGCAGAAGGCTAGGACAAGGATAGCTAGTAGTATATGCACGGTACATCCGCGCCAATCACTCGGTGGACTGGTACAGTTGTACACGGTGGGCCTGCGGGCTGGGCGGGCTCTGTGCTAGCACCAGCCAATAGCGATATTCTTCACTTGGCAGCTCTCGAGCTCGCCTGCAATGGCGCCTCGATGGTGACCTCTGAAGACAGGGCTCGCGATGCTCAGGCATTGGCATTAATGATTTGGAGACATGGTCAATGAAAAGTCGTGGCTGGTGGCTGGTGGCTTGGGGCCAAGCAACGCGAGCCCTCTCTACAGTACAGTAGATGAAGCTGTTCGAGAAAGATAGAGACGACGCGGCCATTGTCGGTGCCGGAACCTCGTCGAGCTTCATTACAGCCGCTTGGCCAATCACACTTTGGTCATCGGAGCAAGCGTTTACCAGCGAAAGCTGGCCTCCGTCCGTGGTAGTGACAGTGGACGCCATGCGGGAAAAGTGGCGGATGGGGCCTTCGCGGCATTTACTCTGCAGGGCAACCAGTAGATCCACATAAAAGAAAAACACAAGAAATTTCAACACATCTCCGGCCGACATCGCATCGGCGCATGACCTCCACGACGAATTCAATTGCCAGGTGGACAGCCTTATGCTCCCGCGCACCTTGTCGACGCTGGTCGCTGGTCATATCGCGTACCTTGCTGGGATATGCTCCCGGGCAAACTTTCGGTACGGTTCGGGGGCCTTACAGTACGTCGCGTGCTGGCCCAAAGTTCCTACGTCCGATGAATGCCGATTGAAGGACCGAACTACTACTGGAAAACATTTTCTGAAGCATAGATTTTCGGTGCGCGATTTCACAGTTGCCAGTGCCAAGTATCTTCCAATGCCAAGTGTCTGCCAATGCCAAGTGCCTGCCAATGCTGCCTACTTACGTTGTCAAGCAAAAATGCCGTTGAGCGAAATATAGACCGCTGGTCACGCCACGACCGACAGCGTTTCACTGCTGCTCTTGGCTTTCTTGCCTGCTACCACGACGATACAGCGCATCAACGCTGGCGTAGCACGCATGTCATGGAACTCCTTACTGCGCTGTTTGCGCAACATCCCTCGCAACATCCCTAGCAAGGTCTGAACATGCTTCAAAACCGAACCGGCTTCTTGGTATGACTTCCAAGGGCTGCGGCTCGACTTGGCTGTAACGAGAGGATTTCGGATTCATTGCATGATTGCCCCTACCGGGATCCATAGGCAGCATCGATAAGGCAGCATCGATACGGACTGCAGGAACAGCCATCTAAAGGGTTCCCTTGCGAGACGGCATGCAATGCAAATTGCATGCGCGGTCACAAATGATGGCTCGCCCAAGCGTCTCACAGCATCTCTCGGAGCCTCCCGCGCGCGCGCATCAAGCTTAACACTCTTATATTCCGCGCCTACCAATTGGGACGTGCGGGATCTTCAGCATTGCGAAGTGGTAGATTGTGCACTGCCGAGTCGTCGTGTGCAATTCTGTCCATATGATGAATCTCCCAACAGATGGCCGCATCTCCAAGTCTGCCAACTTGGCGCTACCAGAATACATGAGTGGCAATCTGTCTGCGCTTTCGAAGGGAAAGTCGAGAGAGGGTGAACCAGTCGTTGCGTCGATCCCTCAATGCGCCAAGTGCAGTGCAATCAATCACATCCATGGCTCACCGGCAGGACTGTGATACGACAGCTTTCGACGCAGCAGCACAAAGTGCTTGGGGCAGGCACCATGTCGTTCTCAGCAGCAGGAACAAAAGGAGCTACAACTGGGAAGAATGCGTGTCGATTAGTGAAGCAGGTACGCTGCTGGAGATGCCGCACAGGTAGAGGACGCTTTCCACAAGGCGACTTATTTTGCTGCCGCATGAAAAGAACGTATTGGAGCGCATTCGTCATTTTAGCTTCATTTGTAAGTGAAGAGTGCATTCCAATTTGTCTGCGATATGATGCTGCATGGTTGCTGCGCCAGTTTGTGGCATTCCATGCTTACCGACAGCCATGTATAATGCGGCGCAGTCTAGTCACACTACAGATCCCGAGCGAAAGAAACAACACGACCTCAGAATTGCGACAGATGCTGCACGACTCGCCGTCACAGTCGACAGTTCTAAGGCACCAGAACTCTGCCCACCGCGTTGGCGCCTCACACCTACGCGAAGCTTCCGAACAAGATTGGAAGCCGCCACTCTCTATTCCTCTAGCATTCTAGGCCAACGAATTTGCCCTCAGACAGCTCATAGATCATCGGTCATGCGGATGAAAGATAGCGACGACTACATTACTGCACGAGCCGCCAACCCGCGAACAGGTCTTATCTCGCCCAGTGTCGGCACCAGGACACCTTGCACACCAGATTCCCCCGGCGAGGCTTTGAGATTACGCACTGATGGACAGACATCGCCGACTCCCGAGCCGAGCTCACGATCAGCAAGGTGCAAGGCGAATGAGGGGAGAAAGATTGGCAATACTTCCAAGACTACAGGGTCGCTTCACGAGTATCGACGACATTCCGGCAACCAAATTAAAACAGCTGCACCCACCAAACGTCGTGATTCAGCAGCAGCCCTCAAGGATGATCAATTTATAGTTCACATGCCATCAGCACGTGAACCGCAGCCCTTTAACTATCCAGGCTACACCCCGGAGCAGATCGAGGCGCTGAAGCACTATCGACAGAAAACCAGACGTGTGTCAAGCGAGGGATACGACAAACGACTGCTACGCAGCTCTGGTCAGCATTCGTCAGAGCTTGATGGGACGCTTGCTGAAGACGACCCGTACGCTCTATGCCCCGGGGTCCCTGGCCAACCGCAATTCCAACCATACAGACACGAGCACAAACAAAGATCTCCCGAGCCATCAAGCATCACTGTCCGCAAGCGAAAGCCGCCAAGATCAGACACGGACATGACAAGCAACGAGCCACAACGCTTCGTGGACAAGCTCGAGGCCAAAGCAGCAATGTTGTTCACCCCTTTCGCATCCCCAAAGAGAACTGAACACGTCAAGGGACCGGCATCAATAAGCCGTGAGATCCCAAGGACCGTCCCGGTAGACAACGCATGCCGAGCAACGGCAAATCTCTCCGCGAAGTCGATCGGCTCGGCGCCCAGTGCGCCCACCGTTGCCAACTCTGCCAACGTCGATCACCATCATGATGAAGCCATGGAGCAAAGTTCGGGATCCGGTCAGCCTCCTGTATGTGTCCCAGGAAGCTTCGATGTAGCGGATCTGAGCTCTCTTCCACGCGTGAAGTTGGTGCGGCCGGAGCTTGCTGCTGTGCCAAGGACGAAACTTCCCACGGGGAAAGAGGATTGTCGCAAGTGCTCTTTGGGGCGTCGACGGGACAGCAGTGGACAAGAGGTGTGTGCCGAAATCCGGAAGGCGTCGAATGCTACTGTTATCCACCAGGAGGTTTGGTTACATGCTGCAGATCAGGATCCGGAGCCCGAATCACTTGGCGGGACCAAGTCTACGGTCACCGCTGAGGTAATGATGGATATCCTGAGATTGTTGTTATCATATGCAAGGAGCTTGGAAATGCCGAAGGTCGCGGTCATAGAGATACTGTCGTCTCCGGAGGCTTCAACCAGAGAGAAGATAATCGCTGTGAAGTCTGTCCTGTCATTGGCAGCACACGCGCTGGCGATCTGCACGACGCTTGCAATAATATGGAAGCTCGGCGCAGCGATTATGCATTTGCTGGAGGTCTTGCTCTGGCCGCTGATGGTGCCTCTGAGGATACTGCGCTGGGTGGTGGGACTGGGATGAGTACCGCATCAGCGGAGTTGACACCGCATGATGACTTTTCCTGGAGCACAGCTTGAGCTACTCATAAAATACCTTCTTGGTCGGGTTGCAAGCTCGACCCATGTTCTGTGAGGACTTTCATATACACGGCCGAGCCATCGAGAGAAACGCCAGACCATGAGCACAGTCATGCGACACGCCAACCACGTAGCCAAAATGGACAAGTGACAAACACCATTACTTGTATGAGGACTGCCGCCGGAGGTGTCTCAACTCGACGCATTTACTCACCCAATAGGTCAGAACCAAGTAAGTCAACCATGATCACTCTTTATATTCCACTCTCATATCGCACGTCAATCGATATCAAAAATACCCATCAGAATGACCGACACCCGATGTAAGGAGGTCGTGGACCCCCTAAACCCAGGTTGACGCCACAGCGTCCATGACTAGCTATCTCCAATCACTAAAGCAATCTCTACCACACATTATCTCGATCTCGGCACTGACCAACTGCCTCGACCGAATCTAAATTCTCGCATACCGGGACTATGCCCACCGCGACCTCCTGGACTGGTCGGGCTGGGTGTCCTGTGCCCAAATGCAACGGGACGGCGGAGCTGAACTGATAGCAAAGGCCAACATTCTTCAGGCCCTCCGCGAAGCCTCCGACGATCACCCTGAAGCGGCGAAGACTGGGTTTGCCCAAGCATATCAGTACATGCGCAGCGATGCGAACCCCTTGATTCTCCTCTTTGCTGATGCGCGACCTCACATCAAGGGCGAAGGCTGTGGTCGCAATGGCCGGCCAGAGCAGGAAGCACTCCTCGATCCAGAGAGCTATGGTGGACATGGAACGCTCTTCACTGACTGTGTTTCTGCTGCGAAGACGCTGCGTGCCGGGGAGAAGCGATGTCAGATCGCTCCGATACTGCAGTTCTGCTCGAAGGAGTCTGCGTAGTGCGACTACCTCGCCACCATGACTAGAGGCGCCGCATTTCATCTGGATAGCTCTCAGCCGCGGACTATCTCTGAGGTGACTGTAAATATCCTGTTGGCTTGGATGACCTTGAAGAAAGAGGGATCTGGATCTGTCTACCTTCCTGTAAAGGTCTCCTGGTACAACCACACAGACTTTCGAAATGCCAAAACCCAAGAAGAGCTTGCTACCTTCCTCCTTTTCGGAGATGTGATCGCTTCCCAGCGACTGGCTCTCACCTCTCCCCTCCTCGAGGAGCGGCTATTCAAGAAGGAGACACCACTCGGGGATTTTGCTCGATCCTACCAGGAAGATCCGGTGTATCGCGACGTTGTTACCACGCACCTGCGTGCTATTATTGAGAGTATGTCTCGGCGATGAGCCTGCGTCCTGTGTTCGGATCTGTAAGGCGGACGTTCTGTAATGATGAAGAGAATGCCCATAGGCTGGACCTTCTGGACCTCTTTGGTCTGAAAGTCAGGGGCATTGCTGATGCGGACGAGCGAGCTAGGATGAAGACGTGGCTTGAGGAGTCTTATGCCTATAACATGGAGGTTCTCGAGGCTATTGCTACGGTGTCAGAGGAGCTGCAGTATCCATGCGTTTGCTTGCACCCGACACTTTTGTATGAGACGGCACCGAAAGGCGATGATGAGGAGAATGAGGAAACTCGTCCTATCACTTCGTTTCGGTGAGATGAGCTCTTGGAACTGGGCAGGTCCTGTGACTACATTATCCTACGATGCTTAGAACGAGTGCTGACACGGCTGACTTTTGTTGAGTCTGCGCAGACGATGCCGGCTCATATCGCTGCTGCTGGACAAGAGACAGTCACCAGAATTCCGATGGCTCTGGTTCGGAAGGAATTTGGCCGCAAGCTCTGGCGAATCCTGCTACACATCGTGGTCCCAGGCACTATGCTCTCGGTCCGTGCTGCTGCACTGCTCCGGAGCCCTAGCCATTCGGATGGGAGTACAACCTCTGCGAAGCGCTGCTGAGGAGCCCATGCTTCTCTCGCGAAACCAACGGAATGATCTCGAGGTTCCTGAGACTCGGAATGTCAGCTGCCTGTTTGTACTTCTCGATGCCGATAAAGCCTAACAAGAGCACTACAATGATGGCTTCATGAGCAGTGACGCTGGCCCACTCAGGGTTTAGGACCGCGGACTCTTCCAGCGGCTCGTAAACTACAAGATGCTCGAGCTCAATCTTGATATTACGCTCCACGCCCGAGTAGCCTGGACGCCTAACAAGATGACTACGCCCATCGGTAGTTGTCTGCAAGCTATGCCAGTTCTCTCGTTCGATCACTGGCATGGGTCCAGATAGCGTCTGCGGATTATGTTGCTACAACCGGGACAACCCCGATGCTGCTGATAGAGCTGATGTTCACTGCCACGCTTCAAATCTCAACAACGACGCGGCTCATGTCTACTAGTATGAGTGTGATACCAAGCACTGCCGAGCACAGTACATCGACCCCTTACCCGAAAGACCCAACACGAGGCCAAAAAGCCACTATTGTCGCATCGGCGAGACGACGCCAACGCTGCAGTGCTTCAGTGCCTTAGCCGAATGATCTGGCCACAAGAATATCGACGCGGTATCGCTGAAGCGACCTTCACATGCGTAGGCTGCTCCCACGGTCGCCAAAAAGAAACCACAGCGAACCAACTGCGTGCAGAAAACGGCCAAGACTGGCTTCTGTCCAACCTCGACTACAAGATCCGCAAACCCTTCAACGGCCGCAGCCTCTGGCACACACCACCCTCCCCCTGCACCCCACGCGACGACGCACCCGGACCACTCGAATACTTCTGCGAACGAATCCAAATCCTCTCTGCCCCTGCCAACCTACAACACCTAGCAACGGCATCAATCAGCAAGCCAAAGCCGGCAACAGCTCGAACGCAGCGCAAGCTCAGGAATTGACCCTGCTAGCTGAAGAGGACGGCGAAACCATGTCTCTCGCGGTCACCCGCGAGATGGGCATTGAGAACGCAGTGAGAATTCTCGAAGGTGTAAGCGACTTCCCTGCACTGCTGGGCGCAATCCCGGCCTAGCACGACAACGAGGGCCGCGCGACATAGTAAACGCCGTCTTAATCATCGGCGAGGACATCCTTGATATCGCTACCACCACCAACTCCAAGGCTAAGGTGCGCAAGGCTGATGTCAACCTGGTGAGAACCAACATCCCCGAGAATGCGTGCGGCTAGACATAGGTGGCCGACGTCATCGACGACTCGCATGCGTGGACAGTAGAGGAAGTCTACGGCTTAGAAGACGAAGTCGAGGCTATTATGGAAACGTTTGCTCGGGAAAGGGGAGCATGGTGACTAGGTTGATAGCAACCTACCTAGAATCTAAGCGTCGCGATACACGGTTAGGTGAACTCGAAGGACGGACGATTAGGTGGACGAGTGATCTTGTTGGTAGTCTGGATGGCAAGGCGAGGTTGGAATAGTGCCGGATGCGGCACATTGAAAAACCGCGTCGATGGATCATATACCTACTACTTCTTATAACGTGCTTCACCACCGAGCGGGCCACACCACCGAGCGGGCCACTTTTGCCAAGAACTGTACCACTTCCACTTTGATTGCGACGGTATCTTAACACGACGACATCCTACAGAATCGTTACTAGGAGGACAATTCCTCTTCAGATTCTTCGCTATCTAGCAAGTCTACTTGACAGGTGCGTACGTTATGCCCCGACTCGCCACATCGCTTGCAGCGTCGTAGCCTTGGTGCTGGCCGAACACCATCTAGCGACTCTCTACTTACTTCCTGCCTCCTAGTATCCTCTGGAGGTATCAATTGCGACGCCTCATCGAAGGTTAGAGACCCTCTAGACTGAATATACTTGCGCTTTCGTGCTTTCCGCTGTGTAAGGGCCTCGTTAGACTTGCGTAGCTCACTGATCTCGCTTCGCATAAGAGCCATCTGATGCGCTATCTCTCTACTCCCTTTCACAAGCTGATGCACCCCTTCCTGTAACGAGTTTGGCGATGAACCTGCCCGGGCACGCATTTTGTTCGTTACTAGTGTCGATTGAGAGTCGAATTCTTTTGCAGTTCGTGGTGTCTTCGACTCCCAAGGGGTAGAGTCCGGAGCTGGAGGCGTTGGCGTACGTAGCTTAACATCAAGCTTGTCTATCACTGCCTGTGGATTGAATGGAACCAAACCAGCGCCTCTGAAGCTCGATAGGATGTTCTCCTGTCTAAATACAGCGTCATGGGCAGCCCGGAAGGCGCGTGGGAACTCTACTTTGTCGATATGAGTGATGCGCTGGCGTGCCAAGCCCGAGAGCTGAGCACCGTATGCCTTCTTCAAAGGCGAATAGCAACCCACATCCAATGGCTGGAGTAAGTGCGAGGCGTGCGATGGCATACATAGGGCCAAGATCTTGTATTCCTTGCACAGATTCTGGAATGCCTTCGAGTTGTGGCTCTCGTGGCCATCGATAATGAGCAGTCTCCATGCCCCAGTCGTACGAGCTACAGTATGCTTCTGGAAATGCTCCAGCCACCGTATACCGAACTCATTGTTGGTCCAGCCGTTCTCTGTTAGCCCGATTGTCCAGTCTGGACCCAAGTTGCCGTCTTGGTACCAGGTACTGATGTGCTGTTTGCCTGCAAGGATGACGTAGGGTGGGAGCGCTGTTCCGTCTGCACAGATGGTCTCAATCACTGTTGCCCATTCTCTGTTGCCCTGTTGGACGACCTTCCTCTTTCCACCACGCCTTTCTGAACCCGTAACGACGCTCTGCGACGTAATAACACCCATCATAAACCCTGTCTCGTCAAAGTTGTAGGTGTCCTGGTCGAGGATGCCATACTTCTCCTTCATATTACGCACAAGCAAGAACCACTTCTCGATAACGTCTGGATCTTCCATTAGGGCTCGCTGACGATCGTATCCACGTGTCATGCGAACCTTTAGCTCACGATGCCGCCCAATGAACCTGTCTGTCCAATTGAGACCAGCGGGCTTGAGGCCCTTCTCTTGTAGCAATGAATCGGCCATTGCTCGTACGCTAGCCTTTGATGGCGGGAAACCTCTAAGATCCAGCTCGAGTATGTACTCAAGTATCACCCTCTCTTCTAGCTCTGTAAGCTTCTTCGAATTGGGCTCGCAGTCACCCCGAGGAGGTCGTCCATTCAATCGATACCCTAGTGTGGTTCGAGACGCGTCGTATACCTTTGCAGCAAGTCGATTCGTGATTGTCGCGTCGCGTTTCGTGGCCTGGACAGCTAAGGTCAGTTTGGCCTCGTTTGAAGACAATACACGCTGTAATGGTGGTTGCATAGCTGTATCTGTGGAAGTGGTACAGTTCTTGGCAAAAGTGGCCCGCTCGGTGGTGTGGCCCGCTCGGTGGTGAAGCACGTTAGCTTGTTTCTTTCCACTAGGGCAGTGATCTTTCTTAGGCCGGGGGGATGTTGTCACGGGAACCAGCAGGTCTAGCTGCATTCTTGCATCCAGATACACAACAACATGACAGGACACCAATCCAATGACCGCAAGTCTCGATTTGTATGGAGAGTTTCTATGCCGTCGTAGCTGGTCTCCAAGTCCCATTCGAATGCGGTGTCGACTGCTTTGAACGTGCTGCGGCCGTCCTATACGGACTCACAGAGCAGCTAGTGCATCCACTCTTCTATGCCGTTGGACCGGCACATCTTTGTCGCCACCTCGATCATTTCCCCGAGGACCTCCTTTGTCAAACGCTTCCTCCCATCGACAGCAGTGAATCCGTCCACGATGGCTTGGAGTCTCCCAATGATCTTCGCAGTCACCTTTATACTGTCGCAAGCGTGATAGGATGATGGAATTGGCACGAGGCCCACCTTTGGCCTTCAGCATGTTGACACGAATCTCGGTGCGGTGCAAGAGAGTGATGATGCGTGACGAAACGGAAAAATAATCTTCCGCATGTACGCAATCGACGGTTCGTCCCGATCATGGAACCATGCAGGTGCTGTGCATCCACGCCTGGACACCCGAAAGTGGAAGGTGCAGGTGGCGAAGGAAGCAGCGAGTGTCTGAACGGCAGGTTTGCGCCACTGGAGATCTCTCTGGTTTGTACTCGGGATACTTCAGGTCGCCAACCTTGATCCTCGCCTTTAAGGCTGCGTACGGCAAGGCGAGAAAGTAGATATCGTCTCTGATTTCGCGCCGAAGGTCCAGCAGGCGGAAGGCTTTGGGCTGGATCTCGGGCTCGGGCTCGGGCTCGAAGAGGGGTGTCGTGTCGGCAAGTGCTTCATCGTACATGGCTTTGAGCTCCTCTGCTGCTGTGAAGGGAGTTGAAGGTTGTCGGATGTTGTCTTTGATATCTGGCCGTGCGGCGTTCTCGGCGTGAGATCTGGCGGACATCATCTGTCGCTGCATGTCAGCTCCCTACCTCACGCCGGAGCCAGTCTGCCAGCGGCTCCGCTCACCGCTATCTCTCCTATCGGCCTCGGTCTGGGTGTTCAGCAGCGTCTAGAGCCTAGCAAGCAGCATTGCCAATTGACATATTCGAAGCTGGTGATTCAAGCTTCTTCTGAAGCCAAAAGCTCCGACTCGCAGCTCATGGTGATTCCATCCAACGGCTCTGCCTCGGCGACGCCCGAGTGGTCGATTCAGGAACAAGTGACGGCTGTCTCTTCATTTCTGGTATGTGCAGCTGCTGTGGTATCTTGCAACAAGAACGACTCTTACAAGCACTTCCTCACCTAAGCCTTCTTCGCATCCCTCTCCGCCTTCCTCAGCGCCCTCTTGCGAATGCTCTCATGCATGTTCTTGTTGATGCCCAACACGATGCCGCTCATCGTTCCGACAAAGGTCGCGATCGCCCAGTGCATAATGCCATGCGACCAGTATGGCGTGCTCGTCGCAGCTATCCCCTGTGCTCCTCCCGACCTTCCAATCTTGCCCAACGCTGCTCGTACAAAATGTTTCGGTGTTGGGATGAGGGCTGACGACCGCCTGATCTTGCTCATGGCTGAAGTGACGAGGTACGATTGCACGAGCTGGACGTGGACGTTGTGTGCTGCAAGCTCGCCGCTGAGGGCCGTCGACCATTGCTGAAGGAAGGCCTTGCTGCCGCTGTATGTCGCGAGGAGCGGTGTGGGCATGATGCCTCCGAACGAAGCCATTGTCAAGATCAAGCCGTGCTTCCTCTGCACCATGCCCGGTGCGATGAGTTGTGTCACACGCAGAGTCCCGGTGCAGTTGATGGTGATGATGTCCTTCACTTCCGTCTCGGGCGTCTCGGTGAAGGGCACTGGTATGCTGTGGCTCTGGCCGACGTTGTTGATCAGGATGGAAACGTCAAGACCATCAACGAGCTGCTTCAGTGCTGTGTAGTCGGCGTCCTTGTTCGCTGCAAAGTCCATAGCGTGGATCTTAGTCTGCACATTGTACTTGTCTTCAATCTCTTTCGCGAGGGCGTCGAGCTTCGATTTGGTGCGGGAGACGAGGACGATGTTGTATCCTTTCGCTGCAAGTTGGAGCGCATATTCTTTGCCGATGCCGTCCGAGGCGCCGGTCACCACCACCCATGATCCTTTCTTGCCGAACGTGGAGAGCTGTACATATGTTAGTCATTGTCGCTCTCATTGTCCAAGATAATGTCATACCTTAGCACCGGGCAGGATGAACAGCGACGCGATCAACCGCCAGAAGGAGAAGATCTTCCACGTAATGAAAGCGAGGCCGATGAAGGAGAAAACTTGCGTCGACGGTGCGGCGTAGATGTCGACCGGACTCAGATGCTCTTCAATACCCATCTTGCACGTCGTATCCAGGACTTTGTGCACTGCACAGAAATCTTGTTGAGCTGTGAGATACGATGTGGTGCTTGCGCCAATGCAGGAACACTGGGCCCGCCCGTGAAAGTTGCCTTCAACCTCGCTTGGACCTGCTCCTGAACAACACAAACAACATATCAAGACACCGAGACGCGTGGAACGCGACGTGTCATCGCTTTCGTCTTCACAATGTCTTCAATCAACTCTCTCGCCGCATACCTGCCCCAACACGAAGGCCTCCTCCCCAAATGGCTCCTCTTCGTACGCCTCCCTTGGCCCAACCCTATCATTCCCCTACTAACAAGCCCCAGCTCGCCATCGTCTCAATCGGCAACTCAGTTCAATGCTATACCAACCTGACCGGCTCCCGTGCAGTCTACTCTGGCACCTCAAAAGTAACGCCATCCACCGGCGCCGGCGATAAAAAGACTTCCAATCAATCCCCTGTTAACGAGCTCAGCGCCAGAACTTTCGGAACGTGGACGGCTCTCAGCAGTATTGTCAGATTGTACACTGCGTATAACATTACCGACCCGCTGCTTTATCAGCTTTGTCTGTGGACTTATGGGATTGCGTTTGCGCACTTCTTTAGTGAGTGGTTAGTGTTTGGGAGTGCGAGGTGGGGAAAGGGGTTGGCGAGTCCGGTTATTGTGAGTACGGTGAGCACGGTGTGGATGTTGGTGCAGTGGGGGAGTTATGTGGTGTAGGTGGGAGGGAGGAGAGGGGTGGTCAAGGTGGTGGACTCGCGGCACTGTACTGAGCAGACGACTTCGGTGTGGCGATTCGTTTCTCAGAATTGAGTCAGCACGGATTCATGACGCGACTGTCGACATCAGCCTAATCGAGTACTATGCCTTGCTTCCCTTCGACGAGGCGGAGCCTTTGCCCCATCATTCGGGGCTGCTCCGCGGTCAAAGGTTAGAGGTCGGAAGCTCGGGGTTCCGCTTCACTCGGTGCGAAGCACATGCAAATGCGGGCGACTGCATCAAAGATCCACTGCTGCCTACAGGTCCCGCGATGAGAACAGAAAGTTCTACCTGTATCGTGAACATCTTTCCTGATCACCGACTACCGACTCGCAACATAGAACCACAATGCCTTACCTTGGCGACGAGTATGACTCGGACCCGTCCGAGCCAGAATCAGTAGGTATCAATACTCATGAGGACGATGTGCACGACCGCTTATCGAGGCTGCGAGATACTGTCACGAAGGGCGAAATTACCACCGCGAGCACGCTGATATCTATTCACGTGTACGATACCTCCTCGACATCTGACGACCTTTTGAAGGGCTTCGTCGACATGGTCAATCCGCCCGTGCTATGTCAGATCTTCAGAGATTGAGGGCTTCCTGGTCTCAAACACACTCAAATTACCGACTCACGATGCCTTCTTTCTGATCACTTCGCACCCCAAGTCTTTCTTCGAGGGCATCGAAATTAACGAAGGACAGTGGCCTCGTAATGATAACGCCATGGCGATTCAAATCCAGCCGCACTATGACTCGTTCACGACTACTGGCTGCCACGATGCCCCGAGAAGTGGAAGCTGATGCGCAGACTGAAGGACAAGGAGAGACAGGAGTTTCGCGGCGAGGTCAACGTTCGGGTGTTTTTCGCGAGTTCCTCTCGGTGGAGAAAGAGCGTACACTTGATAAGAAAGAGAAAGAGCATGCACTTGATTAGAAAAAGGATCGTATGGCGGCGCACGAAGCTGCGTACCGAGCTTGCAATGGCCGCGTCATTGGCAAGTGTCGCTACATCCTCACCACTACCGGCAATACTTATGCCGCCGAAGTTCTGGAGCATTGGTTTGCGCCAGAGACAGCGTACGGCGTGCCTCGCAAGGGTGTGATTGTCATGGTGGACGAATCGATCAAAGACATTGAGCGCAACGTCCTGGCGCCGGTCGTTTGTGAGAGATGGGCAGCATATGTCGCTGGCTTCATTCTGCTTGTTGATGACAAGTAAGTCCATGATAGATTAAGGGAAGTTCGATTGAAGTGGTGGATGACACGGCTACGCGGAGGGAGTGAGGGGGGTGGATAGGAGGGCTACGAATTGCGAGTTCCGAGTCCTCATTTTCTTCTATCTGGGGTATACCTACTGTACAGTCGTCAAATCATCACTGGTATACATCTCATCAACCTCATTCCTTCTCCCCGAGCCTCTACTTTTCACACTCTAGTTGTGGCTCTTCTTTCCACTCGTATCGTGAATCGCATCCGGCACCTTCTGCTCAACCTTGGTGGGCAGAGCTTCCGCAATCTTATTCGGCACAATCGAGTGGCCCTGGCTGTGGTTGACCTTGTCCGGGTTACCAGTTGGGTGCACGCTCTCAGGCGCCTTGTTCTCCTGGTGGGGAGTCAGACCCTGCGCAGCAGAGGTTGGGACCTTGGAGTTCTCTGGACCGCCAATGTTGTGGGTGGAGGCGGATGGGTTGGAGGTGTCGTGGATCTTGTTGGGGAGGGCCTCTTCGACGGCGAGGGGCGCCTTTTCTTGGATTTTGCCGGGAACCTTGGAGTTGTTGACTGGGTCGGTGGCGTGGGAGGCGTGGGTTGTTTCGGGCATTTTGAGGGTTGAGGCGGCGTTGATGGAGTTAATTGTGATTGTTGTTGTTGTGGTGGTGGTGGGGGGTGGTGCTTGGGGGATTGATCTGGTTGCTTGGGATGTTTGCTGTGATGCAGGACGTAGCGCGAGTGGTACAGGTCGTTATATAGCACGTCCCCGATGCCTTTCTTGCCTGAGGGCGTGCTATGAGCGTGTTGTGACGGCATCGCACAATGGGCTGGCTCCTTGTGGAGCGCTCGCCTGACATCACAGCCATGTCGACATCCATCTTGGCCATTCGCGGTGGCGATGTCTGAAGTTGGATGTCAGGACGACAAAGGAAGGGCTGATGTCGATATGAAGTCATAATCAACGTGGCAGGTCGGGGCTTGTTTTCGCCGAGCCTGCCACGACTGATCTTGCCGACCATCTCGCTCTCCGTCATGCATGTTGCGCAACATGTATGCATCGACATCACCAATGATGAGGCACTGACTTGCAATTTGCGATGCACACGCACCCCAAAGTGGAAGGATCCCAGCTGGAGACATGGTTACCACCTGAATACATGTCAATCTGCTCTTCCACTCTTCATGCTACATCCTGGATGTCACCTGCACTGACGGACAGCAACATGATGAGGTGCGCCTCCCATCTGTTCTCCCTCCTGACCTACTCACAGCACGGCAATATCGCTCGCGGGTACGACTTCCGTATTCAATGCTCTGGAGGCACTATTCTCGCTGTCTGCCTGTAGGCATGAGTCGATTCGCTTGTCGAATGGGAGTGAAGCGCGAGTTTACTCCCGCGATGGGCATGGTGATTCACACCTAGCAACCAGATTGACAAGAGGCCCGCCGCTACCGTAACCACCGGGCAACGGCAGTTGACGATAGAGTTGCATAAGCCAGTCAAAGTATGGCTACGCAGTTTCATTACCCAACATGATACCGCGAGGACCTCCTACAAGTGCAGGGCTCAAATCGCAACGGATTCTACACCTCCTCATCAACATCGGCGGCAGTTACGCTTCGTCCTGAAAGATCCCGTGCGCAGACAAGTCGTAATATTCTCCAAAGCGGACAAGTCATCAGCAGCAGGTGTACCTCTGTATCCTCGAGCCTGAGTTCATCCGAACTGAAGATTGGCACTGCAGTCGAGGCCAAACCATTTTATGAGATCAGTCTTACATCTATTCGTCGCTGCAAGAGCATCACCAGAAAGTCAGCTACTATCAACAGGGCGCAACTTCGAGGCGCATTTGACTTGGTGAGACTCCAAGCCGTGCTATTGTAGTGGCTTGCACCCATTTGCCATCGAGTAGCCGAGCGCGATGCAGTGTGTGTTCCTACACAGGGCCGGAAGTGAAAACCCTAGCCATCATGCACAGCACATGCATGGAACGCAATCTTCGGTTAAAAGCCGTTCAACATGAGGCTGTGTAGCTGCTTCTTCTGTATGAACGCTCTACTTCCGCTGGCCAGCCTACGAGACTCGACCGACAAGAGCCGAACTTCATAGAACCATTTCGATGATAAAAAAGACTCTGCAGCGGAAGACTGCACACTTACTCTACCATCTGATGCTTCGCAGCAGTGCATACGCAATACGAGGGCTAACAAGGCGTAGCGATGTTCGCTCGTAGTAAGGCTGTTACTTTTCTAAATCGGGCACTTCTCACTCTGGCATGCGCCTCACTCCACCTCGCAATCTGCAGTCTTTACCCTGTCTTGTTCAGGTAAAGTAGATGAGAGCTGGAGTCAAGCACTGCAGGAAGAACCTTCTTTTTGATTACTTGGCAGGATATGAAAGATCGCATCCCAAACGTTCCAACAGGGTTCCCTGTCAAGCAATAAAGCAAGCAACAACCAGCTCTCTCTTGACCACGACGACTTTAGGGGTCAAAAGTAGGCAAAGTACAGAACGTCGAGCCGCAATCTTTGGTCTTCGCAGACGCACCACACTCGTTTACTCGTTTCAACGCACGTTGCAATCCACATTCGTTTTCAGTCACTCATTATCAATTATGAAGTTCACCTCTTTTCAAATCGTTGCGTTGTTGGCCATCACAACGGCAGCTTTCCCTGTCGGCAGTAAGGGCAATTGATTTTCTAACAATGACTCATACTGACAGCTCTCTAGCGAACAACGAAGCCGCAATAGCGAAGCCACTGAAGCAGCGTGATATCGACGATGGATTATCTCCAGCAACTGGTCACCAACACAGGAGGCGTCAGCCTGGTGGACAAGGTAAGGAGAGCAAGATGAGCAAAGTCGTCACAATAGTTAAGACCGGTCAAGAATCTACACCCAGCTCGCATGGCTCGACTGCCGGCAGTGCTGGCGTTGAGGATCAATCCACCGGCGCTTCGTCCCATACATATTCGCACTTGGTGGCTGCACAAAAGTTCTCACTCGCGCCCAAGGGAATTAAGCCAGGCCAAACTGTGCCTGTAGCGGGTCAGAAGAGCACAAAGAACGGGAAGGGAAGCAAGTCTGCCGCTACGCTGGGCAATACTGGCTCCCAACCTGAATCAGCCATGATGAAATCTAGCGACCTGAGGAGCGCGGGATCTGGTAGATCTCTTTGCTACCCTGCATCGGGGAATGCAGAGCTCTTGGCTGATCATTGATTGTGTAGGTATGGCTGGAGGTACAGGTAATTTGCCAGATGCTCCCAGCACGCCCAACATTGCGACTGATGCAACAACAAAAGGCCTAGACGGTGGGGTTGGAGAGTCGACGCCATACGTTGCTAAGCCATGTAAGCGCCTACTTCTCTTAATCGGAGCTACCTACTGACATCTTTCGAGCATACGCACAGGCTTCAGATGATATCGGCTCTAACCCCAACTCTCAACCATGCGTCTGCCCCAACCCTTCGTCCAGCACATCCGTCGACTCTGTCGGCTCTAGTGACCCGACCAACTGCTCGTCCTCAAGCAGCTCCAGCTCCTGTGCGTGTATCTGCGGCACTCCAGACTCTGCGCCCCCAAGCTATAACACTCCGGATTCTAGTGGTGACCCCGGTAAGTCGGAACGCTAACGTCGCTCTGAGCGTGAGCATAATTGATACCCTTCATAGCCTCTCCTTCGTACGACTCGACTACTGAAGAAGACTGTGATCCAGAGGATACTACAGACTCCAAAGCACCTACTACAGAAGCGACTGATGATGAGGCTGCCCCATGTGAGTCAAGAGCATCTGTCTGCACATGAAGTCACTGACGAAATCACAGCTTACGAGAGCTCCACCGCTACCGATGAGTCCACGGACACGTCTACCGATACTCAGGGGCAGGACGGCGGTGTTGGCGAGTCCAAAGAGCCTGAGCACGATGCAACCGGGAAATCAGAGGCAGCACCGTCTTATGGTTAGTTTCACGAGCAACTTATTAACATAGGTTATTGCTAATTCTCTACTAGAGGCGCAGTCGACCAAGGACAATGCTTCGCAGACTGCTGGTACCGGCGCAAATCAGGCTAAGAAAGATGCAACCGGGAAATCAGATGCAGCAGCTACTGATGCTCACACCGACGCAAATCAGCAAAAGGATGCTGACTCAAAAGAAGTCCCTCCAAGCTACGCCACTCCCGACACAGATGATGCAACTCAGCCAAAGGATGCTGACTCAAAAGATCTCGCTCCAAGCTACGCCGTTCCCGAGACAGATGATACTACCAAGCAACCAGTCAATACCGACTCTCATGCTCAAGGAGCCGTAACTCCATCCAAGACTCCAGCTAAATCTGCCACCAACCCAACTCAGCCGAAGGATGCTGACTCAAAACAAGCCCCTCCAAGCTACACCGCTCCCGAGACACATAATACTACCAAGAATCCAGTCAAGACCGATTCTCATGCCCAAGGAGCCTCAACTCCAGCCAAGAACCCAGCTGATGCCAAAAAGCCTGCTCCTCCATCGTATGACTCAACAGCTGTGGCTTCCGGCAGTGGTGGCAAGAAGCTCTTCAAGCGCGTCGAGTTCACAGCTTGAGCTTTTTCAGGTCATTGCACTCATCTCATGGTCGCAATTGGGGAGGTAATGGCTACGTGGGACGCTGGGTACAGGACCCCTTGAAAGCTGTAATGTCTTATATCATTCTGCACGAACGCTGTGTTGTATACACACACATGAAGAGAGGTTAAGGAATGTTCCTGTGCGCAATTGTGTAGAATATGAGTCTCCTGTACTGTTGCTCTTGAATTGTGATGGAATACGTCGTTTCTATTCCTCTTTAATCATCTCGTGCTATGCCGAGAGATGTCGGCGTAACTTTCTTCCGGGTGGGTTCTGTGACAGCAATTGAGCCGATGACAAGTCAACTTCGGCATTAACGACTTCGCCTATCAACAGCACGCGGCACGTTAGGTGGAGAGCTATCACACTATGCATTACAAGTGCGTTCCTGCGCCTTGCATCATGCAATCCCGGTATGAGTTGATACCATTAGGATATTATTACTGAGGTCGTTTTTGCAACTTTTTGCATATATCACACCCTTCCAGTCTTAAAAGAGCCATAACAACACCAGATCACGTACAGCGGCAGCAATAATGGGCGGCGGACCAGGAGATCACCTCCTCGCACTGCTCCCATTTCCGGAGCCGAAAGACATCTTCTCTGCCCTCCAGAAGAAGTTCCCACTCCTCACCATAACCTACCGCCAGACATCATCCAGCAACAACGCCACCGAACTCTATGAATCCGTTCCGAAACACCTCTGGCACTCTGCAACGATCCTCATGACCCTCTTCACGTTCCCGCAGGACGTCAAGGGAGTCCCTAACCTGGAACTGGTCCACCTCGTCTCAGCCGGAAGCAACCAACTCCAAGGCCAACCGCTGTGGAAAGACAGCGATGTCACCATCACGACAAGTAGTGGTATTCATGGTCCGCAGATTGCCGAATGGGTCATCATGACCGGACTTGTGGGCAGCCATCACTACAAGCAACTCTACGAGCTGCAGAAAGCACATCGATGGGGTGGGAGCAGCGAGACAGATTATCGTGCAGTGCGCGACAAGGTCGGGCAGAAGATTGGCATTCTGGGGTATGGAAGCATTGGACGACAGGTTGGTAGAGTCGCGAGTGCGATGGGTATGGAGGTGTTGGCTTTCACGGCGACGGAGAAAGATACTGCGGAGAAGAAGAGAGACAACGGCTATGTCGTGCCTGGGACTGGTGATGTGGAGGGCCGAATACCGAAGGAATGGTATTATGGGCTGGACACGGAGTCCTTGCACAACTTCCTGAAGCAAGATCTTGACTGGCTAGTGGTCTCTGTGCCGCTTACGGACCAGACACGGCACTTCCTAGGCAAAGCCGAGTTCAAGGTCTTGAGCCAGGACGGCAAGAGACCAGCCTTCGTTACCAACATCGCGAGAGGTTCGATTCTCAAGCAGCAGGACTTGATCGATGCGCTCAAGGACGGGACGCTGAGTGGTGCCGCGCTGGACGTCACAGATCCTGAGCCATTGCCAGAGGACAGCGAGTTGTGGGACCTGTCCAACGTGATCTTGACGCCCCATATCAGTAGCAGTAGTGGCGCGTACACGGAGAGAACATTTGATCTACTAGAGAAGAATCTGGAGAGGCGGGAGAAGGGCGAGAGGTTGATCAATGTCGTCAATCGGAAGAGAGGATATTGATCATGCGATAACGTCGAATAGACTTTCTTGTCCCATAGGCTGACTGTGTTGCGCTAGCTAAGCTTTACTTCCCCGGTGCTGTACAATGTGCAGCCTGGAAGGTACATGCGCCATTCGCCTGAAGAGTGGAAAGATCGCCATAACTGTAACACAGTATCTCGCTCAGTCCTGGGTTGCCCAGACTTCTTCCCGGGCTGCATGGAATGTCTTTTCAACTGCATATACCGTCCTCGCACCTCACCGCTCGATCATACTCTCAGCCTTGCATTAAGGGGTATCATATTCATCAACGACTCAACCTCTATTCTTTCCATCGCAGCATCTCTAAGCTACTTTAGTCCTTCCATGGATTGCTCCATACCCTGCCATAATATGTGCACCAGTTCTGTCCAACTTTTGGTTGCATCCCATGCTTATGTACACACCCGAACCGCTGATCTGCTTTCCTCTCATACCAGACGCCCATATCGCTCGTATCGTATAGATCGGTGTCCGGCCCATTATGTTGTATCTTGGTGTACCTGCCACATCTTCATCTGTTGCTATCGTTTCTGGAAGTTGCGGCGTATTGGAAATCCTTGTGAGGAGACATCCTCCGTCTCGCCTGCTTCACTAGGCGAACTGAGGATCATGTCGTGAGAGTAGTACTCCCTTGGCTCAAAGCTGACGGACGTCGTGCTACTTGCTCCCGAGGGAGCGCTCGGAGCCGAGAAGCTTGGATTTGGTGCGTTGTAGCGTGTGCTGTCGCTCGATGCTGCTCTTCTGCCCTGGACGAAGTAGTCGTCATGCTGTATCGCCCGTTGTGCACAGAGTCTTGGGTGGTATGCAGGTGCAGTTTGACTTGGCGGACTGTTACCGGCTGGTGATGGCGTTATGCGGCCCACGTACTGGGGTGGAATTTGGCTCCGCATCGTTTGTGTATGCGGTGCCATAGTCTGACTGCTGTCCCATGGTACGGATTTGTCCAGAGAAGGTGAGTCTCGATAGCCGTGAATGGGACTTCTGTACGATTCGTCTGGAGAGTGGATAGGGCTGAATGTCTTGAGATCCAGCTCGTCCATCGTAATCACATAGTCTGGCTTGCCTTGCATCTCAAATGTGGTCGACTGATGGCCGCGTTGTAACTGAAGGAGTTCATGTCTAGAGTTACTCCGCATAATGTCAGGCTTCGCATCCAGGCTCACGAACTCCTGTCTCTTTTTGGAGAACTTCGATCGGAAGAAATCGAACCAGGCTGAGAACACGGTTGGTCGTGTCAGCATGAGGAAAGCTTGAAGTCCGGCAAGCGCGAGCATGAACAGTACAGCCGCTACCACTGTCTCGTTGACGAGCCAGGCTTTCACGAGGTGCAGGCACTGATCTTTGTCGTTTGGGTGCGACGCCAAGCATGTGAGCCATGGCATGATCTTCACCAGGTCGTTCACAGCACTCTGTTGCATGCCGTCCAAATACACGAACACAATGGAAAAGAAAATGACGTCGATCAGGATGATGCTGACGATACATATTCCTCGCCACTGTAGCCATAGCACCTTCTTCAGGCGACGGTAGACTGCCCGAGCGGTCTGTGCCCGTACGCTGCCAACGCGAGACGTGCCGCCGTTGCTTGACGCGTTCGTGGACGTATCGGCTTGGTCGGACCAGAGATTCTTCAGGTATACATGAATGCAGTATCCGAAGGTGTAGATCTGCAACAGTGCGGCTCCGCCTGCCATGGCAAGCAAAGGGCCCCAGAAGTCGGCCATGGAGCTCTTGTGATTGACGTGACATGCCGAGCCGAATCGAAAGCTGACCCCCGTGATGGTTATGGTCGTGGTGAACAGTACGGCCGGAATGCCCCAGCCAACGAGTTGTGAGGCGTAGAAGAACTTGCGGCCAGGCACGATGTCCCAGCAGATTTGCAAATTCATCGACAGCGCACGAAGGAAGATCCACATGCCTGCTGTCAGACCTCCAGCTATGATAAAGGCGCCGGACCATGCGCATTCCATTGACGAGTACATGTCGTTGGGTGTAATCTCGTCATAGCACTGATCCGGTTTTGCGCCAAGCGGTATCGTGAATCCTAGTGCGATCATGGCCAGTCCGATGACCAAGCAGACGCTGAGGTAGTGTTTTCGGGTCTCCTGAGCTGGCAGGAAGGCATAAGACACCAGCATGAATACCAGAAGTATGAGGCCGGCCACGTTGAGCCATTCGGAGACAACGCCGTAGGTTTGAAACCGTGTAGAGTATGTCCAGTCCGTGGCGGGACATGGCAGGCAACATGATGGATGCCCTGCGAGTCCGTCTATCGTGGCGCAAAGCCGCCCAGACACAACTTCACACAGTCAGCTCTACCCAGCACTTCTTCTATGCATGACTTACATCCACGGTGTCCGAACTTCGATTCGTCCAGGAACGGCGCAACACAATTGCCCAAAAGGTCGGACACCGTCGAATTGCTCGCCATAACGACTCATGAAAATGATGCTCTTAAGCTCAATGTCTTGGGCTGCTCGCCTCAGCACGGCCCGTAGCCTTCAAGACTACTCCTGCCGGCTGTCTGATGTATGACACGGCCGTGGAGGGTGCTAATGCCGTCTGATCCGGGTTGCGATCGTATCAAATCGTCGCTGGTCGCCAGTCTATACGATCCTTCTCAATCGTCCATCGTGTGGCAAAGTCCAGGTTCGTAGGCCAGAGATTATGAGATTGGTCTCAGATTGGCGGATCGATCTGAGAGAAGCGTTGGACGGTATCGAGAGACCGTAATGCGTATATGGTCAGATCACAGGTGCTGCAGAACTCCAGAAGAAAGGAAAGTGGTGTCCGGGCAGACGACGGGCGTAGCTGAATAAGGACCGCGATGAGGGAATTGGCAGTATGGAGCGTTCAGCGAGCGACGGGTAAGAGGCAAGCAGTCAGAGCAGAGGAAGTGATGTGAGAAGCCTCAATGGATCCAGGATCGACCTACCATGTCGTTGCCTTGGGTTAGCAGGACGAGACCGGGCCGCAGGGCCCGGGCAGGCGGGACGGGAGTCGTGTGTTCCCATACCAGTCGCGCTGCGAAGACGACGATACGACCCTTGCCGGGCGGCGAAGGTGGAGTGTGCAGCCTGTGCAGCCTGTGCAGCCATGTTTTGGCCAGCAGGAGAAACGTCGTTGACTCGTTGCGGTGTCGACCACTCACAGCCTGTGCCGGCGCCGAGCCTTTAGCCGGGCGCGCCATGCGAGACCCCCTGCACCTCCAAGGCAACGCGACGGCGACCTCTCATTCGAAGGACTGGCTCCCGAGACGCACGCAACTGCACATCCCGATTCCACGTCCGTCATGACAAGCAGCCTCATCAGTATGCATATCCAACACACGCAGAGGCGCCTACACTTCCGCATTGCCGCGCCTGCCGCTGAAAGTCTGTACAGAACGTCGCTGCCGTCCAGGCCTGCGATCTGCGACCCATCGAGCGACGATAATGCTTGATCCATCACGCCCACCAAAGACTCCACGCGAAGAGGATTTGGCAGGTTCGTGCGCCGACAAGGTCTGTACACTCGTATCGAGTGTCACCTCCGGACCAGCTTTGTATGCCACAGATTCCTCTCGAAGCAGGTGGGGTTGTCTCACGGTAACGCGAAGCGTCACAGCGGGCCTGTCGTACTCTCTGACATTATCGAAGCGCATCGGCGACATGCACTCTGAGTCGTCGACACGCCAAATTCACCGTCAGCAGCGTGTTGCTGTGCGCGCTTGACCCGGCGGGAAAATTTGCCGTTTGTCATGAGAGAGAGAGAGAGAGAGGGAGAGGCGCCACTTTGGGCTATTTGGCCTGCTAACGTGCTGCTAGCGCAATTTCGCGTGGTCGAATAGCTACTCCTGCAGCCCTATAAGCACTCCCATTGGTGCTGAACCTGTACTTCAACAGTCCCAATCGATCTTGAAGACTGGCTACTTTGCGCCGTACTGGCTCAGTCGAGCATCGAGCCCCAAATAGTCAAGCTGAGGCCAGCATGTCAAGATCGCATGGCACATCTCATGAAGAAAGCTCTTCCAACACCTCCAATGTGCTTGGCGTATCAATTCCGGAAGGCTTGCGCGTACAACCATTGCCACAGTACATGCTGTAATAAGGCACGAAGGAACACATTCCTAGCATTGGTAAGACTACTACTGCAGACGACACAACGTCCAAGCCGCGCAGACACTTGTCTCGGTAATTGCACTGTGCGGCGTTGTGCCCAAGATGCAACATAGGTCTTTGGGTACAACGTTCTTCTACGCGCTGGCGAATAACACATTTGTTCTCCCAATCACATGACCTAGAGCGCATCGACCCTCGTCTCCTATAATATGTAACTCTGGTCTAGGACGCACATCCTTGTCGTTCCCCGTCGCCTTCCCTACCTCCACCACGGCAAGACGACGATCGTTTCATCGCTTCGCGCTTGACATGCGGACAGGCCAGTCCGGTGTGGTCTGTCCACGACAAGATCCACAAATGGCGCGGCGACCACCTTGATCAGGAAAGAGAGGCGACTGAAAGGTCCCGTCTGCATCAGGCCTGCTAGGGCTTCCAAGACCGCGGACAACATGCATCTTCGTAGTTCACCACGAGACTCTACCGGATGTATACTGGGCCAGCATGACTCGGGCTTTCTCCATCTTGCCTGCAGACTGATCGCACCGCCGTGTCGTGTACGTACAGCCACACGGTACATGGACCTTGGCCTGCATAGAACAGCCGAGGATGAGAATTCAATCGTTGGTACCTAGGTACCGTATACCCTGGGCCCGGACTTCCACGAGAAGCAGCATTGATCATCGTCCAGGGCACGATGAATATCGTTCTCACGCCTAGTCGTGCCAGTGTTGGGATTGTCCCTTGAAGGATAGAAGGATGAAAGTAAAGCTGTACTCAGTACTCAATCTGGCGAGGCCATTCGATGCTCTCCAAGCGTCGGCATATCACCTGATGTCATCCAGGGCAACGAGTCGTGAATCTCGGTCTGGGCTCACAGACAGGATTCCGTCGGTGTTCTGGACGATTTACGAGTGGTCCGGATGGTAACGGTCATCACTGCCAGCAGACGATATGACCAGTGCGTTCAAACTCTCTGACGATCGGCCTCTTCGCAACGTCAGAGAACGGCACAGCTTCCAGCGAGGATCATCATGATTGCGCCGCATCTCCCGTATGGCAACTCTTCGCAGACAACGTGAAGGATGAAGTCAATGCTGAATTCATCACAACCTTAAGGAGTGCCCAGTGAACCGCCCAAGACCCTGAATCCAGCCGGATCACCCATCCAATCTGACAGCGCCGCAACCCTCCAACTCCAAATCCGCGAAACAAATAGGGTATCATCCTGCCTTGTAAAAATCGACCGCAACATGCAATGCAAAAAGACCAAGCAACAACTAAAATTCCAAGTCATGCAAATTAGCTTTGCGATCTCTTTTCTAAACTCTCTTTCAATCACAACCTACCAAGCTTGAAAACACCACAACCACCATAACCTCCCAACCGCCTGCGTGAACTTTCCCGCGTGCCATCGCGGCCTGTTGGCGGAAGAAGCGGATCGCGCCCAGGGTTGCCATGCCTAGCGCACAGCACTGGAGGATGGCGGATATGGGTCTGGAGAGGATGTAGTAGCCGAAGATCGGCGAGGGTGATGGGTGGTGCTGGAGGCGGTAGAGTTGAGCGACGATAACGCCAAGCATAGAGAGGGCGACGGAGGTGCGGAGGTAGCCGAGGAAGGTGCGTTCGTTGGCTGTGGTTTGAGGCTCGTTAGTACATCGGCATGTCGCTTGAGAAGTAGGTATGAGTTCGCAAGCAACGGAGTGGGGTCCGGTTTTTGGGTAGGGGTGAGTTCTGATGTCTTAGATATGTTTACGCTACGACAGTAGCCAGTGCTTGGACTAAAGCTTGGCATTGACCAGATTGCCGTTTCATATTTGACTGCTTCAAGTCGTGACATGGGAGGAGCTTTCTGCTTGCCATGTTGAATCTGGTCCGTCCCTGGCCAAGGATACCGTGCCAGGACCGGGCACAAGTCCGTTTCAGGCTCTATAGGACTTTGATGGCTCTTATCCTGGCGGAATGCTGACCGACAGAAGCATCAACCTGTTGAACGCTCGCTGTGAAAAGCCGCGCCATGGATTGAAAGAACAAACATGATGAGAAATCCGGCGAGGCGGGCTGAAACATTTCCTCGAGCTCTGCGCATGACCGTGATGGTCACTTACCAAGGTGATCTCTGCACTCGACGTGAGGCACAGAGAGTCGCATATGGTTCCTCCAAAACTTGCGTACATGGTTATACCAATTTGCTTCCGTGATGCTCGGATTCGGAATCTTCTTGTGCCTGGAGTCATTGGCGGTGACTTGAGGTAGGGCGATGGCTTCTCGTCCGTCGTCTGGGATATGGACGGGTTCTGGTTCTGGTATTCTTCTTGTTGCGTCCCCGGAGATCTGGTGTGAAGATCTCTGTTCCATGGTGATGCTGTCATAAGCATGCGACAGCGACTGAAGATGCTGACTTCATGGCGATGGTGAGTGCTGTCTTCCCAAAGTGAGGCTCTTCATTTTACACAGAGTCACCGTTTGGTGTTCTGCAGTCCCGGCGGACAGCATCTTCGTACATGTGACTGACGCAAGGTGTTCATGCCGATCCTACCCGGCGTCCGCTAATAGAGCTCTTGGCTGGGCGACATGAGAATATAAATGATGAGATACTTGGCCGAGGTTGTACTTAGTTCTCCTGGGCCATTTTGTGGCATGCAAAGGCAGGTGGTCGCCATTGCTCGTGCAAGTCGGGAGGGTGGCAATCCTTGGTGAAGGTGTTGTTCAAGTGTTCTGCGATGAGCACGCAATCCTTACAACTGGCCGATCGCGAGCGGTCGCAAATGCTCGGCAGATTTTATTTAGTCAGCTTTGGCCACAGCGAGTCTGGCACAACAACATGCGATTTGAGCGCTATACGCAGACCGGGTAACATGAACTTCCCTTTCATAATCAACTGTTTAGCAGGGAGCAAACGAGGTTAGAACCGTACCCTCCTCGCATCGCAGTAGCTCCGAGCCGCGACGACAAACAATCCTCCCATCTCGTCTCACTCTCTTTCTTTGCGATACGACAACCCGCCACCTCCGCTCCACCTCCCCGCCAGTCAGGACTTTTCTTTCTTCGGCAACCACTGCGCTACCTACCACGACCTGGTAGGGTCGCCAACGACCGCGAGATGGCGTTCTCTAAATCAACCCGAATCATCATCCTCCTCGTGATCGACAGTGCCTTCTTCCTCCTCGAGCTCATCACCGGGTATGCCGTCCACTCTCTGGCCTTGGTGGCCGACTCCTTCCACATGCTCAACGACGTTCTCTCGCTGTGTGTCGGTCTCTGGGCTGTCAAGATGGCAAAAAAGACCTCAACACCGAAGATGTACACATACGGATACCAGCGCGCGGAAACATTGGGTGCGTTGGTCAATGGTGTCTTCTTAGTGGCACTATGTGTGACCATTTTCTTGGATGCCATTCAGCGCTTTGTGGAGCCGCAGGTTGTGAGCAACCCCAAGCTGGTGCTGATCGTTGGATGCCTGGGTCTTGCTTCGAACATCATCGGTCTCGCGCTCTTCCACGACCACGGCCACAGTCATGGAGGTCATAGTCACGGCGCTGAAGGAGTTCACAGCCACGATGCAAGAGACGCAGAAGAAGGACATGCCGGACACGTACACGAGGCATACACAGATGAGCCGCACGAGCACTGGCACGGCGAGGCAGGCACGGACGCTAGTGGCTCTACTGCTGTGGCGGATGTCAGTCTCCGAGGTAAGCGCAGACATAGCCGAGCAGGCTCGAAGGGCTTCGTCACCTACGATGAGTACCCTGGACCAGCTGCTTTCCGCAACTCGATCATTGCCGCAAGCAACATGGAGCCGATAGATTCCGATGAGGGCGAGACCGAGATTGTGCCAGATCGTGAAGGCGTCGAAACCACCGATGCATATGAGCCATTGATGGCTGGTACTGCCCAGAAAATCAGCCACGATGGCGGTTCTGCAGCACCGCGCAAGTCGAATGAACATAAGGACCACAAGCACTCGCGTCCGAGAGAAGCTGGCAAGGGAGGTGGCAGCCACTCACACGGCGATCTCAACATGAAGGGCATCTTCCTGCATGTCATGGGCGATGCTCTCGGCAACATTGGTGTCATTGCGACTGCGCTCATCATCTGGTTGACCGAGTTCGAGGGCCGCTACTACTTTGATCCTGCCATCTCGCTTGTCATCACCTGCATCATTCTGGCATCTGCCATTCCACTCTGCAAGGCTGCTTCTCGAATCCTGCTACAGGCTGTTCCTCACGGCATTGAGGTCGACGACATTCGCGATGACATAGAGGACTTGTCTGGCGTTGAGAGCTGTCACCACTTGCACGTCTGGCAATTAAGTGACACCAAGCTTGTGGCTAGTCTTCACGTCCGAGTCACTTTCAACTTCAAGGGCGAGGGATCG
Source organism: Nothopassalora personata (assembly GCA_033816765.1). Classification (NCBI taxonomy): domain Eukaryota; kingdom Fungi; phylum Ascomycota; class Dothideomycetes; order Mycosphaerellales; family Mycosphaerellaceae; genus Nothopassalora; species Nothopassalora personata. The sequence continues at coordinate 987,993 of CM066291.1, forward strand.
CAGCGATACATGCAGCTCGCCTCCGCCATCCGCGAGTGCCTCCACGAGTATGACATCCACTCTTCCACTATTCAGCCGGAGTTCCACCACGGTTCAGAGAGCGACGATGGTCGCGGTAATGTCGAAGACTCTACCGATACATCGCGGAACGGCTCAGTGCGCGGCATGGACAAGAGCTGCTTGTTGGAGTGCAATGACAACTGCGGTGGTGGCAAGAGCTGTTGTCCACCAGAGCAGCAGAACAAACACAACTCACACGATGATCATGGTCATTCTCACTAGACGAAATATTCTACGACTTACCATGACGGATACCTTTCACTACACTGTTCTCTTACTGAGACGGCCGATAAATGAGGCTCGAGGCAAGGCGGGTTGCTCTCGTTTTTGCACGCTGTTCAAGCGAAGATGAGCAGAGAGCTGCTCGAGATGGGCGAGATTGTCACATTCTATCTGTAAAATTCGTTCTTATATACGTTGCAGTGTCTGATGAGTCGCAGCCCTCCAACGCCTCCGCGTGCGCGTGTCCTTTTAAGTTCGCACCTTCTTCGCGAGATCCTGGTGGATACGAACCCTGTACGGCAAGGATTATATCTTTCAGCAAAACGTCATTGGCTTCGCACAGCAGCCGCTACATGTATGAAAACTTGGTGGGAGCATTTTTCACAGAACCTGGAACACAGCACGACCAACTCAAGGAGTATCTAGCAAGCCGACCATCAACCTCAGCACCCCTCAGACGCCATGTCAGCTACCAACACCAACAACACCAGCAAACAATCCCACGCCATCGATCCCGCAACAACCTCAAACCTCCCACCCAAAGTCCAAGCGAAACTCCCTGAGAGCGTGGAAGATGCTCTCCCCAACAAAATTCACGATACTGGTATGCCGATATCCCTCCCTGTTTCATCACGATTCTGACGCCCTCACGCAGGCAACCCTGACAAATACTCCCACGACAAAGGCCACAGTATAGTGCCGGAGCGCGTGGCGCAGAGTTTACCGACGAGGGTGGAGGAGATGGTGCCGGATGCTATCCATGATACGAGCGGGAAGAAGAGTGGACAGGCTGCGCGGGAACAAGCGGGAAGGGTTGAGGAGGATGGGAGGGTGCATTCGTGAGGGTGAAGGGTTTTTAGAGGGAGTGTGTCTTTGGGGACGGAGGGGAAACTGTGGTATTGTTCACTGGAGTCGAGCTGTGTGTACTTGGGTCCAGGACTAGACTTCGAGTTCGACCTTATGCCATCAAGGTCCGATGTGAAAGGTGCTTGTTTCGACTACACATGATCGATTACTGTACTTGTTTAGACTTTGTATGTATATCCTGTGCAAAATAGATACAGACATTACGGTCGAACAATTCGTTCACTTCACCTAACAGTCTTTGCTCCAGTACAGCTCCGCATACTTCGGAATCGTAGCATAACTCGTGAAGATGCCTCCAGTGCTGTTGGTCACATTAATCCAGTCCGTCGTATTCCACTGCAAGTACTTCGCCGCAGCTGCAGCGAAGAAGCTTGTCACATATACATCCACGAGCGTGGAGTCGTCTGTAATGTTCGCGGTCGAAACATTCGCTGCAACGTAATGAGGCGAGCTGTAGTATCCCTGGTTGTAGTGAATGGTGTTGTCACCCTCTGAGCCGAAGTCATCCTTCGTGACATAGCCAGCAGTCTCGTACAAGCCGGTGGCGTTATCATACGTCGTCTCAGGGAGGTCCTGGCGCTTGTAGACTGTGTCGGTCTGCATGTTTGCCAGGATGTGCTTGGCAACGGACCAGGGAGCGGTCATGTATTGCCATACGTTCATGTAAGGGTTGGCTTGGTATGCGTTGTCCACGGTGAAGCGGCCCTTGAGAAGATCGTATCGGAAGCCGCCAGTGTTCGTCATGATGATTCGCGGCGTGTTGTTGCGGCCTTGAGCATAGACTACAGCGGGGAAGATCTTGGTCGTGAGGTAGTTGAAGAGGTTGTTGTCCGAGGTCACTGGGACGTAGTTGGTGTAGAAGTTGTCTGGCGAGCACCCGAGGAGGTCAGTGAGCTGTGGCAGGGAGGAGATGTTCTTCGTAATGTCTACGGATATGCCCTTGCCATATGGGGTGTCGAGGCCTTGCTTGAGCGATGCAGTGTGCCTCTCGAAGGTTGGCCTGTTGAAGTCAAGGAATTGGCGACTATACGACAGACTGGATGATGCCAGACGAGTGGCATTGATCCTGACGCCTCCGGTGGAGTTCGTAGCGTTGCCGGCTGTGATATTTATATCGCCTGGTCCCATCGGAGACTTTGCGCGAGTAACAATGGATGGCAGACCATCAATCGAAGTCCACCCTACAGTCTCACAATATCGGCCAGCTGCTGTGCCCATCGCCGCAGCGTCCCATGCAACACCATCACGGATGTGGCGATGGCCTCCAAAGATCTGGATCGGAGTCTTTGGCTGATAGGTACGAATAGCATTGTAAATGAGGTTCCACTCTGCCGAGTCACGGAGTGTGATGTGGCCAGATACCAGGAAGATATCGATGTCTTTTCGTTGGACCTGCTCCTTGAACCACGATTGCTGGACTGCAATACCGACTGGAGTAACGATAGAGGCGTTGCTGTTGCCAGTGAAGTTGAAGATGAACGCGAAGGACATGACTCGGATGCCCATTTTGGTCTGGAAGTACGCATATCTGTTGGAGAATGGCTTGCGGACATTTTGATCGTAGATATCGACGTTGCTGGTCACATAGCGGCCTCCCCAGTTCGGAGCAAAGTTGCGGTAAGTGTCATTCGCGATCTCAGTAGTGTAGAGTTCGTGATTACCAATTGACAGTAAATCATACGGCAATCGCTTGAAGATGGGCAAAGTGAATTTGCCATTTGGCGTAGTCTTACGCGATGTCAGTCTTAAACCCAAACACACAGACTAATACGCGACTTACAACATCACCGAAACCAGTTCCATCGTGCAGATCACCAGAGTCTACGAGGAGAAGATCCACTCCCAGGACGTCGGCCTTGGCCTTCATCTTCCTGACAAAATCGGCAAAGTCACCATAGTCAGCACTGTAGTTTTCGTCCAGCAGATGACCTGCGAGCCACCTGGTTCCTTGTCAGTGTATTCCTACGAGGGTCAACGAGGAGGAGCTACTACCCGTGTGTATCTGTGGTGCTAAGGAAGTTGATCTGACCCCAGTGAAGTTCCTTTATCTGCTGTGGGAATGTTTCCAAAGCACCAGGCTGTGTCCTGGCCATGAGGTTGTGTTTGAGGTAGCCTCCCATAACCGGAGTGCTCCAGTCATGATCTTCACATCCTGTGCTCAAGCCAGCATAGAGAGCTGCTAGCGCGAAGAGGTCGACGAGCATCTTGACGAATGTCCTCTTGGTCCTGCTGTGCTCGTTGTTGGTCACGTCCAGTAGGCCGCCTTTCAAGAAGAGATGGGGCTTTGGCGGAGTCGAAGAGCCCAGACACGGCGACAAAGCTGAGTGTTGCTATACGAAGACGACCTTTAGACTTTATCTACTTTCTGTCTGGACGTCTGCTCCAGCACGTGGCACCACAGTGGTCGCAACACCGCCCACACGAACGATCCTTGGCGCGCACGCATTGAGCTCGGTGGAGTTTATTATGCAGGCTAGAGGTGGAGTGTGGTTGGTTGAGGAAGGTGCTTGATTTCAGGTGTTCTGGGGAAGCGGTGCGGCCCTAGCCGCGTCGAGCACAGACTCCTTCGATGCGCCAGCGAGATTGTGTTGCGCGGATCCCTGCAGAGACTCTGTGTAGTGAGAGATGACCAGAATGTTGCGGTGTGTGGAGCCACATCGTACAAAGTAGTACTTCCACTATTGTGCCAGTACACAGCCGAGGCGATGTGATCTCAACATTGGAAATGAGACGCTCAATCATGCCTGCGTCTCGTTCATAGTTGTGGATGGCAGCAACGGCTTCGGACAAATCCGTGTGACGCAGCATTCTGTGGCATCTGATCCTTTTGAGGCAGGCCCAATATGCGCTCTGGCACGACTCAACGATGCTCGAGAAGTCATGCGCTCGGACGACAGCAGGCTCTTCTCAGTGGAGCCATCGATGTGGACTTATGACCCGCTCAGCACGCCCTCTTCATTCCGTAGCACTTCACATCGTGTCCTCCTGCTGCAGAAGGCGTAGGACAGGCCCGACCAAGGACTGACTGCCGGTCACCAAGGTATGTGATACACAGTCTTTCGGCGTCAACGTCTTCACGCGATCAATCGCGCCCGGTATGGTGGGTTCATGGGCAACAAGTGTATCAGGCAGATGCCTCCGCCATATCGTTTCAAAGAACTTTGAACTCTCCGAGACCTCGCTCGTGGGATCAATAGCACCAGCATAGGTAGTGAAGACAATGTGTTGCACGTGAACGCTGCAAGCTTTCAGAGCCACTGCTAGTCGCTCGAGTAAGGCATCTGCGTCTCGGAGCTCATTGATATGACTGAAGACGACAGTGCGTATCACATCAGGCTCCAGTCCGGCGAAGTCGAGGCTGGTCTCCTCGAACCATTGGGCGGCCAGTGCGATGCTCATTTCGTTGTGTGCGGCATCGAGAAACCATATATGTGGTTCTCGAGCAATGACCTGGTATCTTCCCGGCCAGCTCCACTGCTCAACTCCAGTCCTAACGTCTTCAATAGTCAGCTCGGCTTGACCAGCTGGTGCAACTCTTTCAAGGAATGCCTGAGCAGCCGCTGCCGCGAGGACTGCATTCTTGCGCTGCACAGATGGACTGAGCTGTGAAGCCTTGTCTGGTAGCCTTGGATCTTCGTCGACCACGGTCAGAGATGATTCAGCCTCTCTTGCCCGCCGTTGCAGAACTTCGAGAGCCGAAGGTGTCTGAGTAGTGGATAGCGCCACAGCGCCTTTCTTGTAGATCCCAGCTTTGTGCCAAGCGATATCCTCGAGAGTCGGTCCGAGCATGTCAATATGATCCATACCTAATGAGGTGACGGCTGTCACTATAGGCTGTGACACCACATTCGTGGCGTCGTGTTCGCCACCACTGTGTGTCTCGACTATGGTCGCATCTACGCCCTCGCGTATGAACACATGGAATGCAAGCAAAGCCCACAACTGCAAGTACCTTGGCCCGCGTTCTATGGCCGGCTTGGAGACGTCCAGCTCCTGAGCAAGCTGTGGCAGTAGATCGTAGACCTCAAAGAAGTACTTGGCCAATACATCGCGTGGCAAGGGCTGGAACCCGATTCTGATCCGCTCTTCGGGGCGAATAAGATGCGGCGATGTATAAAGCCCAATCTTCTGAGGAAACGAGGTGCGAGCTGCATGTGCTCTCAGCATCGAATCGATGAAGGAACATGTGCTGCCTTTGCCTTTTGTGCCGGCCACGTGGATGACATTGAGTGCGTTTACGTCGGCTTCCTGGACCGTGAGTTAGTACCGGCCGTGACACTCAACATCTATAGCATACTGTGTGCCCCATTACGCTCAGCCACTCCGTCATGCCAACCTTGCTGGGCACGCCGCGATTCTTTGGTGCCCTATCGGCAACATCCAAAGGCCTTTTAGTTCTCCGACGACTCTCCAGTATCGCCATTGCATCCTGCTGTCCTTAGTTGGGTCCATGCTCATTTCTCGCAACTTCGCACCTCATACGTCCTGCCACTATATCTGCTGTTGATCGATATCTGTCTATTCTGCGATAGACTTGCCATGGTATGAGTTTGTCTGACCGATTGGCTGAAAACTGACACGAAGCAAGAGCCTCCTGCATAATGATCAGTGGAGGATGCTGTAATTCTCTGTACGAGCTCTTGCCCAAGGAGTCCGCAGCCTCGAATATGAGGGAAGACAGTGCATCTCATTTGATGCAGCGTTATGAAGCCGGCTCGCCACCTTTACAGACCGAACAGCTGATCATGCGGTGCGTTCATGCTACTCCACACTCGATACTGTAGGCATGGCGGTAGGTCGTATTGAGTCCATACGCGAGTCGTTTGTTATGAAAGTGCCAGGAGAAAGAAGCTCGAGCGGAGCACGCCATCACGTGCCAAGCGTTTTTTCCAACTTGTTCTTCACGCTAGAGACTTGCCAGTCGAGCTTAATAGCATAGCATGTAGGTCGCGCCGTCAACATTGAAAGCATGATCATTATTCGAGCCGGACTCACAGCGGTGCGACCTCTCGAGCCTCGACATCTACGAAGGAACCTCGAAGGTGGGCACCGCGACATCGCAATCATCAATCGACGAGCCTCCCATTATCAATACTGCCTTTGCACCCCTCGCTCAGCCGGTGTACAGCCCTGAAGTCGCATTGGCACACGCGAAAGCAAGAGCCTGGCCTTTGGGAATCATGAAGGGCCAAGTCGCTCAGCAGAAGACAGTGAGAACGGTCGGCACAGGGCAACGCTGAGCGAGGGTCAGTGGTGCCATGAAAGGCATCATGTCACTCACGATCTCTTCTCGAATGGTGCTCAGCATGAAATACCGTAGGTTGAGGTCTTTGTTGCAGATGCAACGCCGCACGTTGCCCTGTGGCCATACATACTTCTTCAAGCAAGATGGCGACACTGGGAACGCGACTTAGAAGATAATGTCTCAGCCTTATACGCGCTACCCGAAGTCCATCCGAGGCAATTCAAGGATCACGAATATCTTCCGATTCTTCCGAACCCAGGTACCGGTACGGCTAGGCCTGAGGGAGACACTACAGTACATATGCAATATTCTTTATATAGACCTAAACAATTTCGCCAATGGCTTCGAAGTCGATCGAACGGCGATGAGAAAGAGTAAGTCGTACAAATACTGTAGCCTCTTCTCCTTTGAAATATTGGTCCCACGAAGGAGTACCAACTTTGCAATCAAACGACAATCACCATGGTCTCAGCACGTCTTTTCGCTCAGCTCTTCTTAGCCAGCGTTGCTCTTTCCAGCGACCTCTTCGTGCGCCAGCCCGATCACTCCAAGCAGCGGGTTAACACAACCTCAGCACAGTGTACTTCAGACGATGCCTGCAAAAGCCCGTGCTCCGCTCCAGCCATCAGAGCTAAGGGCGTGAACGTTACAGCAAGCGAGGCTGTCCAGGCTGAGGCCGAAAGGAGATTCGGTGATGCTCATTGTCAAGAAGGGAAATGCTCGTGTGCGGTACGTTCGAAGAAGTATGTCGACGGACAAATCAACGATCCTGACCCTGGCACAACAGATCACTAGCGATGACGAGGCACAAGACTTCTGCAAGTACTGGATCGAGAATGACAAAGACGACTTCAAAGGCGCGAGATACGTCAACGGTGGCGTTGATGCCGACAAGGGCGGCATCTACTGTGTATACGCATCTGACCGGAAAAGCAAAGAGCCTGCCTGATAGCTGTCCAAATAAAGCGACCTGCGGCATTATCTTGACGTCCATTCAAAGGTCTCCATTCGTCGTCTAAAGTGCGTTCCGTTACAGATCAGTGCGTGCATACTGAAGGCTTCTTCGCCGCCGTCATGACAGATTCAGCAGCAGTAATAGATTTAGGGCTTGAATTCTCCGGCCGCTGACGGTTCAACCGTTTAAATCCTTCGAACTCGTGACATGACTTGCGCCGCTATTGAAGATCAATCAGCTGTCGTCACCTGATGAAGGCGGCTTATGGTCACACGAGCACTCCACACACACCACGCTACCACCCTCTTGTGTAGATCCACACAATCCTCGCTGGATGCGACCTGGCGTCAATGCCTTTGTCGTACCCTGGCGCCAAGAATGCTAAAGACGAAGAAGTGGCTACGAAGATGCAGACGTGCGCCTTGTATGGTTGAGTGGCGAGGAAGAGCAGCAGCAGCATAACGGCGAAGTGTATTCAGCGAGAATCTGACTTTATTTCGCATGAGTCTCTGTAGCATGTCTGGCCTTTTCAAGGCTCGCCACGTTCGCAGTATGGCTTGGTGTCGCATTGGAAGCTAGAATTTGTGTTAATTACGATCGTTTGATATTCCAAGGCAAGCGGGCGTTCACACACCACTCAGGAGTCCCTCTATCACACTAGTAGTACCATGTACACACCGCACAAGCCGTCTCATCACACGTATCATGCCTCTCCTTCGCCTGCAACATCTTCGCGGCCAGTGGAAATTTCCTCACGGCAGGTGTAGGTTGTGCTCTCGCCGTAGGTTGTGCCGTTGCAGTGGCAACACATTCCTTCTTCATCGTCTTGGTATGAAATACAAACTCTAGCCCCATCCGTGGCGTGGTGAATGTGAATGTAAAAGTCTCCCGCTCTTCGAAGTCGTCGTCAATCTGCAGTGGTTGTAGACCACCGCCGAAGGTACCGAGCGCCAGGCTGGCTACTGCCGAAGTTGCAGAGAGGAAGGTGAAGAGGACGTACTGGAAGTATCTTGTAGTATTATGCATGGGCCAGCCAATGGTTTGGATGAGAACAATGGTATGGACGGGAAGGAAGCCGGGAGTGTTGCACAACAGAAGGAAAGAATGAATAGGATTGTGATTGGGATTGGCTTACCATCAAGACTGCTTTGCTACTGCTGTAAGGACATGAAAAAAAAGTTGGCGCTGATTCGCCGCTCGCGAGCATGGAAATAGAGATGCTGGTATGCATCTGAATGGACTGTCTTGTGTAACCGATGGCTGGGAGCGCATATGAAAGGCATGGAGTAGGAATGGCCTTGTAGGTCGGTGTTGGCGGCGCTCATGCGCATATTCCCATTGCTCGAGCGTGAAGAGTCCCACTGTTCGCATGTTGTGCTAGTGTAGGCATTGACGATGCAAGAGTTGAGGTCGTTCTTTCAAGCCAAGGATTCCCGCTCGGGAGTAGCCGAACGTTGAGCACGGACTGACGCCAAGAATCGCACCTCCCTTCAATTCTCGTGCGGCCTCGCCCATCGACGTCGCTTTTGAAGTCTTGTCGACCGGCAACACAAGCACTTTCACTGTCTCCCAGCTCATCCAGGACCACCGGAATCCGCCAATATGGGTCGCGTTAGAACTAAGGTACGTTCTCTGAGGCTCCAGCTTGTACTGCTTGTCGCGCCTGGCAATTTTTTCGGAGTCACTACATCCATTACTTGAACGAACTGGCTGACATGAGCACACCAGACCGTGAAGAAGAGTGCGAAGGTCATCATCGAGCGCTACTACCCTAAGTTGACCCTCGACTTCGAGACCAACAAGCGCAGTAGGTGTAAACTGGGCAAGTTTCTGTGTGGTGAGACTAACAAAAGGTCGAGTTTGCGATGAGATCGCCGTCATTGCGAGCAAGCGCCTTCGCAACAAGATCGCCGGCTACACGACCCACTTGATGAAGCGTATCCAGCGTGGTCCAGTCCGCGGTATCTCCTTCAAGCTGCAAGAGGAGGAGCGGGAGAGGAAGGATCAGTATGTGCCAGAGGTGTCCGCTCTCGACTTCACCCAGAACAGCGAGAGCGGCCAACTCGACGTCGATCAGGAGACGAAGGACCTTCTCAAGTCGCTTGGCGTGAGTCCACACAACCACAGTATGTGCGAATCGAGGTCAATGGCTGACAATGCCCACAGTTCGACAGTATTCCAGTCAACGTCGTCGCTGTCCAGCAGCAGCAGGTTGCGGAGCGCCCACGCCGCTTCAATGACCGCAACCCACGCGTTTAAGCGAATGCTCATGCACGCGACCACGATTACGACGCGCATTTCTGGCGTTTACTAGCAGTTGGACCAAAGATGTCGCTGCACGGATACCGCAGATAGCTCGTTCTTGGAGCGAATGGAAAGCTTCGCTTTCAACCAGGTGTCGCCCGTCTTGCTTACGGCAGACGAGGCTTGATTGCCAATTCCCTTCCCACTGCCCATACCTTCAACATGTGACGGCGAAGCTTTGTCCGAGAAAGCCGCTGCGTCGATAGCGTAATATGTTCGTGCTTACGGCAGTACAGTCTTGGTTCCGCGGCGGCGCCGCATCACCTATACCGAAGCCGCATAGTCCGCACCCGAACTATGGTCGAGAGACAGCGCATTGCTCCCTGCAGCTCTCGTCTCAGCGATGGCCTCTGGTGCCTGCATTAAGTTGTGGGGACCTACTGCATGTCCACGATTCAACGTTCGAAACCGAGCATCTCCAGCACAGCTGTGTCCCAGGAGCAGAAGAGTCAGGAAACACTATACCGCATAAGGTTGTGTCGACGTCTCTGTTGCCCACAACTTTGCTTGAAGGTTTTTTGGATCCACGTTGTAGTAACTCCAAGGAGGCACTGCACAAGTTATTGGTGCAGCAGCCATGGCTTGTAGAGAGATCACGATCGGCCCTGAACGTGGTTGTAGTCGGGTTCGTTCAGATCCATAATCCGCGCACGCGCGTAAATACGTCACCATCATGCTGTGTGACTATATGTACGAAGCTCGATCGATACGCAGAATGGTGCCTTGCGAAGGCTTGGCGGTCACTGGCAGAGTACAAAGGTCGTCTCCAGGTACATCGCCGTTTTGCGCTTCATACCCTTTCCCATCACAATGTTGACCATAATACCCACCGTCGTCTTCTCCCTAGCCACTATACGTTCAGCACTCGCTCTTACCGCCACATCGTGGGGCAAAGAACGCCTCGACGTCTTCGGCCTGTATCCCAGCGAGTATGGCAGCCCAGAATACTGGCACAAATACTACACATCTGAAGGCGGCTGGCAGCCCTATGATAACCATCTCGAACATCTTGCTGGTCCTCCCACCAACGTCGAGGCCTACTACAAAGATGTCTCATCGGTCTCCTGGGGTCCCCACCATCTCGACTTCTTCGCTACCGTGGAGGGGAAGCTTTCGCATGTATACTGGAGCTCGGGCGACAGCGAATGGAAGGGCTGGGACTATCTCCCTGATGATGACAGCAATTCTTCCCTGAGAGGAGCTCCCGCTACAGCAAGCTGGGGCTCTGGCCGCATCGACGTTGTGTCGAGAGATAAGGACGGCAAGTACCTCCACCTCTACTTTAACCACGACGAGCATCGCTGGACAGGCTGGGAAGACCCGTGGAACAGCCCATCAAAGTTCGAGACTGACCCCATCATCATCGCACCCGACAAGGACCATTTCGACGTCTTCGGCAGACTGTCCAATGGTACTATTGTACACCTATACTGGAATGGCAAAGAGTATAGCAAATGGGATCACCTCGATTGGAGAGTTCCAGAAATCGGGTGGAAACAGGGCTCGTCTCTCACGGCTACAACTTGGAAGAATGGCTCCTGGGATCTCTGGGCTCTGGATGCTCATGGCTCGTTATGGCATACATTCTGGCGCGGCGCCCCCGTGAACGAGTTCTTTCCCTGGGAGAACTTGTCTGACGATCATATCTTCGAAGAAACCCCCAAGGTTGTCCACTGGTCAGCGGGCCACACTGACATCGTTGGTCTTTCTGGGAATAGCTACTTCCATAGGTACTGGGACGCTGGTCGCTGGACGAACTGGAAAGATATTGGGTCGCATTTCTACAGCCAGCCGGAGGTTGTGAGTTGGGGGGAGGGGCACTGGGCTGTTTTTGGGATTGACGTTGGATTTTTGTGGGTCGCTATGTATGTGGATGGGAAGTGGAGGGATTGGGAGATGTTGGCAACCGTTACAGAGGCGGCATTGCAGCGTGGGCAGCGTGATCAGCAAGCTGGTAGTGATCAGCAGGTTGTGTTGGAAGGCTACAAGCAAGGCTTGTGAGGTTCAGTATGTGGATGCTCTCAGGGCAGAAAGGGTTCTGCGTGCCAGCTTGTATCTCCCTATTCGACAAGTTTGAGCTCGGCGCTATTGTGTGCTACAGCATGATGGAGGCGTCAGACTAGGAAAGAATAACCAAGGATTTCCCAGATCCAGTTCGGAGCCATGTCGATCCATCCTGCAGCAAGTACCAGTCTATCTCGATTTACTACAGCCAGAATCGGTGAGAGTAATCAGGTATGCACGTCGATCGTAACAAGCCACTTACCGCTTTTTACCAAGTGCAGCTCGGGTTTCATTGCCATCATTCTGTTGGATTCCACCCACAACAAGCTGCAGTGTCCCTATTAGGCTTGTACTGGAGTTGCTCGGAGTGTCAGCTGCAAGAGCCATACGAAGTCTCCACTGCTCCACATTGAACGCCATGCCTCTTACGCTCACCATGCGCAGCATCAGGGCAACCGCGATAAGGAGTCGTGGGTCAGATCAGTAATCGCAAGGTTGCTGTACCCTCCTGGGGTGCAGGGCGGCTTGATGTCCTGTATTTGCGGGCCATTTCCACTGATGAAGTATGGTTGGTCCACAGATCCTATAACACGAACCGCGGCTCGGAAGACAAGTTTGACACTCTCGGAGCGCCGTGGACAAACAGCGTCCAAGGCTTGAAGGTACTCTCTGTTGCTGAGAACTCGCTTGATGTATTCGTGATCAGCAATGACCTAACATGCACCGATACTGGAATGGAACAGCATCAAAGTGGGGACCAGCAGCGTGGGAAATGCTTCCAGGAGCTGCTGCCTCGATCGCGAAGGACGGAGTCGATGTTGTTCTCAGACTTGGGGAATATGCTCACTTCTACGAAGACTTCTACCCGGAAGAAAATAGCGACTGGTTAGGCTGGACAACGCCGTGGGATGAAGAGCTGCGGTATTGCATCTCAGATTCAACGGTCACACTACAGGCCGTGGCAGGAGCGCCTGCCGGAAGATTTGTTGGCGCGTACACTCACGGCCTCATCTCGACGAAACGAGTCCTGGCGTCTAAGGGCCACCACTGGAGAAGGACGGCTCTGACACACACATAGCGAATGCAAGCAAACATGAGCAAGAACCCGACGTGAGAGGCAATAGGGAGAGGAAATCTCACGCTGGCTGCCGCACCAGAGATTGCATACTCGTCCGCACATCGTACTGATCTCGTCGCTGCTGTGCTAGGAGACGGGCAAGATCGACTCCAGTACTGGCAAACATACCATGATGGGTATCAATGGCACGAATGGAAGCAGATCGGCAGCGAGTTTGAATCTTTGCCGACATTGACAGCTTCTGGGAAGGAGCAGATAGCGGTAGTTGGTGTTACTATCGGGCGAACTTGTAGTGCGAATGTATAACGTCAGGGAGGAATGCTCAGTCTAAATGAGGTCTAACAGTCATATCTCGAGAGCCATCTTGGTAGTTCTTGTGCCAAGACAATACACCGCAGGCCTTTCGGGATCGTTGCCGGCGTGTTATTTCTGGGGAATCGAGTGACGATGGAGCTGTTGTCCTTGATAGTGAGAGCAGAAATCACTGTACCGTACGATTCGTATCAGTGTCGTCGCCGCAATGCTTATCGCTCATGCTGAGCATACATCAGCACCACGGTGAGCCGCATGATGATTGTGTTGCGACGGTCAAGTGTGAAGAAAGTCATAGAATCATCATCGAAGCCGTGGCAAGGAAGCGAGAGCCGAGTGACGGGAACTCCCGCGATGAGCTCCTTGACATGTCGAAAAGTTCGTCGCCATCGTCCTCATGCAAGTGACTTTCATCTCCCTTTGCGCCCCATCAACCAATTGCGCCCATCCATTCATCCTTCAGTCGTTGCGTGTATCATAGTGTGCTAATACCGCCATCATGCTCTCATCACGATTAATGCGAAACGTACGTGCAATTTCACTACAGCTCCATCACGCGAGCATCAGGAAGCATCAAGATTGACATGGCACATAGGCTGTCCCGCGCGCCACATCTACCTTCCGATCATCAGCATACCGAGCGCCTCTCACATCGCAGGTCCGACGAGGATATGCCGAGGACACCAATGCATCCGGCGAGAAGGTCAAGGGCCCTATCATTGGTATCGATCTGGGAACCACCAACTCTGCCGTTGCGGTGATGGAAGGCCAGCAGCCACGCATAATAGAGAACTCGGAAGGTGAGCAGGAGGCAACTGTGTATCCCCAGGAGCTGCGGCAGGCTGCTAACAGTCGGAAATAGGTGCGCGAACAACACCTTCGGTGGTTGGTTTCACCAAGGAGGGCGAGCGACTAGTCGGTATCTCCGCCAAGCGACAAGCGGTCGTCAACCCAGAAAACACGCTCTTCGCCACCAAGCGTCTTATCGGACGAAAGTTCAAGGACGCTGAGGTCCAGCGCGATATTCAGCAAGTCCCATATAAGATCGTTCAGCACACAAACGGCGATGCGTGGTTGGAGGCACATGGCCAGAAGTACTCTCCATCGCAGATCGGTGGTTTCGTTCTCGGAAAGATGAAGGAGACTGCCGAGGGCTTCTTGGGCAAGACTGTCAAGGATGCCGTTGTTACCGTTCCAGCATACTTCAACGATCAGCAGAGACAAGCCACAAAGGATGCCGGTCAGATCTCTGGTCTGACTGTGCACCGTGTCATCAACGAGCCTACTGCTGCGGCACTCGCCTACGGTCTTGAGAAAGACGACAGAGTCGTGGCTGTCTACGATCTTGGTGGTGGTACCTTCGATATCTCTATCCTCGAGATCTCAAACGGTGTGTTCGAGGTCAAGGCTACCAACGGTGACACCCACCTTGGTGGTGAGGACTTCGACATCACTCTTGTCCGCCACCTCGTCCAGCAGTTCAAGAAAGAGCAGGGCATCGATCTCTCGAACGACCGCATGGCTATCCAGCGTATCCGTGAAGCAGCCGAGAAGGCCAAGATCGAGCTTTCGTCTTCTTCGCAAACCGACATCAACCTGCCTTTCATCACTGCAGACTCCTCCGGACCAAAGCACATCAACACCAAGATGACTCGGTCGCAACTCGAGAACTTGGTTGGCCCACTCATTGATCGCACTGTGGACCCAGTCCGCAAGGCGCTTAAGGACGCCAATCTCCAGGCTAAGGACATCCAGGACGTTATTCTCGTTGGTGGTATGACTCGTATGCCAAAGGTCATGGAGGTCGTCAAGGGCATTTTCGGCCGTGACCCTGCCAAGTCTGTCAACCCAGATGAGGCTGTTGCCATTGGTGCTGCCATCCAGGGTGGTGTCCTCGCTGGTGAGGTCACTGACATTCTCCTCCTCGATGTTACTCCACTTTCCCTCGGTATCGAGACTCTCGGTGGTGTCTTCACCCGGCTGATCAACCGCAACACCACTATCCCAACCAAGAAGTCGCAGACCTTCTCTACCGCCGCTGATTTCCAGTCCGCTGTCGAGATCAAAGTCTACCAGGGTGAGCGTGAGCTCGTCCGCGACAACAAGCTCCTCGGGAACTTCCAGCTCGTCGGTATCCCGCCAGCCCACCGCGGTGTGCCACAAATTGAGGTCACCTTCGACATTGACGCCAACTCTATCGTTCACGTACACGCCAAGGACAAGTCTACCGGCAAGGACCAGTCCATCCAGATCGCATCTGGCTCTGGTTTGAGCGACGATGAGATCCAGAACATGGTCAACGAAGCGGAGAAGTTCGCCGCCGCTGACAAGGGCCGCAAGGAGGCCATCGAGTCCGCCAACCGTGCCGACAGCGTTGTCAACGACACCGAGAAGGCCCTCAAGGAGTTCGAGGACAAAATCGACAAGACTGAGGCCGACCAGATCCGTGAGAAGATCACTGCTCTTCGTGAGGTCATCGCGAAGACCCAGACTGGCGAGAGCGAGGTGACCGCTGAGGAAATGAAACAGAAGACTGACGACCTCCAGAGCGCATCGCTTACTCTCTTCGACAAGATGCACCGCGCCCGTCAGGAGTCTGGCGAGGCCAACCAGCAGACCGGCGAGCAGCAATCCGGCGAGCAAGGTCAGCAAGAACAGGGCAAAGAGGGCGAGAAGAAGCCTTGAAAAGCTTGACCTCTGATGCTCTGTTTTGTTGTCTGCTTCATGATGTTTATACCCAGCGACTGCGCACGAGGAAATGTGCAGCCAGCGTAAAAAGCGCGTCCCTTCATGTACGGATATAACGCCCGAGACGCTTCTCCGCTCGATGGTTTGAGTGGATATGGCAGTGGCGAGTACTCATGTCTTATTACATACAGAAGATTCTCCTCAGTGGTACACTACGGCGCACTACTTTGCACTTTTGCACCGGGCGGAGTACTGGGCGTGGACACTGGTGATTATGGCATGCATATGACGTGAGGTATAGTCTGTAGTTGTTGAGCGACGGTGTACGTTAGGTTTTCTTGGATGTGTAATGCAACACAGATTCTCCTCTCAAATCGTTGGACTTGAACGTTGATCAAATCGATGCTCTGATGAGGCCGTCATTATCGTACATACGATCGTCCCGAGTCGAACGTACAACCCTACATTCCCACAAGGAATGCCGTAGAACTCTACAGCTGTACATCGTGAGTCGTCGAGGTGCCAGCTTTCCCGCCATCTGAAAGCCCTGAGGCGCTTCTAGAACAATAGCTTTTCATCTCAGCTTAGCACTTCCAAGCCACGGTATAAGCCGGCGAAAGCATCACACCACCGTCTATACAAATGTAGAAAGCGTCACCTTACAGTCGCGAGCTTCAGTCGAGCTGAAAACTTGTGGCTTGCATCGGTGGCTTGCGTCCAACTACCACCTGGTACTCTAGCAAGACCCATGGCCATGCCTATATTATTCAACGCAGCCCACAGGTAAGTCGACACTCGTCTCTCTTTCCAACATCACCCACACTCTCACGAGCGCAAGAATCATGGCCCACCTCTCCTACTTCTCCTACCCAGGCTACGGCCACGAAGCCCTCGAAGCCTACCACTACTCCCAATCCGTCCGCCTCCCGGCCAGCGGCCAATACATTCAAACTTCTGGACAAGGAGGCTGGGATCGCTTGAAGAAGTCCGAACACGGAACACCCGAGGTTCCGGAAACTTTTGGGGAGGAGTTTGACAAAGCGCTCGAGGTCAGTGGATCTGGCGTTTCCCTGACCTTGGCACGCTGATGCTGACAGCTCGTGTAGAATGTTGATATTGCTATTAAGGATGCTGGGGGGAAGGGCATGGAGGATTGTTATAAGTTAGTGGTGTATCTTGTGGGACTTGATGCGGAGAGGATGTTTGGACCTATGATTGAGAGCTTGAGGAAATGGTGTCCTGGGCATAAGCCGTTGTTGTCGGCGGTGGGTTTGGAGAAGTTGGCGTTTCCGGGCATGAGGGTTGAGGTTGAGGGGTATGCGCATGTTGCGTGAAGATCATTTCTTCGCATCGACTTTTTTATCCTGCGTCATGTCACATATGTACAACCAATTCGTCGTAGCGAACTCCGTCTCCGAAAGTGGGTATCAAGAAAATCATGCCTAGTGCTGTCTTTCCTATTCTGCTCGCATCCACCTTTTGCGTCGTCTGCTGTACTGTTGCAGCTCGTGAGCGTCTCGTATCACCATTCATCGTCAATGAATCCTTCGGCTTCCATGTCCATCCCATCGCCTTCGACAGTGTACTTCGTGCCCAGTGCTTGCTGTGCTTGTCGAATCATGTCTTCCATTCTTCGGCTCATACTGTTGATCGCCTTGTCCTGCTTCGCTTGTCGCTTGGTATATCTCTCCACCTCGGGACTCACGAAAAAGTTGTTCGCAGAGCCTGAGCTGTGGGGTCGGCTGCCTGTTCGACCTTGGGGAGATCGTGTTGGCGCGACAGACGCTCTTCGATTGGATTCTGCCATCTTCGTGATCGGAAGAGGCTGCTGGGCTGGGCTGCCATGAGCTGCTACGTAAGAGCTTTGGCGTCTGGGGACTGGTGCCAAGCTTCGTCTGCTACTAACTCTTGACGCCTGCGGTCGTGCTATTAGAGAGCTCCGCGGTACGCTACCACCAGACACTTTCCGCCTAGGACTACCAGGTCTGTCGTCAACGTCCGGCGTTCCTATCATCACCCACGTGTCTCGATCTGTCTGACGTCGCTTGTTAGGCGGTCTGCTCTGTGATTGCTGCCCGAAATCTGGACTGTCTTGATCAAAGTCGCCGTCAAACTCGTCCGCGTGCCAGGAGCCAGGTATCGGTGTCGAGCGGCCGCCGCTCTGTTGGAGTAGGTCCGACCCTACTAATGGAAAAGATGCCTCGTAGCCTTTGCCTCCTCCAGCGGTGAAACCTCGAAATACACTGGTGCCAAATTGGAACACACTTCCCACTATCCCAAATGCCAAGCTCGTCCACGTCTTCTGCGTGTCGCCACCGTGCCGTGTAGGCAGCCGAGCGACACCGTTCCGCTCGCGCGCAAGAGGTCCCGAGATGGGCACGTTGTCGCCACCCATAGCAGGTCCCATATCTTCATCCCTCAGCCGCCTTCTGAATTCATGCTCGGGTACTGTCAAGTGTTCTAAGCGAGATATGGACTGTAGCGAAGGTGTGTCGAAGCCGTCCGCCAGTCGGTATCGCTCGTTGACCAGTCCTGAACTGCGCCCGTATGCGCTCTCGTACAGCTTGTCGCTCGGTGTAGTCAACTGCGCCCAGCCTGGTGTTTCTGTCAAGTGATGCGACTGGATCCCGTCACGCGACTCTGGTCGCTGTCTCTTGCGATTGTAGGTCGAGAAGTAGTCGTTGGCCGTCGCAAAAGAGGGTGTCGTCGCGATGGAAGCTGGCGACTTTGGCGGTTGGAAGAAGATGATATTATGACCGGCTTGCGACGTTGTTGAGAGCGGTGAGGTTGCCATCCTCGATGGCCTCGAAGGCGGTATGCAGCTGTACACTCGGTCGTGTGATAGTCTGTCTTAGCGTGGAATGTGCGGACACCCGCCTGTTCGGGTAAAATGCTGCCTGATGGCTATGATGGCTTCATCACATGTCGTCGCCTCTCATTCACTCATCAGAGTTGTATGTGATCGTATGCGATGTTTCTGCTGCCTTTGCGTTGTAACTTGACGTCTTGTTGGTAACACCAAAAGCACGGGCGTTGTTTACCTTTAGTTCTAGCGGCATCCCATCCCTGCTCACCCCACAACGAGATCCCCATCTTCGAGATCCTCTTCTCGGCAACAACCTCGTCTTCTAATTACTTCGCCCAGGCGTGTCGCAGTATCGATGCATACGATGCGCTCACAAGAGCCAGATTGCCACGCCGATATCATCGTCGAGTACATACTGCCAACACACCGCTGGACTTTCAGCTGAAGATATATCTTTCGTGAGGTGTAGGAAGCCATGCCAACCGAAGCAGGTAGCACTACGTATTATCGACGCTCTCTCCGGACATTCGGCACAGCTGAAGCGTTCAACAGCATAATACCGCGCCATTTTGGCCCCGGAGAAATGGCCCCAAATCCGCAATGCTTACCAAGTCACACGACGACGTCTCCTCCCATGGAACTGGAAACCTGGGAGCCAGTCTCGTACTTGTGTAGCATTTTGCCGACTACCAAAGAATGTGAGGTCACTCATACCGCCGATCATACTATAGCTGAATGCTGCATCGCAATTTTCGTGCCAACCCAACAGAAATTACTGAAGATCTAAGTATGGCTCGGGATGCAGCAACGCTGTACACTTCTACGGCCTGATTACGGCCATCACCATCACATATATCAACTTTCAGAAGCTATGTCTTGGCCATCTAGTTCGCAGTCCATGAGAACACTCTGGTCAAAAATATGGCAAATACCAGCAACAAAGTCAAGATCGTCACTGAACACATCACCTACATCGTCCATGAGATGATAACAGGCATGAACGACCGCAGCTTCGATCCTTCTTCCCATCCCTGGCAGCATATAGCTCTGGAGTTTGAGTGCGAGTCATACCTCCTCGGCCAGCCCACCAAACACACGTTCGTTCAGTTCCTTCGGGTACGTCGAGCCCGTCATAGCCAGTGAAAACTTACGTCAATCTCAAACGCCATCCGCGTTCATATAACCGACAGGAAGACTCGTGTGGATGTGTTCGTGAACGATGAGTTCACTGGACTACCAGAAGGCATCGCACGGCCAGTCGTGACTGTGATGGAACTTCGCAATATCAGGGAAACGTGGATGTGCACGAAGATTATGGGCATTAGGGGGTTGGATGGGTTGGAGCGAGGTATTGGTTCGTCGTGGATCTCATACAACATGTCGGAGCTAACTGATTTTGCAGCGTGAACTCGAGCACAACCTGAGTAGTCATATTCGACAGAATGTATGCTAAGATCAAAGGTGTGCAAAAAGTTATATACAGGTTCCACCACGACTCGAACGTAGACCGCCTGCTCACAAACCAGATATGTATATCGGTAGGTTATGGGCTCACGCCACCGATATGGAGTATGATATCAACGGACTACCAAGAGATGACAGAGACTCGCAAGTAACTATCAAACCAGTCATCCTCACATACAACAAGAATGCTGTCATTGCATGACAGAATCGTTAATTCAATGTCTGCTGCAGATCCATGCACATATAGCTACGAGAGTATCGGCTTTATGGTCAGCAGCCCAAGTCCATCAATCAAGACAAGATGCCCCTTCGCCAAGTGGGATAGACCATGGAAGCCGCACACTCAGCATCCCGCCTGCCTCGCGGCCGACCGCTGGGTCAACCCCAATCATAGATACGTGAAACTTGCACCTCATTGTGAATGCCGTGCTCCACCACTTCTTTAACGTGGCTTTTTCCGCGCAGTAGAGAGGTCCCAGGGAAAACGCCGAGACAAGCGCTCGTCTTTTGCAGATCTGCCATATGTGAAGATGTATGATCACGGACTCAGGCCGATACTGGACGGGCAGACCTCGCAAGTGGGTTGAACTCTGGCAGGATTTCGGTCGCCGCAGACTCAGACCACGTGGGAGCCCATGGGTTGAGATCGCGGCGAACCTTACTTGGCCACAAGGCTGTGGTTGCCTACCACTGGCGTGTTGATACACCTCAGTGAATGCACACGAGGATGCACCGAACATTTCATCGATATATTCGAATGAATGGCTACTGGCGCGACTTCCTCGTTTGGTGAGACGTTTTGATGGACTTGACTGTATCCGCAGTGAGACCGAAGTTCCTGAGGGCCATCACTACTCTGTGCAGCATATCGAATGCGACCGAGTTGGCGGCGAAGCTTAGCATGACACAACATGTATGGCGAAAGTTCGTACAGTCCAGCAGCCACTACTATCTCATCTGCACTATGCGAAAGCCTGCCACAATGGTCTCGGCATACCCGATCGAATCTCGGCGGCATCAGCTACGATGCCCTCTTTTGGAAGGTCAAGCACCACGAGTATACGGGCGTCTCATGGCTTGCTACACTAATCAGGAAATAGACTGAACCCTCGAACTTGCGAGATTAGAAACTCCACGCTCGTCGACTGCCCAAGATGGGAGCCTACGACACTGAAATCACGATAGCCCTAGTCGAGTCACAGTAATCCTATGTGTCGTCGTTGCACCGCTCGGCGCCAGTTCACTTGGTCTGAGAGCCTAGTGTCGTGCAAGCTACGCCGGCGGTCTGTCTATGTGTATGCATTGAGCTTGAGCACAATGCTTCAGTCACTGCGTGAGTACCCATTCATCATGAATGCGGCCACTTCATCCAGATCAAGGCCGCAGCAACAGTGCTCGGGACATCATAGCATCTTCGAAGAGCCGCTGTTCTGATTCTGGTTTCCGCGTTCCATGGAGCAGGTCAGACAGATTGCAAGGTCCAAGAGCGGTAGACTTGCCGTGTAGTGATGATCGTAGGGCTATGTGCTAAGACACTGGGGAACTGTCTTAGGCACTATAGTGCGAGGCTGCGCTCCATCATTAGTCTGGCACCGCATGTCACGAGGCACTCAAGCGATGCAAATTCAACAGGATGCGAAGGGTATAAGAACAACATCGTCTTCCACCAAGTTGGGCAGAACATCAGCAACATCAACAGCATCGCACTCCACAACATCAATATCAAGTCTCAAATCTCATCCGACAACCACGTCAGCTCGTCCACAACGAACATGAAGTGTACGCCCCTTCCCTCTTTATTCTCTCCCAGGCAAACGATCTCTAATGTCCAGCAGCATTCACCTTCTTCACCATTCTGCTCACCGCAGCCTCCTCCGTGGTCGCCAACCCTCACATGGACGACGCTCTCGCCTTGCTCGACGGACTGGACAGCGTCTTGCCAAGAGCTCTCAGCGGCCTCACCACCGAGGAGATTCACAGCCATGCCGCCAAGCGTGAGAGCTGCTTTTCTTGCTCGGCCATCTGTGGATCGAGTTGCAGCTGCTGCCTTATAAAGCCGGGGTGCTGCGCTGACGAGGCTTAGATGGCGAGAAGGGAGCATGGACAGAGGCAGCCGGGTATGATATGGGAGGAAAGTGTAGTGCTAGCCGGTAGCAACGGGATACGTGATTCGGTCGAGGTAGCTCGCTCCTCGTCTATCGCACTATTTTCATATCCTGATCACGCGCCCACTCTACGACTTTCTCGCTGACATTCTGACAACCACGGAGATGTAGAGTCCGCACGCCGCTGTGTTTAATGATGTACCTCACGCCAGCGTCGGTAACGCTGGATCGGCAAATATCCAGCCACCGTAGATGCTTCAGTTGGTCAATGATTGAGCGCGCCCCTGTATCGTCAAGAGTGGCTGTGTCATGGATCCTCAAGCACCGAAGCTGTTGCAGGCGAGGATGTGAGAACGGAGGTGCCAGCACGCCGGACCAAGTGAGGGAATCGAGATGGGAGAGGATGAGATGCGTTAAACGGGATGTTAACTGTGGTTCGGTGTCGTGCTCGGGGTTCAGGAAGTGCCTAAATGTGTTGATGAGCTTTCCTGGCAAGGAGAGTGTCAAGTATTCAAGATGCGGTAGGTGGAATTGAGAACTTTCGTCGTTCTCAGCATCCAATCTTGGTTGTTGGCCTTCGAGTCTCAAAGTCCTCAAAGATGCGGGCAACCTGAGATCTTGTATCGATAAGTCGTCGCGTCGTAGGACAAGGCTCTTGAGCCGTGTGCACGCGGCGAAGTCCGAGGGCTTCCTCCTCCTGCATATGTTGCTGATCTCCAGACGCTCGAGCATAGGGAATCGTTCATGCAGACCGGGTCCGGATAACCCGGCGACTCCCGAGCCTTGCTGGCCTTTCGCTGCGATGCGTAGTGTATGTACACGTGGGAAGACAGAGGTCGCAAGACAATGATCGCCACGGATCACGTAGCCGTCTAGGTCCAGGAGCTCCAGAGTGTTGATGTGTGGCTCAACCATAAGAGACCGGTGCGTCACGCCATGAGAATTGTAAGCCATCATACGCAACTCGCGCAGACCTCGAAGATCGCGCAGCGTGAGAACAAGTCTTCTGTCTTCATTTAGGACCCCGGTCTGCATCAAGGCCACCTTCTCCAGCGGACAGACTTTTGCGAGTTTCTCGAATGCCTCGTCCATGCCGTGACCGACCATCCTGTCTCCATACAACGTGATTGCGTTTACCGATTCAGCCGCAACCTCGATCGCGGTGTCTATGATTGCGGCCGAGGCATCACGCCTCGCTCGAGTGAAGTCTAGATGGTGCCAGAGGCTCGGCTCTGAGCGAATGAAGCGCAGCCATGCTTTGCTGATTCTTTGTGCTGCTACGATTGATCTGAAGGGCAAGCACTCCTATGCCGCGTTAGTAGGGGCACATTCAGCTCATATTGGAGGGTGTGGTAAGACCGATACGAGACAAGTATAAAGAGCAAAGGCTGATGCACAGGCCGTGTCTTCGATTCACCTACCGATATCTTCAGCACTAGCTCCGCCGGAAGTGATGCTAATGGGTCCATTTTACGACGTGCAACCAGGGTCCTGGCTTCTCTTCGCTGTCGTTATTGTGGGCGCTGGACTCCCCTGCGTCAGCTGTAACGTACGCGTCGGCTCTTCTGCCTCGATTGTCAAGCTCTGCTGCATCCCCGTCTCGACACATTGCCAAGCTAGTGTCCTGGAGACGGCAAGGGTACTTCTATAACTTGCTTGTCATGGCACAGTAGTAGCGCGGTGTGGACACTGGGACACCGACTGTGCCGATGTGAGAGCACTGCACATCTGTGGAGGCGGGGTTCTGGTCCCTGTGAGGCTCTGCGTGCGATTGCATGGCAGCAAGAGCTGCAGCAACTTAGGCGACGGTGCGGATGGTGTTCATGCTTGCAACTGCCTCACAGAGAGTGGACCCCCGAAGCGAAAATTCCGGCCGCGCTTTATCCGGTGCCAGCAAGCTGACTGCTCCCGCGTGCATGGCCGCAAGTTTGTGAATGAGAAGAGGACGTGCTGGAGGCTAGTGAGGTATATTAGCATTCATTGTCTTGGAAGCAGAACTGGACTGCATTCAAGAAACAAGGGCGATTGCCCATGGTGCAAATATATAGATGCAACCATCCAAGAAGGACTCCGTACTCATCGCTATGTCGCTTGCAAATCTATACCCATCAGTAGTGACCACATCTGCGCCTAAGCAGAAGCACAGTGCCCACCATCGACCCTGAGATCCGAGCCGGTCATGAAACTGCTTCCGCTCGCCAGCAGGAAGACAGCGGGCGCCTTGAAGTCCTCAGGCGCACCAAGTCGTCCAAGCAGCGCACCACGCATCCAGGTATCCTTAAGGTCGGGGTCAATCTCAAGAAGCGCGTCAGTCATGGCAGTCCTGATGTAGCCTGGAGAAAGTGTGTTGATGCGAATGCCATGCTGTCCAATCTCTTGAGCCATTGATCGGCACATTTGGTGCACTGCCGCCTTCGATGTGTTGTAAGCTGTGCAGTCCAGGCCTCTGTTCGCGACCTGGCCGCTCATGGATGCGATGAGGACGATGGAGCCCTTGACTCCGTTCTTCATGAAAATCTTCGTCGCTTGCTTCGCGGTGATGAAGGTGCCAGTAACGTTCACATTGAGCATGCGCTGAAAGTCTTCGACTGGATAGTCTACGGCCGGAGTCTTTTGCTGGATTCCGGCGCAAGCAATTATGCCCGAGAATGGTACCCTTGACCCCTTGCTTCTTGCATCGATCGTGTCCAATGTTTGCGCGACATTAGACTCGTTGGTGATGTCGCATCTGTCATAAGTCGCCGCAACGCCTGTCTTCTTCGCTAGGCCCTGGAGCTGGTCCCACTCCGCTGCAGATGGCTCTGCGAGGACATCGAGACAAGCGACGCTGCCGCCTGCCTCCACAACCGCAATGGCTAATGTGATGCCCAGACCTCTGCCTCCACCTGTGATCACAATGGTTCGCCCTGAGAGACCGAACAGATTTGTCGAAGATGCATTTGCTTCCGTCAGCTGCGACTCGGGTATGTTGCCTGCTGGAAGTACGTGATCTTGGACAAGGGCGCCTGGAGCCATGAGGAATCTCGCTTGTTTCGTGGACAAGTGCCGTCAAGAAATCGTATTCTATAGGTGAGCAGGCGTGTACTTACAAGTCGAGCAGGTCTGCCAGCGCTTCAAGTAGCTACGGGTTTGTAGTCGCTAACATCAATCTCTCACGCTCTACCGTGGGTCAACAAACAACCCTTCTGGGAGAGCAGCTCAGAAAGGCAGTGCGAAACCTGGCTTGCCGCGCTCCGACCTGCCTCTTTAGCGTCAAGGGTAGTTCTAGCTCTCTCGACACCCTTTACCCCGACACGGTGCCTTCCGCTGGTTGTGATCGAGCTTCGGCACTAGCCCCTTCGCAATGAATACAAACGATAGAGTTTGGAAGCTCTCGCCTTCTGCCAGCTGCAATGGGCGAGCTGGGGTCTGACGTAGATATATAGCTGACGTCTTCTTGGTTATTTATATGAAGGACAAGTACCAGCATTCCATTGCTTTTGAAGCTACCACTTCTCTTTCTCTGAGCTGCGTTGGGTTTTAGCATTGGAATTGCTCAGACAGCAAATATGGCCCCTCACGCACAAGTGTCGAACGGTGACATTGATCACCTTCCTCTCACCAAGACCAATGGCGCCAACGGGACGTTCGATCTTGGAGACATCAAGATGGAGGACAACGAAAAGACCAAGAAAGTCCTGGCAACATTCCGATGTCTGATCGCAGATCTGTGCCATCAGTTTGGTTGCGGTCACCCAGGTTCTGCCATGGGAATGGCAGCCATCGGAGTTGCGCTCTGGAAATACGTTATGAAGTACTCGCCATCGAATCCAGACTTCTTCAACAGGGATCGATTCGTCCTCAGTAATGGCCACGCATGCCTGTTCCAATATACTTTCCTCCACTTGACTGGATATAAGATGTTCAGCTGGGAGCAACTTCTGTCGTATCACTCTCATCGTTTCGACTCCGTCGCCCCAGGACATCCTGAGATCGAAGCAGACGGAGTAGAGGTGACCACAGGACCACTTGGTCAGGGTGTTGCAAACGCTGTCGGTCTTGCCATGGCCGCTAAGAACCTAGGAGCAACTTACAACCGCCCAGGCTTCCCAGTCACCGACAACATGACCTGGTGCATGATCGGCGATGCGTGTCTCCAGGAAGGCGTCGGCATGGAGGCATTCCAGCTTGCTGCTCACTGGAGACTGGACAACCTTTGTGTCATCTTCGACCGCAATGAGATTACCTGCGACGGTTCAGTGGATGTTGCATCTTCCGATGATATCAACGCCAAGATGCGAGCTGTTGGCTGGAACGTGATTGAGGTTGAGGATGGTAATCACGATGTTGAGGGCATCGTCAAGGCACTCATTGCAGCACGAGCCAACAAGGGCAAGCCAACATTCGTCAACATCCGCACTGTCATCGGTATTGGTAGCCAGAAGAGCGGTACTGCCGATGTCCACGGAGCCGATCTAGGCGAGAAGGACGTGGCATACTTGAAGACTGCGAATGGTATGGATCCAGAGAAGAGCTTCGTGGTCGAAGACGATGTTTACGACTATTTCCGCGAGTCGATTCCGCGAGGCCAACAGCTCGAGAAGGACTGGAATGATCTTGTCGAGAGATACACCAAGGAGTATCCAGAACTCGCCGCTGAGTACCAGCAGCGCGTGGCCGGCGAGTTCGTCGCTGACTGGACCAAGCTTATTCCAAAGCCAGGAGACTTCCCGACTGAAGCTACCCCATCGCGAAAGGCGACCGGACAGGTCATCAACCCAATCGCTGAGAAGTGCCGCAATGTTGTGGTCGGTACTGCTGATCTTACACCTTCTGTCAACATGGCCTGGAAGGGCAAGGTCGACTTCCAGAGCCCAGAGCTCCAGACCGCGTGTGGTCTCAATGGTCGTTACGATGGCCGCTACATCCACTGGGGTATCCGAGAGCACGCCATGGCTTCGGCATCCAATGGTATGGCTGCGTACAATAAGGGCACCTTCTTGCCAATTACTTCCAGCTTCTTCATGTTCTACATCTACGCCGCCCCAGGTTTAAGGATGAGTGCATTGCAGCGTCTTCAGACCATCCACATTGCTACACACGATTCCATTGGTACCGGTGAAGATGGTCCTACTCACCAGCCTATTGAGCTCGCAACACTTTACCGGGCCATGCCCAACTTCCACTACATCCGGCCGGCCGATGGTGAAGAAGTCGCAGGCGCCGTCATCGCTGCCGTCAACGCCAAGGATACCCCTTCCATGATCTCGGTTTCGCGACAAAAGGTGCCACAATACCCCAAGTACTCCAGCCGGGAAGGTGTACAGAAGGGTGGTTACGTCTTCATCGAGGAGCAAGACGCGGATGTTACCTTACTCGGTGCAGGTGCTGAACTGCGATTCTCTGTCGAGACCCGCGACGTCCTGGCGAAGCAGGGCATCAAGGCACGCGTTGTCAGCTTGCCTTGCTGGCGTATCTTCGACGAACAGCCAAAAGAGTACAAGCGACAGGTGCTCGGCTCAGCAACACGGATTGCCATCGAACCATACGCGCCAACTGGCTGGGAGCGTTATGCCGATGCTGGCTACAACATGCACACCTTTGGCCAGTCCCTGGTCGGGAAGGATGTGTACGATCGCTTCAACTACGATGCCGAGATCATTGCAAAGAAGGTGACGGGTCTTCTTGACGAGGTGAAGAAGGACGGGATTGCGATTCTGCGTGGCGACTTCCGCGATCTCAACGAGTACGAGCATGATATCCAGTTTAAGGCGTACCACGACAAGTCGTACCTCAAGCGGAACTAGATGGGGGTTGCCGATCCTGTACAGTAGTGTTTTAGGTGTCGAGCATTTGAGCGCGTCATGCAAAAAGCAGCTTTTTGCCTTTATGATGACTCTTTCTAGCAAGTGATGTTGATTCGTTGATGCCGCTCTTTCCAGGACAACGAAGTGATTTGTTGTTTTGGATGCCCGCAGCCACTCTACCGAGAAAGGAAGCAGCCCACGTGGCAGCCGTGTCTTGGCGGCAGGGATCAGGGATTTCTTGGGACCGTGGACCTGCCCACGCGCTCTCCACTACGACGGATGAGGGGAAAGTTTAGGCAGATTCCCGAGACGTGCTGTTCTTCGTCGTGCTGTGCAATGGCTGGAGGCGACGTAATAAAGAACAGAGATGACCAAAGCCAGACCACAGGTCCTGATGCAGACGGCAAATTGGCCACAGCAGGCAAGAAACGAACCAGAACAGGCTGTCTGAATTGTCGACGGAAACGACGAAAATGTGAGGTCTGCTTCTGTTGTACATGATGTATCGGGTCTTAACAACCGACCAGGTGACGAGAACAAGCCGACATGCGAGGGCTGCCAGGCGCGCAAAGAGACGTGCGAATGGGGCGTCAGAGTCACATTTCGTCCGGAAAATGCACAAACGATGGGTCCTGAGCATCCGTCTATGCGTCAGGCATTGGCATGTGCCAGAGGTCAAAGCTTCCAGGTTGGCTGGATCACTGTACCTCGAAGTGGGAGCTGAGCCTAACCGAAGTGCCAGATCATCAACGTGACGAGGGAAGTCATTCGTGACTACTTTGAAGAGACAGCCAACGATGAATTGGACGAGATCCGGGTAGCCGATGTCCCTGCAAGGCAGCATCGTTCGTCAATACGAGGGTCCGTTTCTACGCAGCCGCCAGCTACGATAGAATCACCCGCGGAACAACGCGATCATGTTACCAATCATCCTATGCCAGTGAACATGGAGCCGGCAGCATACAACCATGAGCAGCATGCTGCTCAAACACCCTTCTTGCCAGAAGATTTGTTCCTGTCGCCGCAATACAGTGACTCTGCATTTGAAGACGGCATCTTCCTTCCCGGATCAGAATATCAACAGTTGCATGCTGCTTTGCGGAGCCGCATCATTGACACTGCCCGCTCAACTGCGCCTTCAAGGCTTGGGACGCCAGAGCCTGCTGCTGAGAGACCAAGTTTACAGCGCTCCGACACCGCCGAAACTGAAGATGAGGAGTCCCGGGCACTTGCTCACTTGAGCCCCGAAGAAGAGTACTTCCTTTGGCAGAACTACATCGCTGAGGCCGCTCCCTGGATGGACAAGTTCGATATCAATCGACATTTCGAACTGGTTCTTCCTATGCTTGCTAAGCATCACCCGCACTTACGCTACTCCTGCCTTGCATTATCGGCACGGCAAATAGAACGCAAGTCACAGATCAACGACAACTCGCGCAGCTTGGCTTTGTACCAACATGCCATTCACCTCCTATCGCCGCTTTTATATCAGAGGACATCGGTCATTTTAGCATCATGTGTCGTGCTTTGTGTTCTCGAGATGATGAGCTGCTCGCCGAAAGCTTGGAGGCGACATCTTGACGGCTGTGCTGCACTCATTCAAGCACTGGGCATGAACGGCAGCAGCGGAGGCCTAGATGAGGCGTTGTTCTGGTGCTTCGCTCGTATGGACATTTGCGGGAGCCTAATATCATCTGAGAAGACTCTAATTCCTATGGAAAAGTGGATTGGACCCGGCGAGCTGTTGACGGACTATACCCTACTACTCAACCGCAATAGCATGTTCGACATGTATGCCAACAGGATGGTGTATCTTTGCGGCCGAGTGGTAGATCTGCTTTGTTCCTCTGGCAAGTGGGAGCAACGCCATCATCATCAGGCTCGCGCGATGGACGGCAATGACTACCTGCAACAGTGGTCTCGTCTATTCGAAGTACTGGAACAATGGTACCTGGATCGCCCAGAGGAGATGAAGCCACTGCTGACGATCAACTCTCCATCTGGTGTACTCGGAGCTGTGAGTCCTTTCCAAACATTGCTGTACGGAAATGGGCCCGGTGTCTCTGGAAACCAGATGTATCACACAGCAGCATTGCTGATGCTGAAATTCAAGCCATCCCATGTCCAGTTTGCGAAGAAGCCTCAGTCAATCCTTTGGCATGCTCGCATGATCTGCGCCATTTCGATCTCGAACAGTCATCATGGCTGCTGGACAAATAGTGTGCAGCCTTTGTGGATTGCGGGCCAACATATGAGCCATCCGAGCGAACACCAAGCCATTCTGAGCATATATGAGCGTATCGAGCGCGAGACTGGTTGGGCAACAAAGTGGCGAGCCGATGATCTGAGGGAGTACTGGGGCGAGTGTGAGCAATGAGTCGCCTTTCATAAAATGTTGACAAGGACGTCCGGATGATACAAAAGCTGCGCGTCGACCAACCAATTGTGCTTCATCCTGTGCCACATATCAGCC
Organism: Nothopassalora personata; assembly: GCA_033816765.1. Lineage (NCBI taxonomy): Eukaryota > Fungi > Ascomycota > Dothideomycetes > Mycosphaerellales > Mycosphaerellaceae > Nothopassalora > Nothopassalora personata. The sequence goes on from CM066291.1 coordinate 1,018,362, forward strand.
AGCAACATCGAGCAGCACATCACTTCGTTGCTATACGACCGACATTGCGGCCTGAGGCCATACAGATGAGCTCGAACTTCCTGGTAAAGTTTCTTCGATGTATCTGGACGTGAACGTACGCGACTAACCAGAGGCCATCGTGTCGCCAGGCCCTGCAAGCCGACGAGGACCTATCTTCATGCCCCGTAACGCACAAGGCATCTGACAGCTCCACTGCCATACTGGAAATTCCAAGGTCACCAAAGTACACGAGCATAGCGCCTATGCGTCGACCAAATCGCTACGATCGCTGGTACAGCAAGTGGTCGACACAGATGAGGCGTGGCTGCAAGTTGCTGAGAAGCGAGCTTTCTCTCACTCGGCATACATAGAAGAAACCGATGCAGGAATGATAGCTCGAGAGCCATGTTTTCGATGTGCAAAAAGATCATCATGGGGTTCCGACTTCCAGCGGAGTATTCGAGGAGGGGAGCTTGTATGGTCTACAAGCCCGCTGATGTACGATATAATACCAAGGCTCCGGGCAATACCTGGCGCGCCTGCAGTCGTTGTATAGGCGCAGGTGTGCGCTGCAGCATTGTTCAAGAAGCCGACCCTAGAGGAGCTCCGACTGACCCGGAGGGGGGAAATGCTACCTCTTACTTCGCGGGAAGGAGCAGCAATGTTACAGCTTATTCCAGAAAGCACAAGAAATCGACCGACATAGCTCCAGTTCGCCGGCAAATTCGTACCAACGCGTGGTATAGCAGCGATGCGAAGGCTGAAGTCTGGTATAACGTCAAACTTGAGAAATAGCGAGTTCCTCTCACATCGGCTACCTGGAAAAGACAGACAGTGCGATGCGGCCGGAGGCCGTGGTGACCCAATCGAACAAGAGGTTGGTCGATTGTGGAAAGATGAAGAGCTGTTGAGATATGGTTCACCTCAGAGACGCGGCCAGAAAGACAGCCTGATGCATCTGTGAAGTTTGTGAAAGACTGCGGATCAAGCTGGGTAAGATAAGAACGGTCAACACGAACGGCATGCGACCTAGATTCGTCACTTCCTCGTGGCCAGGATCCTCACGACCGGCCACGTAACCTTCCTACTCCCACCAACACCTCCCATCGCCTCCTCCAGCTTCTGTACTAGTGATGTGCACTCCCCTGACTCCAGTAGCTCCGGATTGAAGGAAGGCATATTAACCGAGATGAATCTCTTCACCTCGCCAATGCCCCAGTGCTCAGCCCAGAAGCCCCACTCCCGCACCCTCTCAGCGGTTTCGTGCGCGCCGACTTTCGATACACTTGCCTTATCGATTCCAGGCGGCCTCCAAAACGCAAACTCTACCTCATCGTCACAATTCCATTTCGTGCGCTGCACATTGTCCCAAGCAGCCTCGGGAACTTCAACAGAATCGAGGTGCGAATCCATGATGCCCCAAGACAGCTCCCACGCAGCCTTCGCCTCTGGACCGTTGGAGAGGGCCGCGAGCGACAGGTCACGGTGAGCTGCATCCACAAGGCGGGCGTAGGCTGCGTTGCAAGCTGTGTCCCATGCCGAGCCAGAGGGATCAATAAAGTGAGGACGACCGTAGAACCATATGGCCAAAGTGCCACCCGGCTTCAGCGCTTGGTGGAAGGCGGCGAGAGCGAGAGGAGGGTTGAGGAGAGCCATGCATTCGGCCGCTAAGATGATGTCGGCTCGAGTATCTGCTGGACGTCAGAAATCGTGACTGGAACACGCTGGCCGTCTACGGACCCGGACATTTCTCATGCACCTCTTCGCCCTTGGACCTCACGAACGAGACTTTACCCTCAGAGGCTAGATCCGCCAGTTTCTCGCGAGCAATTTCCAGATGTTGCTCGCTTGGCTCGTTGAGGATCACATGGTCGAAGTGCTTGGAGAATGCTTCGGCTACCTGACCTGGACCCGCGCCAATGTCGATGGCTACGTCTCTGCCTGGATCGCCATGGTTGGCGTGGTATTCGAGAATACTCTGGTAGAAGTCTTCAGTGTACTTTGGTCTGGCTGCGAGGTATGTTGTCCAGTAGTCCTCATCCTTCGAAGAGTCCCTGTGCCAGAAGGAGGATTTTTCTTCGCTTGCTGGCATTATCGATTGTGGGAAGAGCAGATTGTTTCTCAAAGCAGCCGGAGGATGTCCTGACGATGGCGTGTCCAAATTAATAGCACGTTGCCAAGAGCTCGTCGCCTCGGACGCTGGGAGAGTCATGTATGGCTCTTCCAGCATCCGTCACCGCCTCTCTGGACCAAATATTTTAGCCTTGTTCGGAGAGCGAATCCGGTGGCTTGCGTCAGTAGTCTGCTGGCGAGCAGGAGCTCGTGTGAAGTTTCACGCACTAGATAATTGCATATGCTGTAGCACGAAGTTCTTTCAGGATGTCCGCGTAGCCGTACTAGGCGCTCTCCGGGTCTTAGCCTCGGAATCTTAGCCAAGACGCAAATAGTAGGGCAAAGTAAAGATGTCAGTCCAGGGCATCTCGACGAAAGTGTCGAGGTCGACTATTTGACAATCTTTGCGTTTCGAGATGCAGCTGACATACGGGTCCGTTCGACGCTCGCGGACACCCGCAGGAGAAACCTTTGGCAGGCCGGTGGCTTGGTGCTAATAAAGCGACTCCTTCAATATGGCGACATCCTCCCATCCCTCATTTCTCGCTTGAATCTTCATGCTTTCAAGTACGCGGGCTTTGACATTTTTATCTCTTACTTCTGTACCCACGAAGGCGCCATGAGTGCTTTCGAAGTCAAATGGCTTCAGTGCCTGCCACATTTTGAGTATCTCCTTCGGCGGTAGTGGGATCATATTCGGTATAGACCACATGAAGGCATATGAAGTCGTGCCTGGCAGTCTGTCGACATGATATAACGCAGACTGTGACATGTTAGATGGCTGCTTCAAGAGCATCATTCGAGGGGAGCTTACGGGAACAGTCACAAGTGTGTCTGCAACGAACAATTTCTTATCCCATAATAGACACAGGCTGCCCGGGAAGTGGCCGCCAGTCTACCACATGGTTAGTTCTGCCGGCGATTTACACGACATGTGCAACTTGCTTTGATCGCGACTACACCATCCACGATCTGCTTGCTGACGTCTGTAAACAGCTCCCGTCTCTCCTCGAAGTCTGGCTGATTGACCCATTCCGCGTCGTCCTTAGCGAAGTACACAGGACAATCGAATGTCTCTGCCCAGTCGAGATGCGTGGTGTAGTAATGAGGATGAGAGATGACGATAGCTTTCAGGCCTCCCTTCGACTTGATGAAGTCTGCAGTCTCTTGGTCCAGATATGCAATGCAGTCCCAGAGTACGTTGCCTGCTGACGTCTGCAAGAGTATACACCTTTGACCAATGGCGAACTTGGGCTCCGTGGTGATAGATGTCATTCGTGGCTCAACGTCATCCTGCTTGAATGTGTTGCGGTATTTGCCACGCATTTGAGCAAGACTTGTCCACGCCTGGCCGCTTGGCGGCACGAATTGACGAGGGTCCTAGAGGATCAATGGTCAGGCTGTGTTGAACCCAAGCCGCTCCTCCATCCAAGCGATCTCACATCACAAATCCGGCATGCCTTCAATGGTGCATCGACTGTCACATCGAACTGCGTGCCACACGCCACGCATATGAGAAGGGATTCTCTTGTATGCATCGTTGCCTGTCGTATTGGTCAAAAGTCCCTCGAGCAATTCTCAAGCTGGACGTGGCTGATGTTGTCATTGCCCGAGCTGGCTGGCCGTGCCATGATGCCATGCATCGTCAGCCTCAGGCCTTCACCCATTGTCGCCCACTCTTGTATGTATTCCGAGCCAGCGAGTCTCCACTGGGCATTATGATGAATCGAGGAACGGACAGTCGACCATTTGATGGCGCATCTATTGAACATTGATGGCCTCCCAATGAGGTCTAGGCAGGCACACGATCGCTTTACGCGTCTCGCGTTATCCTTGTCCCGCAAGACCCACCACCATCGATTAACAAACAACACGAACTCCATTCAGAAAGAATGGCAGACCAGACTCCCCAAACAGACCACAGCGCTCCATCTCTGCCCGCCTCTCCGCTACCAAAACGCACCAAATACACAGAAGCAGCCCCCAACCTGACAGTAGCCTGTACGTTTCCTACCCGTCTCCCGAACCAGAGACACAAACACTGACGCGCTCAGCAATCCTCAACGACCAACCCGAAACACCCACACCCGAGACCCTCCCCAACCCACTCTCGGAAATGACCACCACAAACACCAACGCCACCGCCGCGCCGACCACCCTCCCCTCAATGCCCGCCATCCCCGCCATGCCCCCAATGTCCTTCGAGCCCCCACCACCCGCTCTCCAAGTCAAGCGCCTCTCCGAGACCGCAAGACTCCCCACGCGTGGCTCAGAGTACGCCGCCGGCTACGACCTCTACGCCTCCAAGGAAGCCACAGTCCCAGCGAGAGGGAAAGTTCTGGTGGACACAGACATCAGCATTGCGGTGCCGGCAGGAACGTACGGAAGGGTCGCACCCCGAAGCGGACTGGCGAGCAAGTTCAGCATCGACACGGGAGCGGGAGTGATTGATGCGGATTACAGAGGGCCGGTGAAGGTGCTGTTGTTTAATCTGAGTGATCGTGATTTCAAGGTCGAGGTCGGCGAGAGGGTTGCGCAGTTGATTGTGGAGAGGGTGAGTGATGCCCATTTGCACGACGCGATCGATGGTGCGTACGGATGCTGACGGTGCGGTAGATCTACACACCGCAGGTTCTGGAGGTGCAAGAGCTTGAGGCGACTGTCCGTGGTGCGGGAGGGTTCGGCTCTACAGGTGGTTTCGGTGGAGCGCTTCCTGCTATGGCTGCTCAAGCAGCGCCGGGTGCTGCTCCGCTGCCATGAGGCGAGCATGATTCACAAGAGATGGGATGGTTCACACAGAATGCTAATGACCTCTTGCTCCAGCCACTGTGTCATGCCCTAGTGGACCTTTGAGACACTGAAGACGAGGACACGCTACCTTTGGTCCTCGCGCTGGAGCCGCAGAGCGCTTCGCGTGGTGCCTACTCCGTGGCATCAATGCCGTTCTTGGCTACTGCAATGCCCACGAGCTGAGATATTCAGCCTGCAGCATGATAGCACGACGCGCTCTACAGGTGTTTCAACTTCGTGACACGAAGCTACGCGCTCCGCCGATACGCTCACCGATCACGACATACACGAGAGCCGGGGACATACCTCGCACAAAACACCAGACTTTCATGCTTTCCTCCCAGTCTTTCCACACCACTACGACTGCGTCGGCATATTAACACTAGCCCTCGTATTCGTCGCATCCTCACTCCTCCACAGACTCGTCACCGTCTTCTGCTGCGTGTAAAACTGCAACCCACTCTTTCCATAGAAAGTATTCGCACCACCACCCGCAATACTCTTCTTGTTGCCCGTGAAGCTGAACATTGGCAACGGCACTGGGATAGGAACGTTGATACCAACTTGTCCGGCCTCAATCTCCTTTTGGAATTTGCCAGCGGCGGCGCCGTTGGAGGTGAAGATTGCTGTGCCGTTGCCGTATTCGTTGGCGTTGATGAGCTCGATGGCTTCGTCGAGGGTTTGGACGTTGAGGCAGACGAGGACAGGCCCGAAGATTTCTTCTTTGTAGCAGGTCATGTCTTTTGTTACGTTGGCGATGATGGTGGGGCCGACCTACAGGGTGATGTTAGAGGTAGTGAGACGAATGTGGTGGGGTTCTCGTGCTTACCCAGTTGCCGTTGGGGTACTTCTCTGGCTTCTGGCCTCTGCCGTCCAGAACGATAGTCGCGCCCTCCTTCTCCGCGCTGGCAATGAGGCTCTCAATTCTCTCCTTGGCTTGTGGTGAGATGACTGGACCAAGGTCTGCGCCCTCCTCGAACCCTCCGTTCATGCTAAGACCCTTTGCGCGCTCGGCAATTTCTGGTGCCCAGTCCTTAGTCTCGCCAACGAAGACGAGAGTCGACAGAGCCATGCATCGTTGACCCGCTGCACCGAAAGCGGCACCAGCAATGGCGTTCAGAGCCTGGTTCTTGTTGCAGTCTGGAAGAACTGCGCAGTGATTCTTCGCTCCCAAGTTGGCCTGCACACGCTTGCCATTGGCGCTGCAGCGACTGTAAATGTACTCGCCAGCCTTGTTGGAGCCGACAAAGGAGACAGCCTTGATGCGTGGCTCATCAATGATGAAGTCAACGGTCTTGGCTGAGCCGTGGATGATGTTGACGACACCGGGAGGGAAGCCTGCCTTCTCAGCGAGCTCGGCGAGGATCATGCAAGCTCCTGGATCACGCTCGGAAGGCTTGATGATGCAGGTGTTGCCGGTGATGGTTGCGATTGGGATGGTCCATAATGGGATCATAGCTGGGAAGTTGAATGGGCAGATGGCGGCCACGATACCCAATGGCTCCCTGTAGGAACGGGTCTCCATGTCCTTTGCCACCTCCAGCACCTCGCCAGTGATCTGTGTCGTGATACCACACGCAGTCTCGGCGACTTGCAGACCACGCAGAACGTCACCTCTGGCGTCTGCGAAAGTCTTGCCCTGCTCCAGTGTAATGCTTGCTGCCAAACGGTCCCAGTGCTCTCTGATGAGAGCCACATACTTAAACATAATCTGTTGCCTCGCCAGCACGCTCATTGCCTTCCATCCTGGGAACGCCTTCTCAGCACTGTCGACTGCAGCCTTGAGCTCGGCATCGGTGGATTGGGGGACACGAGTGACGAGGTTGTTGGTCGCTGGGTCGTGGAGATCGATCCATTGTGTTGCGTCGGATGCGATGAACTTGTTGTCGATGAAGTTCTGCGTGTCCAATGGCTTCCGTACCTGCTCGTGGGTCGTAGGGTACTGCTGTGGAGATGCCGCTGCTGTCGTAGTCGCCGCAAGCTGCTGGGACGTGGCGTGGAGCCTTCGCACCGCATTGGCAGTCTCGCTTCCGTTCCGTGGCATCTTGCTGACGACTCGTGAAGCTCTAGTGACTGTCGGTCGAAGCGTCAAGCTCTGCAGTGTTCGGCTCGAGATCGCTCGTCGCGCTGCCATCGTTATGATGAGTGGAATAGCTCAAGACAAGTCTTGTAGCGCGCTGCACGACGCTACACAACTTTGGTATGGTGGCTCGCACCCCAAAGAGACGCGAGAAAAAGGGAGGAGTAGTGTTCGCGAGTGTAGAGGAACTGACACGATCACAGATTATCCAGGAGTCTTACCCTCGCATTCCGCAACGTCAATGCGGCGGCCGTGAGCTATGCTATGCCGTCGCAGTATATACAGCCGCTGATGTTACCCGTTGTCAAGCGCCGAGGTCGGATGGAGAAATGGGTTTAGTTCTAATATACTAGTATTAAACTTGAGACTATTCTAGAATAGTCTAGAATCTTCTAAGTATTATATTCTATACTATATCTATTTTCTCTTTGCTCTTCCTCTTCTTCTTCCTTTCTTTCTTCTTTAGGAAAGAGAGAAACTACTTTATTTTCTACCTCCTCTCTAAAGAGGATAGAAGTATCTTCTTTAGAAGATATCTCCTACTCCTCCTCCTACCCTCCCTAAAAAGAGGTGCCCTCCTAAGTATATACTCTTTATATATCTTTTATTCTACTTTACTAATCTCTATTTAGGGGTACCGCCGTCCGAAAGGGAAAGAAGAACCTCTTTAAAAACGTGGACCATCTTCTTCTTAAGGAAGAAGTCTCCGAACTTTCTACCTCTCTTCTTCTCTATAAGAGAAAGGTAAAAGACCTTACGAAGAAGGTTACGAACCTCTATAAGAAGGATATAGAGGTCGAGAATCGTCTTCGAGCTTTAAAGTAAGTTTACCTTTAATAGCTTTATAACTCTACATTAATAATTATAAGAAGAGCTCTAGAGAAGGAAGTCGAAGAAGAGAAGGAAAGCAAGGATTGGGTGGGGTCTGCTCGTCGACAAGGCCTGCGGTATTGGGAGAGCAGGTGTCGTGAGGTGAACGTATACAGCAATAACAGGGCAATGTATGTCTTCATTGTGAGGATTGGCGGTATGGCATACTGTGTACTGTACAAAACTACCTCTTCCAATGCTTGCGTGTCCACCGGATCAATATGCATACACTGTTACAACTGTTTCAGCAAGAATCGCCGACCTCTTTTACTAAAACACACGCCGCTGAACACTCCCGTTGCTAGAGTCATACGCCACGAAGTTCATGACTGACATCCTCAGCGCACTCAGTCTGCAGACAGTACCAAATGTCCTCGACCTTCAAAACCGCTCGCAACTCGCAGCCATCTGCAGACAGAATCCCTACTCCTGCTTGCGCTGACCGCTTTTGACTGTCTGCTTGCCAGTCTGCTTCGTACCGAGATGCAGAAGCACCATACTGACGTCTCTCGCCATCTCTCCAGCTCGTCGTGCTGCCTCTGCTGCGTGGATCGACGCTTCAGCTGCATTACGAGCGAGCTGCGATATAAGCTTCGTGGTATCAGGATTCTTGAGATCGAGGTCGCCAGATTGCAGCATGTCAGCGACGTTGACGAGGTCCTGGCTGGCAGAAGTGGCAGCATCCTTGCCCTTCGACTTGGATGCATTGATCATGTCTTGTAGAGGATTGGCTTGCGGTCGTTGACTGATGAGCGAGTCCAATTTAGCTTCGAGACGTTCCATCGCTGGCGCCATCGCTTCAACTGTCGCACCAGTGATGATTTTGAAAGCATGACTGCCTTCATCGTCTGTTATTCGTTCTGGAGGCGGACTCGGCACTCGCATCATGACAGCAGTGCTTCCCTCAGGTGCCGGATTTGAGGCTCCTGCAGTAGCTTGTGGCTCCGCTCCTCGAGCTGGGGTAGCATTTTGAGACTTGGGCGAAGGCATTGATCTCCAGGATTCTGCCGCAGGCGATCGATTATCTGCCACCGTGGGAGATACGGGACCATACTGTTCTTCGATGGCTTGTTTTGAAGCCTCTGCGGACTTCTTGCGAACCATCTCGTCAACATACGCCTCTTTGGCGGCCTCAATATCTGTGTCTCCCGCTTCCGATAGCTCTGAGCCGCTGTCTGCAGAAGTTGGTACGCGCTTGTTGATCGGTTGTTTCAGCGAGGAATGTTTTGCTTTCTTCTGTCCGTAGCTGCCGCTGTCATCGCCATCATCTGCTTGTCTTCTGCGTTTCGATGCACGCTCCGCTTCCTCCAGGTCCGCTTGCTCAGCAGCATCTGCAGACGATATCGACGTTCGTCTACGCTTGCTACCGTCCACTGCTTCGCTGTGGCTGCCGCTTGTGCTGCTACCAGATGCACTGTCGTTTGTGACCTTGTCGTCTTTCTGACTACCATAGCCGCTGTCGACCGAGCCTTGGGTAGCGCTGACAGCGGGCGTCTTGGTGTTTTCCCTTTTCGTTGCACTTGCACTATCCTTCTCCTGTTTGTTCTGGATTTGGACCTGCGGACTGGTCTTTTTCGAGTCTACATGCTTGTCATATTTTACCTTTGTATCCCGAAGCTTCCTCTTGGCTTTCCTCACGTACTCTTGGAATTGCTCGGCCTGCTTCGGTGTTGCTTGCTGAGTGAGTATAGCTTCCAGTAGCACACGAAGTCGCATGTCTATCAGCGCATCGAGATAGATCTGGTGCACAGCTTGGGCCAGATCGGGCTTGCCCACATCGCATGCGCGCTGTTTGGCTGCTTCGACCACCTCCTCCAATTTCTCCCCATCATACTCGAAGTTCCTGCTCTCGGCCTGGTTGGTGCGTGGCTGGTCTTTTGCTTTGCGCGGAGGTGTGTTCTTCGCGGAGCCCTGACTTGATTGCTGGTCGATTCTTTCACTGGCTGCAACCCTTTCCTTCACCTTTGCACGGAACTCTGACGGCACAATCTCAAACTTGGCTTGATTGGGGCCGGGCTTGGTGACGAGGTGCTGCCAATGATCCAGGAGTCGCGCATCCCACGCCTCTGCCCATTGATCCATCAGGTTGTCATATTGCGATCCTTTCTCATGGCCTTTCCGGCGGCGCTTTGGGTCGTCATCGCATTCGATCTGCCATTGCTGGACTTCAGTGTCACAGTACTCCTCGATCTCGTTACCATGCGCCTTGGGCAGGTCGCAATAGGCGAAGTTGTTGCCAATATAGTCCCAGAACTTGCGGATATCAGGGTCGGGGAACTCGCTGTGGGTATTCAGAAGGAAGCGTAGAAGCGCCGCCTTGTAGTCGACACTGTTTCTCGAGACCATTTTGGCAGTGAGCCTGGCAGTGAGCCTGGGCAGTGAGCCTGGCAGCTCGCGGTGGAATCGGGGGCGTGTCTACTATCAGCTTTCACTGCCTCGCTGTTGATCAGGGGTTCTACTCGATGCATAGACGATACGCAGTGCCCGGCTACTGCGAATGCTGCTGGTGGAGGCCGGACGCTAGGAGACAGGTCCGCTCGGCTTGGCTTTGAGCGGGGATCTCGAAGCGCGTCCGACAAACGCGACTTTGAATTGATCATCCTTTCCACCATGACATCGACATGACATGTATATATGCAAATGGCTGCACGAACAATGATGTTGGCCAGCACCACTTTTCCCCCTACGTAGGACGGATCATGCTGTAGGTGTTCACTCAATCATCCTTTCCCCAACAGCGTCATGTCTGCTTTTCGACAGCTTTCTATCCAAACGGCCCGTCTGCACCTGCAGCAAGAGCACATTGTGACGACAGCATTCAAACGCTGTATATCATCATCTCAGACTTTCCCTCGAGCCCTTTCTTACTCTGACCCATCAACCCCTCGTCGAGACCACCTCACAACTCCGATTCCACCACAACACAGACTCCGCCACTTCAACCGCCACTTCACCAACATGGCATCCGATGACGCTCGCCAGCACAACAACCAGGAGTTCCAGCTCTTCAACCTGTTCAATGTCAAGGACAAAGTTGCTCTCGTCACCGGCGGTGGCTCAGGCATTGGCTTGATGGCTGTTCAAGCTCTTGCTGTGAACGGAGCCAAGGTCTACATCTGTGGCCGCACCCAAGAGAAGCTCGACACTGTTGCACAGACCTTCTCACAGGACATCTCTGGTCAGATCATCCCAATAGTCGCCGATGTCTCGAAGAAGGCCGACGTAGCCAAGCTCTACCACGAGATCTCGCAGAAGGAGAAGCACCTCGACATCCTCATCAACAGTAAGTACCACCCTTCAATGCTTTCGCCTCCAGCAAACTAACAACACCCAGACGCCGGCATCTCCACCTCGACCTTCAACACCGAAGCTGGGAACGCTGAGGAGCTCAAGAAGGCACTCTTCGACAACGAGGACGCGACCTACGAGGACTGGGACGCTGTGTACCGCACCAACGTCTCGCAGATCTATTTCATGACCACATGCTTCCTACCACTGCTCCAGAAGGCGTCTGAGAGCACCAAGGGTTGGTCGGCGTCTGTCATCAACATCAGCTCCATCTCCGGACAGGTCAAGACGTCTCAGCATCACCCACAATACAATGCTAGCAAGGCCGCCGCCATTCACCTCACTCGCATGCTTGCCAACGAGATCCAGACCAACGGCCTCACCATCCGTGTCAACGATATTGCGCCAGGTGTGTTCCCATCTGAGATGACCGCAGGCGAGAGTGGCGAGAACCAGAAGTCTTACATCCCCAAGGAGAAGCACGAGGGCAAGACACCTGCCGCACGCCCAGGCCACGACCGTGACATGGCCCAGTCTGTGCTGTTTGTTGCCGCCAACCAGTTCTTGAACGGCCAGAGCATCACTGTCGATGGTGGCTACACCCTCATGGCTGGCCGCTAAATCAGAGCCTACACCTGTATTTGTAAACGACGGAACGACAAAATCTGCATGAAAGAGGCGATCAAGCGCCCTGGAGAAGGTGCGAAGGCATAAGTTGCTCCCATTAGATATCGCTCAATCGAACCTATGTACAGTTTCATCGCTTCTTCCCTCTGACTTCTTAGTGTCATGCTCGTGATGGGCCCCCACGTGGTTGCTGTATTCGTCATTTGGACCCTTGTTCAAGCTCGAACGACAACTTCAAAGCTCCAACATCTTTCTGGGCTTCTCCCTCCAAACAACATCCCAGCCGACACAACCGTTGGACCATGCCAGAGATAGAATCGCCCAACAAGAAGCTCAAAGCCGACCACACCAATGGCTCGGAAGACACCGACGACGACTCCCTCATCACATCCACCAACCCCTCACATCCCGCAAACTACATTTCCTCACTCTGCCGCCAGTTCTACACCCACGGCTGGGTCACCGGCACCGGCGGCGGCCTCTCGATCAGACATGAGAACCTCGTATACCTCGCACCCTCAGGCGTTCAGAAAGAGCTCATGAAACCCCAAGACATGTTCGTCCTGGACTTCGAAAGTGGGGAGTACTTGCGACGGCCGAAGGTAAGACCATGTAGTGGAACATAATAGGTGATGGTCAAGGTAAGTGAGATTTGCTAAGGTAAGTTACCACAGGCTCTCAAACCCTCCGCCTGCACGCCTCTCTTCCTCGCAGCCTTCACTCAACGCGGCGCTACCTGCTGCATCCACACCCACTCCCAATGGGCCGTCCTCGTCACCCTGATCTGCGAGGCAGGCCTTCAGAATCACCCCGACGGATCCTCGCGAGATTGCTTCGCTATCCGCGAAATCGAGCAGATCAAGGGCATCTCTCGCGGCGGTGTGGGATCGCAGGTTATCCTTGAGGGAGGCCGTAAAGCTGGCAACTTGGGATATTTCGATACGATGAAGATTCCGATCATCGAGAATACGGCGCATGAGGAGGATTTGAAGGATACGTTGGAGAAGGCTATTGTCGAGTGGCCGGAGACTTGTGCGGTGCTGGTCAGGAGGCATGGGCTGTATGTTTGGGGCAAGGATGTGGCGCAGGCGAAGACGCAGTGTGAGAGTTTGGATTATTTGTTTCAGTTGGCTGTGGAGATGCAGAAGATGGGGTTGAAGTGGGTGTAGAGTATACATGAGGAGCAATCATGGATTGCGGTATTGAATGCTGCTGCTTCTGAATGATGGAAGAGCGATGGGACCATTGGCGGTAGACTCGGGTGCTTCTCTTGCACAAGACTGTCGCGGCTCTCGCGCCTTCATACGTGAGATATACTTACTTGTTCCAGGCGATGAAAGAGCATGTCAGCAGCTTAGATATTCCTCCTGATTTTGGCCTCTTCCTGCTTGACCCAGCGCCTGGGAATGCCCATCGACAATAACTTCATTACGCCACTTTCAACGACACCAATCATGCCGCCACATCCTTGAGACGTCATGCGCTCTAGCCTTCCATCTCACCCCACGACTGGGACTATCGACATGACCACAGCCAAGACCGAAGATGGCAGCTTCAGTAACACTCAGCGCTGCTGAATGCTGACGATGATCCGTCTCAACGACTACATATATGACAAGCTCAGAAAGAAACAACACTTACAAATTCGGAGCAAACAACCAACTAGGTGCCTATAGAGACCTCTCGCGCTTCGAGCCTCTCAAGGCCGATATTAAAGCGACATCTCCCTCATCTCTCTATCATTTCTAACAACTACTGCAGTTACTGCCTTGATCAGCTCCGAATAGGGATATTAGTTGGAGTTCCTTGTTATTTCTTACCGCAAAGATATGCGTAAAGCAAACTCGCCGCTCATCGACATTTGGAAGGTCTGAATTCACCGTCTCAAGCCTCGTACGAGACTCTATAGTCTCGACAAGTTGCCGCAGGGTACGTAGCCGCCTGCTAGCTATTTAGGAGTTATGTTAAGGAAGCATCGAGTCCTAATCGTCAAGAACGCTGCCACCACCTTCGACTTTCTAATGCGGCTCGGGATCTAAAGGACGATGACGCCTAGGCGGAGGATCCGACGTGGTACGATCCAAAGAATCTGAATGCCGAGAATCTGGAGCCGGCGATTCAGGAGTGGTTCCGAATAACGGCAGCTGCTTATTAGGTGCGGCGCTACAGTATTCATGGCCTGGAATGTGCCGTTACTGCAGAGGTACACCTAAAGGACACCCTTACCGAGATGGAGAAGAATCGAATTTGCAGCAGGTACTGTGCCAGTCAATGTGCGCGCACAACACTGGACTCTGCCACGAGGTCCAAGCCTTGACTCAAATGAAATGCCTGGTTTCGGCCGCTCAAGTATGGGCATGCCTTGCCTCGTCACGTCGTTACATTTGTTGATGAGAGCGACGAAGAACAACAAACCACAGTCGACCTACAGTACTCACCTTTTCAACCACCACCTACTCTTTCCGACACACGCGACGACTAGAACAGATTAACTGCTCTACCACGCCCTATTTGCACTTTACTCGCTCACAAGTGCCAACAAGATGGCACCACGTACTACCGCAGCCGGCGGAGGCTACCAGTTCCTGACCGATCTCGCTCAGGCCGTCGCCGCTGCTAAGGCCACTGGCAGTACTCAAGTCGTTGGCGATACTTAGACCACTGGCAGTTCTCAAGTCGCTGGCAGTTCTCAAGTCGCTGGCAGTACTCAAGTCACTGGCGATACTCAGACCACTGGCGCTGAAAACTAGCCGATCATTATCTTTGAGAAGAAAAAAGCACCCCGACGTCAGCGCCTCAGCTCGCCATATGGCTCAAAATCCTAGCGGCGCTGCTCCTACTACGGCTCCAGGACCCAGCTTGGAGGATCTCGTGGTTGAGATCGCCGGTCAGAAGGTAGCCGATCCAGGCGAGGGATTGCGCATGGTGATGGTCGGACACGTCGAGCTCTGCTCCCAACAGCACGGTGTTGTCTCTGTCGAGGTAGTAGCCAAATTCTTTAAGAACCGCTACGGCATGATCTGCAGCATTTTTTACACTCCAATTGATGCCGAGAAGCGCGGCCGTCTCCCGAAGGGCTACTCTCAGCCAAACCCGTTGGATAACAAGCTCAAAGTCAATTTTCGCAATGTGGCATACAGTCCTTTAGGAAGCGCAGCTTAGATAGTATTCCAAATCACGTCGTCGACAAGGAGCAGGATCGGGTCAACGTGGCTCATGAGGCGTACTTGTTCAATCTTGGCGTTGCTAAGGTTAACCGTTTCGTAGAGTAGCCGAAGGTTTTGCATGGTGAAGCAAGAGCGTAGAGACGATGGAGAGAAGAGAAATCTTGACGCAAGCAAGAAGAGCATGGTCTGGCGTGATACGAGGGAGTACAAAGGAGTAAAGTGACATCATCCTTTGGCTCATTATCGTCTTCATAGTCCGGGTCATCGACGGCCTCGATGTATGGCTTAGATCTCGTCCTGCTGGTGCGTCTGATGTCGCAGTCGTGAGAGAGCTGGATGGTGCCACAGTATTCTGAGGCTGGATCGAGGACGTGCTGGTATGTCTCTTCTCGGAGCTCGGGTGGGAGAGCGAGCGGGCGACAGGGAGGCGCTTCTGCAGACGGGTTGGGGAGCGTTTTCGAATTTGAGATGCTGAATAAGTAGAAGTAAAAATAGGGGAACAGTGGATGTACTCTTGTCTGGCGCTAGTGCTGTGCCACATGCACGGGTTTTGGCTGAGGGCTGCTTGAAGTTGAATGCTGGTTGAAGAATCACGCTGACATATCCCGCCTAGGACATGTTGTCAGCATAAGAACGCAGCCTCTCGCAAACACATCCAAAGCTCTTGCAATTCTCGTTCTCCAGGCTCGTAGTCATCCATGTATGTCCTGTACTGACTCATGACTTCCTCCCACTCTTCCTGCCACCGCTGACGTCGTGCACCGTCAAATTGGGTGGGGACATTCGAACGAAGGGCGCTGAGGTAATGCCCCTGCGTACATGCCTCAAGGTACAGTCCCGCTTGGCCCCAGGATAGCTCCTCTTGGTGGCGAAGCCGGATAGTACGATATGTTGGAGGTGGGCAACATAGGTGTCGGCTGGATGGCGGTGCCCTAATTTCATGATGTGTCAGTTCTGGTTGTGTACCGAATGGTTCCTCATTAGGATCCTTTGCGCAGCCCCACTCGTGTATCACAGCTCTCCTGACATAGTCGTCACTAGCAGGCCAATCTACGCGCAGAGAACCTGCCGCCCAGTAATCTAGCATATACATCATCATATCTCCAATCGTTATAGGGAATCCATCCATCGCGATTTGAAGGTGCCTACCGAGGATCGGGGCCTCTCATCTTCCAACGTAGCATCGACGTTAATATAGTCCGAGAGGTCTCATCTCATATAAGTGCTCGCTGCCAACTGCCAACATGAACCGCGGCCGGGTCGAAACGTGGCAATAACAGCTTCGACTTGTGGACGGTCTATGCTGCACCATTTTGACACAACCTTCCCTGATACCATGACAGGTCCAGTAGACTCCGTCGGCTGCATCATCAGATGTGAGGACCATGCTGAAAAGTAACGGATTCCAGCCTTGGCTGTTTGCGGTACTTCTTTGCTAGTGCGTTCGTCTGCCGGAGCACTGCGCGCCTTTGTAGCAACGAGGTCATGGTTTTGCTCACCCGCCTCGACAGTAATAGGGTTCGAACATCCAAATGTGACAGTATCATAGCCAGTATCTCGCGTATTGCGAACACTTCCAATGCCGATGCCGACGAAGGTGAGATGGCTTGCGAAGAAGTGTGTTCCTGCTTCCATGGCCAGCGCAGGCGAGAATCGTCGTGTATAGCTTTGTTGACCTGCAGAGAGAATGCTTCACGGCAGAGCGTCGCAAGGTCATCTAGAGTCAAAAGGGTAGCTGCTAATTGCGCCGTACCTAATGGCCTCCTTGTTTCAATCTGCCGCGTTTCTTCGCAACCTCACCTTCGTCCTCGCAACCTCCTTGCGCAGCCTCGAAATACATACCGTCGTACAAGCTGAGCGACGGGTCCTCGACGGTCTAGTCAAATTCATGGCGCTCAAGTGCCCGACACTGCACCTCTGGCCTTCTGCAGCTGGATGGAAGTGACGTCCTGGCCGATCCGGATCTTGACTTCCTGGAAGCTGATGTCAAGCTTGCCGAGCTGTTCTAGGATGTCAGTCGAGATGGCCTGTTGCAAACCACCGTGTTCCGACGGCTGCTGTGTGGTAGGAGGTCGCAATGACCAGGCGACACTGATGTGGAAGGCCTCGATGGGCTTGTTGGTCGAATCGCCGCCAGTACTGCTTGCGTCTTCGGTCTGGTACAGCAGCGGCTGATGGAAGCGAGCGGCAAGTTCATTGCAAGCACCGAGCATCTTCTGCAACTCGTCACCCGGAGGCCTCTGAAGCTTCAGGACCAGGAACCATCTGGTGCCATCCTCATTCGGATGCCAGACCAGGTTAGTTGGCGAGACCGGGAAAGTCCGCACACCTGTACCTGCGATAACCCTTGTGAGCTCCGCCAAGAAACCATCTTTCTGCTCAGTCCTCAGCGCTAGCGGTCTGGATAATGAAATGTGCAACGGAAGCGGCACTCCGAGATGGTTGTGCAGTAAGCTGTGCACGTCGTTCACGTCATCCTGGAGAGAGTGTTGAACGTCTCTCACCGCTAGACGGAGCATATTGTACGCGTCCACGCTCGGAAACCCTCCTACAAGTCAGTACGGCTATTGTACATACCTCAGAACTGGAAATGGATCATGCCATTCTTACACTCGAGGTAGACATGTGTTGGCCAGTTGCCGGCGACATGTGGGATGACACGCTTCCTTCCGGCGTGGAGGGATGGATCATCTCGTGTGCTCGTTCTCACGCTCGAGGTGTAGAGATCGCGGAAGCTCGCGGGAAGAGGAGGCAGTGCTGGCGCGCCGTTGTTCGTGTCGCCCAATGTCTTTCTTGTCTTAGCCGTAGCCGACGTGTCCTCGTCGCTCTCCGAATCATCAGAGTATTCGACGAGGCCCATGACGATGTCACGATGTTGGCGTTGCGGATGCCTCCTTACTTGACGCGTAATAAGGCGTAGTTAGTTGTATGCGACAGACACGAGCGAGCTTGTCTGCGCGTCTAGAACTACTGTAGACGAGATGAACATCCGAATGTACCTGGATAACGTGAACCTAATAACTAGGTTGCCTGGAGTTAGGACCGTATAGCGTGGGCTGCGTGGCAACTTTCTGGCAACGGCACACGCGTCACACACAATCATTGGGAATCTGTGGTGGGCCTCTGCGGAAACAGGATTGCTTGTTATATGACGGGTGCCTGCTCCATTGCGACACGTCTGAACTCACGTCTTCACCACCATAGAAAGTCTGCATTCGAACACATTTTCACTCTGCTGCAGGGAGAAGATTGCAGGAGCTAATAATCATAATGTCTTCCGCGGTGGACTCCAAAACGTCAGTTCCCTCGGCTGTTGGACATGCAGCCTCCCGCTGTGAAGCACATGGCGGGAATGTTTGCTAAAACACCGGCGGCAGTGCGCACGCATATCTGATTGACCCGATGAACGCACCAGAGCCCAGTTCAGAGACTGTGAGTAGATACGAAGACATTGCCGTCCGGGTCCAGCAGGCTAACAACGGCCTTCTGTTCAGGGCCCTGGCTCCCACTTCGGCAGCACATTCGCTCCAGCTGCATCGCCCTCCAATGCTCCATCCCCCTCTCCCCGCACATCGATCGGCAGCAACAACCCGTTCCGCCATAGCAACGACAGACACCGATCGCCCAAGCAATCTCCTCCGCTCGGCAAGGGCGGAGCATCAAGCCATGCGCGTCATGTAAGCAGCGGCAGTAGAGGGAGCAGAGGATGCCCGCCCGGTCAGTTTCCAGCATACCGAGCGGAGGCTTTTGCCGACTACAGTGACACGCGACCACGTCGTTCGGGCAGTGGTGGACGGCCTCCCCCATCTTACGAGGAGGCCAACTCAGGCAACAACTCTCCCACACAGAAGGGGCACCGTCGTCGGACAAGCTCGCTGTCGGCGCGCTACCCCGGGGATGACAGTCACAAGCCATTGGAAATGCTTCGAAGGGACAGCAAGAAGGCTCATCGCTCACCACATCTGAAGAAGCATCACATCCCGGGACCAGATACTGTGGACCGCCTTGACCCGGCCCTGGGTGGCAAGCCATACCACCACGAGGGGCCATACGACGCAGCGCTGCTGGCGAGGAATACTAGTTATAAACACTCGCCAGTTGCAGCACTGGAGACCAGCAACCAGGAGGCCCTCAAGGCTACACCTCAAGAAAATGTCAAGGACTCTCTCAATCGCCACATGCCTCTCGATGGCGTTGCCGTTGTCCCTCCAGGCAGTAAGCAATTCCTGCAGCGCGTAACATACATCCGTACTAACTATTCCACCAGTGCCCGATAGGTTCGGCAGAGTCTACAACTATGAGGAGGGCGCGGACCTGATGCACGAGGAGAACAATGATGGTCCAGGCTACAAGAGATGGCCAGACCAGGTTCGTACACCGTTGATTACATGTGGTCCAACCTGGCTGACCTTCAACTAGGACTACTCTCCGGATGATCTCAAAGGCAAGGGTGACACTTTCGAACTTGACAGAGCTCTAAAGGCACACAAGATCAGCGACGACGGCGGCATCGAAATGCAGGACGCCCGCAATCTCCGCAAGAGCTACAGCCAAACGCCGCGTGCGGATGCTGTCGATCCCCTTGACCCAGTCGAAATCGCTGGTGGCCAAGACAGATATGTCGAGATGGAGTTGGCACATACTCGCGACACAGACGCGGGTGTCAAGCGCAGCGGTAGTCTGCGTGACGGCTTGAAGAAGCGCCTTGGCAGCTTGCGCAGAAAGCGCCACGACGATTAAGTCATGAAATTTGCACCGCTGTTCACGATATGAGTTACTAGATTGATTATATGGAATATGGGACATTGATTGTATGATGAGAATGGGCAGCAATTGGGCTTGGGTGAGTCATCTCTGATATAGAGTGTGCATACTACGATGCGAGCAGGTATGATTATAGGTATATGGTATATACGACAATTTCGATACCAGCCGCCTCAAGTGCGACAAACCTTCGTGGCAACTCAGTTGTCATATACTACTATGCTAGCCAGGTCTGGCCTTCGCGACGTGTCTGGCTAGACCTGTTTGCCAACACTGCGCCGCCCTGCGATCGATGAATACTGGCAGTATGGTACAAGGCTTGATTGACTACTCACGGTGAATAATATTGCTATCCATCACGGCTACTCCAAGATATCCTCCGCAGGTCTTCTTGCCCAAATACGAACCTCAGCCTACAGTCAATGAGATTTGAGAACAAACTCCGACATCAACAGCATGACACAACAAAGCGCCAACGATATCTTGCAACATCTTCACCAGCAGCCTACTGAACCTCTGCAGCGAGGACGGCAAAGGAGCTTCAGCGGCGGGACTTTGGCTTTAGACTGGATCGACCAAAAGAGGACGCCGGAAGAAGCTGGTCACGGAGGTAATGGCAGGCATCAATGGAGCGACGACGAAGGCCCATACTACCACACGCATGGGCATTCAGAATTATGCTGCTGGCAAACGTTCCCAGGCAGCGCACGATGTCCACGGCACGATCGGGGGCGGCCTTTGCGACTTGAAACAGGAGACAGGGATACGACATGCTGTCGGAGATCCTACACCAGTAACCTCCTCTGCGCGATCCACGACCACATCGCTGCTAGCCATGTTGATATGGCGAGCAGTCAGACCACGCCAAGCTCCGGACCGGCTTACAGCCTCACTATGGAGCAGCATCCACCTTCGCCCGTAAAAAGTACCCTCTTCGGCACATCACTAGCACAAAGCTTCTCGAGTGCCCGATCTGTCAGATCGATAGGACCCTATGGCAGTCAAGACTACAACGAATTGCACATCGTACTTGGATACCAGGGATCACGCCCCTCGGAGAGGAGAAATTCTGCCAGAAGCAACGCCTCCGGAAATCTCCTCGAAACCCCTTGTGCGCGAAGCTCTTCCAGCAGACCATCCCTAACCTCAATAGACCTGCACAGCAGCCAGCAATCCACATCCCACCCCACGACCATTCCCCTCGACCCACGGTTTCCAGAATGTCGCAACAGCAACGTGTTCGACTCCCCCGAATGGGGCACCGGCAACACCACTGCTAGTTGTCTCGGCATCAGCGGCGGCATTCCCTCCGCCATGATCCAATCCCAAATTTTGAGTCAACCAGTCAGCTGCCACGATCCCGTGCACGTCGATACCTCATCTCGTGGCGGAAGTCCGCCGCTGGACGCCAGCCGGGATGACTTGAGGGAGCGTTTTGGATCTTTTGGGGCGCAGAGGAGTCCACCGTTGGTTGGAGAGGGTGAGCTGAAGGCGGCGACGGTTTGGGAGTGGCTGAAAGGAAGGAGCTGGGAGGCGGAGAAGGGGCTTGTTGGAGAGGAGTGGGAGAGGGAGGCGGCGTCTAGGGGGAGGGAAGCTGGGGAGGTTGGTGGTTGATTTCGGTGTTAGTTTATGCTATGTTTTTGCGGTGGTGGTCTTTATGTAATGTGGTCGAAGTCTTTGAACGCTTGTAATTTGGAAGTATCGCTATCATAGAGCTGTGCGTATGGCGTATGATGATGCTGTGGGACGCGCTAAGCTTTGTGCGTTTCTTCGTCTTCCTTGTCTCTGGTCTGTCGGATCATGTGCTGGGTGGCAAAGGTGGTACGGCACTTTGCGTATCACTGGAGTAGTCCGCTTGTGATGACGCGCTGTATGATCTATGCCTAGCTGTTAGTGCTGGGCATAGATGAAAGATCATGTCGGTGGTGAGGATCGGTTCATGATGCTTTCTGACGTGCCGAAGTCGTGAGGTACAATGTTGAGTGCTGGAAAGTAGATGCTAGCCGAGAGGGGCGAGAAGAATGAAGCCAGAGCTACCATGAACACTATGAACCGCTTGTGCTAGAGCGTAAAGACAGACCATGGCTGCGAATTGCTTGTCGTAGGGTGAAGGGCCTCGATATCAGCTCGATGCCGAGTCATGCTATCCTTTCGTTCTTGATCTGTCGTTGACAAAGCTCTTCAGTGGCTTCCCCGTATCTCTCTGCTATCGAGGCCGGTCCATCAGCATGTTCATGGAGAGCAGCATCGTGCTCATTATTAGCCATAATCGACCTGGAGGACACGCCACTTAGTGGTACAGCAAGACAGCTTCAATTTATCACACAGTACACCATGCCGATAGAGGAGAGATCGGTACTATACTGACAGCAAGCGCGACAGGCTGCGCTGCGCGCAGTAGATCCATTGCCAGAGCTCCGCAGATATACAGACCTACGCGCCGTCTATCCGGTATGCTGGTCTTTAAGCCCGAGGCGAGCGCCATTATCGCAGACGGCCGACGTCGACCAAATGCCTCGTATGTCTGATACATATTGTGAGCTGTAGTAGCATCCACCAGGCACTCGCGGTGCAACAGACGCAACATGTGAAAGGTGTAGGCAGGAAGAAGTCGCTCGCTCTTTCAGGCCATGCGAAGTTAGTGGACCGCCCAGTAAATTTCTCATCAAATGCGTCTTGGCAAGTTGAGCCGAGCACATGTCACTTCCAAGGTCGAGCTATCCACGAGGAACTTTTGATTAACATCTCTTGTCCACTGCAATACACGCAACAATGACAGACATCACGCCTGACTTCAGCATATGCCTGAAGGAAAAAGGCGCACAACCGATTCTCAAGAGGGAGTACGATCTAAACGCCATCAATACTTTCCTTCAAGAAGCATACAGCATAGTACGATTGAATACTCCGCATCCGGATGTCACAATCTTACCATATTGCCAGAACGCCCGCATAACAGACCTGACCCGCGAACTTCGCGCCATACGCCCCTCCTATCTCTCCACCTCCCAGCCCTCACGCCGTCGCCAAATCGGATCCGAAAACAACGACCGAGCACGACCCCTAACAGACACCGAACGAGATGCCATAGACGCTCACTCCAAAACTCTACTCCGACAGCTAAACCATGCCATCACCGGTCTCAAACAAGCGGAAGACGTCCGGAACCAAACAGCCGACTCGGTAGCCCTCTCAAAGCGTGCAAAAGGTGGGCTAGGAGGACTCTCACGATGGGCAGCAGGCGGCGCAGTGACTGCCAAGTCACCAGAGGAGGAACGCGAGGAGGCCGCGAGGAAGACTGTGACGGCTGTGCGAGAGAGTATCATCCTCTACCTGCAGCAGAAACTGGAGGAGGCAGGGCGGGTGCAGAGCGAAATGATGGATGTGAGGTTGTCGCGGGAAGTGGAGAAGTCAAAGAGCATACTGGCAAAAAGTGCAGCGAGCGGTGCGATTCCTTACGTCCACGACGAGGAACCGAGTGGGAGTCAGGATCAACAGTCCTGGGAAACCTTCGAGGAGACATCGCGAGAGGATGGGATTCGTCCAAAGCTTACGCAGGAACAGCTACAGGTCTTCGCCGAGGAGAACAATGAGTTGCTGAAGCATTACGAAGATCAACTGGACCAGGTCAGGACGGCGGAGAAGAGTATTCTGGAAATCAGCGAGCTGCATAGCACGCTTCATGCGAACTTACAGCAGCAGAGCGAGCACATTGATCAACTGGTCCAGGATTCGTACCTCACGACTGAGAATGTGGGCAGAGGTAACAAAGAGCTGAAGAAGGCGAGTGAAAGACGAAGCACTGCCCAGATGCTGTTCTGGTCGACTGCTGGATTCTGCACGTTCCTTATCGCGTGGGACTTTTTCATCTGAAAGGCAGAACTTAATTCTATGCTACATGCTATCGAAAAGACGAAATTCCGGCAATATCCCTGCGCTGTTGGGGGTAAGAATAGCTCCAGCTGTCTGCCTTTCTCCACTGCAGAACTCCGATCTATACTGTTCGCTCCATGCTATGCTTCGTGCTCGAGAGGATGAAACGCAAACGCTCAACGATTTCCTTGCTGAGAAGAAGGATCTGGCTCCTGGTATCTACTCTCATGCAAGACTTGATCAAAGTACGCCCAGTCGATGCCAGTCTGGTCCGATGCGACATCGGAGTTTGCGTCCCATGGCATATCGGAGGCTGTAGGTGCGAGGGGATCAAGCGGCATCAATGGTGGATCAACGCTAGTTTGTAGCGAAGATGGCGCAGAAAAGTGCCCTTAGGTCAGAGAAGGTCGTCGATTGTCCGCTCTCGCGTGGTAGTCTGGTTCTGACTCTGCTTCCGTTGCCGATGTCTGCTGCGACTCCAGGAGGTATCTGGCTTGGTTACTCAGCACTTCTCCAAGCTCTGCCACTTCATCGCACATCGAGGTCAATAATGTCAAGTCCACGTAGCGAGTGCTGTAGCTCTGTCCAGCAGACGTCGAAGTTGATATCCTGGATAGGTTTGAGTACTGGGCACCAGTTGTCGATTTTTGTGTACCGCCCGGGCGATTACCACCGAGTCTGTACGCCTGCAGAGTCTGAATCATCTGGTTCAGGTTGTCGACATGTGTCTCGATAGTGTGGCAATATGTCCGACGGTATTGGTCTTGTGGCGGTCTGGCTGTCGGTCCCTCCGGTGTTGAATGCTTCACGGAGCACGTCGCCTGGTGTCGGCTACAGTCTGTTAGTCCATTCAACGACAAGAAGTGGTGCTCCATCAGTGCGTACTCACGAAGTGGTATCTCTGGTTTGACGCGGCATCATGTTCTCGTAGCGGCGTTGCAAACGATTCTGTCAGCTTTCCTAGCGCCATATCTGGAGCCTAGAAGGTGTTTCACAGGCTCAATCGATGCATTGCACAGTCTTATCAAGATCGAAATAGACGCAGCAAAGATGTGTCTCCGGCAACTCTCGGTCGCGGATCTGATGTTCCATGTGCACTCGTGGGTATATGAGAACATGCCAGGGCACCACTTTCCCTGCATCTGCTCCATCTCGGCCGCTCACGGGTGCAGCGTATCTTTCGCCTTCTAATCAGTCCGACGTTAGTTAACGTCATGGCTGTCGCTACGTGGTGGTTAGACAAGGTCATACCTGCAGTCGCTGCATGTATACGAGGTTGCATGCTCGATCCTCGGCCTTGAAAGATGCTTCCTTCTCGAAGGAGTCGATCAGTACGCAAAGAGCTGTACCAATGATATGGACGTCAGACCACCGGCTGGTGATGTGGTACGGTCGAGAGAAACGATCGACATCAGCGTTACTGCAGGGTCGCGCATCATGTATGTTCGGCCGCGCAATGCCGTTGCTGATATATTGTTCATTGACGTGATGTTGCTTGCCTTTGCTTGGCAACCGCCTGGGTAACGATCACGCTCACACAAGCAAGGGCAGTCGACGTTAGAACAAGATGCCTCATATAACCAGAGTCGGCAGCGACCCATCGTGATCAATAACAAGGCCAGACACGGCGTAAGGCCGATGAGGATGTCCAATGCTGAGTGTCACGGCGGAGAGAATAGGAGCAAAAGCCTCCACGCACGGCTGTAGCATGGCGTCAAGAGATACCCTAGACTTTTACAGCACTTATGTGTGTCGATATCGAACTCCAGAGCTTCGCTGTTCAGATTGCTGTTTCGCACACACAGGTAGCACCTCATCTCGCTGCCACATTTTGGCCGGTGTGGCGGTGATGTGCAATTAAGAGTGTGGCTTCGAGCAACGGCCGTACTCGGTGATGTCGGCCTCGAAGAATGGAACATGCGCCGCATCATTCACGCACGATGTTGTCATGGGGGTTCTGAAAGCAGAAACAGCGTCAAAAGATATCTGGACCTCATGTTGTGGGAGTAGCGCTCTGCTAATCAGGATTGGGATGTGAAAGTAGAGAAGAAGTCGGCGAGATGAGGAGGCCTTGACCAGCAGCTGACTAAGATTTGCTTCGACATATGGCCAACAGTGTTGTTCCCCGAAGAATTCGCTCTGCCAGGATGCATCAATCGATCAAGAAAGGTGATCATCTGCATAGGAGGGAACAATTTCACCCAGGCAGCCGCGAATCGATGTTACATCTGTAGCAACCCCATCAAATGGAGCTCTGCCCATCAGTGTCACCTGTTCTACTGCTAAAGGCCACATCCTTCAACGGCGTCGCTCTCGCGTTCGGCGCTATCAACATCTGCACCACAAGGCATCACATGTAGCCCAAATACGAACAATCACATCACCTCCACCGTGCCAGACGACAGTTCTGCGACCACAGTAGCACAAACCATGTCTTCCCTCGCCTCCATGCTCGGCCTCAACGCCAGCGGCCTACAACAACCGCCCTCCTACGGTGCCCACTACATGATCTTCCACTTCACTGGGCGTACGCCGTACTCTCCTCCCGCGCCTGGAAAGTCCACTACAAGCTCGATCACAACGTGTCGCCTCGCGAGGATCTGGCCAAGTACGGTCCTATCGCAGTGCAGTGAGTAAAGTTCTTGAACCGTCGGTACAGCATGCATCAGCATAGCTGACAACGTCGCATAGGAGGGGCAAAATCACTCAACGTCAACTCGATCAAATCAAACGTGTCGAGAACTGCCATGCGAACTCTGTGGAGCACTACCCTGTCTTCGTTGCGGCCATTATTTTCGCGCATGTCGCCGGTGTGGAGACGGCTGCGATCAATCGTGTAGCACTCAGCTATACCGTGGCGCGGTTGCTGTACTCGATCTCGTACATTTTCAACAGTAATGAGAGGCTGGCGTTGGCACGGGGCATCTTCTGGTGGGCGTCTAACATTATTTGTATTCGAGCGCTCTGGTTGGGTGGGAAAGTCATGAATGCGAATGCAACTTGATCGAAGAGGATGAAGTTGGAGTCATGTACCGACAGGGTTCCAGGCGCAGCCTCGCCAGTATGTATACGCAATGCACTAAAAAGGCGGACCAAATTGCGGACATGAACCTTTGAAACAATTATTTTCGCCTCATTGTTTATGCAACAGCAATAGTGCATCAGTCTCGACTACCACCGAGAAACCATTCCAGGCATTAGCACCTCCCAGGAAAAGCAATCCCGAAACTCCTCGCCAGAGCTGTATTTCCCCTTTTAAATGCATACACGCTAGAATGCTCAAGGAACGCGGTTGTTCTGTGGTATCTTGCTATCATCGATTCGTTACGCCTTGAAAAACAGCCCAGTCTTATCGCAGCAGCACAATCAGCAGTCAATGTAAGATGACAGCCTGGGTAATCAGCCTGTGCACGTGGTACCGGCCGTTGCAGTTCGTTGCTTGAGAACTCTAGCCCGAGCATCTCGTCTCAACTAGGAGGAGCTCATCGCGGACCAGGATATGGCGTGCCAGTCGAGCTATGAGTGGTGCTGTTTGAGCCGCTACTCACGCCGAAGCTGCTATTGTTAGTGTTCCTACCAAGTCCAGGGTCGCCGAAAATGTGAGGTCCAACTGAGCGCCCGTCGTTCCTGCTCGGTTCAGGCAGATCTGTGCCGCTGCGATAGCCGTTGCTGCTGCGTTCACTATCGCTACCGTAGCGTGGATCGCTGGTCCATATTGGCAAGCCTTCGTGAGGAACTGCCTCACCAGATGGTCGACCCTGTCCATACTCAGCCAGTGAGCCGTTGATACCAGTAAGCGCCCAAGCAAAAATAGCCTGCTCGCGGATAGCGTTCATGAAATCTGATTGATTGGTAGGTTTGTCATTGCTGTGTGCAGTAGTCGCGTTGCCACTACGACGAGCGCCGTGTGGTCCTAGTGACGGGGCAAAGGCTGATCCAAGGCCAGCAGCACCTCTGTTTTCCACCGGTGGAAGGATTGGTTCCGATGCCCACGGCGCTGCGAACAGACCACGCTCGTACACAGGACGTGCTGGTCTGTGCGTAGGGTGTGGAATCATCGGTCGCGCCTTCCTCAAGCAGACTACCAGGCCATCGGACGTACACGAGATTACTGCCTCGAGCTCAATATGATTTTCCTGCGTTGGCGAGTTCCTCCCGCGTTCTGGTGACGCTGCCAGCGAGGATGTCGACGATTCAGCACGTCTTGCCTCACCGAATATCGCCTCATGTGTATCGGGTCCACGTGTTGAGTCTCCCGATGAATGTCTGGAGCCGGCTTTGGACTCGTCGCTATCGATGTCCATTGCAGCCTCCGGCGAAGTGGCATTGCCTTCAAGATTCACGCCGCCATCCACGCTGGTGTCTGTGGTCATCTCCTCATCACTGTCATCAGATTCGGTCACCGCATGATCCTCATCGTCAACACGTGGGTCACGGAACCAGAAGCGAAGGTACGCTATTGAATCGTTCCCCTTGGCATTTTCCAAGCATTTGACCGCATCCGGCAAACAGTTCTCGGAGATGCAGTAGTAGAAGCTCCGGCCACGCATCGTCTCAGCAGGGATGCCGATGACGTCCTGCAAGCCGCTCGTGGCATACATGATGGTAAGTGTGCGGGTGAATCGGTTCAAGAACAGAGCTGCGCGAGGTTCGTGGTCCTGGTTCTTGGAGGGCTGGGTGAATTTGGTGGACAGATGTGACAGCATATGATAACGTGGATCCTTGGGCGATGAGGAAAACATGCGGCGGACCACAGGTGCTTCAGCAGCACGCTCTGGTTGATGTCAGCGCGGATCAAACGGTCAAGTGCGCCGTGAACTTACTGTCGGCCTGCAGTCCTCGTCGGTAGATACTGGTGCACACGACCATGACATCGTACACGATCGTGAAACAGCACTCGCAGCCGACATAGTTGCCACGGCTATCCTTCACGCGGCAGTAGCCCAGGACGGCAGCTTTGTCGGTGGCAACGCGCTTCTGGTAGAAATCTTTGGCCAACGGCAGCTCATCTAGCGAGAAGAACTCCCATGCTGAGCGGTTGACGATCTCATCTGGCGTATACCCCAAAATGTCGACCACGGAATCCGAAGAGTACAATATTGTGGCGTTTTCGGTCAGGTCTAGCAACACGTTAGCTTGCCGCGAGCGTTATGGTACAGAATGATGTGGCAAACCGTGGATGGAGATGAAAGTCGTTTCCATCGTGAACGTCGGTGGCGGCAACGCCGCTCAATCGTGGTAGAAGCGAAAAGTTTGCTCAATCCCGATCACGCATCGCCACCTTGAACAACGACAGCGACGTCGTCAAGGTATCCGTGCACGACCGGTCTTGAGGTGTGCACAACAGTGCACAGTCACCTGGCGGCGGCGGGTCGCTGCTGGTTCGTTGCTGTTAGGCGTGGGCCAGCGAAGTAGGCTCTTGATGGGCCGTGGCTGGTAGGACAGTGCCAGTGGTGGTGCGTGGAGTTATAGAGGCCCGAACGGCAGGGTCAACTGGAGGGTGACCACGCAAGCCCGCTCGTTTTGTTCCGCGGTGGTATCGTGGCTACAGTCGGTGCAGGGGACCCACGAAGCACAAGCTGCTGCCGCAAGGGGCAGGGACTGTCGGAGGGTGAGAAATGTGTTGCGGTATGGCTCGAATAGTGGATGATTTTCTTCGAATTGGCAACCAATCGAGCCCGGCCAGAGACGTTCACATGGACCCTTGTCGCGCACTACAGTAGGGTGCAGACTGTAGAGTTCTGCACGGTGACGCCACAGCTGGGGCGCGGCATGGCTGCCGAGCCAGCTGCAGCATGGTGCCGTCTGGTGAGCCCTGCACTGCACGCCCCCAGGCTCTCGCGTGGAATCGTCCTCCCCGAACAACAACTGCTTGAGTGGTCAGCCCACTGCTGGGAAACGACGTCTGTCGTGCACGAAGACGACACGAGCACAGCAACAGCAGTCGCAACCGCATCCTCTTCTTAGGCAGGGAGGGGTCTCATCGGCGAGTCACCGCATCCTAAGCCATCACCATCCATTTTCACGCGTGCATGCTCGTTCTTTTCCATCCCCGCCAACTAGCCGCTGCTCTAATGTATGTGTTACATTTCTTCAGCGGCTCACGCCTATTCTCCTCAACGGCTTGACATCGCCACAGCCGCCCTTATTGACTGTCGAGCGAGCTCACGCCAGCAATTCCACCAGGTGGACTCCAAGTTTCACCACAACACTCGCTTGAAGCCTCTAAAGTGACGCGTCGAAAACCCGGGAGCGTGGCTTGTCGTAGGACTAATAAGTACCGGAACCTGGAGGACAGCGCCCTTGCCGGGAGTCGTTCCACGCGCAGCTTCCCACACCTGGAAGCCCTTCAATTGGCACAATTACCTCTGCGCCGCCGCCAAGGCATACTGTTGGGCTTCTTCAGGAGCCACATTGCCACATACACGAACTCAGACGAACCACACGCAGACACAAAGCCTTGAGGCGTACTGCAGAGTTCCGCCGGAGTCGCGGACGCGCAGACCACAGGCTTGCATGAACATCGTCGATGACAGCTGAAACGGCGTGACATTTGTCCTTCATCCCACCGGCTTCTCAGCGGCCCTTCAGACACAGCCCATGTGTAACGAATATTATTGCGTATCCGAGCAAGTCCGACGTCAAATCCTGCTGAAGCCCTGGAGTGGTTGCAGATTGAGGCTGCAAAAAGTCGGCAGTGCTATATAGAGACTTGGCACGGTCTTTTACACGGCAGGGTTCCGCGAGCCCTAACTCAGCTCTGCACAACCGGCCGGCACATTCGGTATTCCGGGCCGAACACGGACAACATGATCGTCGACGAGGTCTTTCCAACACTGCTCTGCAGCACGAGACTGACGGCACTATCAAAAAGTATGTGTATAATGGTGGATTATGAGGCTGCAAACTGACTTGCGAGCGAGACCAGGGTGTTCGGATTGGAACCATTTATGACGTGAAATTTTACCCGTATAACACCATCGACGATGACCAGGTCTTTGCCTTGGTTGCTGAAGAAAGTGTGAGTAGCTCTTACGCGGTGTAACAACATGCACATGACTGATTCGGGAATAGGTGGTCGTGTGCCGCACAAAGCTGGGCTCTGAGTTCCATTTTGAGGTATTGAGGTGGCTCGTAGATGAACAGGTAAATCACGTCTCAGCAATCCGGCGAACACCTGGACGGCTGACAAAACCCACACAGCAAGAGAGAGCATCCTACAACAGCTTAGTATGGACTAAGCACCCCACAACACGAAAGCCGCTGCTATGCATTGCAGGTCATGTGCCAAAGCACATTAAGATCCTGGACGTGGAGACCGGAAGACCTGTTCGGACTCTTGTTGGGCATGGAAAAGGCATCAATGACCTTGCCGTCTCGCCACTTTCCACCAGCCTCCTGTTTTCAGCTGCAGAAGATAACACAATCCGCTTATGGAACCTGGAGCCCGAGTACGAGGAGCAACCATGCGTGGCACTCTTCGGTGGAGAGGGTCACAAGTCGCCTGTGTTGGCCATGAGTCTCCATCCAAATGGCAAGTGGATGCTCACCGGTGGCATCGATACCGCGGTGTGCTTGTGGGCTGTGCCAGGTCCTGAAGAGCTGCGAAGAGAAGATGGCAGCACACCCAATCAGGAGCCGAAGATCGTCTACTATCCGCACTTCTTCTCCAAGGAAGTTCATTCGAACTACGTTGACAGTTTCGCCTTCTACGACGAGCTGATCATCTCTCGCGCAGCACGAGATATCAAGGACCAGGATAAGAATGAAATCCTGATATGGAAGATTAAAGGGTTCGACCCTGACGCCGTGAGGCCAGGCGAGCCGCCTATTCCTGACGGCCTTCGACGGACGCGCTCTTCCTTCGCGACAAACGGAGGCCTTGCATTTCATAGGGTTCTGACTCTGGACATGCCTCAAACCCATCGATTCTACCAGCGCTTCGGGCTTCTTCACAACCCTGGGACGAGACCCATTCTGACCATGGGCGACCATAAGTCGAAATTCTGCTTTTGGGACTTGCAGAGATTAGATGAAGGCCTCGATCCTAAGGATGCCGCGAAGTCGAAGAAACTCAAGGGTCGAAAACACAAGGCAGGCTTCGTCACGAACAACTCCCAACGACTCGGAGACATGAGGATGAGTGAAAGTGTCTCAGAGGGCACACCGAGCACGACTCGTAAGTGGAACATAGCTCGATTGCTTCGTTGCTAACGTATTAACAGCGGATGCGTCGTCTGTTGCGACCAGCGAACGCGAGTACACCTTGTCAGACCCATACTTGCCGATCAAGCCCCATCACGTTCAGGAGTCGAAGACGGAGCTCTCAAAAGATAGAAGCAAACAGCTGTATCACTTCGCAACGTCACAAATTGCCTGGAGCCCTGATGGTACCTGGATGGTTGCTGTCGGTGATCTTGGAATGATGACCATCTTTCATCGAGACAAGACTGTCGTCAACATCCAAGATGAGACTGTGAATGGAGACTGAGCTTCACATGGATGATTCTTATTCGCCATGACCAGACGCCCACGCTTCACAAGCAGTGTCTTCTCTAGGACAGCGGAAGTCAACCAGTCAACTCTCCTGCATATGCTGTTTTCAGGCATGCGAACGTCGAGAGGGGAGGCAGCGTGTTACAAAAGCCAACCCTGTCGGCGTGGGTATTCAGCTCTCTAAATCGTCAATCGGGCCGCGGAAACAAGCCGGTCGCCAATTCACCAGATTGCGCGACGATGTTGCAGGATCTTCTTCGCACTGCTGTCCTGGCGGTGCTGATGCACTATGCCAGCCAGCGATGGAATGTGTCTCTACTGAGTGCTCCTGCTGAGCTGCGCATGCAGATATGGGACCTTGCGACAGCTGATGATCGACCGACAGCATATGAATGGCCATCTGAGCAGCAGCAACACGATACACTTGTCAGAATTGTGGTACCATCAACCAGCTATCCAGTACATGTTCTACGGCAGGTCGATTGCCAGATTCGTCACGAAGCCGTCGATGCCATCTTCAGTGCCAATGGACTGATCCTACGCTATG
Organism: Nothopassalora personata; assembly: GCA_033816765.1. Lineage (NCBI taxonomy): Eukaryota > Fungi > Ascomycota > Dothideomycetes > Mycosphaerellales > Mycosphaerellaceae > Nothopassalora > Nothopassalora personata. Next base: position 1,050,976 of record CM066291.1, read on the forward strand.
ACGGCATCAGCAGTGGAACAGTATGGCGTCTCCAGCGTTCGCATGGACTCAACTGCCTAGTCAGAGATCATGAAGTCCGTGTGATGTACATCGCAAACTTAGGCCCTGACAAGGCAGATCAATTTCGCTGGTACAAGGACAACATGCACTTCGTGAAAGATTGGGGCCACATTCGGAGCGACAAACACTTTGGTGGCGACGTCTACTGCAAGTTTTCTCGATATCGAACTGATGCGCTTTCCGCAATAGATTCCTGAAGAGCTAAAAGTCCTCCCCTGCCGCTCTCCGAATCGCGGCTACCATTGCCTCAGGCCTCGAATAGAATGGACTATGCGACGCCTCTACTGTCTCCGTCCTTATGCCATACCCCTTCGCGCCCTGCTCCACCATCATCTTCTGAATCTGGTACGGAATCGCGCCATCTTCCGTGCAGTAAAGGTACGTACACGGAACATGCTTCCACGCAGCATACGTCACTTTCGAATACGTAACTTGATAAGCGTGCGGCTTGAGCATCGCAACAGCAGCTTCAACTTCGTCCGCCGGTAAGTCATTGTAAAACACCGCAACCGGAGTCTTGCATCTAAACAGCATACGATCTTCCGAAATGTCGTACCAGGGGACTTCAATGCCATCGAACGCTGTATCAAGTCTCTGTCCTTCGGCGAGAACGAACGAACAGCAGTAGAAGATATGGCTGACACCACCAGACAGCCCTGCTTTCTGGCGGGAGGCGAGGTCAAGGCCTTGGACCGCTTCGCTGCTGGGGAGTCCTCCGTAGGAGTGGCCTACGACCACGACGTTGTGACCGGCATCTGCTGCCTTCTCGATTTGTGCTCGGATCCGAGCTACGTCTTCTGACCAGTCGTGCATAGGTTGAGAAGGACCGACGGAGGCAAGATGAACCAAGGCTGTGTTGTAGCCGACCTCTTGGAGACGTTTGTAGACTTTTGCGTAGCATTCCGGGTCGTGCCATGCCCCTGGCTGTGCCATGTGTCAGCGTCTGTCCAGGATCTCTCGGTGACATGGCAAGTTTCTCACCACGAAGACGATGGTTGTTGGTGCCATCTCAGTCGAGGTCAATTACTGTAGAGAAACATGATTGTCAACGTAGACCACCTGCAGAAAGCTGACTTCTTATGAGCGGAGTTCTTATAGGCTTTTAAGGCATCCAATGGGCCTTGCCTTTGGCTACATATCTGCATAACTGGCGGCTAGGGCTGTCCGCACCGTCGAAGGAAGCTTGGCATGGTTTCGGTTTTCCATGAACTACAATTTATACACTTCGCGTTTGCTCGCGTGCTGGAAGCCCGAGGACGACGCTGCGGCGGATGGTAAGCTGGCGGAAGCATTCAGTGGGGAAATAGCCGGCATTGACTTTCCTATTCTACGATCAAGCTTGAATTGGTACGCCTGTTGCGGCGGATTCGTGCAAGAAAGCTGAGTCTAGCAATAATGGCCGCATGCACAGGTGGCCCAATGCGTAGCTCATGGCATTGAGTTGGAAATACTGTCTTTCCCTTGTCAGAGTGCTTATGACCATGCAATGGCAGAAATTCACGAGATAGCATTGCGCCATTTTCAGCCGGTATCCTCCAGAACGCCTTATGCCACATCAACCCTAACCCCTCCCTCCCCTTCCCTTCCCTTACTCGCCAACTCCATCAAACTAACCTCCGGCGTCACAGCTCCCTAATAAGGACACTCAACCATCTCATGGCTTTATGTAGCCGTAGCTATGGCCCTATTTACATCTACAGTGAGCGGTAGATCCCTCACGCGGGTTCATACGTGTGGACAAGCAAGCTGTCGTGAACTTTCGATGCATTTGCAACAATGCTAGAGGATTCTCCAACGTCTGTGAAGTGGCAGTCATCGCTGAGTTCCCAGAACTCTGAGGCGAGGTGGGTGCTCCTGTTCCAGATGTCGTTGGTGAAGTCGGGGGAGTTGTGGGCGGGGTATCAGCTGTATGGGAGCAACCTCGTTGTCTGTCTATATCGCGATTGGGCATATCCCCAAGTTCAGAAGGAACAGCAAGCTTCCGAGATGTAAAAAATGTTCTGCGATGTTCAAGCTTACTGACGAGATCGTCCTATGTTGACAAAAGCCTCCCTAGGCCGCAAAGAATGGATTCTGAGAGAAATTTGGGGACTTTCTTCCCCAAAGACCACAATCGCTTCAATGACGACCTCAAGGAAAGTCCTGACATTGCAGAATTCTTCAGTGGCTGCAAATCATGCCTTCTCCATGCTCTGCTCTCAATTCCCGGTTGGCTCGGTCCTGGCTCGGTTCTAGCTCGGCACACCCAATATTTATTCCATATATATTGATATCAATCCATCTTTCCATCCAATCAGCACAAGCTGCCCTGGTGTAGTTGGTTATCACGTCAGTCTAACACACTGAAGGTGTAAGTAGCGCTCCTTTGACCGTAACGTTAGTTCTCATGAGCTAATGAGCTTCATACAGCGCCGGTTCAAGTCCGGCGGGCAGTACAATTCTTCTTCGGAAGCGGTTGTGACAAAGATGTCCGCACATGTCCATTCTTTTTTAGTTGCTTTTGGTCTTCGCCAGGAAGGTTTGAAATCGATTCCATTGTGGCAGTGGAAGATGTTACGACTTTTTGGATTATACCTATCATAGGTATGTGGTGAAGTGGTCGGGATTTGCACTTAAGATCTTTCGGGACGGAGACTGAAAACACTGGTGAGTCCGCAGAACGGTGGTTCTAAGCCCTGCAGTCCTTAAATATTGGACAGAGAGAATTCTGAGTACTAATCGAACGAGTAGAAAGCAAGACTCGGTCATGAAACTTTTTTGCATTGAGCACAGATCTATGTATTCTGTCGTATGACGAGCTGAGCAATCAGGCCCACTCTACTATATAGACCTATCGCAGCCCACTGAAGCAGAGGTCTTGATGCTCCCGGCTTCTCACAAGTTTGACATCGCCGCGATGCAGTGATGCACCTTTCTATGCACTCACAACAGCATTGACCGACTTGGCAAAGTAGTCGATGTTCTTCGTGTTCAGACCGGCCATGCTGATACGGCCGTTCTGAGTCATGTAGATGTGGTACTGCTCGCGCAGCTTGGTAACTTGGTCGGGGGTAAGTCCAGTGAAGGAGAACATGCCGATCTGATCTGTGATGTGGTTCCAGGTGCCGGGTGTCTTGAGCTCCTCGAGCTTGCTGCGGAGGGCTTTGCGCATCTCCTTGATACGGCCGGACATGGTGCGGAGGTCCTCTTCCCACTGCGCGAAGAGCTTGTCGTCGTTGAGCACAAGCGATGCGATGCGTGCGCCGTATGCAGGTGGGTTGGAGATTTCGGAACGCTGAAGAATTGCGAGCTGACTGCCGACACGAGCGACGGTCTCGGTGGCGTGCGAGCCAGGAGATGTGACGAAATGGAAGCAGCCTGCACGCTCACCGTATAGACCGAAGTTCTTGGCATACGACTGAGCGATCAGCATCTCGAAGCCCTGCTCAACGAAATAGTTGATTGCCCAGCCATCACGCTCGAGCGAGCCTGATGCGAAGCCCTGGTATGCGGTATCGAAGAAGGGGAAGAGATGTCTCTGCTGCATCACCTCGGCAATCTGCTTCCACTGCTCTTGTGTTGGGTCGACACCGGTTGGGTTGTGTGCGCAGGCGTGTAGTAGGATGATGCTGCCCTCTGGAGCAGACTTGAGCGTGCCGAGCATGCCATCGAAGTCGAGGCCTTTGGTCTTCTTCGAGAAATATGGGTATTTTTGGACCTTGAGGTTGACATTGCTGAAGATCTGGTTGTGGTTGGCCCTGCGCAGTGTCAGATGTGCCGACATGCAGCTCCAATGTTATCGACCGCTACTCACCAAGTCGGATCGCTGACGTATACTGCCTTTGCGTCTGGCGTCGCCGGGCTGTAGAACCTGGAGAGGAAGAGTGCTCCCAAATGGACGGCACCGGTTCCTGAGATGGTCTGTAATGAGACTGCGCGCTTGTCCTGGATGGCGGGTGACGTCTTGCCGAGAATGAGCTTCTGCGAGGCGGAAGTGAAGTCTGCTAGACCAGCGATGGGGAGGTATTCGTGGTTCAGGTCTGGATCGCTGCGCAGACGCTCGTCTGCCTGGGGTACACGTAAATGTCAGTCGCTGGCACCTTTCTTGTCGTGGAATGATATCCTCACCTGCTTGACCACCGGCAACACCCAGGGCTTGGCGTTGTCATCACGATATGCTCCAATGCCCAAGTCGACCTTCTTCGGGTCGGTGTCTCGGCGGTATGCTGCCATCAAGCCGAAGAGCGGATCTTCTGGCGCCTGAGGAACGACATCCTGAGTAAAGGAGGTGGTGTTGCTGATCGACCCCATCTGGCCAGCGAGTTGTGCGAGTCGGTCTTGGGGGTTCGGCGTATTCTTAAGAGCTTTGTTTGTTGGTGTTTGGGACATGTTGAAAGTCGAATCGAGAGCTTTCTTTTCGGCGACTATAGCGCTATGTCAGGGTCCAAGTCACGCGGCATGTGGAGTTGGGTAGAATAGTGGGGTGACGGCGGAACACACACGGACTAATAGAGTTAACTAATGCTACAGAAGGACAACAGGAAAAGGTCCAAAGGAGAATATGGACTGGGATCGGGACAGAGACGCGATGACGCTCTCTCTCTCTCTCTTAACACTTTCCGAAATATTATCGACTCCATGTGATGGATGACCTCTCGAGTACATATGTACTTGGCCAGATACAACAACGGTGCTAACCGCGATGCCGAGGCTGTCTCAACAATATGAGGAAGCCGACTATCAATGTCTGGACCGATACGCACCTGACGTTCGAGCGTCACATGAAGAAGCCCACAGGCCGAAGCGAAATCAAGGAGTATATTGCTGTCTACAAGCGCTCAAATGCCATCTACATCGTAGGTCATCGCCAAGCATGTCTATCGTCCCTCTGTTCATGAATGTATCCATCTATTACTCCCTGCAGTCCCTTCACGGCTTCTGCAACTGTTCCTTGCGGTAGAACTTGTAAAACCCAACACAAAGCGCCAAATTCGCCACCAGACCAACCCAAAACCAAGCCTGGCCCAGGTTACCGAGACCGCCGCTGATGTCCGGCGAGATGGGTCCAGGTCCCAGTCTGTTGGGTGCAACGGCACGACCAAGCATCGTCGCCACTGATCCCAGGACCTGAGTCGCGGTGATGGCGAAAGCAACGTGAGTACGTGTCAGAGTACCCAGCATGATCATGCCGAGGCCAACACCTTGCACCGCATCGAGGACACCAAGCCACAGCCAAAGGGACCTCGACAGCAGAGCACTAGACATGTAGATTGCTCCAGTCTCAACACTCCCCGGAGCCCAGGGTAACCAATTTCCAATATTGCTCGTGCCCCACCAAATTTGCGCCCATCTCGGGGCGCCCAGTCCAATCGCAAACAGTGGCAGAATCCACGAGTGTGATCTCGACAAATATGCGAATAGTCCGCAGAATATAGCCCAGACGATGACAAAGAACAGCACCACAAGCAGCAAGACTTGCCAAGCCGGTGCGTGAATGCTGCTAAAGAGGAACGACCAGTTCCGACCATAGGGAGCACTGAGGAAGAAGTTCTGCACCAGCGCCGTGACGAAGAACCAGAGGACAACCCGTCTCCGTGCAATCGATCTGTAGAAGCTGGGCATCTTTCCTGGAGCTTGGCGGTAGTACGATGGTAGGCCGAGCCACATGACCATGCAGACAATCCAGAGGACCGCTGCGATAGGCAGAGTGATTGCAGTAACTTTCCAGGTACCAACGACGGAGTCCTGGCTCGCTTCGAACCCGAGCGCTCGCTGACGCGACAAGAAAGAACCCCAGTACCACAGAGCGACAACATAAATTTGTTGCGATCCTTGGATGACGCAGGCGCGGAAGACCCAAGACTTGACCCGAGCACCTCCTTCGTCTCCGAAGTTGAGGGCGAAGAAGAGCGCACCAGATGCGGAAGCCAAAGTGTAGAAGCCAGTGCCGACATTCTGCACCCAGCCTCGGCCATCGACGGTAGGTACGAAGTGGGCGATGCCAACCAGGAAGAACGCCATACCGTAGAAGAGGAATGGCAGCGAGAGCGAGACGTAGGATGCGAAGCGCCTGAAGCATAGCCACCAAAGCATCGATGCCACGAGATAGATCGAAGCAATAATGTAGAGCTTGGTAGCAGTTTGCCCAATCTCTCCCGTCAGAAGAGTGATCTGATAGCTGTTGGCAGCAATGATCTGGCCCACGGCCATGAAGTACGCATAGAGAGGCCAGGACCCAATACGAACTTGCATCCACTTTCGCAGACCAGTGGGAGGCTTGTACTCGTCTCGCAGCATGAACTCCTTGGCCTGGATGTGCGATTTCTCTGAGGCGTCATCTGCAGTTGCCGGCTCTGAAGGTGCGATGGATGCTGGACGTGTTGACGTTCCATCGCGTTTGAGCATACCAAGTTTGGCGTTCCTGAACTCGGTGAACCATTCTTTCTCGGACTTGACCAGAAACTCTTCGATGCAGTTTGTCGATTCGGAGTTGCCAGCATTGAGAGTTTCGAGCTTCTTGCTGAAGGCGCGATAGAAATGGCCGTTATTATCTGTGAAAAAGGGATCCACGTTTTGGAGGTTAAAGTCTGTCTTCTCGCCGACGATGTTCTGCATTGACAGGCCGGAGACTGATCGTGGGATCACGGGACTTCGTGCTATAGAAGCATAAGGATTCACCATGCTGGAGTCCGCAGTCTGTGGATTGGCCGCACTGGACCGGTTTGTGGTGTGGTGTGGTGACTTCGTCAGTATGGGCGATGCTGGCTGAACTGGCGAGGGTGACCGCGGTGGTGTATGTATCGAGCATATAGAACGGTCGTCTTCTTCCTCTTCCTCTTCTTCTTCATTATTGCCGCGTAGACCTAGAAATGGGTTTGACTTGTGCCTCAGCCCTCGGACAATCTCGGTAGCCATCGGCGGCAATGGCTCCTGATCACCAACGATGACTTCCTCATCAGCAGTGGCTTGGCTCTGGCTTCCGTCCCATGAATAATGACTCGGCCCATACATAGACCCACGAGGGGTTTGCTTCGCTCCCGCTCCGAGAGTAGGATGTATGCTCGGGTGAGGGTGGACCAGGGTGATGGTGCTGCTCGACCAGGAATTCTTCTCAGCGGCGACCTTGTCGTGCGTTCGAATAGCGGTCGATTGCAAGACTTCAAGCTCCTCCACCCACTGCTGCACGGGAAATCTCTGCTTAGCGGATCGTGCTCTCATCATGGCTCTGGTCTTTGTGGATGAGCTCAGCGCGCCGCGAATTGCGTCTTTGAATTGATGTAGCAAGTGTGCTGTGGTAGTACTCTCGACAGTGTACCTGGAGCATAGTTAGCATGATTCTCTGCGGATTGCAATGGTTATCATGACTTACCACCATCCTGGCATCTGACCCAGGCCACCTAAGCGCAAAGTGTCAGCGGTCACTCTCGAAACTAGAACGCGTGAGTGTAGACTCACCAACTCTTGCACCCACACCCAGCGCGCCCTTTCTGCCAAATTCCACCGCCACGAGACCGAACGGCTCGTCACGAGACGGAATAAGCGCGAACTCTGCACCGGAGAATATGAAGGGCGGCAATGCAGTGAAGACAGGTTTCGAGCAAACGCGATTCGGGTACAATTGCATCAGCTTCTCGAACTTCAGTGCAGCGAATTTGCCAAACAGGTCAATCACGGGTCCGACAGTGATCAGCTGGGTGTTTGGGTGCGATTCGAGAATGGCCGGGAAAGCATCTGCAATGAGATCAATTCCCTTTTGCCTATAACAATCGTGTCAGTAGTCAGTCGAATTTGTCCAGCTGAGGCATTTGACTCACATGGACCATCTGCCAACGAAGACGAAGAGCTCAGCATTGGGATCCTGCTCCAGTCCGGCCCACTCTTGGGCTTGTGTTCGCTCCTCAAGACGCTTCTTCTCAAATTCTTCATCAATGTGAATGTCCTTTTCGGCAGGCAGTTTCTTGTCCCAGACTGCAGTATCGGAAGGGTCTGGATTCTGCAGTGCCTGAACCTCTTTCAGACCCCAGAAGATAGGATATCTAGTGTACGCTCGGGCGCCATACTTCTTCGACACACCGACTGCGCCAAATCTATGATATTATCAGCGACTAGTGGCTATACCCGAACAATCTTATCTTATCAAAACTCACCCTTCTTGTTGGATCCGCAGGTAGGACGCCCCAGCGTGCAGCAAGTTAAATATCTCGCCGTATTGGACGTACTCGGCGACGATGTCTGGCGGCAAGTTGAACACCGAACACACTTCGTCTCGCTCTTTGCGGTTACGCATTGGCCAGAGACCCTGAAATTCCGCATTGTGGAGCGACAAGCAGACCGGTATCGTGCGAGGCAGAATATAAAGCGGTGCTACCGTGCCGTGATAGTCGTTGATGTGGTACAAGTCGATCGGGAAGCGTACGAGCGCCTGGGCGATGCATTGGTTCCACGCGGAATAATAGATCGCAGAGTCAAGGTCGTCCATGCGTGCAGGGTATGGTTCTGCCTTGGACTGCTGTCGAAAGATCGGAGCGTCGAGCAAAACGTACGTGATGTTTCGCAGTTTGTGATATTCTGGGTCATGATCAGCGAAGTCACTCGAGTCAGCAGATCAAGGCTTCAGCAACTTACGGACATTCACATCGTATGTCTTCCCCATGACAGCGACCGTCATCGGCATAGCCAGCTCGTCTTGAGGATAGTCGATGCCACCAACGCATGGCACGACCCAGATCAAATCTTGGTGCTCAAGATTCTTGCCCATGAGCTGAGCCATGACACCCAAACCACCGATTTTGATCTTGATGCCCCAGTCCTCGATATCGTACTCCATAGTGGCAATCAACACAGTTCGGCGAGAGTCCTGCTGAGCTTGAATAGCCTCAGCCCTGCGAGACCAGGCCTGAGACCCCCGGGAGAAGATCTGGGACCCACGTTTAAGCTTCATGAGGAGACCAGTATTCTCCTCGCCTGTCTTGATTCGCAGTAGCGTCCTCACGGATTGTGGAAGAAGACCAAGAAGACCCATCTTCTCTGTAACACCGATCTTGTTGAATTTGATCTTGTAGAAACTGCCCACAAAGGCCCAGGTGGAAGCCGCTGCCATGATGATTGGTGCTATCCATAGCACAACGTATAGAGCCAGTTGCCACCACATGGAGCCAGTTGGCTCTACCCGGAAGCGCAGGTTTCCGTCGTTCACAACAAACTTCCAGGCCAAGTATGGTCTGGGAGGCGGAGCAGTGACATTGAGCACGAGCTTAGCCAGGGACGATGGTGGAAGCTGATCGAGCACGGAGTCGCCATCGATGTCTCCTAGAACCTTCTTTGTGTCGGGTTTTCCATCTGGACCTATGCCCCAGACGTTGATCTGAGCGATAGTGCCATTATTTGACCACTCTCTGTTCCAGGTGAAGTCCCACGTATAGTCGTCTTTGAGCTTCATCTTATTATCGAGACCAGCATCGTAGCCATAAGCGTTGTACGGTCCATTCAGATACATATGTGGGAAGCGACGGGCCTTCGCGTGAAGATCACCTTGCTGGACATGACTACTAGAGCCAGCGAGGCGGCTGAAGTACTCGACGCGGACATGCTCTCCATTCCAAGTCTTTGTGCCCGAGTTGCCAGTGGGATGTGCCGACACCTCATGCAAGCCATGTTGGTAGGGCGTCCAGGTGGAGAAGGAAACTCCGAAATCGGTCGAGTACCTGAAGAGGTCTGCGCCGGCAGCAGAATGATTCAGGGTAATTTGACCATGCGAGGACTTGGTAAGCAGTGTATTCGAGTAGTTTGCAGATCTGGTAAAGACCATGGGGTTATCCGTTTGTCCAATGCGGAACAGAAAGTGGTCGAGGGCTTCGGTCGTAACGTTTCGTGTTTGTCCTGGTACCAACTTCTTGGCGTGCGGTCGATCAAGCGACATACGATGAATGCCGTGCGACACATTCTTGATCTTTGCTAACCACGCAAAAGTGGAGGGAATCTCTCCAACCCACGAGGTCTGCGCTGACGCATTGAAGCGGACACACTGAACAGTGTCCCGGTCGACATATGGAGATCCTCCGGCTGCTGTCTTTGAGGTGAAGCTTATGCTGTCAGTGATACTGTCGCACTCCATGTCAACAGAGAACTCCACAGCCACCTCGACGTCCTCTGTTGCGTTTGAGTTGGTGCCGCTAGTTAGGAGACGGACGTCGTGTCCCGGTGAAAACTTTGTGATTGCCGGCTTTGGTCCAACCCAGTGGCTGATTGGCACGTAAGCACGAAAGTCGTAAGCCTTCATGGGAAGCTTGCTCAGGCAGCCGTTGGAGATTGTCGAGCCGGAGATACCCAAGTACTGTGTGCTGTTCTCGAGTGTGTGCTCGTCAAAGGGGTACAGAAGATTCTTCACTGTCGTCCCGTGAGGAAAGGGGGCGATTAGGGACGTCGAATTGAGGTCGGTAGAGTTGTCCCGGCAGTCAAACTGATAAGTTTGGCTTTCGTTGTGGTTCGTGTAGACCAGCCATACCGGAGTTGCTGGGTCAGTCTGGTTCCAGGTGCCATTACTGATGCTGGTGAGATTCTGGATCTCCTTCATACCGGATCGCATAACACTCCAGAGGCCCGTCTCGGTGGCGACTCCACTTGAGCCAGCGTACTGTACCTCCCAGGTCTGATTAGAGAGCTGTTGCAAGTAGAATCCGTCATGGAGTACTGGAAATGCTTCCCGCAGATGGAACATGTGTCGAAGCATGTTCCGCACTGGCGCAGCTGGATCGCGGTGATCTGCGCTCACACTATCATCGTTGCAGCCATGCCTCGCGGCTGCCCACGGCATTTGGTAGTACTGGCTCGAGTCGAGGCTGTAGCAGCCGTGAGTCTGCCATGCAGTCGCAGTCGACATGGGCTGTCGGCCAAAGATATAGTTGTCGTTCGTGCTGTCGAGTACGTGGAAGGTCTGCTCCTCTCCCCAAAGGAGCTTGGGGATGCCCGGCATAAGGAGGACAGTGATAAAGTGACCAAGCAGTTGTCGCTCGACACCTCGTTCAATGGCTGGCCAGCGGAATACGTCCTGGTTGGTAACGCCGAACATATGGCGAGGATCGAAAACACCAGTGTTGGCATTGACCATATCGTTCGTGAGGAGGAAAGTGTTCCATTGATCGACCCAGTTTCTGGGCGCATCGTAACCAGCTTCCAGGTTTCCATCCATGCCAAGAAACCTCGTGAGCGATCTGTACGTTGTGTAATGGAATGCTGCACCATCAAGCGCTACACCATCCTTGTCTCGTATGGAATAATCGTCCGAGGTGGTGCGGTTCAACATGACGGCCTGAGTAATGTTGTCAGGTAGCTGATCCGGTTGTCGTCCGCGGCCAAGATAGATAGAGCCGAAGGAGTTGCCTCCTGTGATCTCGCCAGGCAGGAAGAAGTTCTCCTTGCCATAATTTCGGGCACAGACTCTTGTTGCAGCGCTCATATCCGCCATGGCGTCCACCGTAGCTTGGACAGCTTTGTCGTATCGAAAGCCATCGATATCAAGTTGTGCGATCGCCATGCAATAGAATTTCTCCAACTTTTCGCGGACAGAAGGCTGCCACTCGCGTAGACGGTCCTGTACGGATGCGAACTTCGAAAGTTGACGTCGCCAGTCGGGATAGACACCGAAAGCTTCTGTGTCACCGTATTGATCGAATTCGGACTTGAAGCAGCCTTTCATCTGATCTTTAATTTCCTGGTCGATCGGATATCCTGAACACGTAAGAATGTCAGCAATATTCTCGACAAAAACGCTGCAGCATGTTCCCAGCTGATTTTGGGGTGAGATGACGCCTGCGCATGTCACAGCAATTGTTGTTCAGCCTTTAATGCATACCTGTCTCGTTCCAGAATCTTGGATACGTGCAGCTCTCATCGTACTCATTGCCGATGTCAAAGTCCCAATAGTGTTGGCCAGACTTCCACAAGACCTGGTGCTCCTTGAGCAAGAACGGTGTAGTCTCATTGAGGTATCCTTGGAAGCCAATGAGATCGCCCAGAGTAGCGAAAGTGTTGTCGAGCACCACGTACATCCCTCTGGCATGAATCTCATCGATCGCGACTCTCCACGTATCAATCGAGCCGAAGTGAGGATCGAGGAGCGACAGATCGAGTGGCGAATAGGAGTCGTATTGCCAGGGCTGGTTCATGAATGGCGAACCAGCGATATAGAGACCTTTGATCCCCATTCCTTGGATATAATCCAGAGTATCAACAAGTCCTTGGAGGTCACCGCCATGCCGCATCTGGTTGGAATCGGTGACACGTTCGAAGGCTGTTCCATTGATGTCATCGTTGTACGGGTCGCCGTTAACGAATCTGTCGAGGAAGAGCGTGTAAAAGGGAAATCGCCAATTGCCAGGCGAAGCTGTGTAGTTGTGTCCGGTCCATTCTCCCCAGAAGTCCAGCGGATGGACAGCAGTCTGGTTCTGATTTAAGTTGATCTCGGTATATGCTGGATCGAACTTGTATGCTGTGGTCAAAATAATGCAAAGTGCCAACGATACAATGCTCCCTAGAACGCCCATGATATGTGCTAAGCCAAATGGCACCCGACACGCTATGCAACAGCAGAAAACGAGCTACGAGGGCCAACAGCACTCTTCACAAGAGCTGCGAAGCTGTAGACCTTCTGCCCTAAACGAAAGACATGCTAAGCCTGGGCGTGATGACAGGAAGGAGATGCGCGCACACGAGAGGTTGGAAGTGATGAGCTCGTAGCGTCTGGCCCGAAACCTGCGATGGGCTTGCCACCCACGTCGCGATGCCTCGTTGGGGATGGACATGCCGCTGTCAAGCTGCGAGAGATTTGCCTTGCCCGAACGGGACTGCATGAGGGTGACACGACCCGTTGGCAGATACCTTGCAGAGGACTGTGCCTTCCGCTTAGGAGGCGCCACGAGGTTCGCGCAAACACAAGTGCTCACGCACGTTGCCAACACAGTCTGAGCACACGCAAGAACAGTTTCTAGGCATCCAGCGCGTACGAATGGTGATCTCCTGATCCAGCACTATGAAATGAGGCGGACAGAAAGCTTCGGGATCCGCGAGCGTGATAGACAAGCGATATGCTGGAGATGTGACCGCTCGCACAACACCAGTAGCAGAGCAGTTCTCGAACAAAATCGCAGCGGTAGATGCTCGCTCAAGAGGTTCCTGCATGTGTCCTAGTTTAGTGTTGATCAATTCCGTGCATGCCACTTTTGGCAAGGCTGCAGACGGGCCGAGACAGACGTCTTCTGGGCACGACCAAAGTGCGTGAGTCGTCATATGGGCAGAGGCGGATACTTCATCTCGCTTGGGGCGCTATTCAAGGCTGAGATATAATGCTGGGTCCGTGCTAATGCACAGCAGGAGAAGGTCCAGCAGATCCCTGAGATTGATGGTCACCTTGCTGCGCACTCTGAGGGAAGCATCTTCTTGTTCATGCCACGTGTTGCGGTTCAGCAGCGAACAGCATAGTAAACATGCTCAGAAGCAAGCCCGTTGGAGACTCGATCTCTTAACTGATGTTCATGAGCTAGAATGCCAGAGCAAATCGTGCCAAGACCTAATGCTTTGGCGCACAAAGAGTATCGCGCGATCTTGCGATAGCCTGGGCATTAGGAGATTTTGCGACTCTCAGTATCCACAAATCGATGTTGAGGCAGGGAAGGCAGTCTCGGACAAGACGCCCACGTGACGCCGCACGTGGATCAGAGTTCAGAAGCTCTCTTGAACTGGTGGAGTGGAGGAAGGGGGAATGAGCTCCTTCGTGGCGGTCTAAAAGATGTTAGCCTCGTGGCTCAACATGTGCTAATGGTCCAGCAGCCGGGTAAGCGCAGTGTCGTGGCAGGCCTGCTTGGCCCGAGCGGCGTCCTGCAGATTCCTAGAAGAGTCATGAAAGCTGACAGAGTTTCGTTTTGTCCCAATCTGGCAGGCGAGTGTGCGACACGACTCGCAAATATCCCGACGGTCAACGAGAAGGACGCAGCCGAGCCGCTCCGCTGGCGTGGTGCATGTGGACCGAGCCTCATTGGCGCCCTGGTGGACGCAGCAGCACATCGGTGCCAGACATGGAGCCGTCCGGGCGACATGGTTCTTCCAAAACGAGCCAGAGGCGGCTTCCATCTGTCAAAAGCGGACTCATCTCATGGACGCAGCTGCCATGCCAGGGCCATGCGGTGCAAATGCCTCCAGTCTGTACCGTATTCAGCCGTAGGGCTCATGCGTGTCATGCTCCAGGCTCCTCCCTCTCTAGCACTATTCGCCGTGTCTCTTGTTGCTTTGAATCATTGAGAATGAGCCCCTTGGAAGGATGGCCGTAGCCCTCGCGACATCGGGTGGCTGCAGAAGCAATATCACATTGTCAGTCAAGCGATCAATAACACGGCAACGGTAGTCGTTTCAATCGATGCGCCCGGTGGCGCAACATGAGTTGTTGATGGCGTTGTGGCGAGGTCTTAGGGAGCAAGTGTCGTCGCGATTACAGTAGAACAAATTACCACGGGTCCCCTGTTTCAAGGATCGTCGGGACCGGATTGGAACGAACGAGACACAGTCGTCCAGGCACGCAGAGGAATATATCCATCATGCTATCGACAGAGGAGGCGCAAACACAGGTCACTCGCAAAAACAGATGATCAGGCCACCCATCGAGCAGATTGACCTATGCTGCTGCAGATGGTGTCTGGCATCACTTCTTCCGTGTCTTGACACTTTCAGCTCTTTCCAACGATTCGGGAGGCTTATATAAGTTAGGACGGCGAGGTCTGCTATTTATCCTACATGCTACGAGTCGAGCCTACGACGCGATCGTATATGAGGCCTACTAAAGCATGTCTACGAAGACCCTACATGACACAACGTCGCTAATGACTCCTTGTCGTCGCCTAATATGCCTGCCTAAGGCAGAATCCGCAGCACGTAGTGACGGAGAGACATCAGCCATGCACGTGTCCAGAACGTGTTCTTGCCTATATGTAGTCTGTCAACCGCAACTCTATCGACTCGTGGTGTACTCGCATTACAGTGTGAAAAATATATCCGAGGTGCGCTGCGCTAAATCCCCCCTCTCTCCGAAGCCTCGGATAACCAACGTTCTCGAACGAAACCGGCAGAACTTTTTTTGACCTTCTCCCGGCCTTTTCACCTTCGCACCCAACCTCAAGACACCAAAGCACGCTCCACTGCTCTCGACCAATCTGCATCGAGTTTGTGCGATGCAGTCTTCCATCTCAAGCACTCTTCGCGCTCTGCCTCTGCAGCGTCTTCCACTTCTCCTCCGGAATCGTAAGGCAGTTGATGCCTAGATAACTACAAATAGCATTGCACACCACATACGCCCAACGAAAGTACACGACCATCGCGAACAATAAGTACGCCCACAGATAATACATCTGTACCTCCGGCGACACGGCCTGGAACCCGAAGTATGGCAAATTGACCATCACAGCTCCACCCACGAGCGGCGCGAGCAAGCTTGTCCAGTATGGGAAGGGTTGTCTCGTAAGATGAGCCAAGATCGTCTTTGTGGTCATCCGCCCGAAGACGAACGACAACGTAAGGCAGAGAAGACAGATGTGGTTCTCTGTAAGGATGGTGGAGTAAGGTGATCCGATCCATGCGACGAGCGAGCCGCAGAAGAGGAGCATGGGCGTCCATTCGAGAAATACTGGAGCGATGGGAAGATTCTTCTCGCGCCTTGCTGCGACGACGTTGAGGACGCAGGAAGGTAAGTGGGCAACGAGGAATGCGACCAGCAGGAGAGCAGCCCAGATGTCTTTCACACTGAGTGTCCCGAGAACGGTTTCGTTTCCGAGAACTTTCGACATGGGTTCGTGCCAGATTTGAGGGCCGTAGAAGCCGGAGGCGAGCATGATGAGGGAGGCGATGAGGAGTCCTTCGGTGGGGCCGTTGAAGTAGCCGAGATACAGCGTGTGGGTGTGGTATGTCTCCCAGGTCGAGAAGAACATCGGTAGACAAGGAACCAATGCTGTTAGAGCACCGACCCTTGTAGCTCCCAGTCCCATTGCGGATGTTTCCAGCAGCGAAGCAAGAGTACAATTCAGCGAATCAATTCCATGATCAAACAGCTCGCCCAGCCCAGAAGAGGTGCCAGTCCGTCGAGCTTGCTTGCCATCGATGTTGTCCATAGTCGAGTATGCCCAGACTCCGAAAGCGTAGCTGTAGCATACCCAAGCATACCGAGGCCCTGTGAGGTCGGGATCCATGATGTGTTGAAGACCCACGTTGCCAATGACAAAGAAGAAGCCGATCAGTGTCACCATATTTGGTGCAAGCCATAATGGGAGGTATTCCACGCAGAAATTCCACTACTGCCACGTCAGAGTCGCCATACATGTATTGGCTGGAGGGAGCAATGCCATACATAATGCCGCAATACATAGTGTGAGATCGGTGACTTGTCCACTGAAGAGTATCTATACGTCTTGAAGTGTTTCAATCCATCCTCTGATAACGCGCCTGTAGCAGGCCTTTCTGCATTCATATGGTCAGTCTTCATACTCCTTGAAGCTCCGGTTCTTTTGTGCTTGTGCCCATGACGCGGACTTGCTTCGTAAGAAGAAAGTGCTCACTTTGTGTTTCCATGCTTGCGCTTCGAGCACGAATTCCGCTTTCCAACATCTAGATTGTCATAGCATGCTTTGATGAAGTGGTAATGACTGTGTTGAAGCTTGCGGTGTGATGTCGCACAAGATAGAGGTGATGTCAAAGGCTCGAGTCGAAGCTTTGCACCTTGACCGACATTTGACCTCTGATTGGACTTCCGTATGCAGAGACGCGGAACGGCAGGTATGGTTGAGACACAAAGCCGTAGACATGAAGTGAACACAGAATCAATGGCTATGGACGTTGCATACGCTAAGTGACATCCTGGCCCGAATGCTGATCATACATCAATCTTGACTTTTTGCCTCTGGGCCGTATCACCATTGCTCTATACCATGCGTGCTAAAAGAGGCCCAATCGGCACCTAAAGCGAAATGCCGCTCGTTATGCCTTGCCTCTTCATTGCCCGCAGAACGCCGAACCCAAGCAGAAAGCAGTCATACCCTCATACCCATCTATCGGGTGGACATGGCCTTGGTGACCACACGCTTGAGCGCAAGCTCCTTCTTCTTGAGGTCGTCGCTGCCCGCATCTTCGATTTCGAGCTGGGCCATGGCGTCAGACAGAGCGCTTTCGATCTTCTCCTTCTGGCCACGCTTGAGCTTCATGCTCATCGTGGGGTCGGACACAATCTCCTCAACTCTGCTGATGTAGCTCTCCAGCTGTTGACGGGCCTCGAACTTCTTGCTGAAAGCATCGTCGCTGGTCTTGAACTTGGCGGCGTCCTCAACCATCTTCTCGATCTCGGCGCTGCTGAGCTTGCCAACGGAGTTGGAGATGGTGATGTTGGCGGAACGCCCAGAGCTCTTCTCGGTAGCTGGGAAATGGTCAGTAGTTGAAATAGAAACCACGCGTGGTGGAAGACTTACCGGTGACTTTGAGGATACCGTTGACATCGACTTCGAAGACGACCTCGAGGACTGCGTCGCCGGCTTTCTGAGGAGGGATTGGTGCAAGGGTGAACTCTCCGAGAGAGGTGTTGTCCTCGCAGTTAACGCGTTCACCCTGACTGGAAGGAAGTCAGTACGTTGTTTCTGGTGAGATTGAGGTGTGGGGATACAAACTAGACGGGAAACTGTACGGTCGATTGATTGTCTGCCACAGTTGTGAAAGTGCGCTGTTGAAGAAGTGATATGTTAGTATGTTTCAAGTATGTGATGATGCTGTGGTGGTGCTGAGATGGTGCTGAGATGGTGATACGAGTTAAACAGAGATCCGCGGTAAGAAAGCCGCCAGTGAGGTCCAGAAAGCCAGATGGTAGTGATGATGTCTGAGCCAGGTCTAAATGAGGGAATCGTTGATGCAGTGAGGGTACTGATTAAGCAATAGAGCGCGTCGTGCGATTATGTGTTTCGCTCAGAAAGGTTGACCCTGAGCAACGCAATTGCGACCGCTTCGGTGAGACTACAGTGAGCCATTCGGGCCAGAAGGTATGTCGCATGGCGCGCAATAATACAGTTCCGTCTTGGTAGCGACCTCCTTTAGGCGCTTCGGTGAGCCTGGCTCAAAGGAGCGTTGACGCTCGACTTTGGTGGCTCGTCGTGATGTTGAAGAAACCCATTTTCAACGGCGGAGAGTCTTGCTCGTCGTCGGTGTCTTCAGCAATGGTGCGCTTGGTCGTCTTGCTTGACACAGGCTCGTCAGCACTGTCGCCTTCGGATCTCGTATTCTTGCTGGCACGGCCCGTCTTCCTGGACTTGCTCACACAACCAGTCGAGACCTTGCTGAAATCGACGGTCGTCTGCTGAGACGAGATGGACCTCTTGCTGGAGGTCTTTGAGGTCGTCTTATTGAACGAGGTCGTCTTGAGGGTGACCGTGTTCGTCGTGCTGACAGTCTTGGTTGAGGTGGAGGTCTTGGTAGACGAGTTTTTGACGATAGGCTTATGGTCGTCACTGCTACTGCTACTGCAAAGATCGATGATGTTGTCCATGGCTGGAAAGCTCTTTCGAGAGCGTGGGGTCGGTGAGCTGCCGTGAGAACGATGGGAGTCTCGGTGGGTGGTGGCAGTTGGGCCAGGCCCAATGGCTGGTGCCAACGAGTCTCTGATTGGCCTCGGACAGCCTCCGAAGCTGGCGATCGGAGACTCAGTGAGTGATGATACATGCGCTCCCAGCGATCGTCGGCGTTCTGGGGTGCTGAAGCGCTGCTTGCGGTCTCAGACGGTGGTGGCAGTTTCGGAGGCGTGCAGGTCACGCTGGCAATGATATTGGGTGACACCAATAAGGACGATGAAGGTCTCCTTGCTCAAGTCTCGCCGAGAATGCTGCACCTTCGCATTTTCTAGGAAAGTGTGGCCAGGCATCCAGTCGCGTTGCCACATTTAACGCACGCGGATCCAGGTCAAAGCCAAGGTTCCAGCGGCAAAATTCCTGGCAGAATGAAGTTTTTGCAACATACGAAATACGAGAAAGATAGGAAGGAAAGGGGATCCATATACCTCTGCGAGGCTGTCAGTATATCATCACATGTATGGGGATGGGGATTAAACTCGCTCTTGATGGTTGGCACTAGTAGAAGCGTCAGCGTGTTGTCAATCAATCATATCAAGTGTGTACATACCGGTCTGACCACGCGGGACGACTGGAGCGAAGATGTTGCCCTCCATGGCGACACCGAGCGAAAGTGGGACGACATCGAGGAGGAGAAGGTCGGCGGTATCGGCGGAAGTGGCCTTTCCGGAGAGAATACCAGCTTGAACGGCGGCACCGTATGCGACAGCCTCGTCCGGGTTGATGCTCTTCTCGAGCTTCTTGCCGTTGAAGAAATCGGACAGGAGCTTCTGGATCTTTGGGATACGGGTAGAACCACCAACAAGCACGATCTCGTCAACCTTGCTCTTCTCAATCGATGCGTCCTTGAGGACCTGCTCGACTGGCTGGATGGTGCCGTTGAAAGCCTTGGCATTGATGTCTTCGAAACGGGCACGGGTGATGTTGGTGTTGAAATCCTCGCCGTCGAAAAGCGAATCGATCTCGATGGTGGTCTGGGTTCCGTTGGACAGAGTGCGCTTGGCACGCTCGCAGGCGGTGCGAAGACGGCGGAGGGCACGGGCATCGCCGGAGATGTCTGAGTGATCGCAGTCATTAGTATCAAGTGGAATTGCTTTAGCGTTGGTGTGTAGGGGCGTGACGATCGAGACGAAAATTGGTGGGAGCCCTGAACGGGCAGTGTGGGCAGCGGGACTCCTTGGAGCTGCATGACGCTCGCCGGTTGTGTAAGGGTGTTTTCTGGTGAGTCTCCAGTTCCTTGGCAGCAATGCAGCAGTCCGCTCCAGAGCGAAGGTACGGGTAGGGTACTCTTGCTTCGTAGGCAAGTGCGATTGTCGAAAGTGCAGGTGCTATCATGGGAAGGGGAAGGTGAAGGCACTGCTGTCAGGGAGGTGGGGAAATGTTCAGTACTCACCTCGCTTAGACTTCTTCAAGAACTCCTTCTTGCAGTGCTCGAGGAGGTTGGTGTCAAAGTCCTGCCAAGGTCATGTGTATTAGCTGTTGTGTCTTGCGAAGAAATGACTTCATTATCATTTCATACCTGTCCGCCCAAGTGAGTGTCACCAGCGGTGGCCTTGACAGTGAAAACACCGCCCTGGATGTGAAGGAGGGAGACATCGAAAGTACCACCACCAAGATCGTAGATGAGGACGTTTCGCTCCTTGTCAGATTTGCCGGAGCCGAGACCGTATGCGATAGCAGCGGCAGTTGGCTCGTTGATGATACGGAGAACATTGAGGCCGGCGATGGCACCAGCGTCCTTGGTGGCTTGTCTCTGGTTGTCGTTGAAGTAAGCTGGGACAGTGATGACGGCCTTCTCGACCTTCTTGCCGAGCTTGGTCTCAGCGACCTCCTTCATCTGCGCAATGCGTCAGAAAAGTCTTGCATGTGGCATTGGGCGATTCGCATACCTTGCCAAGAACCATGGCGGAGATCTCCTGTGGGGAGAAGGTCTTGGTCTCACCAAGGTACTGGACCTGGACGTGTGGCTGGTTCTCGCCCTGCTCGACGACCTTGAATGGCCATGACTCGATGTCCTACCATATGTTAGCCATGCACGAGGCTTCGAAACCTTCAGGACTCGCCTTCTTTACGGTAGGGTCATCAAATCGGCGACCGATCAGACGCCTGTTGTGTCATCAGCCCAATGATCTTCTCTTTTTATCGTCTTCCAATCGCGCTCACTTGACATCGAAGACTGTGTTCTCCGGGTTCATAGCAGCCTGGTTCTTGGCCGCCTCACCGATGAGGCGCTCCTCTGCGGTGAAGGAGACGAAAGATGGGGTGGTGAAGCTTCCCTGCTCGTTGGCGACTGTGAGGTATTGTATTAGGAGGAGATGCGGTCGGCGTGGAGAGGATCGGGCGGGACATACTGATCTCGACGCTGGCACCCTCGTAGTTGGCCACACACGAGTAGGTGGTACCCAGATCGATACCTGTGATCGCGCCAATGTCAGCAGTTGTTTCTCGGTCCCGCGAGTGTTGGGCGATTGCCGTACCGATCGCGCCATCATAGACTTCGTCTGCCATGTTGGAATAGTGTGTGGGACAAGTGTTTGGGTGAGGGAGTGGGCGGTGGAGGTCGTGGTCTTAAGAGCCGCTGAGCTTTCGAACTTTTCTGGCTTGTCGGCTAGCTTTTCGTCGCCGTGCGATCTGACAGGGGGGTCCACTTAGACTATGGCCCGTGCTTACTTCTCCGCTTCAACGACAACACGCTACAACATCAACCACCGTCTCTACCACCACGAAATCAATGATGGCGAGTTCTACAAGGCGAACAATGACTGCGCATCTCAGCATCACATGGCCCATACACTGACGAAACGTCACGTGACACAGTTCCATGGCGCGAAATGAGCAGAGCGAAGAGCAGGGGCAGATGGAAGGGTAACCTGCTGTAACATCGTTCTTCTATTCCAGGTACCTGGTAAGCATGCTGAAAGCATGCCTTAGACGTGTCGCATCACTTGCTACCTCACTTCGAGAGAGCTGGAAGCATTGGTGTATAAAGCATCATCTCGCCACTTTCGACCTGTGCTTCTAGTCCATTGCTAGCACGGGAAGCACAGAATCGCAGAAAGGCACTTGCCCTGACCATACTTTGGTCCAATGACAATTTCCTCTTCCCCAACAGATCTCACCTATGTCGCCATTCCCACGACCATCCGCCTTCTCAAGTCCAGGCGCCCACTTGATTGTCCTCGCGCTGGAGCATCTGGTCTACATCCCGTGGTGACACCATTGCCTTTCTCTCTGCCTCAGACTTGCTGCTGTGATTCAAAGTGAATACGACCAATGTTGAGATCGCCTGACGCCTCCGAGGACGCCCGTCATTGTTTCGATTTTAGCTCGAGAGATGATGTTACTGACGCGGGGCTTTATCAGGACGCCCTTGGACGAAGTCTTATGTCGCATGACCTCGAGCCTCTCCGCATGATCTTCGATGCAGTGGAATGAGAAAACGGCGAGGGTGATCTGGCTCAGAGGATAGCCACGGAGTATGGTCGGGATGGTTGGATGATCCTGTCGGCGGCCGGAATAATGCTCGAAAGCGAGGCTCGACCCCTTTGGTACGCGTTCCGAATACTCGGTCATGAACAGTCGGCTAACCAGAAGCGATGCCCCAATGAGTTTGTTGATGACGAACAATCTGAGTCGTTTACCCTGCCCCTGGACTAGTGCTCTCTGGATGATCGAGTATTCGTAGATCGAGTCACGAAGCTCACCCGGGAGTTCAAAGAACGGGAAGATGTCCTTCGAGTTCGGCATGTTGATGACGGCAGCTGTCAATGGTGTAGCTGCTGGTGGCGATGGGAGGTGTGGACGTTGGTCGATGGTGCCTGGTGACGACGCAGCGAAGAGAAGTGTGGCGACCGTGGGGTGTTGATGATTGAACCTGGCAGGTCTCTGTCTTGAAGATCACGACGACTGCGAATACGAGCTGCCGATCATACTACAGCAGCTCAGGGATCTACCACTACAACGCGTGAGTCTCCTTTTCCTCGAGCTCATAGATGGAACATCAATTCGGCGTTTCTGCGCATCTCAAATGGCTACAAGACTTTGAAGTGGACATCAATAACACCAACGACATCAGAATCTACTTGGAGCTACCTTTCCACCAGGCTGGAACATGCCTGACGCCCTCAACAAGCAGGAGGTACACATGGAAGCTGTCCGGGCTGTCCCGACTACTTCGAAGCTGAGCGTCTCTACCTGGCGATACAGCTGGGATATGTCCGATTGACCTTATCCTATACATTCTGAGGAGGTGGATGAAGTTGTTCAATATGGAGGCGACCGTGTCGGCGGTTGGTCGCGTGCGAAAGGTTGGACACAGAACTCGACGGAGAGCACCAAGGCTTCACCAGATCCCAGGAGTAGGGCGGACGGCGCGAACTGACCGCCAAAGCGCGACGGCGATGAAAGTAGAACGAGAACTTGGGCAAAGGTACGATAACAAGAACCAAGGACATGCAAGATGACTGGAGCAGCAATAGCTGTTCATCTTGGAGGTAATGCAACAGCGACACGCCTCGTGGTGACCATGGTTAGGACTTGATATAGTGAAGTAAAGCAGCGTCTCTCGTGCAGCGGTCTCAAGCCTTCGAAGCTCTTGATGAGGTTAACATCGAGCCGAATTCCTTCATAATACAGCAGCCACGCCGTAGCGCTAAAGTAGTATACCATTCTCAGTCCCCTTCCACGTCCACTCGCATCCCCACGACCAACTTCAGATACACCCAAGCTGCCTCTCCACAATCCGGCCCATCTCCCTATCAATCACCCCGGAAGATGTCCCTTCGGCGTGCCATGGCGGTGCCGGCCAAGTAGAATGAGGTACTTCTCGTTATCGTGTATAGTGTCTACAGTGTACTTCCTGCTCTGAGCATGTGGCTCAAACGATTGACTTCAGGGCAAGAGCAACATTTGCCCGCTTCGTTGACGCTCTCTCCATTGATCTCACTCCTGCCTCTCGAACAAGCCATGCTGGCCTCACAATCCATCTCATTATCTGAGGTCCTGCAAAATCATCTCCTCCTTCACCGACCTGAACCAAAATTGCCCCACCCAAAGATGCCTCCTCGCCACCTGCCTCACCCCATCCAAAACCTTCTCCCTCCTCTCCCCCGGCTCTACCAACTGCCTAATCTTATACCAATCATGACACAGCTTCGCCGCAACCGTGTCAACCCCATTCTGCAAGGCCACAGCATGCACACACCCGCAAGGTCCCCACTTCCGATAAGTCCAAAGACTCTCTTTCACCTCACCATTCGACAGTCCCGACTCCGCGGCTGCCATACCTGTCTTCATAGTTTTGCGAGCATCTCCAGAAGCTTCTCACCGGGGTCAGAGTGCGTGGCGAAAGCGGGTTTGCTCTCTCGGACTAAGTCTGCAATATCACTCCTGTGAGGATCGTGTACTCCTCTACCGATGGCGTAGTCCTGTTCGAGGCGAAGGATCAGGATATCTCTCAGATTGGTTGCTTTATTTGACAGACCTCCTACAGGAAGTTGATATTCGAGCCATTTGCAAAGCTCGTGGAGTGCTGCGTCAAAGGGGGGCATATGAAGTTCGGCATCGTCCTATGTGAGAAGCACCTATTGCTAGCTGGCACGCGATGAATTGCTTTCAGCATCTGTGAGAACGATGGCTGCCATGAGCGAAGTCCACTTGTCGATCTACGGTCTGGCTTAAGTATGTCCTTCTCTGAATCGACGTTGGTGTCTTCGCCCTCAAGACAGGCTTTACTTTCATATGCTATCTTTTCGGAATCGGCTTGTCGCATCAGTCGCTCATGTTGTAGCTTTTCGAGCGCTGCTTGGTGCTCAAGTTGTGCCGTCGACAGAACCAGCGAATGTTGTTGGCTCGAGTATCCGACAGCAGCCTCGTACGGAGGAGGCGGTGGCTCTTCATCGGGCTTCATCGTAGATCTGTTAACAGAAAGGAGGTGGCCCTGAGTCGGCATTTCACACTATGGCCCAAAGTCATGTGAAGGGGTCATGTTAATGAAAGTCAGCCTCACCAGTCGAATGTGTCTACCCGAACCAGTGCCATAGAAAGGACGGAAGTGCAGCATGCAGGAAGGTGGACCTTGCCAAAATCTGCCTGTTGTGCCGGTGGCCGTCTCGACTAACGATGCTTGCGTCCAGCTGCAGCACCATCATACCATATCTCGAGACCTCGAACTCTCTACCTCTTCCGCCTCCCTCCAATGACTGGCTTCACAACAGCACTCCCCTTCGATCCACCCACTTTCTTAATAGCACTCTTCGGCGCTCCATTAGCGCTGCTCTTGTTGACAGAAAGCCCTCTCTGCGCTTCCTCATCCTCCTTCTGCCTTGCACGGTCCTTCCTGATCTGCTCCTCGAGCTCCGCTTTCTTGCTGTACTCCATCTCGCGCCTTCCCTGGATAGCACTATAGCCCTTCTCCTTGACACTATAGAACACACCACCAAGGTCAGCAAGCCAATGCGCATCGACTGCGGTAGCAACACTCATATATTCCTTGCTCGTAAGAATCAGTTCGTGGTAAACAACGTAGTCTGGCGGGTCGCCGCTGTTGTAGAGGGCACTGGTAGGGTGCAGAGCCATGGTGACGCTGGTTCGGAGGTTGACATACTCGCCAAGACCTTTTCGTTTAGCTGCTTGATGGTAGTAGCCACTGCAGATGCATTGGCGTACCACGTCGAGATCGTAGCCGCAGGAGACAATTTCCATTTTGTTGGAGGACATAATGTCGGTGATCTGGGTTCGGATCTCTTCTGCTCGGCGAAGGGCTTTCGGGTGAAGGAAGTGCTTCACGCACCAGTTGTCTCTTCGTCCGTTGGCGACCCATTGTTGATACACAGTGAGTAGCGTCAAATGATCAGAGTCGTGCACGAAGAACTTCTCTCGTGCAGCATCTGCTTCTTCCAAACGCTCTTTCGGACGGTAGAAGACGCTCGGTACACTGAGCATAGCGACAACAGTCACCATCTCCTCAGCACAGTGGTAAGTGGTTGAAGACATGATGACGAGCTTCGCAAGGGACGGATCCATAGGATAAGATGTCATTTGACGACCAAGATCCGTGAGCTCTCCCAGATTCGTCAATGCGCCCAATGCCCACAGATCGAAAAGCGAGGTGGTTATGGTATCTTGTGGTGGAGGATCCATGAAGTCGAAATCAAGGAGATTCTTTACCCCGAGTGACTTGAGAAGCAGGACTGTGTTGGCAAGATTCGTACGCTGAATCTCAGGTATTGTGGCAATGTAGAACTCGTCTCGGAAGGCTCGCTCAGTGTAAAGATGGAATGCCTTTCCAGGTCCAGTACGTCCGGCGCGACCGGCACGTTGCGAAGCGTTGGCTTGACTGATGGGAGTGATCTGAAGAGTGTCCATGCCCATCCGGGGGTTGTAGACCTTGAGCTTGCTGAAACCGCAATCCACCACATACATGATACCATCGACTGTCAGAGACGTCTCAGCGATATTGGTCGCCACGATAACTTTCCGCACACCTGGCGCAGCGCGATCAAAGATCTTGGCCTGCAAGTCTGCCGGCATCTGCGAGTAGATTGGCAGCACACTGAGCTTAGGCGGGTCATTGAGCTGAGCCAGCCTCTCCTCCACCAGCTCGCAAGTGACTTCAATGTCCTCTTGACCAGTCATAAACACTAGGATATCGCCGACAGGCTGGCTGACGTGGATAGCCAGAACCTGTCGCACGGCGCTATCCACATAGTCCTCGCAAGGAGACCGAGAGTACTGGATGTCGACGGGGAACGTCCTTCCGGGGATGAAGAACTCTGGCGCTCCGCCGTAGAATCGAGCAAATCGTTCCGCATTCATGGTAGCCGAAGTCACGATCAGCTTCAAATCTCGTCGTCGAGCAAGGACCTTCTTGATCAAGCCCATCAGCACATCAGTATTCAGCGCACGCTCGTGAGCCTCGTCCATGATAATGCAGCTGTACTGATCAAGATCAGGATTCGTCAATGATTCTCTTAGCAGCACACCATCGGTCATGTACTTGATCTGAGTCTCCTTGCTGGTGCAGTCTTCGAAACGGATCGCATAGCCGACCTTGCCACCTAGAGGAACCTCCATCTCTTCACTGACACGCTTCGCAACAGACATAGCAGCGACACGTCGTGGTTGCGTACAGCCGATCAAGCCATTTTTAGCATAGCCATCTTCATACAAGAACTGCGTAAGCTGCGTCGTCTTACCAGAACCTGTCTGACCGACCACGATGATGACTTGATTATCTCGTACCACTCTCAATAGCTCTTCTCGCACTGCGAAAGCGGGTAGATACTCTCGCTGCTCTCTCAAGCTTTTCGTCCGGGAAAAGTCTGATTGTCCCTTGTCCTGTTTCTTCATGTGCTCTGCAAACTTGCTGCCCTTGTTCTTGCCTTCATCCTCGCCTTTCGCGGCCGGCGCAGCTGAGTCTGTGTCTTCTTCCTTCACACCCATGATGTTTCCCAGTGCAGTGTTGGCTGTAGATGTCGCTTCTTGGGCCTGCTTCTGTCTTTCCTTCTGCTGCCGTCGCTCCTTCACAACCTTGCTGCCTTTCCGCGAGAACACTGCCATGTCACTTTGCGGATCACGTACAGCACTCACCGGCTCCAGCTGTTTCGTGAAGACCGTCTTACCATCCAGGAAGGGCGGCTTCAGATCATGCACAAGCAAATGGACTCTCGTTTCCTCGTCGTCCTCACCAAAGTCCATGCCCATGTCTCTCGTTTGCGCGACGCTACTGGCCAGCATACGATTGGTTTCCCACGCGTCATTGTCCTTTTGTCGCTGCAAGAACTTGGGATTGACCTTAGACCTCAACGCCAGCTTCTTCTCCAGCAGCTCCTGCTCACGTATGCGATCGGCATAGGTTGTGTCTTCCGTCCCACCAAACGGATTGTGCGAGTCGTCGCCCAGCACTGCTCCCTCCTCGCCATAGTTGTACCAGTCGCGATCGAGTGCGGCCGAGTCCTCGTTGTTTACGCCAGTCTCCGACCCTTCGAACTTGTCCCGCGGCGGAGTGCCCTCACCACGATATGCCCGCGGCGTCGCATCGCCATTCCTCGCACTATATGATCCGTCATTGCGATCTCGCCGTCGCTCTTGTCGCTCGCGTCGCGGCTTGATGCTGAGGTGGTCCGAGTCGCCGTCGTCGATTCTGCGTCGCTTTGCGCTACTTTCGCTAGCCATGATGTATGCTCAGTAGAAGACGATCGTGTGACTCACCTTCAACACATGTCGCTGGCATATTGCAGGTGGTGGAAGGGAGCAAAAAAATTATCGATACAGTCGCGAGCATGACTCGTGAGAATTTGACCGAAGCCTCAAACAATATTTGATGAAGCTTTCCATCGGCTGTGAGAGCATTTCTACACGTTCAACACTAGATGCGAAGTATGCTGCGCTCAGCGCTCTCGATCATAAGCCAACGGAGTGGGATCATTCAGCGCTATACATTACCCAGTCCATCATCATCGACAGTCCAAGATCCGAAATGAGTATCAAAATCTACCATCGCCAAGAGCCTTACACCACCCAATGCAATGCAACATTCGTTATTGCCTCTTCGTAACACCAGGAGGAGTTGACCGCATTCGAAATGCCTTATCTGTAAAGAGCGTTAGCACATCAGTTAATATGCATCTCGGCATCGCAGCATGCAATGCTTTTCTCATTCGCTCACCCTGATTTCGCACTTTGTACACCATGTCCACAACTACATCAATCTCATTAACAGCAGCCCCATTAAAGTTCTTCCGCACGGCCAATGCCAATTGATCCTTCGGCACCCGTCTCTTCTCTTTTTTCCGAGCCATCGTGGGCGACTGTCGTCCAATGCCAGGATTCGTCAAGAGTGCTTGTCGATAAGGCGTTGTAAAGGCGGCCGGCGTCGAGAGGTTGTGCGAGACTCGATAAGTGTTGAGAAGTTTCAATGATTCCTTCTGCCAATTGATCTGGAGTTGACTAGTCAGAACAGTGCTTTAAACCGAGCTGACGGTTGTACTACTCACTCCTTGCCCTTGACCCGGTGCAACCACTGCACCGTTGTCCGTCGAAATCAAAGCCAGCTCCCTGAGGCTACTGCTTCCCACACCATTCTGATGCGACTGCGCACCATTCTTCATGCTTCTAGCATGGGCTGCCGCTGCAATTTGTCTTTCTCTTACTGTCGAGGCACTCGCCTTCGCGTCCGAGGATTTCGCTGGAGGCATTTCCGCGAGCTTCGAGAGCTTGATGAAGGGCTATCTTCCGCTCTTCCTTGAGCTTATTGTTGGCAGTATGGGCTTTTCAATCATTGCGAACCGTGTGGTGCAATGGTTGTAGTATGCAGATCATTCGTCGCCGCGGCACAGTGAGGTCTGCTCTCGCACGCTTCTCCTCAGACACGCGACTGAGCTCGGCTTACTATGCTATGCAATATTCCGCGCCATGCTGCCGGGGGTGGGTCCGTGGATTAGCCGTCCCGCGTTCCTCATAGTAAACACGCGTAGAACCTGGGAATAGCGATATTCTGTCCCAATCTCATGAATATTATCGTGTCGTTGATATAACCTCGTCGTCGCCAGTCCCAGGTGTTGTTTGCCTCACATGGCGGCAGGCTCCAAGCGTCGTAGCAGCACTGCTGGGCCATCTTCGAGACCAGCCAAACGCGTTCGACAGCCACCTCGTCCAAAGCCTTATGATAACACACTCCAAGCTCTTGAGCAGTCGCAGTCGCAATCTCGATCGAAGCCCTCGAAGTCGCGGAAAGGCAAAGGACGAGCTCTCACGCCCGTGCCGGAGAATGAGGAGGATGATGATGAAGAAGCGCGTCTTCACGACGACGCCCTAAACCAGTCGATGGGCGCAGGTGGAGGTGCTGAAGATGAGGATGCGGATAACGACGAAGAACAGGAGGTCGAAGAGGCTGAAGACGATGCTGATAACACCGCCGAGACTGAGGTGTTCTCCTTCGGTGTCGCCTTTCGCGTTGTTTTTGGTAAACAGATGCTCGCTGTCAAGTCGTGGCCGGTAGTGAAGAGCGATAGCACTGACTATCTCGTGGTGGACAATTGGAGTGAGTTCTTGAGCCGGTGGTTCAAGTCCATCGACAATAGCGGTCGTCTCTCAGAGGATATCTATAAGGTTATCAACATGCGTATCACCGCCAGCTACGAGCGCTCCGGACTTCGCTCTCTCGTCAATGAGATGTCGAACGACGTACCTGAAGCAGAGGGGGATGTGAGACGCGCCAAACAACAACTGAAGATGTGGTACGAGATGTCGAAGCAGGGCCTCAATATTGATATTGTGGCGACCGTGATCGAGCGCACTGCCGCACCTGCTCGTACACCTGGAAGTCAGCGACGCGCCGCACAGAGGACTGCTACCGATCAGCAGCTGGCACAGATCCGGTCCGGCACGTATGGTACTCAGCGTGGTGCAAAAGATGTTGATGATGATGGATTGTTTGTGAGGCAAGAATCACCGCTCCGCCGCACCGGCATTGAGGTGGATGAAGACGGCCGAATAGTGCCTCAAGTAACAGGCTCGGACGACTTCCTCAACTCGCTCAATAAGCAGTGGCGCTGCGGCAACAAGTACTGCAAGAACTACGGCAACACTTGCTGGTGGACTGGTCCGGATAACCCTCAAGACCACTGCAAGATGTATCCAGAGATAACGCGTCGATGGTGGAAAGCAGCTCGCGCGTATGAGCTGGATAAGAGCAAGCCGCATTGCACACTAATGGATCCAGGCTCTACGTTGACAGCTAAGTTATGGAAAGAGAAGGAGAGGAATAAGACCAACCCATACGCAGCTACAACTTCCAAGCAAGGTGTTGTCGGTGCTACTGTAATCAAGCAGTACTTTGGCTCTCGTAACCACCAGTCTTCGAGTCCACGTGGACGCTCACCTTCACGATCACCGCCGGTGTTGTTCAGCTCTCAACCTGCTACAGAAGAGCCAAGCGTTACTGTCCGAACCTGCTTCGACTGGCTTGTACGTAGTAGTACCTACTGGCTCAACAGACAGACCGATCTTGACAGCATATACGATCTTCTTGTGAACGAGAAGGACTTCGATCTTCAACAGATCTATAACATTAAGCAGGCGGTATGGGTGGACACATACAGCCTGAAGGAGGGACAATATTCGAAGCTACGGCAGGGGATTCAGAAATACCGTCATTCTTCGGCGTACCGGCAGAATGATCGAAGTGAGTAGGAGGGAGATTATCAAAAAGTTTGGGCTGCGTTTCCTCAACACTCCGTGCATATTTTTGAATGGTTGTTGGACGAGGTTGTTGCGACAAGGTGTAGCTATTGATCTGTGCTTTCCATATATCATATATCGTGTTGTGTTGCACCTCACCGTCGCCGTCTCGAAGCTCCGAATCTATGCTAGCTCTATGTCGTCCGAAGCCGAGTCATCCGATTGGGTCGGGAGGAAATCCCAGGACTTTTGCGGGTATGCCGGGATGCTCGGCGGGAACATGTGATCCAAGGGTCCGGAAAATAAGTTGCACACATGCGATTCACAACCACGCATCCGATTCGCACGCGATTTTTTTTGTGATATAGCGCCCATACAGAACTACAAAGATATGTAAAGAAGTGCAGAAGGTGTTGCGTTGTTGTGGAACAATGTCGTGTGAAGCTCTTCGATCGTCCTCTCGGCTAATGTCCGGACCCTGTTTCCGACATATCGATGACAGCGCTCTGCGGGCTAATGATGCCTGGCATTTCCTCACTTCCTTATTCTTCGCTCCATCGACACACACCTACCTATAACCACACTTCCAGAACCACGCGCTCGCATCCACCTGCTCGAAACGCTTCACAGCATCCTTCACGAAGTCGCCAAAGCGATCGTACCCATCCGCCGCCGCGATGTTCTTCTTGATCCACGCCTTCAGCACCCCGAATGACAGCTCGATCGGATTGAAGTCTGGCGAATATGGTGGGAGATATTGCAGGTACACACCAGCCTCTGCGCAGAGCCGTGCGACCGTCTCACTGCGGTGAATCGACGCATTATCCATCACCAGAAAAGAGCCTCTCTCCAACTGCGGCAACACCGTGTGCTCGAGCCACGCTTCGAATATCTCAGCAGTGATACTGCCTTGGAACACGAGCGTCCCCGGTAGATATCCAGCCTACGTTATAGCTGGCAGTACTGACCACCGCACCTCTCTTTTACAAGAGCCTTCTTCAAAACAAGGTGCGCCTATAGGTGTCCAACCAGTCTTGCGCCAACCGGTACGTTCATTCGAAGCGCTCTCATCCACACAGCAGACACGACTCATCGGCATCATCTCCTGCTCACGCTCAAACCAATCGCGTACCTCCTTATTGCGCTCCTTCGCCAGGCGACACGCGACCTTCTTCGACCACTTATGCCGCTTGAGACAACGCGAGATAGTACTCTGGCTCACAACCACTCCGAACTCGTCGTATAGATACCACGCTATTTCATCCTGATACGCAGTCGGCTTGTCCGCGAGGTATTCGAATATGCGTTCCTCGAAGATCGGCAAGAGCGAGCGAGGGCGACCGGCACCACCATTGAGCGTTTTATCGAGGTAGATATGACCGAAGAGGAGGTAGTTGTTACGGTGCTTGTCGATACTGCGTCTAGCGATATTCATAAGCTCTGCAATATATTGGTTACTGTGCGCAGTATCTGCGAATAGTCGTTGGATCTCGTTCTGCTGCCATTGCGGCAACCTAGCAGGCATAGATAACGCCAACAACACCTGGGACTGGCGACAGTAACGATATAACGACGACACGACGATATAGCGATGATAAAGTACTGGATTCCCGGGTTCTACAGCAAGATACTATGGGGCTTGGCAGGACGGTGATACCGCGGCTATGCGGCCCAGCATGGCGCGGAATATTGCATAGCGTAATAATTTAAAAGCGTCATCATGCAGGGTCTCGCCGGCCCGTGCCATGTCGTGTGCCGCGGTTATGGGAGGAGACTCCGGAAAGCTCAACCGTAACGACTGCATATGAACAGGATGACAGTCTTTCTACCACACCATTCGACCATATACGCACTGTCATTGAGATCAGCCGCCAGCAGTATCATGGTAAGGCCTTATCCTTCGCCAACGATGGACTGCTCTCTTGCACACACGGGCTCCTTGCCGGGACTTCTGGCTGTGGCTCTAATTCCTGTACCTCGATGTACAAATGCCATCGCAGATAAGACGTCTTCTTGATCACGTTCGTCCTTTGCTTAGGGTCTAGGAACTCATCGGATCAGCGTCTATTTTGCTGCCCCGTATGTACGATCTGGGGTGGGATACAGTGCCAATTGGACCTCCGAGCTTCATGTTGTCAGCCATTCTGCTACAACTTACCATGAGGTCCTGGTTGATGTCTGCGTCAAGCTCCAGACTTAACCCCCACTTCCTGGTGTTGCCAGCGGCTCCTGGTTCCCGGCTCGATGTAATAAGAGGACACCTTCAGGAGACTGTCTGTCCAATATCCCGCATCGAGGAGTCTCAAGTCCAGCGAGGGGTCTTAACGAAAGATATAGCTGCCGAACTGTCGAAGAGACACATCATTCTCGACCTTCATAGAACGCTCCGAGCAGCTGAGAAGGTGTAAGTAGGATTGAAGCGATCCGCGCGCGAGAGACTTTTGCTTCTCAAGCGAGTGCGATGCGACTGTGTCACTGTTGTGACGACTCAGTATCATTAACCACTGGTATAGCAGCCATCTGTTATGTTGGCTGCCATTCGAGCCGCAGGCCGGCTGCTGCGTGACAGCCGGGGCCCTGACCACGAGAGCACTCACTTCTAGCCACAGGAACGAAGCCTGCACCCCTGTCTTGCACATGCGCGGCTTGTCAGGGTGCCTACTTATATCACTTTTAGCACCATTTATTCCTTCTCCTC
Source organism: Nothopassalora personata (assembly GCA_033816765.1). NCBI lineage: Eukaryota > Fungi > Ascomycota > Dothideomycetes > Mycosphaerellales > Mycosphaerellaceae > Nothopassalora > Nothopassalora personata. The sequence goes on from CM066291.1 coordinate 1,084,531, forward strand.
TTGCTAACTCACTACAACAACACAAAACTTCCTCACATACCAGATCTTCTTTCTGAACCACCACGCAGCCTTCTAGTACTGGCTACTGACTACCACCACCGCCATAGCTGCAGCCAGAAGGGATTCCGCGGTCGCAGGCTATCTTACAGTACACTAGCACCTCAGCAGATGGTCGACCGACGCTTTCGCGAGAAGATCAGTTCGTGTCTCACTGGCCCGCTCGAAGGACACTACTAAAACCCATTGCCGCAGGACAATCGCAGGCAACCATCACTTGAGCAGAGTTTTCCTACTTTACGCTCTGCTTGAGACTTCAGCAAACATTCACAGCTCACAACAATCCTTGAATGACTCATACAAACAACCTCATGGACGGCTATCAGTTCTCAGCCGGCCAATCAGCCTACAGTCACCCGAATATGGCATATCCGGGTGGCTACATGAACCCCCAGTTCAATACAGGCTTCAACGCTAACACGCACATGCCTACTTCTACTTACGATCCTGCAACTCCCAGCTTCCAGCCAAATGGCATGGACATGCAGCGTTACCACGAGCCGCGGACAGTCCCCACTTCGGACGTGCAGAAGATGCAGAAGTACGTCGTGGACATGAATGTATCTCGCATTAGCGACAACGCACGCTTGGAGAAGCTGGCTCGTGGCACCGCGCAGGAGGTCGAAGTGCTTCGCCAGACACTTCAACGTGATCTGCGGATTTTGGAAAGCAGGATCAAGAGCTTGCAAGACGAAGACGCCGAGACCGACTACGGTCTGGTGAATACGCAGACCAAAGCGGATATGAACGTCCTCTCAGCACTCGACCAGAAGCTCAATGGCAACGATTACGAGCTTCTGAGCATCGATCTCTCACCATCAAGGGAGATGCTTGAGCAGTTCAGCCTCCCACGAATCGCCGAGGAGTATCTTGCTAGGGCCGATATCATGGTGGCGGTTGCTTCCGAGCTGCGGAGACAGGCGAACAAGATCAACGGCATCGTGGAAGAACAGGATGCTCATTCTGAGAAGCTGTTCGAAGCACCGCCAACTCCCGGATCGAAGGTGATCGGCTTTGCGTGCTGCGGGACAGCGTATGGCGATGTCAGCGAGCTGTTGATGCATGTGAAGGAGACACATCCTGACACCCCTCAGCCGAGATTGGCTTCTGACGCTGGCTCTCCGAGTACCCCTAATCACGCGCCTGCTCCACGTCTACGCAGCTCAAGATCACGAGCTGTCGAAATCAAGGCACCTGAGAGCAAGATGCAGGCTGAGACCCGAGAGATGCTCACCCGACTCACCGAGAAAATCGGTCTGGGTCACGGAGCTAGAGAGAAAGCTGCAGTAGCAGCCCCAGTCGAATCACAGAGGTCAGCCCGACCTGATGAGGTTCCAGATCAAATTCAAACCCCGGTTCATACTCGGGTCCTGGATCAACCTCGGGCCTTGATTCAGTCTCAGGCAACACTCCAAGCTCAGAGTAGCACCGGATGGGTTCCCTTCGCTGTTACTCGGATGACAGAGCACACCGCAGAAATCCCAGCCAACCTCGTCGCGTTCTCCCGAGACTTCATCCGCGAGTGGTTTGGCGGCGAGGAGTGGTCCTCCGGCTTCTACTTCGTCCCCAAAGCAGGTGCTGATAAGAAGGGAAAGGCGTACTGGCTACTAGATCCAGAGCACGAGCCTCACCTGCCCACAGCGCCAGGAAAGCACGGTGCGAAGCTCAGCGCCTTCTTCAACGAGACCTACACAAAGCGTGGATTTACTCCAGACCCTCACAACTACATGGACTGTCCAGTGTTCATCAAGGAGAAGGAGTCGAATGAGTACCGATACTATGGTCAGTACAGCCAAACCCGCTACTCAGACAAGCTCGACTACGACCACATGATGGACGAAAATGTGGTACCAGAGCACGTGCGTCGCTACTGGGCCAAGCAACTCAGCGACAAGGGCCGCCCACAATGGGTGACCAACTGCTTGATGAACCATTTCTGGCCGCGCCCCACTTACGATGGTCCTACACCGACAGACTCGGCTGTCCAAACCCCTGCCACTTTCGCCACGGCCGAGGACAGTGCCGGTGGAATCAAGCGACGCGTGACCAAGGCGCTGAACTCGTACGCTGACGAGCTGAAGGAGTGGCAGAAGGATGCAGAGATCAAGATGAACCTACTAACCTTCGAGGCAATCTTCGAATCCTTTGCCAAGCCTGACTCGGACACTGAGCCTGGTATGCGACTGTGGTGGGAGTACTTCGAATTTGAGGATTTCGACACCAATCTCTACGAGAATCTCACTAGATTGAGCAAGAGCCCAAGCACTTCGAAGGCTTCTGGCAAGGCCGGCTCGAAGCGCCCCGCGACACCTCCAATCCGCGGCACACGCTCTACAGATCTGAAGGCCGGTGCACTGGACGAGAAGGAGGAGCGAAAGTTGAAGGACTTCATGCCACCAAAGACGCGTCCTGCAACGCCACCAGTTCGCGGAACTCACGAGACTGCACTGAAAGCTGGCACAATCGACACCAGCGCTGTCCAAATCGTCAAGCCAAGCCCACAGACCAGCGACGACGTTACCGCTACCGTAGCCACGCTCCAGAAGGAACCCACCAAGAAGCAGGCCGCAGTCGATTCCAGGGCTCGGAAAGCCGCCCTCGAGCAGAAGCAGCGCGATGCAGCACGCGCTCCGACCCAACCAAGCTATCCGGATTTCAACAACGACGCACCAAAGACCGCTTCTCGCGCCTCTGCCGTTCCAAAGGACGGTCTCAGCAGCCTTGGCACCTGGTTGCTGGACGATGACAAGAAGCCTCAAGTCGCGAAGCCTGAGGTCGAGAAGGAGAACAAGCCTATGCCCACCTGGGGTGGTGGTGGCGACCTCATTGTCGCGAAGCGTTTGAACGAGGACATGAAGAAGGGGGCTTCTGTTCCAGGCAAGGGAAATGCGCCCAAGAAATTTAAGGCATCTCCGCCGCATTTGAGGCAGAAGTAAGTGGATATGCCCTTGGGTGCTGGCTGGTCTTCGAGTGGTTTGGCTATGCTTGTTGAAATCAGGAGATTTTTCACGGGTGAGGACGAGATACGACAGATTAGATACGAGGTCACGACGACATGGAACTTTGTATGATACCTTAGCTTTACGGGAAAGTGGCCTTGAGGTCACGATCTGAGCCTTCATTGAGGCTTGGACTAGGTCCATAGTTATGAAAACGAATGACTGACCTTTCTGACTGGACCTCCCTACCGTGCAATGCATGCTCCTGCCACGAACCAAGCTACTGTTTCCACAATATCGTTGAAGCACTGTCTGTAGCAAATCCTGTTGCCCACCCCCGGGACAACTTTGCATTTTGACCATCCGCATTGGCTCAACGGTGCGGCGCTACATTGTCTCTCCACGAGGCTGAGCGTTACTATAATCAGCTAGTCAAGCGACTCTACAGAGGTCAGGTCCAGATTCTCCTCAGATGACTTGACGCACGCGGTCGGAGACTGTTGAATCAGTGTTGATTCTTTTGCATCCGTGACAGCATCAAAGTATGCATTCATATTTTGCCATTTCATCACCTTCGCTCAAACACTGCCGGTCTCTGATATCACCACCCTTAAGCCCATCCCAACCCCATTCCAGATCGAACGCCGTCTCGCTGTACGCCATGACCATGCTCCTTGTGCTGTACATCTCTCTATATACACTCCACTCATTACGCTACTTTTTCACTCCCCCCATCATGCCTAAAGTCTCAATCCTAATCGTCTTGGACCGAAATACAGCAGTCCGCCGACTCCAGTAAAAGTCAAGCCGACCCACCACAGTCGCTCTGCATTTATCCTCTGCACCACGTCGCGGTGCTTTGCGTCGAAGAGTTGTGGTTTCCAGTTGAGAGGCACCTCGTGCTCAAGGCCTCGCTTCGCTTTGTTTGTTGACTTGGCGCCTCCCGTCGCGGTTGTGGTGGGGTTCAGGGTCGTGGTTGGGAGCATTTGAGGAGGAGACATGACGAGGTACATTGGTGCCATGGGTGAGCCGTCGAATTTGAAGAGGTTTAGGCGGGGGATGTTGTGGTAGGGGTCTTGCAGTTGTTCCCAGGACTGTGCAGTGAGTTAGCCGTCTGTGCTTTAGCCATTTTCGGCTCTGTAGATGCTCACCTTGAACATCTCCGACTGGTTGTAGCGCGTGTAAATGCCGTTGTCATAATCGCAAGGTTTGCTCAGCAGTTGCCGTCCGTCTACCGCAATCGGGGTCAAGATCAGACTGCCGTTCGGATTCTTCTCATACGTTCCATGCTGCCATTGCATGATGCCAGCCGGACATGCTGGATTCTGTGGGTTCGCAATGGCTCGGTAGTATGCCTCCTCGTAGTGCATGTCTTCAGTGAAAGAGTATGAGAAGCCAGTGCGCTCCGGCTCTATCATCTTGTCGTTGAGAGGATCGTAAAAGCCCTGGCCACATGGCATGGTTAGCATTACCACCATCTACGCAACACCCTCTTCCACATACAGGCCCTGTGAGCGTCTTGTTCGATTTAGTCGACCATGTCCCAACGAGTGAGCCTGCGCCCGGGTTCGCTGCTGCCGTTGCTGCCGCATCTGCCGTGACAGATGCTGCTGCCGCTCCACCGCCGGCACCTCCTAACGCGGCTTGCGCATCCGCGTACGACACCAGAGACAAAGCAGCGGCGAGAGAGTGGTAGAGCAGCATCGTCAAGTGTTGCGCTGCACAGCAGCTCTATGTGCGATGTTTCGCTGCTCTGTGAGAAGTGTGTTTCGTGGCGGCAGCGTGTGGTGCCTGGTCGTCTGTTGGGACGGGTGCGGATTCGGATGCGGATCGCGGTCGAGGTGATTGTTCGGTTGTGACGCTCGGCGTGAAAGTCGTTCGGGTGAATGTAAAAGTCGCTATGAAGTATTTATGACATTACGCTAGTAGGGAGAAGTACTGACAGTAGTAGCGACGGTCAAGATGTGGTTGATGATTTCCTCGTTGCCAGCCGTGGTTGAATCTCGGCCATGCACAGATATGGCTCCTGCTCAGCCACCCGCACAAGCGGGCCAACGCTGCAAGGTACTGCCGTCGAGCTACGATGTCGCACATGACATACAGTGCATCTCACCACAACTACACATTACACTGACCACCAAGGTAGGCATGCTAGCGAAGCGCTCTCTCCACCAAGTACGCCTAGACATCTCAACGTCACTTCAATCAATCAACACTTTGGCCACCACATCAAGCGCACGCAACATGGCGACAGCCTCGGAAAAGGAAGCAAAGAAAGCGCTCCGAAAACAAATCAAAGATCGACTATCTCGTCTCAAGGAGGACGACATCTCAACGCAATCAAAACGAGCCCAGGAAACCATCCTGTCCTTACAGCAATACAAAAATGCCAAGCGCGTTGGGATATACCTCTCAATGCCCAAGTCCGAAGCCCAGACAGACCTCCTGATCAGAAGTGCCTTCAGGGAGAGTAAGATAGTCTTCGTGCCGTATTTGCACAGTGTCCCAGCGGAGTCTGGCGGCAGGAAGCGGAAGACTATGGATATGCTCCGGCTGAACTCTCTGGAAGAGTATGAAACGCTCGAGCACGACTCCTGGGGCATTCCAAGTCTGGCAGCGCAGGGTGTTGAGTCTCGGGAGAATGCTATTGGTGGCGTAGGTGTGGACTCTGACGGAAACGAGAGCGGAGGTCTGGATTTGATTGTGGTCCCTGGGGTCGCCTTTGATGGTCAAGGCGCGAGGACTGGGCACGGTGCTGGATTTTATGATGCGTTTTTGAGTAGATTCTGTGAGGGCGGCAAGAGGACCAAGCCGTATTTGGGTGTGCATCATTTCCTGTGAAGTGAAGTGTCTCTGCTGACGTCTTTACAGTCGGCTTGTGCCTTGCAGAGCAGTTGCTCGAACCTGGACAGATCGTGATGCAGGAGCATGACTGGAAAATGGATGCCGTGGCAGTGGGAGATGATAGCCTGCACATTACACAATGATGCTTTGGACTGCTCGGCGCGTGACTTTGAGATACCCAATGAGCATTTGATGACTACAGTGCAGTGCATTTTGTGTCTACTTACTTTCGTCGTGTCGTGTCGTGCCTTGCTTGCCCTCTGCTCGCTTCACGATATGCCGCTCTTGATAATGCCGTTCGTGTTGGCCTCGCAATCGGGGCGCCCTTGTGCCAGACGTGCCTCTGTACGAGCGCCGCGCGCTGACTCATCCTTGTCTTTATTGCTGAAGCACTCTGGCTAGCGCTTCCTTCATTGGCGCAGATGCCATAATCTTCGTAGTCGTGTTCTTCATCTTGTTTATGTCAAGCTCTGGATAAGGCAGACGTTGTCTCCCTTGAGCAGTATTTGACCTATTACCCAGTCAATAAGCCTCTTCCCAGCTATAACCCTCCTTCTCCGTCTCATGGTACTCACCCAACTCTCTCCTCTGACCCTTCACATCTTCCTCCGTCTGTCCCTTGGCCGGCTGCTTGACCTCGACCGCATCGTCAATCACCAAGTTCATGAACTCATCGAAGCCGCGAATCTTGCCCTCAATTCGAATTCCTAGCTGCTCGTAGAGCCAGACCTGAACTGTGTTGTGTTGCTGCAGGAGCTTGAAGATGAAGTTGATGGGTGGGAGCAAGACCTTGCGCTGGCCGCCTTGTCGTCCTGACATTGTGAAGATGTGGTGGTCGGGTCGCGTGCTTCAGATGATGCGCGGCGGTGTAGAAGTCGGGGAAGAAGTCTCGTGGATTGCGGAGTCTGTGATATGGTGTGCGACTCGAATGGCGGCGCAATTGAATGGGTTAGGCGTGGTCGTGGTGGTGAAGTGACTCGTGGTTTGGAATTGATGGCTCTTTCGATCAAAGTTCATGATGCGGCCCCTGCTCACGGCTTCACATGAGCCAGAAAGTTACGGCGGGGCTGCCCTTTTGTTTAGGCATTGCTAACTTGACAACTGCACAAAGCCACACACCTTGCCCACACCGCTGCCTTTGCCCACTCACTGCACAATCACAGCACGAGAGTATTGCTAACAGGAGATGATCAGCGGCACAACACACCAACCGCGCACACACTAGCAACTGCACCCAAGATGGCGACCGCGGCCACAGTGAATGGGTCACAGCAGGCCTTTGCGCCGGTGCTCTCGGCGCTCGCGACCATGTCTAGTAACGTGGACCGCTCACAGAAGAGCCAGGCACACACTTTCCTCGAGCGCTTCCAGAAGTCCGCCGAGGCCTGGACATCCACATTCGCGATTCTGCAGTCGGCAGACTCCACAGACGAGGCGAAGCTCTTCGCCGCGACGACGTTGAAGGGAAAGGTAAGGTAAGGCGGGTGAGAGATGTTGAGCGGGGCGATTCTGACTTACATGGCTTCAACAGATAGTCTTCGACTTTCACCAGCTAACGCGCGAGTCATGGCCGCAACTACGAGAGACGCTCCTCCAAGTTGTTGCATCTTACGCCAAAGGCCCGAAGCCGATCCGAACACAGCTCTGCGTCTGTCTGGCCAACCTCGCTATACTCATGCTCGACTGGAAGAATGTGCTGCAGACAGTAGTCTCGACCTTGGGCAGCGACCAGGCCGGCATCTCTTGCGTCCTCGAATTCCTGCATGTGCTTCCAGAGGAGGTGACGGAGGGGCGAAAGATCAATTTGGCAGAAGATGAGCTGAGAGAGCGTCAAGAGGAGTTGCTGGAGCAGAATGGCCAACACGTCTTGCGTCTGCTCACGCAGTACGCCCAGTCAACGCCAGACGCACCGAACAACCCACAACTCTTGGAGTGTATCACATCGTGGATTCGGGAGGTACCTCTGAACGACATTGTCAACTCGCCGCTCATGGATGTCGTAATGGCTGCCAGTCAATCAGACACTTCCTTCGACGCCGCTGTTGAAACACTTTGCGCCATCTTCAAGGAGACGAGAGAGGTCGACGAGAACCTAAACACAATCAAGGCATTGTTCCCGAGACTTGCTGCACTCAAACCACGGATAGCAGTAGTTGCTGAGGAAGAGGACTGGGAGACTTTCAAGGGCATTACACGAATCTTTGCAGAAGCTGGAGAGGCTTGGGTCATCCTGGCAGCGAGACAGCCAGGCGACTTCCGAGGGCTCGTGGAAGCTGTACTCGAGTGCTGCATGCGAGACAAGGACCGAGAAGCTGTTTCTCTTACCTTCAACTTCTGGTACGAGCTCAAGCAGTACATCACGCTGGACCGATACATGGAGGCTCGCCTGCAGTACGTCGACATCTACTCGAGCCTGGTCGACATCATGATCCATCATCTCCAATACCCAGTACCCGAGAACGGCAACGATTCCGATCTCTTCGATGGCGACCGAGAAGCAGAAGACAGATTCCGCGAGTTCAGACACCAGCTGGGAGATGTGCTTAAGGATTGCTGCGAAGTCATTGGTGTGACAGAGTGCTTGCAGAAGAGTTTCGTGAAGATTGAGCAGTGGGTCAGCCAGTATGGACCTCAAGCCAGCGATGGCAAAGTACCCAACTGGCAAGCACTCGAAGCGCCGCTCTTTAGCATGCGAGCTATGGGTCGTCAAGTCCCACCAGACGAGAACATCATGCTACCGCGACTCATTCCCCTGCTCGTTCAGATTCCAGATCAGGAGAAGGTCCGCTTCCAAGCTGTGATGGCTCTCGGTCGATACACAGAATGGACTGCGCAACATCCGGACATCCTACAGGATCAACTCAACTTCATTCTTGCCGCATTCACACACCCTTCGAAGGAAGTTGTCCGAGCAGCTGCACTTAGCTTCAAGTTCTTCTGCAATGACTGTGCCGAGCTGCTGAAGGGTTATATGCCACAGCTGCAGTCATTCTACGAGAAGAATCTGGATAGCCTTCCCTCATCAAGCCAAGAAGAGACCACTGAAGGTGTCGCGTCGGTACTAACGAAGCAGCCACTCGATACACTCTACGACTCGATGAAGCTTTGCTGCGATCCAATACTAAAGCGATTGATGGTAATGGCGAACAACGCCACGGAGAAGGAGCAGAAGCTTGCCATTGCCGATCACTTGAACCTCATCACAATTATCATTCAATGGGTCACGCCCTGGGTCGAGCCTTCACAGCCACATCCAGCAGTGAAGTACTGCCAGGAGATCTTTCCCACTCTGGCCACTATCTGCGAGGCTTTCATCAACTTCGTCCCGATTGTCGAGCGTGTCTGCAGATGCTGGCGGTATATGGTACTGTCATATCGCATCCACGCTGCACCTCTTCTACCTCAACTGGCCGAGAAGCTCTCCTCCGGGTTCAGCACCAGCAGACAGGGCTGTTTCTTGTGGGCCACTGACAGTGTGGTGCGGGAGTTCTCAGATGTCTCCGACTACGTTTCGCGTGAAACGACCGACAGCATATACGCCTTCTACGAGCAGCAGGCGACTACATTCCTGCGAGCTCTCAACGATCTGGCGCCCGAGGACCTTCCCGATGTGATTGAGGACTTCTTCCGGCTGACGACAGACGTGCTGCTCTATCATCCCAGCAAGCTTGTCGCATCCGCACTGATGTCGCCGATTCTGTCCGCCGCCTCAACGTCACTCACGCTGCTGAAAGAAGAGCCGCTGATAGCCACCTTACATTTCCTCCGCGACTTCCTTTCCTATGGTGGCGAGGAGATGCCTTCACCTTCATTCGATGCCAACGACGGCACCTACAGTCTTCGTGCCAACCCGCCTCAGATTCGCGATACCGTGAAGAGCCTCATCATGGCCGAGGGCGAGACACTCGTGCAGCGAAGTATGACTGGTATGATGTACACTTTCCCTCAAGACTGCTTCCCGGATGCGTCAGGAGTCCTCCTCGGACTATTCCAGATGATACCCAATGAGGTGGCCCAATGGACCGCGAAGACAGTGCAGATGCTGCCAGCAGGTAGCATTGCACCACAAGAGTCGGAGAGGCTGTTACGGAACATTCAACAGCGGATCGACGCCAAAGAGATCAGGAAGATCAGGAGTCTACTGCAGGACTTCACAAACAGCTATCGCAGACGCAATGTTGCGCCACGAGAGGGACTGGGCCGGTTAGAGGCGACGAAGTTCAGATTTGCGGGTTGATGCGGGATGAAAAGAGGGAGTTGACAGCGAAGAAGAGACACGAACTATGGGTCTCAGGAGAGGTCTTGTGTCTTTCGAAGGGACGAGGAATCGTTTGCAACAGAAAGATGGGAAAAGGTCTGCGTTTGAGCGATACCAGGGCATCAGGGCCTGAGCGGAGGGCAACTTGAAGCATACCTATGGGTTCATGCCGACTATGTAGATTCAAACAGCGATACATTATCGAAATGCAGCAATGCTGTCTATTGCACAGCATACATACCACTGGCATCACCTGATGTGGCGGTGTGCATGACGCTTTTATATTGCTCTCGACTGGACGACAGCGGCTGCTGCTTGGTCTGTGGTAATGCGTCGTGACTTTCGAGGCGACTCGCTGCGAAAGCATTTCTGTCGACTGTAATCATCGGCGCTCTGGGGTGGACCACTCTGCAGCTGGCATGGTATCCCTTGCTGGTATCGGCGATGGGGAGGGACCGGTAGCGACAGCTAGGGCCAGATCTGTGGCGATCGTAACCGACAGAATGGCATCATCGAGACCAATACTGTGCCTGTTGAACCCTGGCATCACAGTCGAGGTCCACGCGGCATAAAGTCGAGATTGCCCGAGGCCTACTGTACTGGTCTCGCCCCACGCAGATCAAAGCACCCAAAACAACCTCTGGGATTCTTTTTTGTTTAGAGCGACAGCGACTTTGTTGTAGGCACAAGGCAAGTCTCGAATCGACCGGTCGATAGAGCTGGCCTTTGCGAACAATCTGCACCCAACAACAGGCTTTTGCTGTGACATCCCTGTAGTATTGTGTTTATGGTACTGTATGCTCATCATAGTAGCACTGGGTGGTTTGATTCGTGTGGAGCGAGCTGGTGCATATGGCGTGCTTCGCTCATGGCCCCCTTGGCACGCTGGTGTGCGCTTCTGTACGGACGAGGCATCCGTGCGGTACGCCGAGAGCCTGGTTCGATCGTCTAGATCCGATTTGCAGATCGCGCTCGATGCTGGCTTTCCTTTTGCCGCTGGGCCTGTAATCGTTATGCGCCTTGGGGCGTATTGACTGCCAGAGTAGTGAGAGCCGCGGCTCGACGCGATGTTTTCTACTGAAGCATGCCAGCTCATTTGGCATGAACGAGCATCTGTTCGTATAGATCATCCGGAATCTTTCGTGCAAAGTTGACCGTATACTCGATGACTTTGCGTGCTCTCAACGGCTTGAAGTCTGGCTTGGGTCTAGATAAGACGGTCAGTAACGTCTTCGGATTTGGGAGTGGTTTGGTATACGCACGTGTTGCTAGTGAGGAGTGAGTCCCGCATCAGTACTAGCTGGGAGACGATGCAGAGCAAGTTGATGTGTGGCCCGTACGCGAAGAGAAAGTCCCACAGGTGGAGGACTTCAGGCAGCGGTGGCGTGCAGGCACACAATGTCAGAACGCTCGGAAATGCGTAAATCTCTGCTTTCATGCCCTTTGCCGCAAGATGTGATGCCAGCTTCGGATCGACAATGGCCAGGATCTGGTCCACGAGAGCTAAGCCTTTGTGCACACCTTCCATACTGCCACGTACGTAGCCGGGGCACTCATTCTCGATGCAGCGCACGAACGCGGCATATGCTTGCGCCTCACTCCGCGCGGCGTACAAGAATGGTGCAGCCATGACATTCATGCCTTGCACGTAGCCTACGTGGCTGGTGACGTTGTCGCCTGCGTCGGAATCTTCTGTGCCTGTGACCGAGCCTCGCGTATGGCGAGTACTGGCAGACGCCGGCGATCGGAACATGGTGTCTGATCCATCGAGGCTCTGCGGCACGCCGAGCGTAGGAGGTGACATCCAGCCATTGATGCGTGCTTCGTCCGCTTCGTGCAGCTTCCATGCAACGGCATTGAGTACACGAGTCAGACTATTCTCAGTGACACGTCGGCGGAAGAGTGGATCAGTAGTCATGGTCCGAAAGGTGTCGTTTCTGATCTTGGCATATGCTGGCGATGCGCCTGCCTCGACCAGGTCTAGGTAGGTCTTTGTCGGCAGCGGTGGGACATTCAGAAGTATCAGCCAGACATAGATGCGCAACTCGGACTGGGTGAAGGTTAGTCAAACGGTGTCCGCCGTCGTCTAACCATATGACTTGCCATGCCGTCGCTGTTAGACGGAATACCATCGAGTAGCACGATCCGTCTCAACTCGTCCAGCCCAGCAATCTGGTCGCCATTGAGCGGCCCGTGCTGGAGTAAAGTGTCTATCTGGGCCATAACACGTGCAGGATACGTGATTAGGTGTTTTGATTAGAATGTCAACACATGGGAGACTGGTGTCATGGACGCTTTGCGAGATTTGGGTTATGTTGCCAGGCCAAGCTGTGCACGGACGATACGAAAACGTGGCCAAATGCAACTAGGTCTCACGCTTGCCATTGCTGAAGAATGATCGTCAAGCTTTCAGAGATGTTGAAGTCAAAGCAGACCACATCATTATGTACTAACTTATTACACGTCGCCAGTCTGGACCTGCGAACAAGTGCAGCAGTGGTGATGTGTCGGCGACGGGACGCGTAATAAAATAGCGTCGGGGCTAGTTCTGCGATAGGAACGCCACTGCGAACCTCGACCTCAAGCTGTATCTCAACGACACGCTCACCAGACACAATGTTTCAGCCCAGGATCGAGGCTACCGAGATGCTCGTCGACGAGAAGCCCGAGAAAGTCTTCTTTCATCAGAAATGCTTCGGCGCAGGAGCAGCGTGGCGACGGAGGCAAAACAAAAACAAAGAAAAGCTGCTGCTGGACGTCGCGAATTGCCGCGTTCGTGACAACAAAAGGCGACGCGACAGAATACACCCACGGTCCCACGTCCAAAGGCTGTAAGCACGCCTTCCGGAGCATCGTTCATAGGTCACAGAGCATCTCGTCGTACCGAGCCCGAGCAGACATTTCCGGACCCTTGATGTTAGCTCGGATGATGTGCTAGGGGCTAAACTTACCTCAGTCGCTCGACATAATCTGTCAAACCAGAGCCCGGCGACGACCCACGGAGTTGTGTAATGATTTGGATGAGGATGAGCTTGCTTGTGCTGGGCTCCTTCTATGAGCCTTCTGTGCATTTTTCCGCACGAACCATTCGTGATCATGCTTCTCACTGATACTTCAAAATCCTGGTGCTTCGACCGGCCATATTCTGGACACACCTATCGACGTCCCGCACAGTGGGTAGCGGGCAATTCCTATCATTATCGTCATCGCTTCAGCCGCACAGAGTCAACACTTGCCATCCTGCGAGTCGCAACTTGAGGCTACCATCAGGAAACCTAGGCGAGGCGCATATTGGGCGTCTGGATTTGCTTTTCGAGGCTGTCGTGATTTCCCGCCCGGGGATCGCTGCCATCGACCGACGCCCAGCCGTCCTCTGCTCCCACCTGCCATACCACAGGCCAATTACCTCCTTGCCTAGGCCCTCTTGGATCCTGCACTGCTCTGCATATCGCGGATGGCTTTACTTTAGCGCCAATTCGTCACGGGCGGTCATCCTGCCTCGCTCCCACTGGAATTTCTGAGTGCTCAGCACATATAAAACTCTAAGACCTGCAAGAGAAAGCCTCAAGCTTTGCCAATTCTGCCCCGTCAGCATTATGGCGTCAACAAGCACCAAGGTCGGCCATGGCCTGGCAAGGGTGCTTGGCATCAAACTGGACTATCGCAATGAGACTGGAGCACCGAAACTGAGCCGTGGCGAGTCTGTATTCTCGGTCGACAGCTCGGACAGCTATGTCGAAGAGGAGCCTACTGTCATGGACTGGGTCCGAGAGGTTGTTCCTGATGGAGCTGCCGTCCTTCGATACTTCCGCAATCTCTTCCCATTCACGCACTGGATCATGAGATACAACCTGCAATGGCTATACGGAGATCTTGTTGCTGGGATCACGGTTGGCGCAGTCGTCGTGCCACAGAGTATGGCATACGCAAAGCTCGCCGAACTGCCCGTTGAGTTTGGTCTTTACTCCTCCTTCATGGGTGTCCTCATCTACTGGTTCTTCGCTACCTCGAAAGATATCACCATTGGCGTAAGTTATGTCCTACCCGAACGCGCATACAACGAACTGACGTACACTGTAGCCTGTGGCTGTGATGTCCACCATCGTTGGCAACATTGTCCTAAAGGTTCAGAAGGAAGACCCGGACTTAGCCCCGGAGGTCGTTGCATCCGCCCTCGCGATCATTGTTGGAGCCATCGTTTGCTTCATCGGTCTCATACGTCTGGGCTGGCTGGTCGAGTTGATCTCGCTCACTGCAATCTCTGCCTTCATGACTGGATCCGCAATCAACATCGCTGTTGGCCAAGTACCAAACCTGATGGGCTTGTCCAGCGTCAACAACCGTGCTTCGACTTACCTGGTGGTTATCAACTCGCTGAAGCATCTGGGAGAATCGAAGCTGGACGCAGCATTGGGTCTGACGGCACTGACGATGTTGTACCTGATCCGCTTCACCTTCAACCAGCTCGCCACGCGACAGCCCCACAGGAAGAAGTTGTGGTTCTTCTTCAACACGCTTCGCACAGCGTTCGTGATCCTGCTCTACACGCTGATCAGCTACCTAATTAACCGACATCTACCAAACCACAGCTCGGCATCTGCTAAGAAGTCGCCCGTCAAGATTCTTGGACATGTCCCGAGAGGTTTCAAGCACGCTGGTGTACCCACCGTGACAAGCCACATCATCAGCTTGTTCGCGAGCAAGATCCCAGTCTCGGTCATTGTGCTTCTCATCGAGCACATCTCGATCTCGAAGTCCTTCGGCAGAGTCAACAACTACACGATTGATCCATCGCAAGAGTTGGTCGCTATTGGAGTTTCCAACCTCCTTGGACCATTTTTAGGTAAGTCAGAAGGCATCATCGGTCCAAGACCTGTGCGTGGCGCCTCTAGCTCAGTAGCGGTTGCCGAGATGTGGTGGCGATGTGCTCGAGCGTAGCTAATGTCCTTCTGCTTAGGTGCATACCCGGCTACTGGCTCCTTCTCTAGAACCGCAATCAAGTCCAAGGCTGGTGTCCGTACGCCGTTTGCTGGTGTCATCACTGCTCTCGTGGTATTGCTCGCGCTCTACGCCCTTCCCGCGGTGTTCTTCTACATCCCGAACTCAGCACTCAGTGCAGTCATTATCCACGCAGTCGGCGATCTGATCACACCACCAAACACCGTCTACCAGTTCTGGCGGGTCTCACCACTCGAGGTGATTATCTTCTTCGCCGGTGTCATCGTGACCGTCTTCAGTAGCATCGATAACGGCGTCTACGTCACGATCTCGTCCCCGATGGCACTTCTGCTTTTCAGAGTGTTCAAGGCTCAAGGACGTTTCCTCGGCCGCGTCAAGGTGCACTCCGTTATTGGCGATCATCTCATCGAGGGTGAAGACAACAAGGCTGGCACAGTCAGACTGGGTCAGGATAGCGACCCAGACAAGTCAGCGAGAAACATCTTCTTGCCAATCGAGCACGGAGATGGATCTAATCCCAACATTCGTGCCCAACATCCATACCCTGGCATCTTCATATACAGGTTCTCAGAAGGATTCAACTACCCCAACGCGAATCACTACCTTGATTACATGGTACACAGAATATTCGAAGAGACGCAACGCACCAATCAGTACAGTTACGCACGACCAGGCGACAGACCTTGGAACGACCCAGGTCCAAAGCCAGGCAAGGAAGCCGTTGCAGATGACCACCGACCAACCCTCAAAGCCATCATCCTCGATTTCTCCTCTGTCAACAATGTCGATCTTACCTCGGTGCAGAATCTCATCGACGTACGCAACCAGCTCGACCGCTATGCCGCACCCGAACGTGTACAATGGCACTTTGCCTGCATCAACAATCGTTGGACGAAACGAGCTCTCGCCGCTGCTGGCTTTGGATATCCTGTCAATGATGATGGCGACTATTCTCGGTGGAAGCCGATATTCAGTGTAGCTGAAATGGGTGGCAACTGGAGCCCCGCTGCTGCTGCAGCAGAGGAGGAAAACAGAGAGCTACAAAACCAACAGAAGGACGTTGAGACTGGCCAGAGGGAGGTTGACAGCATCAACCAATCTGAAGCCAGCTCATCCAGCGAAATCGACAGGCAGCTCCAGAAGTCGAAAGCGTATGGCCAGAGCAACGTGAAGGTCGCAGTCGTCCAGGGCTTGAACAGACCATTCTTCCACATTGACCTGACCAGTGCATTGCAGTCAGCGATCCTCAATTTGGGAGGTCAGGCACCGAAGGTGCAGTCATGATGTACAAAAAGCATCTTTTTTGACGTCGGATGCAGCGGATATTTGACGGCCATACTTTGCACTTACAAGCGATGCATACAATCATACCAACAGGCGATCTACCAGCACAATTGAACCAGTCTATCACTCCGTACACTCCAATTCCTTTTCGTCTCACTCAGCCACAGCAGTCTTGCCTCGTGACTTGGCTTGACGAGAGCGGGGAAGCCTCCTCGATCCTCCCGATGGTTCTCTCGTGTACACCACCACCACATTCCAGGGATACCACGACTCATTTCAATAGTGTGAAGTCATTGTGTCCCTTATTCATACCGTCGTCTTATGACGCTGATCGCGCACATCACTGTAGAACATAATCGAAGTCTTTATTACTCCATGAAACTCCTCGAGGCATTTCCGTCGTGATCCGGCCAGTAGAACTATACCGACTGCCAGAAGGGCCGCATCCAGCAGATATGGACAGCAGCAATGAAACACCAATCTCTCCGGTGACCGCATCGAGTTCTGGACCGCAGCTCACGCTATCTACAGCTTCCATCAACAAAGAACCGGTTGAGCTCGACAGCACCGAGCTATCGCCAGAGATGGGCAGGAGGCTGTCAGAAGCAGCGGCGCTTGAAGAACTGCATGCGAAACACGGTCTGAATCCTGAAGAGCGCAAGGTGTGCTATGATCTGTGTTGGCAAGCGGAACTGTACTGAATACATCTCAGCGGAGGTCTGAATTACGTGCAGAGCTCGGGAACCAGCGCAAGTCCGACCCGGCTGTTATTGGCAATATCCCAGAAGACCCTTCTTCGACGGAATTCGAGAGTACTGAAGCTGCTGAGCACAGGCAACCGAAGGCGACCTCGGGCTCAAGCAAAGCATAGTCGTCAGGTGTGGCGTTAGGCTCGCCGCGTCTCAGCGCAGCACGATGCGTTCAATGCCATTGCAAGAACTCGCTGTACATTTCATGGCTTTGTCGAGATGACTGCTGTCGATGGAGTCGCGTATTGCAGCCGCTTGGAATCCTGATGTGCCTACAGCGATAATTCCTACCTCCCGTCCATCGCCACGTTGCTCAAGACTGATAACGTTGCAGCACTACAGTAGGTAGCCGTCCAAAGGCTTGCCGCCTACTTGCAACCAATCTTGGGAATCTTCTCGAATGAATGGTCCATCTGGAATTCACCTTGACTCGGCGTGCATACACGTTTAGAATGTGTGGAACGAACGCACGTCTGGCGCCCGGATCGATCCTCGTCTCGTAGCATCCTTTGTTGAAGGTGACCTCCAGCCTTCCATTCTGCCCGCAATCAGCTTGGGGCCTGTCTATGTTAGCCTTCCTTTGTTCCCGTACCTGAGATATAGCAATTCTGCCACGCCTCCTTATGCAGATCTTGGACAGCAGCCATGTACATCGAGCCAAGGCCGCTATCGACCTACCAGCCCACGCCGGGCTGGAGCATACCGCCACTCTCGCCAGGAAAGCTCAAACAACCGCCGATTCGCAGCGCTGCTCCTTCCTCCAGCTCGTCTGACCCCCGGGTTCGGACGCCACAACAACGACCACAATTCCTAGGCTCAGGTTCGTCATCGTCTTCATTGAGTGGACTCGAGCAAACGGTGCCTTCTTTCCAGAGCTTCATAAAACGCACGCCTTCTTTGGACGCGGACAAGCCGCTGCCTCCAACACCATCGCTAGCAGCTAAACGGTCCGAAGGATCTCTCATTGACTCCTACTTCCGACGTTCATCGAGTATCTACAGCCGCACGCCTAGCCAATGGGACAAAGAACTGCTTCCTGCGTGGCAGACAGACGAAGCGCCAGAAGAGGACCCACCGCTTCTTCTGCAGCCGATCGCATACAGTGTCAGTACGCCAGACTTGACTCACAAAGACGATGCGCCTCTTCTGCTCGAGCCGCGGGTATTCTCGCCACTTATCATCAGTCCTTCGCCTACCGTCAGCACATTCACAGTGGATCGTGTGGAGTCTGAACCGCTGCAAGGCCCCTCACCGAACGCCATGCCATCGACGCTTTCGCACCAAAGCCTGATGATGCAGAAGCGGCCGAAGGGCGAGATGATATCTTTAGAGAAAGCGAAGCAGGCGATGAAGGCGCCAGGGGCAGTACCATTACTACCCGAGGAGTTGCGGGCACAAGCTCTCAAGAAGACGAGATCTCATGGCCAAATCCGGGAAGTCCGTCTTGATAGCAGAGATATTTTCGCTGCCGGGGGGAAGGGGCCTCAGCCACCTCCCATGGCGACTCTGGTTGATCCGCAAGGACGGAAACGGACACTTTTGACACCATCCGCTGAGGTTGTAACACCAGCTGGAGAAAATCCGTTCCTGGATATTGAGACCGGATCTGCCAAGCCCACAGTGCCCTATGCCAAAGCTTTCCACGTTGGTAATGGACCAGTCAGAAACATGACACCACCCGTAGCCCATGCGAGAACAGTCTCGAGAGAGTACGTGGGGCTGTTCCCACAAGACAATGACAGTGATGAACCAAGAGGACGTAGGAAGGAACGGAGACCTAGTCGCGATGCAGGTCAAGCAGACACATTGGCACATGCATATCATTCTATGCTCGCGCAACAGCAGACCCGACAGGCATCGCAGTCGTCAGGGTACAGTTCAGATGACAGCGTGAGGACGCGTATGAAGATGATACCCCAGCCGCTGTTTCAACGCAAGCGGGTTCCTGGGTCGAGGCGGCCTGGCGGTCCCTCGGGTAGTCAATCCTCACTCTCGGTGCCAGGCAGCGATAGGCGAGGAGATAGCGATAGCAGCGCTTCTTCAAGCAAGAGATCAACGGGCTTTCATCTTCATTTATCGCCGCCAACATCGACTCGCGCCAGTAGCATGACAGGCATGATTCCCATTTCGCCACCCGATGATCATAACCCGAGGCAGAGTCAACCTCCGCCCATTGTTACGAATGTTCCCGGACAGAAGAAGACCAGAGCACTCAAGCTGCCTCAGTCTAAGTCTCGCAATAAAAGCCACGAAGCTTTCTACCCACGATTCTTGCGGAACAGGAGTTCAAAGAAAGAAGAGCAGAAGAAAGCAGAAGACTTAAAGCAAGCCATGCAGGCAGGAAAACCACTACTGGCTGCAGACATCGTTGCCCTGAAGCTCAAAACGCCAGAGTCCACTCCAAACACTTCGCCTCTGGCTAACAGTCCATCGCTTGCACGCACGACTAGCAGTGGCAATGCGTCGGATAGGAGCAAAATCCCGATATGGGAGCGTGTTGCAAAGAATGTAGCCAAAGGTCACAGTCGATCATCAAACAGATCGCAAAGTTCCGCGCTACAAATGAGCCCAGGCGCGTTTGCTCCGTCATCAGGTTCGCCCCTCTTCCCGAACCCTGTAATACCTACAACACCCTATCTCGGCTGGACTGAGTCCACCGAGAACCGCTTCGACGAGGCTCATACTCCCACGCATTCACCAACCAGATCGAATCTCAAATACGGCATTGGACCGCCGAAGCCGCTAGATGACACTAGGAATGGCCTTGCCGAGTCGGAGAGCTCCAGTTTTACGAGACCGACGCTCATCGCCAATGTTCTGGATAGCTGGAGGGAGAACAAAGCGCAGAAGAGGAGGGAGGATTTGAAGCGGATGATCAAGGTTGTGGGACCGGCAGAGGTGGCGCCCGATCAGAAGGTGAGCGAGGAGGAGAAGGAGAGCTGGAGTCGGCCTGTGCTGGGGTTTCAGAGGAAGTTGGGTGAATTTGGGTGGGTGTAATGGCATGTGGGACCTTGGTGGGGGTTAGAGCATGGTAAGGTAGGACCATCATCCTTGTCGGCTAGCTTTGCATGTGAAGAAAGCTTCAGTAATGCTATGAGTTTCTGCGTTTTGCTGGCTTTCTTTGTCTTCGCACTACCAGAGCAACGCCGCAGCAGGCGCAAGATTGACACGCAAAAAACGCTCGCTAGCACCATTCCACCTAGCGGTACAGAACAGCATGTCCGTCAACTCTAACAACGAAGGCCCATGGGGTGTTTGGCGAGTACCGCCGGCAGTCGACGCCATCCACAACGGTGTGCAGAGGTGAGGGTAACCTATGCCTGTTGCGCTGGTCAAGCTACTGATAAGTTGCGTCCAGACATCGTACATTTGAGGCGACAAGGAGTATGAGTACACAAACTCATCCTCTTCCTGCACTCGGAGGTCTTGTACAAGATGAGCACAGACGAAGTCCTCCGAGGACTGATCAAGAAGGATCACCACGTATGAGACAGGAAGAGGACCACAGCCGCGTCAGCCACGGGTATGGTTGGCGTGATGACGAGCATCCTGGTGCAGGCCAGATGCTGACCAGTCTACCGCCAAGCTGGCCAACGCCTCTAAAACTGGTAGATAGAAAGTCTCGCCGGCTTTCCATGAGTGCGGCTCGACAGGACGACTCTATAGTATGTACGGCATCGAGGGAGCAGAGGCCGGATCAGAATGATGACATATGTAATCCAAAGTGAATGAGAGCTTGCATGAGCTTTCTGCGGTCGCTCGTTCACATGGGAGAAAGATATCTAAGCAAACAAGACTCTTCTCATCCAGTCCTCCACTTTCATCTTGAAAAGTCTACCACGCATACACACGAAAGACCACCACCAACCATGTCGACAAGACCATCCACACCAGTATCACACGCTGATACCATCATAAACTAAACGTACATCAGCACCGAAGCACCTGTCCAGGGCATGAAGAAGTGAGCTAACACTACTCGACAATAAAAATCGTGCGACACGCCAACACAACCTGCCAGACTCCTCCAAGATGGTCGTAGCGACCTCTCCGACTTCACCTTAGTGGCCGCCAGCGGCGGGAAAGAATGGAAAGTCCACAACGTAGTACCCTTCATGCCCTCAGACGCGCAGTACCTGTACAACTTGAGCTCAAACGAGAACTTCCCAGAGCACAAGCCCAGATTCGCGCAGAGCTCCAAGACCTCAACGGCCAACCACTCGAGCAGCAATACATCGATGCGCGGGTCCAATCCCTCCACCGTCAAGACCTGCCGCGTCCATCCATGAATTGCCCAGCTCGGAAGGGCTCGAAAGCAGTGTTTGCAGGGAGCACAGGCCCGAGCCCGGAAGCGATCAAGATCGCGTTTGAGGACGACGACAACGAGAAACAACAAACCGGTTACCGGGAGCCGCATTGTCCAGCCTCTTGGACGAACAACAGTGGCCAGGCCTTGAGCAAGCAAGCAAGCAAGCCGCCTCCATCAACAACTTCGAGAAAAGCAATCGAGCGGAAGTGGGGTTGATCAACTGCGACAATCATCCAGACGACAGGCATCGACTTGCTCTCATCGCCGTGGCCTGCCTGCATGCATGGCTGAGATGTACGACATGCCACCACTCAAGGCGATGGCCGTCTCTCTCTGATCGATCGAGGACTGTGCCGTCTGCGACGTGCCGAGCAAGCTTGAGACCGTCGTTCATCGACAAGGTCTGCGGCGCAGCAGAGGCAGTGCCCGATGCAGTCGGCCAAAATGTTGTCGGAGTCGCAGCCAGAAGCATGGGGAAGCTTCACAGGTTGGAGCCAGATGGAGTGGAGTGCGGTAGCATCATCCAGACTTCGCGTTGGATGGGTTTCAAGATGGTGGTCGAGCGCGAGCATGCGAAGCTTGAGCGTGGGAAGCAGAAGGCGATGCGTTGACATGATAGGTGGGGTGCTAACCATCGTGTCGACGATGATGGTTGGGCATCAGACTAATGTTTGCCATGGTCCCCAGTACGTGCATTGCATACCTGTGATGTCTGCACCTGAGTCTGAGGTGTACTTCGGCACAGCGGGCAGAAGTCGAACAGCAGGTTGGTGAAATGGATGACATGAGGGCGGGCGAAGAGAGCCCAGAAGATTCAGCAATCACCGATAGATTGAACTCATGCTGCAGAAGGTATCATAAGAAAGACGCATCCAATCGAATCATCATCAGAACTCATCAGGTCATTCCCATCTCTCCCTGTGACTTTACTCCTTCTTGCCAATGTGCAGCTTGTCCTTGATCTTGTCAGTGAACTTCTGCTTTTCCTCGCCACCACCAGAAGAAGCCTGTTGACCTGGACCACCAGTCGCGCCGCCAGTGTTGGCAGCGGTGTTGTTCGCGGTCTCGCCTATCGCGGTGTCAGCAAACATCTCCTTTCCGGCTTCGCGCTCTCTCTCAGACTTACCAGTTGGCTGACCGTCCTTGCTCGCAATCCCGGCCTCACTCGCTCTCTTCTCCGGTAGATCTGGCACAACAGCGCTCTCACCCCAGTGTTTATCTCCTAGCTTCTGGCCACCAGCAGTCGGGATAGCCTCCCTGTTCTCAAGGGAACTGCGCTTCTGGCTGGGCTTTGACTCCTCGTGCTGAGGTGGCTTGTGCTGCTTCTCTCCTGACGTCTCCGTATCTGGGAGGTTCTTGTTCTCGGTGTCATCACGAGCGCTGTTCTGGGTGTTCTCGTATTCTACGCCACCAGCGGCGGCGTGGTGTGGTGGGGCGTCATCGGAGCCTGTTGTGTTGGTCATGTTAGCTGTGGTGCTTGGGGCGTTGGGGTCTGTGTGTGCGGCTGCTGATTGCCCGGCGATCGCTCCTGTGTTCGCGCTGGTGCTGGTGTCCGTGGCAGTACTGTCACTGCCGGTTGTCGTGCTGTTGTCTCCTCTGAAACGGTTCAAGGTACTTTCGGTTACGCCAGCTGAGCTGCTCTCCGTGGCAGTGGATCTGGTTCGATCTGGAAGGTCAACGATCTGGCCGTGAGACGAAGAGGCAAGCACGCCTCCCGCAACAGCTCCTGCAGCGCCGGTAGCAATGGCAGCCTCAGTCGCTGCCGCTGGTCCAGCGGTGCCCGCATTCCTCGCATCAACATCGGCAGCCTCACGCTCTGGCTCTACGCTCGTGCTGCCGAGACCGAGGTATCCAAGCACAGTACCTACGACGCCCTTTTGACCCTCTTGCCCCGACTCCTGGACGGGACTCTCAATGTGCGCGGTGCTGCTCACACCTCCAGCGTCCTTTCCAATGCCAGCGGTAGCATCGTCGGCGCCAGGGTTGCTCGCAGGCGGCTGGGCGGGTGCTATGCGCTCTGCAGTGGAGGAGACGCCAGTCGTACCTGTCTGTCGCTCATTAAGGACTTTGTCCTTGATGTGCTCAATGCCGTCCTGGTGGACAGCGTTGCCGCTGACATCTGGAGGAAGAACATGGGTGCTTAGCCATGACTCGCGAACAGACAAGCGTTGCCAGTGACGGCTTGGCAACGGCGGAGAGGCACTTCACTTACTTTGCGCGTTGCCGTCAACGATTTCGGCCATCTTGTCTGTTGTGAAGTTTGCTGTCTGATACGCAACGGTACTCTCCTCTTTTTGAAAAGTCCGTTCCCAAGAGATTCGAGATACAGAAGTGATGTCAAGTCTCAGGTCCCGATCAGGGTGTTTCCAGCCTTAAAGCACAAATCCTTTTCCTTTCGGGGAGTCGGTACTGCTTCGTATGTCACTGCGATCCACTGCAGCTCCACTGACTCAAGGGCGTGCGGGAGGAATAAGCACGTCTTTATACAGCAGCCACGTAGCTTTGAGAGACGTCCGACTCAGTAGCGATGAGGCACTGACTGCGGAGGCTTGAAAGGAATACTGCTCACGAGAGCACCTACGTCAATGGGCAGCACTCGTCTAGCCGCCTGTCCCGCCATTTGCGCCTTTCACCAACAACAGCCTGGATCCTCGCCGTTCGGGACTGAGCGACGATGGCGTTTGCTGGTCGTTGCCGAAGGACGTACGCGGCTAACAGCAGGATTCATCATGCGTTGCAACATGAGCAGCTCTGCAAGCTACGTCACTCAGGGACCCACAACTTGGCCACCCACTTCTCACCTGGCTTGGTCGACAAAAGCATGAATGCTTGGTCTTGTTCAACTGGCCGTGTTGATTAGGAACACGTTGGCTTCAGCCCAAGGCGCTGAGCTGTAAGATGCCGATTCGGCTATCATAGCTCAGATAGCTCGCGGAGCATGATTGCGACTTTACCTTGGGCTGCAGTGGGATGTCGCAAGTCGAAGCACCACATAAGTCCCTGGACCTCCCATTGACGGGATCCTGCTATAGCCGCAGCTACAGTGGCACAGCAACACCAGCCGCCGCACCAATACGTGTCAGGATGGAGCTGAGGGCACGATGCCTTCGCCACGCTGCGACATCTTAGGCGCCGATCAATATGCAAGGTCACTGTGTCTGGGGAAGAATGGAAGCATCTCACACCGAGCACTCCCGAAGCCACATGTGACAAGCAATGCCGAGCCACATCTACGCCATCGCGTGCGAGGGCTGTGGACGTGGCATAACATTTTGCATGACATTCGAATATCGACTGGCTTGATATACGACCACGCAATAGGTGACATCTAGACCAACATGCATTGAAACGTGCGCGAGAGACATCGAACCATGTTCGTCGAGACCTGCTTCCTTGTCGACTCTCGGTAGATAAGCTATACAGCTCTTCCCACTATATTCACAGCACCAAGTACACATTCACAGGCTTCGCCAGCGCCATGCGTATCCCTATCCACTCCTCCATGCATCTGAGTACAACAACCCCTCAGTTTGCACCTAAAAGCCCAGAGCCGTCAAGGCCAAGTCCTCTCGCTGTGCTCCATGCTGTGAGCCAATGATAGAAATTATGCCCGCCGCCCTGAGTTTGACATCCAGGTAAATACCCATGCAAGCGATCGGCCGTTACGTTCCGTAGCAGGAATTGAAAATATACATTAGCTGCGCGGCAGCAGCAGCTTTTCTCTCATAATCGAGCGGTCGCCTGCCCAGCGCCCAGCGGAGATGTCAATTGTAAAGTATGAAACAGAACAGAAAGCGTAGTCGATCAGGTAGGCAGCGAAGGCGGCTTTTCCTTCTTGGATCTGCCCCATATACTCCTGGATCGTTGGCGTCCAGCGGGCTTGTCGTCTTTGCGAGATTCGCGTTCTTCGGTTTTCTCGGACTTGGAGTGGGATGTGCCGGGACGCTTCTTTGGGGTGTCTGGCGCTTTGGGTTGTGATTCGGTGTCGTCTTGGTACTTCTCCTTGTAGATCCTGCGAGAGGTCAGTGGATGTTTTGCTGGGGAAACCTGCAGGTACATACCAACTGTTACCAGCCATTGAGTAACCCATCTTCTCAGCCTTTCTGTACAATGAAGCGGCCTTCTTGTAGTCCTTCTTGACACCCACACCCTCTGTGTAGCAGTAGCCGGCTTCCGCCAGAGCATCTGCATCGCCCCAGCTACCGGCGATCTCAAAGCAGCGCACAGCCAGCGCCTTGTCCTTGGGGCAACCCCAGCCGTGTCTAGCACTGGTGCCAAGCTCGTAGATGGCAAGAGCAAACTGAGCCTTACGCTTCTTGCGCTCAGCGAGATCGAGAGTCTTGAGTCCTTCCTCGGCATCGGCGACGTCTAGACCAGTGATGTCAATAGCCTTGCGAAGCCATCGAACGCCCTCTTCAGGGTTCTCGCGCATGCCCCAGCCGTGCCTACAAGCCATTGCATACAAGAGCATACCTGTCGGGACGCCAGCCATTGCAGCCAGTCGCAGGTGATATGTTGACTTGTTCGTCTCACCAGATTCATGACACGCAATGCCGATCTCGAGGTGTTCTTCAGGTGACAGGTCAGCTGATGGAGACTTCTTGTGCAAAGGTAGCGCCCTGACGGTACGATCTGTGCTGGTCGTCTTCACAGACGGCGAAGAGCGATGCGTCGCCTCTTGCTTCGCTTCTTGCTTCGCTTTATCCAACGCACGCGAATCCACAGACTGGCTTCTAACCTCGCTGGGTGCCGAAGCCAGCGTACGACCAAGACGAGAGACATCGGAAGTCTCAGCGCGGAGGTCTGCTTGTGCCTTGGCGGCTGTTTCACGTGCCTTCTCGCGAGCTTGCTCTAGTGCAGGACTGTCAGAATGGGTTCGGTCATGCTGCACAGGACGGGAGGGACCATGTTCCATGTCCCACTTGAACTGCTTTTGAATCCAGGAGTCCCGGAAGGCTTTTGAGCCTTGGGCAATATGTCTCCCACGAGGAAGTGCATACTTGGCATAGATGTACGAACCTGAATCATCATCTTTCGTGCCATCAGAGCTAGATGGCTCGTGCTCGAGCAGCGCAGGTGTATGAATGTCTTGGAAGGAGCCGTCCTGAGTACCATCATGATCATCGGCAGAAGCTTGTCGGGAAAGCGGTGACTTTGATGAGTGCTCTGTACTGCTGCTTGCGCCAGATGCCTGCCTCACTGGCAAATTCGGCCGGCGGTCAAGTGATGGACGTCCCTCAAATGAAGGCCTTGCGTCGAAAGAGGGCCGGCTGCCAGAGCTGCTCATCGGTCGCGAGAAGTTAGAGAAGTTTGGCGTCGGGCGTTGTAATGGCTGAGTGCCGTTCATGGAGTACTCCGAAGTCATAGAAGGTGATCTGTGGACCGGATGCATCCACGGCGAGAACGGAGATTGCGGCCTCGAGACGCTACTGCTGCCCGAGAACTTACGGGACGAAGACATTGCATGCGATCCTGTTGTCGACGCGCCGTCTTCATCGCCACTGTCGGGCGGCACAGAACGAATGCTCTGGAAGCTGCGCTGTGATCTGGGCCAGCGCGGCGATTGCGGTACAGCCAGCCCGCGTTCTGATGTCTGGGTGTTTGAGCGATGCGACCGTGGCGAATCGATGGTCATGGTCCGTGGATGGGACGAAATCGTGTCAATGCTGTTTGTAAGGCTCGGGTAGTCGCTTGGAGAGGGTGCCTGCACATTGACGAACGTCGAGTCTACTGGTTCTGGCGAAGACGCTCTTGCCGCTGAGATGCCAAAGTAGTCTGCTGCTGCCTTTGCTGGTTGTTGCGGTGTAGCAGCGCGGTTCTCGAGCGCGTCGAAGAACGGCGTTGGCACTGGTGGCTCATCTTCCTCTGCCTCTGTCGCGGTGCTGAATCTGGGATAGTAGCTCACCGGCCTCTCGTTCATCGGTCTCTGGTCTGTAGGGATTGTTTCGGGCAGCTTGCCATGCGATGACCCGGGCATTGAGTCTTCCTCGCCCTCGACCAAGTCCGTCATCTTGCTCTCCCCGCTCATGCCTCTGAAGTAGCCTGGTCTGTTCGAGATCTCCTTCTGCACCATCATGGGCGGTAGTCTGCTCATCCTCCTGCCATTCTCCTGCTGCTCCTTGAACTTCCTCTGCAGCGCCCGCGACTGCATTGCGAAGGCATCGAGTGGTGACAGTGCGGGGGGGATTTCACCCGCGCGGGGCGATGGCAGGTCTCTGTGCGCGAACATCTTGGGCGGCTCAAATGCGTCTGAGCGGTGCTGGTCCAGGGTCAGATCGGCGGGTCGCGGACCCATTGTGTGTTATGTATGGCAGTGCTGCTGATATCGACGCCTCACACCTCGCCAACGCTGCATGTAGTCGTACGAGGTGTCCGAAAACGCTGCGATCTCGGGGTCGCGGGATGGCTCGCCTCTCGTCAGACAGGGTGGTGCAGTGCTGGCGGATCGTCGGAGGGTTGTGGGAACAACAATCAGGTCCAGAGCAATCAATGGCGGGTGGTGATGGGCGCATCTGATGCTGAGGATGAGAGTGATTTGAACGAGCGGACGGCGTGCACTGCCACCGGTGGTCGTCGCGGGCTGCTGAACGTGGGCCAGAGCTAAGAGGCAGAGGTCGTGAAGGGTCGGTTGTTGCAAGGACATGCACAACGAAACAAGCGCCATCCGATCAGGGGTGGCCGAAGCTGCTTGGCGACACGGGCGAATCACACGCTGCCATCCTCCAGCCTCTCCGCCGTCTTCTGCTGTGTGATTCTAGCGGGAGATTTGGTGTCAATGTCGATGACGCCGTGTGACTGCTGTGCCGTGTGAATGGCCGCCACGCATCTTCACGCATCTTCATCACGCATCTTGCGAATATTGGCCACTGCCGACGCCTGCCTTTCTTCGCCCTTCACACTTCGTAGCACTCGTACTGTACAGTAGTCAGGTTTTAGCCGTTGAGCTCTGGGGATTGCCACTCTATTTCGAGCAGAACCCTGTCTCTGCATGCTGCAGGTACTCTACTACTGTACAGAGGCACCACACCAGACGCGTGATGCCGGGGATCAGTGAAGGGTCCGGATGTCGCACATACAGTACGTTTCCCCTCATCATCGCAGACCATACAGCGTGGATTGCCCGAAGAGGTCATGGCAGTCATCAGCTTGATTTACTACTGATCCTGATAACACGATCAGGGTGGAGCGATGCGAGAATGCGATAGTCGCGAGCAACCTCCTTCGCTCGCCAAATGCGTGCGATGAACGTTATTCGCACACCTGATATGTCGCCGAGAGACCCCGAGCACCCATGATACAGGGTTTATACAGTATCCCTAAGTCCAGGGCAAAATCCGAGTTCTCGGAGGGCAGCAACGACGATATAGGCGTAATATCATCGAGGCAACGACGTAGCCGACCCCAAGGGAGCCCTATAGAGTAGAGTGCACTGGGCCTTCACTAATAGTCTCAACGACCGTCGTCGACATGCGACCAACCTCTTGCGAGGATGCGTGTCTTACTCGTACTAAATTGCTCGTAAAGGTTCGCACGCGCGATTATGCGTACGACAAACGTTTTTCGCTCACACCATTGAACATGATATGTCGGCACGTCGGGTCTTGCAGCTATATGCAGTCCGGCCAGCACGAAAGCATTTGAAAATTGAACACGGCACACGTTTGCGCAGACTCTAGATTCGGTCGATCCGGACATCTCGGCCTCAACCTTGGAGCTGTAACGAAGATCAAGCCCTGGGAGCGTTTCGTCCTCGTCGCAGCACATCCTGCACTCGCCGAATCTCCCGGCACGCGCCACAGTCAGCATCATGACAACTACCGACAGTAGGCAGTTTCAGTCACAGTCCAGATCATAGCGTGCTTAGCACAAGTGATACTGCACTGCACGCTGGAGTCAAAGGCTGTGCCGTCTGCCAGAACAATGAAGTGGGCTAAAAAATCAACATTCACCCTGGACATAACAAGAAGCCCTAGGATATGCAGAAGTTGGCGAGGATTCGGTGCTCAAAGTAGCAGCTAATGGCCGTCATACCTGCGAGCTTCACTCCCCACCTCCCCACCGGACGTCACTGCTGAGCAATCGTCACATTGGGCTTCAGCGGACTCGCATCGAGCAGTCACGTATAAAACCCGACATAAGCAGCATACGCTCACTATCGGGCATCGTCTTAAGCTCAAAATCGACTGAACTGCCAGACCAACCAATCCTCGAACCAGTCCAACAAGATGGCGAGCTCCCGCAGCTTCGACGACAGGCCACACACCTTCAACCCAGAAGGCGTGCCCAAACCACCTGCAACTTACAACCAAGCCTGCGTAACCCCAATCCTCCACAACAGCAAGCTCATCACCCTCGCAGGCCAAACCGGCATCACACCAGAGACTGGGAAAGTGGCATCACTGTCCATCCCCGAGCAAGCCAAGCAAGCATACAAGAGTGTTCACTTGGCGTTGAGAGCAGCTGGCGGGCATCCTCGCGATATTATACATGTGCGACATTACATTGTGACCAAAACGGGTGACCCTGAGGTGGACAAGGTTGAGGTGGTGGAGCGTGGGTGGGGCGAGCACTGGATGGAATTTATGGATCGTGAGGCGCATGGCCATAGACCGCCAGATACTGTGCTGGGAGTTGCGAGCTTGGCGTTGAAGGATTTGTTGTATGAGGTTGAGGTGTGGGCTTTGGTGCATGGGTAATCAGGGCAGGAGGGTGAGAGAGCCGAGGTCAAACAACAGAGCATCGAGAACTATTCTAATGGTCGAGGCTGAGTCCGCATGAACACTTTCTAACCAACGCATGTCTCACTACCTCCTCGCCTTCACACGATATCATGAATTGATCATTGTATTATTTCCACCATCTTCACCTGACGAGGATGGAGGACAATCTCTCTCAATTACCTGCAACCTATCAACATGCTCTCCAGTATGCGCCTGATGGAGCAGACCTCATGGCCATGTCGTCTGCCCAGCTTACCCACCAACACGTCATCGAGGACTTCCAACCCCATGTAGACAGTACTGACATAACCTGCCCTATAAACTGACAATTACGTCCGCCAGCCAGCCCCCGAACTCAATCTTCCTCTAGAACTCGTCGAGACCTGGTTACTGCTGCGCGTATATTTCTCGCGTCCTAGCTCGGGCGTGTACAGCAGCTGCCCCGATCCATTCTGGGCACCCAGGGGTAAGGAGGCTCTGGCTCTTAAGCTGTGCTGCGACGCACATATCGCCCGTACAGTCTTCGCCGGATCTTCGCTGAGCACTGTTACAATCTGATGGGCGCGATGATGAGCTTCTCATATCGCCGCTTTGCGGAAGCGCATTACTCGATGACGATCGTGGAGCAATGGTAAGGCGGAGATTCCAGAAATTCGGAGGGAGCGCGAGAAGTTCGATGCAAAACGGAGGAAAGGGGCAACCTAGGGGAGTGACAAAAGTGGGTGGTTGCAGTATCACGTGACTTGATGTACGAAGGGCTTTGCGCCTATATCGACCGCTGCTGACGAGCATGAGCCAATGTTCAGAGACTATTGGCGGCAGAAACATGCCGCCATGCAAGCCAAAGCCTCTTCCGCAATAGGTCGTCTGATCTTATTGATTTGAGATGTGTCATGGTCTAATGATTGCATACAGCATACACATACGCGTTGGCCGCGTCTATGCGACTCCCTTGCTTGTCTTCCGTCCTGCGCGAAAGATACTGAACGGCTAGGACTTCTCACCAACGACCACCTCCTCCTCGTAACCGACCGACTTCTTGCGCATAGCCACGTCCTCGATATCTGCCAAGCTGGACTTGCGGTGGTCGCCATCAATATCTTGCACCTCCTGGAAGGACACGGTGGGCACAAAGCCGGTAGACTTCCAGGCATGTGGGACCTTGGCGTAGAGCTCGTCGACTTGTTCGAGGGAGAGACCTTGATGATGTTAGTGACGACTTGCGTATATCGTATTTGGTAAGCTTACCCTTAGTCTCATAGATCATGCCCCAGACGAAGAAGATACAAATAAAGCAAAAGCCACCCCAGATGAAGAACACCTTGCTCTGAAGGTTGGCGTTTCCTGGCCCACTATCGACCATGTATGGCGTGGCGTAAGCAATAGCCCAGTTCAACAACCAGTTGCTCGCGGTCGTCATCGACAGCGACTTGGCTCGGACCTTCAATGGGAAGATCTCACCCGTCACAACCCAAGCGACAGGTCCCCATGAGCACGCGAAGAAGAAGATGTAGATGCAGACGAAGGCGATGAGGGCCTTCTGAGCTGACTCGTTGGCGGTGCCGGCTCCTGTGCCAACACCACCGACAATGAACTGGCAGACGGCCATGCCGATGGCGCCGAACAGCAGAAGATAGCGGCGACCCCAGGCTTCGACAAGGTAGAGTCCCGGGAAGGTAGAGCCGACATTGACGGCCGCGGTGATCATGCTGACGACGAACGAGTCGGTGATGCCTGAGTTCTTGAAGAAGGAGGTGCCATCTACAGGTGAGATATGTCAGTCTAACTGTCTCAAGGGCAAGCAGAAGCCACCGTCGTAAGACGGCATTTGAACGGGATCTTGCTCACAGTAGAAAATGAAGTTAACCCCAGTAAGTTGTTGCAGCGCCTGGAGTAGGCAACCAGTTGCCAGACGCTTTCCGAGATTGCCCTTGAAGCAGTCCAAGTATGTGGCTTTGCCGAGTGAGAGCTCATACTCGTGGTTGGCGATGATCTCTCCCATCTCCTCCACCAGTGAAGGGTGGTCGATGTCCAGGCGGCGAAGTGTAGCGAGAGACTTGGCTGCCTTTTCTGGCTTGCTACGCTTGATCCACATACGGGGTGTCTCGGGAAGGACAAGCATTCCACCCATGAGAATGATGGACCAGGCAAATTGCACAGCGATTGGGATGCGGTATGATCCACTGTCGTTGCGATCTTTCGTGGCGTTGTCGACGACGGAAGCGAGAAGTAGACCAATGGTGATAGCAAGCTGGTACGCGCCAACGATTGTTCCTTATCAAAGAGTGAGCAGATTTCTAGCAACAGGGGGAAGAGCCATGCTTTCGTGCCCGAGCAAGCAATGTCTTTCAGCACTCCCCTCGGAGCTCTGCTGAGGTGCCATGCTGTCGTTGTCTAGGACAGCTTAGCCCGCTCGAGACGTCGCTCGCTCAGACATGACGGTATGTACTCCCTGCATTTACTTACCACGAATCCACTTGGGCGCAGTCTCAGACTGGTAGAGAGGAATCGATGCACTGATCATACCGACACCATAGCCGGCGAAGAAGCGACCAGCCACGAAGAGTGGGATTCTAGTCGCGGCGATTTGAAGAATCACACCCACGATGAAGACCAAGTTCGACAGGATCAACCCAAGACGACGACCAAAGAAATCGCATGTTGGCGCGGCAGTCAAGGCTCCGAAGAAGGTTCCAGCGCTAAGGAGGGAGACGATCTCGGATTTCTGGGAGGCGGTTATAGCAGGTCCTCCGGTCTCTGGATTGATGTGACCGGTAGAGAATGTCTTGAGCCAGTATGGCATTGCCAAGATGCCGCTAATCGTACCGGTGTCATATCCATACAAAACACCTTCCCCAGGTGTAAGCGTCTGGTCACGGCAATAGCAGGCGGAACATACCTCCAAAAGCCACGAACAGGCCGACGAGAATGGCCGGCCATGCTTTGCCGGGCGTTCCAGGCGGAGGCCTGATGGTGACAGGCATGAGGAAAAGTATTCAATGCCGTCACCCAAATGACGGTCGTGCGAAAGTTGACCTGAGGTTGGAAGTGATGTCGTGAGGAGGACGAGATGAGGCGAAAACCTTGACCGGCAAGCATCGACTTTATGTGCTTACCCCCGTCGAAGGACCGTTGCAACGGTATGGTGCACCCACAGAGGGGTCCCCAAAGTCTTCGGTAGGCAAGCTTCCTAGCTCTATGCTCTAAAGCAACTAAAAGGCGCCGTGTTAAGCAATACTGTAATAGGTGAAGCTTGTCGGAGGTGGCATACAGTTTGGAACGCCGCTCCTGCTCTTGCCCTCACACGGTCGTATCCCGCCGAGCAGCTCGCTTAATAGGCGCACATGAAGCACCATGTCCTTGCTAGATCGCACGCGACATGCTTGCACAGCGGCACTTCTGATCTGAGCGTGCCGTCCTCTTGCTCTGCAGCAAATACAGTCCAGTGCACGAATTTTGCAACACCTGTATTCACGCTTTACTATCTCAGGCTATCGTTTGGAGAGCGTCCGCAATGCGCTGTAATGGCCAGTGAGCGTATTTGTATAGTGCCCATATCTGGCCCTTCTTGAATTTAGTAAAGGCGCGCCTACGAGCTATACAGAGAGATGGTTGATAAGGTTGTTAATATTTTAGAGGGATGGCAACAACAAGTGATAGCCTGATACGGTGAAGCGTGAATACAGGGGTTGCAAAATTCTTGCACTGGACTGTAGCTGAGGCCCTGTCCATTTGCCCCCCACCCCCTCTTGTTGGCCGCCCTCCCCCTAGCTTTACATCAAGTTCTAATCAAGGATTTTCAAGTTGCAACTCGCTTTTAAGAGCCAGGGGCCGCTCGTACGTCGCTCCCGGCCGAAAACATAGGGTTGAGGGTTTCGAGGTGCAGTATAGAGTGTTTGGGCCCATCAAATTGATCGGTATCTGTTGGGAGGAAGGCGGCGAACTGGGGGGAGGGGCCCGCCGGAAGGACTTGCTCCGAAGTTTTAGCGGGAGAGTTTTCGGATGCAAAACGCACCTTTTCGCTGGGTTCTTGCTGCCGATCGGCGCTGCGCTGCTCGCAGCAGTTTGACCTAGGGCCCAAGTCCGTGCACTAAGTAGAGCAACAGGGCACTTATCCTCGAGATAGCGATTGCCTTTCTTTACCTACCTCGCAAGCGCTTGCCATCTGCTGCCCTCATAGTAAAAGGCACGG
Organism: Nothopassalora personata; assembly: GCA_033816765.1. Lineage (NCBI taxonomy): Eukaryota > Fungi > Ascomycota > Dothideomycetes > Mycosphaerellales > Mycosphaerellaceae > Nothopassalora > Nothopassalora personata. Next base: position 1,118,842 of record CM066291.1, read on the forward strand.
CCTAGCCAAAGCACTCGCCCTCCACGCCCTTAGAGACGCAGATATGTAGAGAGTCGATATGCGCGAAATTATAGTTATAGCTATGGGCCTACTAGCACGCCCTAGCCGAAAAAGTTGGCTAGTAAGACAGGGCAGTGGGGCACCAGTGAGACCTCAATTTTTAATCTTGTATTCACCTCATATTGACTGCCGACACTGCAAGTGCATGGAGCTCGATGGAAAATGAGGGTTTCGCCGAAGCAGCTGATCAGATAAACGAGGATCAAGATCGAGAGCTCTCATCCGTCCAGTGGTTGATTGGTCGGAAGCGCCACTACTTTCACCATGCCGTGCGTGCAGCTGCTCATGCACTGGGGCTGGGAAGATCGGCTCCGTTGGCAATTCAATTCGTGAGCATACCTTGTAGAATTATAGAAGGCCCAAGTATTATGTTTTCAAGTTCACCACCTGGTTCAATATTGCGTGATTTTGGTGATCGACCTCTGCAGCTGGGTTCGTCCGCCAAATTCCCTCAGCAGGCTCAGACTCGCTGCTGGAATTGCTTGAGGGTGCGGGCAGGGCAGAGCGGGCACTAGGCATTGAGCCAATCATAGCGAGCCGACGCTAATTCGCGCAAGGCTCTCTCCACTGCTCCAGAGGGGGTCACCCCATTGCCTAACCAATACCGAAGGTAACCGCCAGACGCCGACCCGCTGGCGCCAGAGATGTGCCATCATATGACGGCGGATCTTGCTCCGAGGCATGCCTCCGTAGCAAAAGCGCTTTCCTGCCACGTTGATACGACGAGATGACTGATCACCGTGGAAGATTTGACCATCAGAAAGCCCTGCCAAAGATGCATTGACCGGAGTCATCTGGGCGACAGTGAAATCGACTGGACAGCAACTTCTAGAGTCGTACTGTTTGTATCGTTGCTGTGACCAAATAGTCGAAGATTTAGCACCAAGACCGAAGGGAAAGAAGCAGTGCAGTAAACAGCTGTACATACCAGTCGACAAATTTCCAGCTAGCCTTGTACTCAGAGTGTCTCTGTGCCAGGAACGGCGATAGCAGAAGTGGTTATACCAAATTACGGGGGAGACATTGTCCGGTCACCTAGCTGCGTTGCGCAGCATCATCTGCCAGATTATGCAGTGATACTGGAGATCTTTGCATTGGAGGCTTGAACAAGACAAGAGCAGCATCTTGGGGCACGTTAATGTTTAGATCGTCCGCTTTTCATAGATATGCGGCTACAAAGAATAACGTAGTCTGCTTTGGTTTCCAGCACGCGAGGGCCTGATTTCTGTTATCTTGTCATGGGGCATAAATTCACTATGGATCTTCATTTCACAGGCCAGTGCTGCAATGACAGAGTGTCAGACATTGAATGTCATTGACTTTTGCTGCCTGAATATTGAGCTCTGTACCCGCTGGCGATCATGGGCATTGCAGGAAGGTAGGGCTGTGGAAATCGTCCAAGACGATCGGAGCACGATCATGTTGCCCAGCCTCTCATTGCTCAATAGGTGACATTTTCTGCCTTCTTGACAGGCAAAAGCACAAGTCATATCGTTTTGGTTGAGCGTTTAAGATAATGTGAGTAGATTGATGTATTGAGAAGGATCTACGAGAATGCGAAGAACAGCTAGCTATAAGAAAGTGCAAGAAAGCGCGCTAGTGGCTTGGCATCCAAAGAACTGCTGGGACACAGCCAGCCAGCATCAAGTGTTTAGAGACTGAAAAAGCTTTAGGAAAGCGTTCGGATGAAGATATACATAGATGACTACATAAGGTGCTTAATGGCAACCACGGGCGGCCAGAAGCGATGAGCACACTCTAATGGAGCAAAAAAAGATTCCGACACGGGGAATTGAACCTATTTGACAATCAGTACGTGGCAAACAGACCTTTTAGACTGGTGCTTACCCCGGCCACCTGTGGGCTATCGTTGGATGCGCAGATCGCAAGCAATGAGAGACAGGTATCCTAGCCACTAGACCATATCGGACACCAATTTCGGATGTAATATGAAGTCACTCGACTTGATTAAAAATCATAATACTCATTAATTGAAATGTCCAAGAGAAGCCGAGAAAATTTCCATATGACGTCAACTTTCACTTCCGTTGTTATCCCGGAAGAAGGTTCTTCCGCCGAGCCCGCTCAAGTCATTCCTTCCTTTGCTCTATGCTGCAAGTGATATGATACATACATTCACTCGCACATCAACATTGACAGTATGTTCTCGTATGGCGACTGGATCTAAACTGCATCCCCGAGCTGCCATGGCCAGGTGAGGCAGCCGCGGACCTTCGCTGGACAGCGCAACGCGCACACTCTTAGCATTGCGAGGCACATGCAGCATGTGAAGCCCTACTGCATGACTATCTAGGTAGGTCACGTCGCTGATCCTTAGGTATACGATATGGCCGCACTCATTGTCCTCGGGAATGCCGACCTTTCACTATTCATTCATGCCCGCGCATGTAAGTTACGCGGCTGACCAGGAGTGCCAACCTTTGACATGGCGAAAGAGGTAGTCTGCACTCCGACATTGTGCATCAGCATGTGACCCCGGCCCGGCAGATTCAAGAATGAGCTCTTGAAAGGTTACGAGACTGTCCTGGTAGAGGCGGAAGAGGCGTTCGATGTGCGGGACCCCGAGAAGGAAGGGGAGGAATGTATTCCCGACGAAGGTGAGAACCAGGGCAAGAAGATCAAGAGAAAAATTGGGATCGAATCTGAGGATCAGGCTAGGAACCAGGCTGGGGCGGATTTCACTAGACCTCCGATCGCAGTGAAGCTACCGAAGTGTCAGCGAAAGGAAAGCGAGCGAAAGAGTTCTGCTGTTGGCGACTGATTAGAATAACATCGCTAGTCCTCTTTTGTCTCCACTACCGATGGGTCAATCAGGTAAATTGGGCCCCCAGACTTGTGTGAGAGCTTGGACTCAGCATTTTACCTCCAATAACATTGACATGGAGAATGTTGGATCATAAGAGCTGGACTACACGACGATTGCGAGCAAGTTCCTCAAGAGGAAGCAGACTACTTGGACGAGTACAATAGTTCCAACGTTGTTCGACCTGGGATCATTCAGTTCCTTGCATATGAGTAGACCAGCACCAATCCCGGCGCGATATCGTCCCCTCCATAAGGACGTTATGCAAGGCAGTAAAAGCAATTCAAGCTTCTGGAGGAGGGGCTTACTGCTGAAATACATGCAGTAAGAGTTTGAACGAGGTTGTATCATGAGGAGATTGCGCGTGGAGTAGTACTCGCTCCTTGGAGCATCACGACGATGGGAAGAGGACGAGTGGCACATCAGCCGCATAGAGCTTGCCACAGCTCATAAGCAAGACCGTAGCACGTAGCGATGGTTCTTGGTCAATCCGGAAGCGCACGAAGCCTAGGACCCAGCAGCACCGTGTGCGATCACATCAGCCAGATGGTGCAGAGTACCAGGATGCGCCCAATGACACCATTGTCGAGTAGTGCTCGCAAATGCGGATCGCCAACGACTCAGCCTCACAACCACGCTCCGCGTTTCAGGATATCTAAAAATCCCAAATGGTTTCAGGCGGTGCACCCAGCAAACATGGCAAAGTCTGAGATGAGCTTCGAAACGTGATCTTTGCTCGTGAAGCCGTGGCTGGCAGAGACCTCCAGCAATTCCAGCAAAAGCGTGAGACGACTGACAGCGGATCAGTCTGGGTCCTCAAGTCCAAGGTTGCAGGCAAAAAGAAGGAGTTGATTGGCACAAGCATGCGGATGCCATGCACAATGCTTCCGAATGAAGCTCCCACACCTGATGTAGAGGGTGTGGACCTAGAACTCGCCCGGATCTACAACACATGGCCAGGGTCTATCGAGCACTGCCTGTATAACTGGATAGAGCAGTATCGTAATGTACTGCAAATATGAATAATCGAATGATGCAATACCCCGGGTCATGTCTCGGCGTATATAGTAGCAACCCGGTCGATCCCTCCGCAGGGTCTGTCATGGCGAAGTGGGGGTCGGACTTTCCTGTGTCACCTCGCAGTCGACCAGATCGCCGAAGCTTTCTTTCCACCGTTTCCTTCTTACATCCTCAACCGACTATGTTGCCGACCTCACGCCCTCGCCCACTCCTGCGTTGGTAGTCGTACCTGGCGTAATGTCATTGTACAACGGACAGGAATTGGTAGACTTCAAAGCGACATCCTCGGAGCATTGTTAAACATTTTCTCAGCGGGCTCAAAGGACCAACAAACAATCCTAAGCGGCATATCCACCCGCTGCTTATTCCCTACGCAGGCCACTGTGAGATAATGTGCGTTGGCAGTATCTCCCATTCTCTGTTGTTGGCTGCAAGCTTGTGCTGCCATTAAGAGCACAGTACCGCGCCAATGTCATCTGCTACAGCACTGCGGCTTTTCCCTGACGACCACGCTAACAACTTCACTTTACACAGCTGCTCTTCAGCGTATCCCGCTCAACGCCACCTCATATACACGAACCGCATAACGCATCCTCCCGACGCTCGCTACCGTCAGCATGCACATCACTCACAAGCTGGCCGCGGCCCACGAGAAGGGCCAACCAACTTTCTCCTTCGAGTACTTTCCGCCGAAGACGGCTCAAGGTGTACAGAACTTGTATGATCGTATGGACATGATGCACGGTCTAGGTCCCGCCTTCATCGATGTCACCTGGGGCGCTGGAGGGCGCCACTCGAATCTGACAGTCGAGATGGTCAAGACTGCACAAGCTGCATACGGTCTGGAGACTTGCATGCATTTGACGTGTACCGACATGGAACTCACCAAGGTCGATGGAGCCCTGAAGGACGCATATGATGCTGGCTGCACGAACATCCTGGCCTTACGAGGTGATCCTCCCCGAGAGCAAGAGAAGTGGGTAGCAGCACAAGGAGGCTTCAGATATGCCAGAGATCTGATCAAGCATATCAAGAAAACATATGGCGACCATTTCGATATTGGTGTGGCAGGGTACCCGGAAGGACCGGATCCAGAGACAACTGCAGATGAACACATCAAGTACTTGAAAGAGAAGGTCGATGCTGGAGGTACATTCATTGTGGCGCAGATGTGCTACGATGCAGACATCTTTATCCAATGGGTGAAGAACTGCCGTGCTGCTGGAATCCCAGAGTCTGTACCCATCATCCCAGGCATCATGCCTATTTCTACCCATGCGGCATTCATCAGACGGGCGAACTGGACAGCATGCCGAGTCCCGCCCGCATGGCACGAGGCTCTGGAGCCAATCAAGAACGACGATGGCGCAGTGAGAGAGGTCGGCTGTGATCTGATTGTGGAGTTCTGCAGAAAGCTGATGGACTCTGGCATCAAGCATCTCCACTTTTACACTATGAACCTTTCACGAGCCGTGGAGATGGTGCTCGACAAGCTGGATCTCCTACCTGCTGCTACCAGTCCGAACCCAGATCTCAAGCCGCTTCCTTGGCGACAATCGCTCGGCAAAAACAGACGAGACGAGAACGTGCGTCCGATCTTCTGGCGAAACCGGAACCGAGCATACGTCGCTCGCACTCAAGATTGGGACGAATTTCCCAACGGCCGCTGGGGTGACAGTAGATCTCCTGCTTTCGGTAGTCTTGACGAGTATGGTATCGGCTTGAAGGGCACCAACGAGCAGAACCGTAAGCTGTGGGGTGAGCCGAAGACATTGAAGGACATTTCGGACCTCTTCGTCGGCTACATGCGTGGAAAGGTTGGAACTCTGCCTTGGTCAGAATCTGCCATTAACGAGGAGGCCAGCACACTCGTGAATGACCTCGTCGACCTCAACAGCCGCGGTATTTTCACCATCAACTCGCAGCCTGCCGTCGATGGTACCAAATCGAACCACCCTGTGTACGGTTGGGGTCCACAGAACGGTTATGTCTACCAGAAGCAGTACCTCGAAGTCCTGGTCGCCCCAGAGCTGATCGATGAGGTCATTGAGCGTATGAACCGCGATCCGGATGTCACGTATTACGCTGTCAATTGCAGCGGCGAGCTTAAGACGAATGCACCTCCGGATGGCGGTCCAAATGCTGTGACCTGGGGTGTCTTCCCCGGTAAAGAGATCGTACAGCCGACCATTGTCGAGACGGTATCGTTTTTGGCCTGGAGAGACGAGTTCTACCACCTCGGCTTGGAGTGGAGCAAGTGCTACGATGAAGACAGCGTCAGCAGGAGCTTGGTGAAGGACATCACCCAGAACTGGTACCTGATCAACATCGTGCACAACGACTACCGTCAGAACAATGGCATCTTTGACTTGTTCAAGGGCCTTGCAGCACCGGGATTTGATGCGGCTACCACGAACGGTGTCACGAACGGCCTTACTAATGGAGTCAACGGCCACCATGACGACTCGAAGACAAACGGTACTCCACCAGAGACAAATGGTGTACCAGACGGGAACAATGCCGTCAACGGCGCGGACAAGGCGGCCTCCGTCAGCCCGCTGAAGAATTAGATGATAGATTTGGGCAGGATGATTCACTGGCATTTAGCGAGGCGTTGCAAGCTCATGCAAAACGAGTGAGCACGACTTCTTCTTCAACAAAAGGTTGGCAAAAAGTAGGATTATTGGCGTTGCGGCATTCCCTTACAGAGATACCCCATTCAACTGGACAAGACCAAGGGAGGACAATCTTGGCAATATTTTATGAACTGGCACGCTATGAATCAAGGAGATTCAACACTAAGGTATCAAGATGAAGGTGTGTGTAGTATCATAGCATTGCGAGATGATACAATGGATCATGTTGGGCAGCACGACACATCTGATGATCGTTCCGACACCTGGGGCTAGCCACATCATGTGGGAGATTCGGTGAGCATGTTTTTGAGTAAGTTTGAGAGATCACGTGCCGACCACTGCACTCCGCCTACCTTGATGATATAACCTTGATGACTGCCCTTCCGAGAATGCTCTCCTGACCTATACGCCATACTCACCACTGATAGATTGATGCTTCAGCAAGTTCTGCACCATTAAACCTAAGCAGATTCAACCTTCCTGCACCATCGGGTCAAACCCTACCCATACACAAAGACTCAAGGCAACAATACAGCAACAATGTGCAACGGCGAACATGGCAGAGCAAGTCAAGGCGGCACAGTCGCCATTCTCAAACCAGTCTCATCATCGGGCCGTCCTATACTACGGAGAGAGCTCTCTTTACGATTAGCCGGAGACGCATCAAACGGAGGGACGATGGCGATTGTTGACGGGCTCGATGGGAGTTTTCGCGGGAGCCATTTCATTATTCAGTGAGTCAGAACCCCACCGTGATAGTCAAATCCGAGACTGACGAGATGTTAGTCGTGACGGCGACCTACGATCCGAAACACCCCTGGAAGAATCCATCCTGCATCGGTTCTCGTTACCGGCCGTAGCACAGGACAGGGTGCCCTTCTTACTCGCTGCTCCGTTGGATCTTGGAGTCGGCGGGGATGGCATCATTGGAAGACGGATCTCGTTCGTGCAGGATCGTGCGTTGGTGGGACAAGGGATTATTGGCTTCAACTGATTTTGACTCTGTCTTGCTGTGTATCTGTCGCGTTCAGCGTGGCGTGTCTCCTAGGCACAAATCGTCTGTCATTTTATCTACTGTGCCGATCCTGTCCACGGACAGTCTTGTCTACCAGGGCAGCGAAGTGAAACTGCTGCAATGCACTCGAAGCCATGGGAGTTGGATACTTGATCGCCTGCGCTTTTTGCACGGCATCGGCAAGCTGCTGACCAACTTCTGCTGCTCCGGGGCAATCTGCGAGGGTCCACGAGTCTTTCTCGAGCATGGCTGGGATGTATTTCGTGAACGTGGCGTTCCAGCCTGCGGCTTTGGAGATGATCTCGTAGAGAGTTTGGCGATCCATTCCGAGGTCTTTGCAGAATGCCATGCCCTCTATGGATGCTGCGAGATGGATGCCGGAGAGGAGGTCGACGATCGTGTCTTTGCTGACTTTGTGCGAGGAGTTCATGGCAACGTCGGCGGAGGTCATTTGGTGGACGAGGTCGGGTTGGGACTTGGGGAGGTAGAGCTGCACAAGTGCTGCATCGTCGACTTTTGTGAGGCCGGCTTGGCCGCCTTTGATGTACATTTGCTCTGCTGTGTCTGCGACGGGAGTGGGGATGAGGGCTTTTCGAGCTGTGTCTGTGACGATGGCGGCGTCTTTCCAGATGATGGCGAGGGCTGAGTAGGGGTGCCAGTCGTTCTTGAGCATGTGTGGTGCTCTGTTCTCGAACATGAAGCTGGCGCCGTCGGATTTGTTGACGTAGTCTACCACTGCTTGGGTGTTGAGGCCGACTGTAGCTGCTAGTCCCATGGCTTCGGAGGCTGAAATGATGTTGGTTGCTGCGAGAAGTTGGTGCACAGTCTTGGTCTTCGTGCCAAAGCTGATACCTCCCATGCGATAGAGGTTACGGGACATGGTTTGAAGCACCTGCTTAGCATTGTCGAGGTCCTCGTTTGGTCCGGATTCAAAGATGGAGAGAGTACCATCCGCTGCCCTGATCGTTCCTCCAGATACCGGGCAATCTAGTAGCTTCACATCTGATCGTCCGAACTCTTCATCGAGCCTCTTCCTCAACTCGTGGAGGAAAGCCGGTGGGGTTGTTGAGCACAAGATGAAAGTCTTGCCCTTGCCGAGTCCGTTGAGGACGGAATCGTCACCTTCAAACAGGAGGCTTGAGTTCTGTGCTGCGTTGGCCACCATCGATACGAAAAAGTCTGCTTGGAGGGCGGCTTCTTTGGGAGTCTTCGCTGCCTTGCCACCTGCTTCGATGAAGCTGTCTACTGATGGCTGGTAGACGTCGTAGCCATAGACTGTGAAGCCATTCTTGACCAGGTTCTTCGCCATGCCACCTCCCATTGCCCCAAGGCCTGCGAAGCCGATCACGGGCTTTGTGTCAGACATGTTGATACTGGTGGTCTCCTGGTTCTTGGATTGGCTGTCTTTCGAGTTTCTGCTTCTGTTCTGCTTAGCGATCAGTCCTCGTCAAGTCCATGTAACATCCGTTACTCGGCAGTGTCGACTTGTCATACACTCTCGCTCAATTTTATGCCTCAATGTTTCTCTGAGCGCATCAGAGACCGATGGTCGCCGCTGAAGTGGGTTGCTCGGGTTCTGACGTCCCGCCGGCTAAAGTCAGCTGCGTGGAGTTAGTTGGTGGAGTAGTCTGTCTCTCTTGGGAGGATGTTTTTGATCATCAGAACTCATGACAATTATTACCATGAGACCATGGAAGCGGCAGTGAAGCTTGCGGACAGCATGTCGATCAGCGAGAGCAATGCTCTTCTTGCCAGCAGGATATTGATCAGATATCGCTCATTGATAGACCGGCTCTGCTTCGTCCACCGATGTCGACATGGCGTGGCTTTACCAACAAGTTGTCCCACTTGTGAAGCAGGAGACGATGCCACGTGAATGCAGCAGCACTGATCGCTTGGAGGCCTTCTCCTGACCTCAGAAGATGCCAGCAACCATACCTCAACACCGTATGAGCTATCACCAAGCCACCCAACCCTAATAAGCCGCCTACAAATGGTCTATATCTGGCCGCTGCGAGGGGTAACAAAACAAAGACCTCGCAATAGATGCTCAAACGGCATAGCGCATCGAATCCTTCGCGCCTTGGCCTTTGTCAGGACCTACCACTGTGTACGGCCGATAATGTTCGACAGATCTTGGATCCTGGACCACATGTTGTTCAGGCACACCTTGATCTCGCTAGTTTCTAATCTGCCTCGCAGTCCTTTGTGATTGGACCAGCACTCTCTCTCTATGCTGCGCAGCATCACGGAGCCTCTGTTCGGAGACGTGAGTGCGAGGCTAGTAGCCTTCTCGTCCGTATGAGTGTCTACGACATCGCTTGATGCTCGTTGAGGTGGTGTATATATAAATGTCGGAACATGCCTGGTAGGTAGACTCGTCAGAACAGCACAGAACATTCCGCCTACATAGCAACGAGCATCACTCTGCCGAGGGCAGCGAACACCGAGCGAACAATTGCAAGTCCCTGTGATCACAGTGCACATTAGCAATGGAGACTCTCCATCTAATCAAGCGACTCGATCCCAACCAAGGCTGCACAATATCAACATGCGACCCTTCACAATCCGTCTACGGCTACAGACCTAACCTTGCAGCCACGGTCTTCTTCCTCATCCTATTCACCCTCTCTGGCCTCTTGTACGCTTATCAAGGACTTCTCACCAAGACCAGATTCTTCACGACCGCCGTGGTCCTAGGCTGCCTCAGCGAACTCCTCGGCTACGTAGCCAAGATTCTGCTCTACGAAGACCCTTTCAACGACACGGGTTTTAAAATGAGTGTCGTGCTACTCACCTTCGCGCCCGCCTTCTACTCCGCGGGCATCTACTACAATCTTAAGCACATCTGCCTCACCTTCGGCTCTGGCTTCAGTCGTCTGAGACCCCATCTCTACACCTGGATCTTCATCAGCTGCGATGTTTTCAGCATCATCCTGCAAGCGGCTGGCGGCGCGACGGCTTCAGCAAGTGAAGATGAAAACGTGCTGAGGATTGGAGACAACATCATGATCGCTGGACTCGCGACGCAGGTGGCCACCATGCTCGCCTTCGGCGTCCTTGCGGCAGACTATGCCTTCGCGATCTACAGGAATCGAGCACATCTGAACCCTGCGACGGCGCCTTTGAGGAGACAGAGGAAGTTCAAGCTCTTCTGCGCGGCGTTGTGGTTGGCATATCTGACGATTCTGATCCGGTGTGTTTACAGACTTGCCGAGTTGGCCAAGGGATGGGGACCACAGGACGATATTCTCAGGAACCAGAGTCTGTTCATCGGACTGGACAGCGTCATGTGTGGAATCGCGAGCATCGTGCTGAACATTTGGCATCCGGGATGGTGCTTTCCCAAGCAGGAACCGGATGGGGTGGAGAAGCTTGTGTCGAGTGAGAGTAGTGATGAGGAGGAGAGAATTGGACAATGAGGAGACGACCTTCTTTCGAACTGTGTTTCAGCCAGTTTAGAAACGCCAGTAGCAACGTACATTGTACAATACTGCCTTTAGTGTAGACTCGGCCGCTGTTCTGCACTCGGGGGCCGGTTGGTGACATACGCCGCCGAGCGCCTCGTCTGCTTCACTCACAATGCCGCTGCCCGATCCTGCTGCTGCGCTGAGAAGATGCCTGGAGTTGAACAGATTGGGCGAGACATGAAGCGCACTCGTCATATGTGTCAATCAACGCGCGTGCTTTATTGACAGTGTCCTCTGGGACCCGGAAGATCGTGGCCGCAAATGAAGAAGCAGCGATGCGCTTGCCTTTGAGTGTAGGCAACAGACTAAGCAAAGGAGCGACGCGTTAGCAGGTTTGAGCGCAAGAGCTCGCTGTTGGAGAGACCAAGCGCTGTCGGTGGCAACGTAATGTGGTCACAGCCCTTGGCAGCATACAGGACATTTTACTTCTCTCCTCTCACGAAACAGGACAGAGTCCTACCAAAGGTCAGAGCGCAACGCGCCTGCGTGAAAATGGTATCATTAGAGATAATTGGCTCTATCTGTGAAGCTCGCACTCACAACATGAAGCTCAAAGTCAACCTCTATGGCCTGGTCAGATTGGCAAACACAGTGACCTTCTCAATGTCCAGCCCTTTCTCCTCGTTGGTTTTCGCTGCCACGACCTCGACCTCAATCCTGTTCACACCCGATGCCAGACTCCCCTCGTAGACATGCGTCCGTGTGCCATCTTCTGTATGGTATTGCGTGTCCCGTTGTGTCATGCGGCTTCCGTTCACACTCACGAATACCTTGTATGCGCGTCCCATCGACAGTTCGCGGGATATCGTAGGCGCTATCTGCAGCCAGTAGTGTGTCGAAGGTAGTGTGATCGTGGTACTCTGGTGTGATAGTGTCGGATGAGGCAGGATCTTCTCTCTGTACTGCACCTTTGACAGCTGCGGATGTGTGGATATCCTAACCACTGGAAGCAGTGCTTCAGATGCTGGATACGATCGGATGGGTGTTGGTGGCAGTAGTGCCGGCGCAGTGTAATGATAGCTCGTGACACCCGGATAGCCTGGCGCGGTCGGGTAAGGGCTACTACTTGTGGGTCGGACGACTGGTGGTGGCATCATGCCATTCGTGATGGGTTGTACGGCTGGAGCGGCCGTTGATTGTGTTGGTGCTGGCGACAAGGTAGACATCTTCTCATACTTGACGTTGGAGGCAGGCGGGCTCATCGCCTGGGCGTTACTCGGAGGCCGAGGCGCATCCGGGTTTGAGAGCTGCGATGTTGATCTCGCCATGCCGTTCACCTCAGGAGTAGGTCGCGATTGTGTCTGCTGGCCATTGACACCCGCTGAGACCATAGCGCGTTGTCGCGCCAATGCCTCGTTGTCCACGCTCACGCCGGGTGTGGGCGAGTTGCGGTGCTGGTTCAAGTTGAGCGTGATGCCAGACTTCGGTGCTTGCTGTGGCGGCTTCGGACCACCCAGCTTGATGCGAGTCGCCGCCGGCTCTTCCACCTTCTCCTTAGCCTCAGCGAGTCGAGACTTGAAGTGCCGCTCGAGCTCTCCTGCGAGCTGGTACATGTCGCTGCCATCTTCGTTGTAGTCTCTTGCATTCTTCCAGATGAAGCTGGTCTCCTCTTCGAACGCATCCCACGTCTTGTAGTCCGTCACCCCCGTTGGGGGTGCCCGACCATGGATGCCGTTGATGCGCTTCTGTAGCATTTTCAGGCATACAGGATGTCGAATAACCTTATAGTAGTCTTCGAGTTTTCGAGAAGGCAAATTGACGAATGGAAAGAAGACGGGTTCGCCCCTGTGCATGTTAGCAAGGTCAGAAGAATGTGCTATAGACGTGTTCACATACTCATCGTCTGTGTAACGAATGCACTCCTTGATGATCATCTCCTGTGCCTCCTGGAAACTCTTGCCGGTGAAGTCCATACTCTCGTCCTCGGCATCGCCAGCGGTAGGAGCTGCGCTTGGTGCTACTGAAGACTTCCTCTCGGACGGTGGCTCAGACGCCTTTGGTGCAGAGGGCTGTCTCGGTCTCACGCTGGTGTCTTTGCTTTCCGCTTCGTGCTTGATGGGCTCGGGCTGCCGGGCTGCACCGTTGGTGAGCTTGAGGGTCGGACGCGGCGGTGGACCGTCTGGGATGGGCGTCGCAAAGGATGTGTATGTTGGGTCGTTGTATGCAGGGTTGTGCTGCTTCATGAAATTATAAACGAGTTTGCGTATCCGCTCCGCGTCTTCAAACACTTCGCTCTTGGGCTGATTGTAGTCTTTGGCGTTCTGGACCATGCGCTTCAGATCGCTCTCAAGAGTAGTGACGGTCGGGTAGGCATTGCGGTCCAGCTTGTCCCTGATCGTGCTGAGTGCCACGGGCAGCTTGGTTTGCTGGTAGTAGTCTGGTAGTTCTTCGCGTGAAGGGAGCTCGAGGAATGCGCCTGCGATCTTGTGCCCGCTGCGTGGGAGTTAGCATCACCTGTTGCTATCGCATGAAACAGCAGGGAGACATACGTCTTATCGGCAGCTCTGCCCAGATACTCGAGCAGTTTATTGCCGATTTGATGCACATTTGCTTCTGCTTTCTGCTTGGGCGCGGCCGAGTTCTGCGGAGCGACATCACGTTAGCAATGGTTGGGCAGCGAGTCCCAGGACATGAGATGCAGTGCGGGGCGGAGCCGAGCGGGGCGGTTCGGTGTAGGTGTAGGTGAAGGTGTAGGTGTAGGGCCTGGCGACGCGATGACGGAGGCTGGGGGTGCTTGGGAGTAGGATGAACTGCTGCCGCCCATGCTTCCTCCGTCGACACTTCCCCCGTCGCGTCGCTCCTCTTCCTCCACGACTTTCAACACCACATCTCTCACACCCCAAGTCGCGCACGATTGACTGCGTGTACCCTATGCCAGGAGAATGAGTGAGCGCAACATACCAGCAACTTGATCTTCTTCGAGGCGGATGCCACCCCTTCAGATGCCGTCGGGGTTGCGTTGGACGCTTTGCGCTTACGCCCTGATGAGTCCATCTGGCCAACTTCGAAGCTATCCCAAGAAGCGCGCAAGACGATTTTGTGCGCTCCGGCGCGGCCCAGCAGGAAGATGCTGGCAAGCAGAACAAGAGCGTGGTAGGCTGTATTATGGGTGATCGGGCATGCGACGCGCTGAGGATTGGGAGTGACTGCTCATACACGTGATGCGGGAAGATCCGCTTTTCTTGCCTGAGGCATTCACACGCCTGCCTTGCATACATATACAAACACTGCTCACTCAATGCTCACTCTTGCCTTGTCTCAGACTTGAATAGGCTACAATGGTTAGATCCAATCGAGCTCACTCGACTTAGCTGCAATTCATAAGAAACTACCGCTTCTCATCCGCTACCACGCGTTTCAACAGCACACCACCACGTCGCCCTCCACGCTCTTTACCATCCAAGCCGACAATCAAACATGGCAGACGCGGCAGCTACCCCGTCAGATCACTCACTCGAGCAGTAACAGACACCTAAACCACCAAGCGGTCTGTTCAGCACCTACGAATTGATCGAGTTGATCATGCTGCACATGACAAGCTTCGACATAACAGTGGCCATGCGAGTCTGCAAGTACTGGCGAGAAGTGCTGGAATCCTCTAAGGCACTCAAGGTACGTGCCCCCGAACACTTCGGACTTCATATCGCTAACCGATATAGGAGTACCTGTCCACACTCCAGATCGCGCCAATGCGGAAGACGAGACCAACCAAGAAGTACGGCAAGACCCATCACCTCGTAGTGGCGAAGGGCGGACGTGGTAGATTCGTCCTGACTTTGTTGGGCAACGAAGAGACCACCATCTACGTCCCTCACGCCAAAGACGAGAAGCTTCACCTCCTCGACCAACGCTACACCAGGACTGTAATCCATGGTGAAGATTCAGACGAGACCGGCATAGAGTGGCACGACAAAGAAGGCAATTTTATCTGTCGGCTGGACGCAAGAGGTTACGGCAACTTCTACGAGACGTTGATGCAGATCTACGGCTGTGAGCCCAGAGCAAGAGAGCAACCAAGGGCCGTCAGCCGGCGATCCGCCAAGGGTTTGCGCGCACCTCCCAACACTCGGACCACTCCGCCTACTGGTCTTGGGCTGCAAGCTTACCGAGTAACTCCATTTCCGCTATCAAGGATCTGTGGGTTGGCTCTATCGAGGCGATAGATATCTTACGATTCGGGAAGTGATGGTAACGCGCTCTAGCTACAATCACGGCGCCAAGGCCTTTGCCACCAGGAAGCGTGTTGCTGCGGTTAGAATGTCGTGAAGATGGTTGAGAACCGACATCAGAAGGAGACTTCGGGACGAAAACAGCACACTCCGTTACTCGTGGGTTCATCGCGTTGGCAGGCTCTAGCAACAGCTTTTCTCTTCCATGAGCTGTAGCATCTAGCGGCTGGGAGGTTTAAGATACGTTCGGGAGGTAAGCTTGTCAACGCGAGCAATCGAGAAAATTGAAACATCGGGCGAATGATGGTGAGATGTTACTCATGACTTGCTCCAAGACTCTCCATTTTCATGCACACATTTTGTTACTTTATCCCTTCTCCTCAGCGCACAAATCTGCCTCTTTGCCCTCTACGACTTACCTGCCATCCAGATTACCATCAACCATGCCGCTATCAGAAGAGCTGCATCAGGCAACTCAACAAAGTCCTGGACAGTCTTCGGAAGACCCGAAAGCGCACGTCAAATGGGCGCAGAATAATACCACACGAAGTAAGGAGGAAGAGCGCCGGGTGATGTTGGTCGACCTCAAGGAGTTCTCCAAGAACTTTCAGCTCAAGTCGAATGCCACTATTGACGATCTTGGAAAGCGCGAAGGACCATCGAGTGATGTCTCGTCAAAAGATGTCTCGTCAAACTGAAAGACGAAGTGTAACAATGAAGGGCCGCCGACACTCACGAAGTCCTGAAAGTCGAATAAGCCAGGCTAGCTCCTGAGTATCGAAAGTCTTTCGACCACTGTCGTACCTGATGGTTGAAGGGAATTCCTGGGGGTTCCTCACAATGCGAATGCCCACCTTGGAGCAAAGAGCTTCAGTTGATGGAACAACGCTGGAGGGGAGTCGTCGAGATCATCAGACGCCATCAGGCTGAGATTTGATCTGTTGGGAGTTATGTCATGTCAGTCATGATGAGGGGGATGGCTGTGACGAAAGCTGGCACCCTGTACGACCAACCAAAAAGCATCCAGACCTTGATCGGTGGTACAAGACGCATGTGCGTGTGCGACCAGTCTTGCACTTAAGCGTTCGACGGCGCATTGGTGATGTGGAGACGACAGAAGTCTGTTCCGATAGTCTGGGCACGAGGCGCCATCTGTGATCTCAGATCTTCCGCCGAGATAGTTGTACTTTCTTCTTCTGGTCTTTCTTGTATCACACTCCAGCAGGTCACTTCTCACATTCTCGCGGGCCTGCCAATTGCGTTGACCGGGCCGGTCTCAGCGCTCTAGCGTGCAGAGCGCCACTCCGGGGGGGCGGGGCGTTGTATGCATATCGTGTGGCATAAAACCTTTCGAATCAAAGCATCGGATCTTCTCAGGCATAACGAAGAGTGCGCCGGCGCTTCATTATTATGTACTGTAGCCAGCCACGCTGTCCGGGATCCACAGAGCCCACGAGGCGTCTCCCTCGTGGCCGTGATCCGCGAGGCAGCATCCATGCTCTAGCCTGCACGGCGCGTGGCATCCTTGCGGCGTTGGGTTCGAACCTTAGTCATCATCAGAGTTGCCAACGCGCAGACGATGCGTGCGCTATCTGCCTGTCGCCCAGCCGAGTATCGCCGCCATCTAAACCTCCAGCCAAGACGGTACCGCTTCTCAGCGGCCGAGGCACTGGCATTCCACAAGCCACGCATCACTCTCCATCAAATCGGAACGCACTCAAAAGCCATTTCCGGACCCGAGCTGTGTTCTGCATACTGTACGGCCAAGCTAATCAGAGCCCAGTAGATTGGGTGGGCCAGGTCCCTGCAACAGAGCCTTCTGAATCGAAACACAGGTGCTGTAACGATACTGTACAGTACTGTACTGGCACGGCCATGAGAAACACGACCTATCCCCGCCGTGCCCTGCTGAGTCTTCACGGCATCCCGCAGAGAAGGCCGTCGGACCTGCAGTGCCCGCCCGCTAGTGCGAGCGAGCATTGATGAGGCTCAAACATCCTCAGAATCATTAATCGGCGTGGCGCCTGCCCCCGTCGCTTCCTTTTCCCACATTCTGACGACTGCTACGCGACACATCCTGCTGCTTGATGTGCTGTCGTCAAGATAGACTCCTCTCTGCACCTGTCGGCAGTCTTCCGCCCGCGAGCCTCTCCGACAGCTCGGGTCCATTCTCGGAGCAACGCCGTGCGCTCATCATCAACCTGGTCTTGGACCTGCTTCGACCAGGAATCTTTCCCAGGACCCTGGACAAATACTGTACTGTACAGCGTCTGTCAACAGCCGAGTAACAAAACTGATCCCGCGTCCCATCGTTAATCCTAGCAAAACCCAGGATTACAGCAAATCGGCGAACAGCAACAGTGCGGCAGCTAAAATCGAGTTGTGACTACGCTGCTCACAGATGCTGTAGTGCCATACGCAGCCTTGCTAGTCTCTTACTGCGGCCAGAATCAACCCGTCGAGGGCGCTACAGTACGTGCACCACACCAGGAGAGACGCCTCGCCCTTGAGTGCACCCCATCTCCCGCAAACAACCACCGAGCACCCCATCAGACCAGACCATGACCGGAGGCAGGCGATATAGAGGCTTAGTTTCCTGTTAGTCGGATCGCATGGCTCCGGATATCAAGTCGGAGGACTTCTACGACAATGCGCGACCTCTTCCGGCTGACACTTCCGCTGCTGAGGCCGCCTTGAAGGCAAAGCTATCCCGGAAGCGGACCAAGACTGGCTGCTTGACATGTCGCAAGCGTCGCATCAAGTGCGGCGAGGAACGCCCTGTGTGTAAGAATTGCATCAAGAGCAAACGGCACTGCGAAGGATATAACCAGCGCGTCATCTTCAAGCAGCCTACCTTCGACTATCAGCCAGCTCCCAATGGCGGCGCCCACATCACCTTCCAGGCGGGATCCCCGGCAGGCCCGTCGAGTACACACCCAGACTTGCATGCGCAAGGATTTGACCCTTCGGCATTTGCCCACGCCCAACAGCAACACCCTCTCCCACAATACATTCAGGTATACGATACGCAGCTCCAGCAACACGTGACGATAGAGCAGCCGCGCCAACAGATCGTGCCGCATCTGCAGTCTCCCATACCGCACGTAAATGGTCAGCATCTGCCTCACCTCCAGCATGCCGCGGCATTCGCCTTTGAGAGGGTCCAGCAACCGTCCTTGCAAGCACAATATTTGGAGTCGACGCACGATGCTGCATCCAATATCCCGAGTTTTGCCTCGGCGGTCGAATTCACGGATGGCTACGCTGCCGCAAACTTCCAGCCAGTGACTGCAACAGCCGCGCATTTCAATTCCCATCAGGTGGATGGACAGAACGGGCAGATGATGCCTGTGGTATCGATGCCAACTGGACAGATCTCGGATACTTACAGGCCAGCGTACGACCTCGCTGGTGTTCAGCACAACGTCAAATTTGAGCACGCTCGAACGCAAGCATGGTCAGATACTAAGCCTTTAGCAGATGAACACGATATTGTTGTACCGACCCCTGTGTCAGCGACTTCAAGTCGAACGGTATCGTTCTCTCAGACACAGGCGGCAGTGGCGAGGCAACATTGGGAACTAAATAACTACGTTCATCATCCAGATACCGCCCGAGCGAAGGACTACAATATCCCCCTCGAGCATAATCCCCATCCTCAGATCAGCCCCAGCCTTTCGGGACCTCAGGGTTCGCTGAACGCAGATTACGTAACACCAGAGTACTACGAACAGGAAGCACACGCTGCTCCATATGCAACGCCCACCTACATGCTGAACGCCGCCGCGGTGGAGATACAAGATGATGATTACTACGATGTGGAGCAAGATGATGAGATGGACGTAGACACAAATGCCTCTCTAGAACATGGCATTGAACGGCAAAGGAAGTTGAGCAGGATCCTTGCACTTAACCAGATTAGCATCCACGACGGACAAATGCGACGGTACGACACCTTCATATACGCTGGGATACTGGACAAGTACAGAGTGGAAGAGGTGGCCAGTCCGCTGAAGAATCCGGCGACTGCGAGGGTATTTGCGCACTTCATCTCGGCGACAGGACCAAGCCTCTCAATCTTCGAACGTCATCCCAGGAACACTTCGATGATGTTCAACGAGAGCTCAATACCGGTATCGCAACAAGGTTTATGGACATACACCTTGCCGGTGGCGGCTCTCCGCAATCAAGGGTTGCTGCACGCGATGTTGGCCCTTGCCAGTTTACATATCGCCCGACTGCAGAATGCATCGGTAACGCCGTCTATGCAGCATTACGCATGGGCCCTCAAGCGCATCCACAAATCCGTAGCTACGCCGAAAGGGAGACTGAAGGTCACGACTATCGCAGCTACCATGCTGCTCGGCTTTTACGAAGTGATGACGGCAGACCACATGAAATGGAATGCTCATCTTGCAGGCTCAAAACAGCTCTTTGTTGACACGGATTTTGTGAGCATGACGAAGGAATTTCGACGACTGAAGCGCGAGAAGGCAACGCGCATTCAGCTGGGCAGCAGGGGACGGCATGACTCGGAGGAGCCTTGGATGCAAGATGATCTCCTCGATCAGATGATGGACGTCGATGAGCGCGTGGTGAGTCACATGGTGGGCAAAGAAGTCCGATACGAAGATCATGGTGGTATTGAGACACCTCATGTGAATACGTATCCTGGACTGGATCTGAGCAAGTTCGAGATCCTCAAGGATCTGTACTGGTGGTACTGCAAGCAAGATGTGATTCAGAGTATCTTGAGCGGCAATCATCTCCTGTAAGGCCTTCGCGCGATGGACGATGTGCTGGAGCACATATACTGACTTGCCGCAGCATGGACTTCAGTCGATGGGCGAACTGCCCTCCGCGAGCACCACTAGGTCGAGGAGACGCAGTTCACGGAACCTTCGATCATCTTGTACTCCTTCTCGGAAGAGTCGCAGATTTCTCCTCAAGAGATCGTGAGCGGAAATTGAAGCAGATGGAGGCCAATGGAGGGAATTGGAGACCAGCACCAAATATGAGTATACCGCGCCCACCGCAACAGCCACCGCCCCCTCCTACACCGGTTTCTGCCACGAACAGCTTCCCGATGCCAGGCACTGCAATACCTCCCCAGGGTCCATCTGGAGGCCCCCCGGGGCTCGCCATGCCGCAGTTCTTCGGTATGGCGCCTCCGCCTCGAGCAAATGTTCAAATGCCATCGGTCTACAGGCCGACACAGTCTACGACGTCGCCTCAGAGTGCGCGGCCTTACGATCCTCCTGAAGGCGATCTCCAAGCCCAGACGACGGCTGCTTTGGAAGAGTATGGACGTATCCGCGCCGCGCTCCGCACGTTCCAGATCAGTCTCGGCAAGGACTTCGAACCTCTTGGTCCAGATTACCATGTGCCTCAGATGACCGCCTTTGGCCAGGCATTGGTCTACCGGTCTTACGATATCGGCTGCATTTGGGCCCTATACAACATGGCTGTCATTATCGCCATCCGCGCTCATCCGCACATGCATCCAGCAGCTCATGCCGCCGCAGCGATTGCCGCCCACGAAACAGCATTCTTCGCCAACGAGATTGGAAGGATAGCCGCAGGCATTGTACCAGGACCTCCGGAACAGCCGCTAAACCCAAGCCTGGGTGCTGCACTATGTGAAAGCTGCATGCCATCCTTCTTCGCAGCGGTACAATACCAAGATCCTCATCAACGGCGCGAGACAGTCCTACGGATATGGAGTATCGCGAAGCGTACCGGCTGGGGTAGCGCTGAGCTAATCGCTAACGGTTGCGAGACTGCTTGGGTGAAGGCAGCCGCTGCAGGAAGAGGACCACCATACGAAAGGATTGCCAGGCCACAGGAGTATACCAACGATCCTCGACTGAACGGAAGCTGGGAAAGGCTCGATCCCAACGCTCAGCCAAATGAAATGGAAGATACAGACCGACGGCTTGTGAAGAAGAAAGCCCAGGCTCGACTCAACTGGGCTATCGGAGTGCTGGGCGTGGAGGATGACATGCATAAGATGCAACTCAGCGACTGACTAAGATACAAACAAGTGATTTGGAGATATCCCGCAAACAGTCTTGGACGGTTAGCGGCTGCAGGCAGGCAGCCACGGTTGGAAAGTACTCGCTAGAAGCATGTCTCAGTACAGCCTTATGTGTAGATATTGGTCGCGGCACATGCGGCAGCATGTAAGTCATTTTGAAAGGGGTCGGAAGACTACTTATCAGCCAACCCGCCTTGTTTCAACTGCAGCTCTGTCATGTTCTGACCGCGCGAGAACGACCATGCATCAGCGCTCCAGATCTCCGAGCCGAGAGACAACGGCAGTGACTGTTCAAATCGGCTTCTCGGACGAACATGATGAAGCCAGAGGGTGAGAGCATCGTAGAGCTTCTGGAGAAACTTCTCCTTCCTGTGCCATACCCGGGCATTCTACTCGAGGACAGAGTGATATCATCAAGATCTCGAAGGCTCTCTATGGAAGAAGAGAAAGATGGCTAGCCAGACAGTTCGCGCTCCAGGAGGAAAAAGACGTAGCTCGAACGAGACGAGACCCATGCATGATGCTCGCGATCCTCGTCGCCGCACCTTCGATGGACCGGGTCGCTGTGCAATGCGATTTGTTTCATTCACCCTCTCTCTCTCTTGGAGCTTGGATGAGCATGAAGTGGTGGAAATGTATATCACGACTCACGGTATAGTCTGGAGTCTCCACTTTTCGGCAAAAGACTTGGTCCTAAGATCAGGAGGAGTGCGAAGAAGGGAAGGGCCTTCCTTGGTGGCGAGCGGAGCGTGGCAGGGAGTCATCCATCGCTTCACGGAGACGAATTCCACTACTGTAACGAGCTAGTCTCATCTCAGCTTGTGTGTGTGTGTGTGTGTGTGTGAAAAATGTGTGCACTTTCTTTGTTTTGCTCTATCGCAGCGCGAGCAAGACGGGTTCGAGGTGATGTCAGACGGCTGTGTCGCGTGCAGCCCGGTTGAATTTGCATGTGATGAGCCGCCGCGCGCGCATCTGCATATCTCCATCAGACTTTCAACTCCCGCCATCTACAAGATGTGAAGGCAGAAACTGTGTCTCCAAGCCAACAGGGAGTCTTCGTGCACCAACCCGATTTTCCTTGATTGTGCCCCTGTCTGAGGCGACGCAACAGCTACGCCGTGGCCGCCAAAGCAACTATAACTTCATTAAGTCACTACAAAATACCTCCGCCGACTACACAACACCAGCAAGTGGTATCCCAACTCCAGCGTCCATCAAATCCTAAGAATGGTATTCATCAACACGCGCCAAAGAACGCCAAGCAAGATCAACTTAAGTCAGAGGACACCTTGGATGCATCTACCAATCGTCGCCGCCTTTATCGTTGTTCATAGCCTGCTGCCGTGCCTTGAGAGCGGCAGCCAAACCACCTGCCAGCCCGGCGCCGCCACCTCCGCCCTGAGGTGTCGCCGCACCGCTGTTTCCTCCCGATGCCCCTCCATTCGTGCCGTATCCGCTATCTCGAGGTGTTTGCGGCGCAGGCGCTGGCTTTCGCCCTGCAGGTCGTTTTGTCGGTGGCGCCGGCGGTACTTTCTTGCCAGCACCAGCACCAACCACACCATTCGTGATGCCGCCGTTCGACATAGCAGGGGCTGGCGGTGGTGCTCGACTTTGTGTCGGAGGAGGCGGTGGAGGTGCTTGTTTGACTTCTTCGAGGTATGCAGCAGGCGTCCAGCCTGAGCCGGAGCTATCTAGTCTGCGGGCAAGCCACCAGCCTGTGATCTGAGTCAGTAATGATGTCGATTTACGGTTCGTGAGACGAGCTTACCATTGTTCTCCTTTTGTGTCACCACAATGATCTCACCTGCCTTGAGACTCATCTCCCCGCCCGTCTGACCTTGGAAGTCATAGAGAGCCTTGAATCGATCCTTCGGCGCTGCAGCAGCTGCAGGTGGTGGAGGGGGAGGAGGCACACGTCCGGACGATGCCGACTCATTGCGCGCATGACCGTTAGGAATAGCTGCAACAGGCTGTGGTACGGCGCGAGGTTGAGGTGTCGCTGCTGGCTGTTGGAACGCGATAGGCTGAGGCACCACGCGTTCCGCTGGTCGTGCATTGGCGCCAGGTAGAGGCTGAGCTTGGGGTATAGGTCGGCCAGATCGCTGCGCTGCTTGTTGTGAAAGCTTACCACCAGTACTCTTCTTGAGGAGCTTGCCACTTGTGATCGCCTTTCCTGGCACGCTCCGGCCTTTCGGCGTGGGCTTGCTGACGGAGTTCGGCGGCTCGCCTGGGCCAGTATGGATGGTACCACTCTTGTATACATCGTCTCTTGGTACTTGTGGGTCCTTGACAGCCTTGACGGTTGCTGGTTTGCCGGGCTTCTTGTTGTATTGTATCGTCTCTGCAATCTGCAGTTGAGTAGCGCCTCTCGTGACTTGCTTGAGTTGAGTGAAGAATTCTGTCTTGAAGATACAGCTAAGAAGCGGGTCTGGTTCCTGAGGGCTGCCAACACCAAGCGCAAACCAGTCATCCTTGAGTGTGCTCGTACTGACGAACTTAATAGCACCGACCGGTATCGTCCTCTCAGACACGATTTGCAGTTGCTTGTTCACCAAAGCTTGCTTCACAATGTAGACTGCTCGATTCGTGAGGACCAAGAATCGCGATTCAGGCTTGCTTGATCTTCCAAGCTTGGCAACCAGAAGCTCTGCTCGACACGAGAAATATGTCTTCTCACCATTGCCTATCCCAGCATTACTGCGGATCAGTGAGCCAGTACCTCCTTGGTTGTCGATCCCAAGGTAGTCGCCCATGAAACGTCGGTAGCCGACCAGGGAATACCGCCTGCGCTCTTTGCGGCCCTGCAATGTTCTGTGGCCTTCATCTCTGAGTTCGATGAATTCTCTGCCACCAGTCTTCTTTCGCCAGAACCGTTGGATTCTGGTCGCGGCTTCCGCGCGGTAGCGTAGGTAGTTTCGCCATGCCCGCTGGATGCGGATTGCCATGTTGTGCCAGTATCGGTCTCGCATCGTTTCCAGCGCGAAAAGTGTCTCGGGCGTCTTGATGAACGCTTTTGACACACCCATCTGCCACTCTTCTGCAGGGATTGACGTGTCCTTGAGAATCTGCCTCACGCCAGACTTGGCATCGCCAGTCCAGGTGTACTCACCAGCATAGCTACATTTCGGTGAGAGTAGGTAGAACCGCTCCACGAACTTCTCGAACGTTTGTCGGTACGCAAATCCTGCTCTTCGGATGCGAACGTTCTCCTGCAGACCAAGATACTTGATTTGATGAAGCACATTCGGCGAGTTGTACTCAGTCGGGCTCTTGTTCTCGTTCGGCTTGATGGTTCGGATATAGCTCGGGGTGCACTTCATCAAGGTAGCCACCAGGTCGTTCGCAGATGCCTTGATCTTATCACCGGCCGTTGGTGGCCTTCTCCTGTTATCCTGGTCCACTTCGTGAGGGAACATGGTGTGCACGAAGTTGTTCGAGCTTTGTCCGACCAGGTTCAGTAAGTCCTTCAGCAGCTGGTCCTTGTTCTTGTCGGTCATTCCCTCAACGGCGTAGCTCACGTCACCAGCGTAGTGCTTGATCACGAATTGACCTTGCCTTGGCGCGAAGTTGGGGTTGCCTGATAGAGCGTTGAGCCTCTGCACGAAAGTTCCATCTGCAGCTGCCGGGTCCGCGTGCGCTGTCGCACATGCATCGTTCAGAGCTGCAAAGACACCAGGCGGTCTCTTCTCCTCGATAAGCTCGCACACGACCTTGTTGTCGAAGTACTTGATGGGTGTCCACTGGATTTGTTCCCTGGCGTACTCCTCCTGTTCTGTCTTCAACGTCAATTGAATGAAGATCTGCTGAAGCTTCTCGTTGACGTAGTTGATGCAAAGTTGCTCAAAGGAATTCTTCTCGAAGATCTCGAATCCGTAGATATCCAGAATTCCCACGCTGTGCGACATGGCACCTCGAGCCTTCAGAGCCTGGTTCACGCGCTGCACGATCCAATCGAACATGTTTGTGTAGATGGCTTTGCTCAGAGCGTCTCGCACTGCCGTCGCTTGTGCAATATTCATGGGCGAATCGTAGACTGACCCTCTTCGGCCTCCTCTGCTCGTCTCGATGATCCTCGTTGTGAAGGCCTTGTTTACGTGGGCGTTGTCCACCTCCAGCAGGTACGCCACGAAATCGATGACTGACTGATCGCGTACTGCCGCATTGCCTTGTTCATCCTCCTGGAACGAGACATTACCGATCCACAGAATCGCAGCTAGCATGCGGAAGATATCGTCCTGTTCTGCCTTTGTCATACCGATCACCCTCATAGCATCCACTGTGTCCTTGAGGTCTGCCACATCATCGATGCCTGGTACATCATAACACTTGCTCTTGGCGGTGTAGGTATATGTCGTTGGTTGCTGCACTCCAAAGTTTGTCCTGTGCTCCTGACTCGCTGCTTTCGTAAACTGGTAGAAGATGTGGAAATTCCGCTCGTCCTTGATCTGCCCAACGACTCTGCTCTTTTCTAGGAGGTAGTTGTTGATATTCGCTCCGACCGGCTCGCCCTGCGCGTTGAACTGAATCTCGAGGTACTTTCCGAACCGCGAGGAGTTGTTATTTCGCAGCGTCTTTGCGTTGCCGAAGGACTCGAGAAGGGGATTCGTGGCTAGTACCATGTCCTTGATCTCCTGGATGGACGAATTGCTGCCTCCCGAAACGTTCGCAATGTACTGCATGATCCGCTTCGCTGCCTCTGTTTTTCCCGCGCCGGACTCGCCAGAAATGATGACACACTGGTTCTCGTTGTACGCCTTCATGTTGTAGTATGCGCTCTCGGCGATCGCGAAGACATGCGGTGGCATCTCCAGCCTGTTCTTCCCCTGGTAGCTTGAGAGTACCTGATCCGTGTATATGCCCAAGTCTCTGAACGGGTTGACGGACACCAGCACGTGTCCGATGTAGGTATAGATCTCGGCATTCTCGAATCGCTTCTTCAGGTTGTCGTTGATGGCCTCGTTACTAATCTTGCTGATCAGCGTCAAGTCTGAGACTCCGACCTCCTTCTTCTTGTTCGTCTCGTAAGCCGCCTTTCGAATCTGTGGTTGACCGCCAGCTTGCGGTTGTGCCTGCGCGGCATCCTTCTTGCGCCCAGCGCGTTTGGTGACGGCCTGCGAATCTGTTAGCAGAAGATGACGTCGCTCTCACGGTCGCTTCTTGCGCACCATATTTGTGGTATAGATGTGTTTCTGGTAGCCCTTCTGCTGGGCAAGCTACAGTAGTGCGACCACCACCACCACCACCACCACCAGCAGTCTGGGGAGCTGCTTCTGGTCACCGGTCAAGAAATGCGCTATGAGAACGAACAAGCAAACGCTTCTCACGCGCAATAATAGCACCGACAGGCAGAAGTCACCACCGTGAAAATGTCGGGGGAGCGAGGAGTAGTCATCATCCCACTACATCATCCTCTTGGCGGGAACAATGCCGGACTTCCCTCTGTACAGCCACATCAATGACGGAAACGCGCGTTGCCTTCAGGCTTCAACATTCTTCACCGCAGACACGCAGTGGCAACATAGACGTATGTATACATCCAGCGTCTCGACAACGGATGTCTGACCGTTTGCTCGTCAGCCACTGCATCATTGTAAGCAGCAATCAATGTATTGATATAGCTCTTCGATTTTCATCGATTTTCGGAAACTCATGCATCCACTACACTTCTGCTTTCGGTCATTGCAGAGGCCAAGGTTCTGCTCATGAGCGACTATGACGAGATACGTCGATCAGCAGTAGGTGTAGTCTGAATGTCTCTCTCCGAGCACTGTACTCTCTCTCTCTCTCTCTCTGGCTTCTTTGTTTCCCTTCCGCAAGAACCACACGCGTGGCCATCGCTTTACGCCATGCGAGGAGGAACAACACTAACTGCAAGCCTGCACGCCACCTTGGCCTTCGCAACCGCACGACCTTACGAAGGCACCCAGCAGCGAGTTGCTGGAAACGATTTTGGCCTTCCTGGGCATAACGCAACCTATGATTATGTCGTGGTCGGTGGTGGAACGGGAGGATTGGCGGTTGCGTATCGTCTCGCTGAGGATGGCACGAAATCGGTGGCGGTTGTTGAAGCTGGAGGATTTTACGAAATTGAAAACGGCAATATCTCAGTCGTTCCGGCTTACAACATGGAGTACAACTACATCACGCCGGATTCGCAGTGGGACAACCCGCTGGTTGATTGGGGCTTCCTCACCACTCCACAAGCTGGAGGCATGAATCAGCGCTTCCACTATGGCAGAGGAAAGATGTTAGGAGGATGGTAAGTTGAGGCGCAGGGACCAGATGTATAGACCCGGCTGACCCGCATCAGCTCTGCCGAGAATGCCATGAACTACAACCGGCCCACTGTTGGGACACTCCAAGCTTGGGCCGAAGCAGTTGACGATGCTTCCTACTCTTGGGAGAACTTCCTTCCATACTTCCGATCCTCGATCGAATACACTACTGCCAACACGTCGCTTCGTGCGTCTAATGCCACAGTGCCTGTGGTGAAGGGTGAGAATGGGACGGCGCCATTGCAGGTGTCTTATCCGCACTGGGCTTCGCCGATGTCTTCCTGGGCACAACTTGCGTTCCGTGAACTTGGAATTGAAGACACGAACGACCAGATCAGTGGCGACCTTGTCGGATCGCAATACAATACTCTGACTATCAATCCAAAGGATCAGTCGAGAAGCTCTTCGCAATCGGGGTACCTGACGGCAGCACTCAACAACCGCAGATCGAATCTCAAGGTCTACACCCATACGCTTGCCAAACAGATCATGTTCAGCTCAAACAAGACCGCAACAGGCGTGCGGGTACAGAGTGGTCCATCGCCACAGTCATACTTCCTGGAAGCTAGGCAAGAGGTCATCTTGTCTGCTGGCGCATTTCAGTCGCCGCAGCTGCTCATGGTCAGCGGCGTCGGACCAGCAGCACAACTGAAGCAGCACAATATCTCGGTAGTTGCCGATCTGCCTGGTGTTGGGCAGAATATGTGGGACCACGTCGTGCTCACCGTTGGCCGCCAAATAGGTGTCGAGACCTACGGAAGCCTCATGAACCAAACGCTGGCAAGAGCAGCAGAGGCCAACTATGCCAGCCCGCCACACACCGGCATCTTGACCAATGACCAGTCCGATTACCTTGGCTGGGAGAAGATTCCAGCCTCATATCGTTCCAACTTCACGGCAGCCACAGCTCAGATCCTGAACAACACCTTCCCAGCCGACTGGCCTGAAGTCGAATACGAAATTTCCATCTCGCCGTTCGGCGCGCCGTCCTTATCCACACCTTCGAACCCAATTGACGTAGGCTACTTCCAGGCCGACCTCATCGCACCGCTCTCCCGCGGCAACGTCTCAATCTCCAGCGCAGACATGTCCGACCCTCCTCTGATCAACCCGAACTGGCTCACAGACCCAGTCGACCAAGAAGTCGCCATCGCCGCCTTCAAACGCGGAAGAGCTTTCTTCAACACTTCCGCCATTGCACCCATCCTCATCGGAGACGAACTCACGCCAGGTCAGGACTTACCCGTGGGCAGCACTGATGCCGAGACTTTATCGTACCTGCAGCAGAATATCGGCTTCAACTGGCATGCGAGCTGTACGTGTAAGATGGGGAGGAAAGATGACCCGATGGCGGTGGTGGATTCTCATGCGAGAGTGATGGGAGTGCAGAAGTTGAGAGTGGTGGATGCCAGCTCTTTTGCGTTGTTGCCGCCGGGACACCCACAGGCAACGGTGTATGCGTTGGCGGAGAAGATTGCGGCGGATATCCTTGCTGGTCGATGAGCTCATGTGAGAGGCCTCAAGTTCCAAGTCTTTCGCTCCGGTTATGACTCATGAGCGGGATTGCCAAGGATGGTTGCGAGGGCTCGTGGTACGTACTGTCAGCGATGCGGCCGCATTGGTGTGAGCAGTGCCTACCCGTGGCATAGCGACCCGGGCCATAGCCGCATCGTCACAAGTCGAAACGTGCTCCACGCAGGAATTTAGCTAGACGCTCACCCTGAAGTTGATTGCCTTCTGACGAAATGAAGAATAATGGAATAAGCGGATCTCAAAGCGCAACAAACGATGCAGCGTTTTGTACAGAGCATTGACATATGACCAACTGGATCGTCTAACCTCCGGCACAAATCTCAACTCCACTCTTTGCGTAGTACCATCTCAACACAAGTTCCTCCTCCAAGTCCCTTGATCAAGACCTTCAAAGCCCAAAATAATAAGGCGACACAGTAGCCGGAACGCCACCCTGCCATCCTCCCGTACTGCAAGTCTGCATCAGAATTCGTTCGTTGGTCTCGTTCCGTCGCCAAAAAGACAGCAGTAGTATCACCACGTAAACAAGGATGGTCGACGATGTTGCTTAACCAAGGACCACCACTACCACGGAACGCCATACACGAAATACACCTCAGCATGGAACCGCCCCAACCGAAAGTAGAAAAGAGGGAAGAAAAAATCTCACCTCCCAATGGATTCCCCAACCTCTGCGTCGATGCGTACATTCTGCGAGGAAGAAAGGTTTCGTCAGAAGAGGCACTGGGTCGGTTTGTGAGTAGGCATGTGCTACACATCAGATGAACATGGGTAAGGCGACGGGGAGTTCTTTGTTCTTGATGATGATGATGATGAAGTCAGAAGACTCGTTTTCTTGGTTTCTTGGAGGAAGAAGAGCGAGACTTACTTCGTAACCCATACTCCTATTCCTCCACATAGCATTCCTCTCCCGCCTCTTCGCTTCGGGGTCCTCGTCGAGGTCGGAATCGGATTCGCCGAGCAAGACGCGTTTGATCCAGCTGCGCGAGGACTTGTTTGGTTTGGTGGGTTTCGCTGCGTTGCTGGACTTCCGGGATGAGGAGTCGATTGTGCTCGTGGTTCGTGTTGACGTCGCCGATGAGGTATTCCGGCTGGAGCTGATGCTCTTCTTATCGGAGCCGTAAGGACGACCGTTATCTGACGTTTCTTCTTTCTTGGCTTTCCTGCTCCAACGCGATCGTTTTGAAGATGTGGTTGACTTCTTATCCGCCTTGTCGGAGTGGAACGGTTGGTTACTCTTGGTAGCAGAGTAGGACTTGCTATGAGCCGGTGGAAGTGGCGTGGTGAAAGACATTCTGCCGATGTTGTGATACCATGTGAGATCGTGATACATGAAAGAAAACTCAGAAATGAAGTCGAAGAGGGAAGTATGGTATATGACTTATGCCTTCGTAGCAATCTTCACTCAACGGTGTATACCATGTCCTCTCACCACTGACAAGCCCTCAGCCCTGGTTCGCATACACCAACCTCGTCAAGGTTCTACCCGGTTGGTACACATGGCCCACCCAACGCCTTGCTGGCATTCTCCGGAGGATTTCTCTCACACATCGCAGGTCGCATGAAACCAGCGCCCAACAGTTGCAGTGGAGCAAACCTGAATCGCTCCTTTTAGATCTGCAATACCGTGGCATTATCCGGACCAATGTGCTGCAACGCAGCCGCGACCATGCCGGTATCAGGCCCAGCGATCGACAAAAAGTCATGATCTCTCAAATTGCTGACAAAGAGCGAGAACTATCCAGGGTGTAGCCATGACTGCCGTAGCCTTGCACATGGAAATTGCCGAAATGTGCGGATGGGGACGTCTGATTCGTCAATGCTCGCCTGTAACCAACAACGTGCCGGATCCTATGTCCGATCCTGCGATCCTGATGAAGGATGCAGTTGATCAAAGAGAATCGAGGTTGGAGACCTCACTTGTCGTGGTTTGGAGAGGATTCTACAAGCTACTGCATCCTCCACGGCGCCTCGCAAGAGCTTGATATCCAGTTCGTCATGCAGCTTTGGGGGTCATCGACCATGCCACCAAGATTGCAGTTTCTGTCGTGACAACTCACACCTGTCCAACGTAAGGCCGAGACAGCTTTCGCTCGAGCCCAATACCGAAGGTTGCGTAATCAGTGGCATGATTTGAGACCACCTTGGCTATCTTAAGTCCCACGCGAGCGTGCCACGCTGCTCGAGTCCGAGTTCGATTCTCGTCTGAGTTCTGATCACCAGCCTCGACGCGAAGACACAAAGAGGACTGTAGTCAGCATGAGGGTAAGACAGGTACGGCTGGCCCTAATGGCGCTAGTGTACATCGTCCGTGCGAATGAGAATGCTTGATGATCCTGTTGGAGGTAACCTTCAAGGTCGAATTGGAGGCCTCATCCTTTCAGCTTCTTCATTGCCTTTTTCGCAACGGAAATGCTGGAATCTTGCAATGGGTTGTGCGCGTACGACGGCACGTCGCAAGTCAACGGCCTCGCACTGACTGTGCTCTGCGATATACGCGAGCACTTTCCTCCATCATTTCGCGAGTTTCTCCTTGTCGAGATATCACGGTAGGTGTCGTTTCAGAAGCATCTTGCAATGCGCGCGCCTGGTATCGTGGTTGAGGAGCCAGTTTGGGGTCATGTTTGAGGTGGAATGTCGACGGGACAGGCTTGGAGGAGTGTGGTGCGCTTTCGACGCGGAAGGAGCAGGAATCAAGCGTCTGACCTGAGGGTTGCATAGAGCGCCTGACTGGCTGCCGTTAGTCGAAGATGATGGAGAGGGTCTTCGTGGAGGGTGGAGGGAGGGAAGAACAAGGCGCGACATTGCGCTCAGCAGCCTGCGCCCTCAGCGACACAGTTCAAGCCCACATCGAGCCTGCAACGCATGACCGTGCCTCGCGCAGGACCCTGCTCCAGTCCTGGTGATAGCAGCTTCAAGAGGTGAATAGGGTGCGCAGTGGAGAAACAGAGTCCGCGTTCGTGCTGTCTCATGGTGCAGGCATGGTATCTGTCGCTCGTGTCCCGCGCAGCTTGCGTTGAATCTCCATCTAGCATACCTTCGTAATGCAGTCCCTTGGGTATCTTTCGCGAGATCCGGCTAGCGTCCTGTTTCGTGACCCATCCCACCCCCAGAACGCCGTCGTTATGCCGTACTTTGAAATGTCATCACCCAATCGCCCTTCACCCTTGACACAGATCCTGATGACACTGTGGCTCACCTTATGACCCCTCAATCTCTTTGCTCCTCTGCTGCAGGAACTCCGCCAGCCATTGCAGAGGCTTCTCAGGCTCATACACCGCCAAGTACTTCATCCCTTCCAGCAGATGCGGGGTGACGTGGGCGTTGAGGTACTGCCTCGTAGGCCCACCATGCGCGACTGGCTTGTCGGGTCTTGCCGAAGGTTGAGGCGGCATTGAGCCTGGCCTGGCGGATGCGCTGGATGCGACTGGTGGCGTCGCTATCGCTGGTGCGATGGAAGACAGGTGCTCAGGCTGAGAGAGCATGGCGGGGTTGATCGATTGTGTTGCCTGTGGAGGAGGATTCGGATCAGTTGGGTCCTGCTGTTGTTGTGGTTGCGCCTGTGCTTGTGTGATGCTGGAGATGGATGTCTGGAAGCCGATGAGCATCTCATGCAGGCGAGCAGCATAGTCGGCCGGTATTCGTACCTCGTGCGGTTCTTCTTTCATCTCCACGTCAGCATTGGTGGCCGACCCATTTGCGCCGTTTGGTAGTCCATCCGCCATTGTGAGAAATCTGTCATGTGATTGTGGTTTCGTGTGAGTTGAAGAAAGTGAAGCGCCGTCCGAGACCGCGTCAAAACGCGTCGCGGTGTCTTGGCAGAACCGACGACGCTTTCTTCTTCTCTAACATTTGCCTCTGCCTGTCCTAGTACACATCACTATACAATGTATAGAGCATGGCATTGAATCAAAGGCAGTATTGCGGATCACTGCCGTATTACCCACGCTTCGTACGATGGTCCAGAGTGCCCGCAACATTCCAGCTATCATCTCAGCGCGTATGATGCATGTACAGACAATGCCCAATTACCACAGGCTAGGAGCGCAACAACGATCTGGTTCAGGACTTGCAAGAAGACACATCAAGAGCACGCTCTCGGGGAACAAAGGAAGATCATGATGGCCATCGTGACAAGATGTCGAGCCCAAGGACCAGCTTTTCAAGCAACGAGAGCGTCATATTGAGAATGGGTTCAGTCCAAGTGCTCCTCAACCCCACCAGGGACTACTGAACATATTGATATCCAGTGCTCATCGATCACGAAGCTCCTTGCAATTCAGGTCTGCGACCGAAGCTGGATTCATCAATGACGAGGGGTGCATCCATCTTCGCTACTCGCCAAGCAAGCCCTCGTTTGATCGAGCACAAAGCGCTGCTCACTTTGCTTCACTTGAGAATTCTGGCAGGCTTCACGGACATCATACGTCGCGGACTGCTGCCGCGCCTCATACGATTGGCTGCAGCGCGGCTATCAAACGCTCACAAGCTCACTAGAGCCTACACCTGAATATGTGAGGTCTGAAGTGCACCATTTCACAAATCAACCTGCCCTGCTGCTCTCCTTCGCTCGTTCCCCTTCGTCTCATCCTACAGCCATACAACCACATACCGCGCCGCAAGCCTCTCTTATCGCACTGTATGCACAACACCACACCACAACCATCTTATCCACTCTAGCAGCATCACTGACCATGTTCAGGCCACTACCGAAGCATTCGATCGGATACCAGATCCAACAGAACGTACTTGGCAACAGACCAATCAAAGCGAGCAGGCCGAACACTTCCAGCAAAATGCCTCCAAAGGACGCAAAGGCTAGTCCGCCGCTTTCACCACGTCGGTGGACACTCTCACTAACTCTTTCACAGAAGCCAAAGCCCGCGAAGGAGCAGCCATCTACACCTGAGAAGCCGAAGGCCAAGCCCAAGCCGGCGGAGACACCTAAGAAGGCTGTGAAGGCTAAGGACGAAACACCAAAAAAGACCCCGCAGAAGAAGAAGGGAGATGTCAAGCTTGATGTCAGCAATTTCTTGACTTTGCAGGTCGACACCACTGGCGGTGCGGTGCCAGTGGAGATCAAAGTAAGCGGCTCATCCCTGCAAGCCCAACACTACGAGAAGAGCAAGACACATAGGAAGGTCTTGCAGATCCGTGGCGAGGACACCTTCACCATGACCAAGACTGTGAGTTTACTGTCGTTTCTGAAGGGGTCTTCTATACCACTGACACGCTCTCCAGGTGATGCTCACGGAGGGTCCCTACGCCGGCCACCAAGCCATCCTCCTTCGCCCAGCAAAAGCGATGGAGTTCATGAAGTTCCCTGACGAGGTCCGCAATCGCATCTATCGGCACTACTTCGCTTGTCAGGGTGTCCAGAACGAGGCTATCGTCCTCGATGGCAAGCGCAAGGAGACCAAGGAGACGTACGCCAAAACATATGCCGAAAAGCAGAAGAACCGCGTGGCACTCTTGCGCGTCAGCAAGGAGGTACGTCGGATCCGGATTCACTGACATCGTGGTCTGCTGACAACTCCCATAGGTATTCAAGGAAGCTCTTGGCGTCTTCTACGCCCAGCCCATCAAATTCGAATCCACCGCCTCCGTCATCGACTTCATCGGCGTCGTCTCTAAAGACGTCCTGCCACGTATCCGCCGCGTGGAGATCGTGAACTACAAGTCGACCTCGAGCCGAACTGCTATGCACTTCCTCGCGGAAGCCAAGAACCTTCAACACCTTACCATTCACAGCGGCGTGTACGCCGACGGTGACCCAGTCAAGGCGGCCAAGTCATTCCACGGCGACACCTATAAGTTTCTCACTGCAATTGGCGCCTCCAAAGGCAACAAGACCGCTGGTGTCGACATCTTGCACTTCGCCAAAGGGGCCTTCACTTACCGTGACGCCGACAAGACCACGAAGGTCTGGTCGGAGGAGATGGTGGAAGAGTTCAAGGAGAATCTCAAGAAGAAGCTCAAGTAAGCAACCCCTTCCTTTATCCCCAATCACTCTGCCCATGAGCACCAGACTGATCGTCGGAGGTGACCCACAGCCCAAACTCCATCGCTCCCAACACCTTCACGTACTTCACCTCACCAGAAGTTGAGGCTCCCGTCCCGACTTCCCCTGAGGCAAACGTAAAGACCAAAGCACTTGCACCAACTCCACCAGCATCAACCTCACCTGAGGCTGAAGCATCAGCACCGACTTCACCAGACACTACTTCAACCTAGCATACCACGCGCTAACCGTACGACTTCCTTCAGCTTCTGGGCGTTATCATACTGGACCTGCATCTGCGGCTCTGAAGATCCTGGCCATGTCTGCCAGGACGTGATTGGAGAGCGCTTGAAGCAGGAGCGGGAGCGGGACGCTTTGAAGGTCTTCCACGAGGGTGCTTTTCGACACGACCCTCAAATTCAGACGCTGGCAGTTTCTTAGGCCAGGCATTATGAGTACTATGTGCAGGACGACCGAGAAACGATCAAGCACGCGAGTCCATCTGGGATGGACGACAGTTGCACAGGTAGAGTCTATGAAATGGTTGTACACATCTCCTCTTTCTCGTTATCGTCTGTGGTACCAAGAAGACTTTTCTCCCGTCACAGCATGCAGCTCTCAGGTCACATCAGCTTCACAATAACACCGATTCTACGTCACAAGTGCCATGTAAGCCGGACCGTATGCATCAACGATGTGCTTGGACTGCCAGATGCTCGAAACGACGGCAGCCTCCAAAAGGACAAAACCTGACCTCCTACCAGATTGCTTGTTCAATAGCAACAGGCCACTTCCTCAAGAGCTTTGATCGGCGCCATGTACACTTTGATCATGAAGTGCTTTCCCAAACACTGCTCTAAATCACTACCTCGGTCATGAACATAACATATACATGTTTGGCTTGTCTTCCCCACGGGAAGCGCGCCAGGGAGCTTTTCGCCCGATACAATAAATGCTCCTTTCAACGCCATGCATCGCTTCCCCAAGCAAAAAGCTCCATGCCCTCAAACGAGCTGAGCCTGTACACGAGAGTCGTAACATCCATTGCCCTCACCTCCTAAGAATGAAACGCCGCCCTTTGAAAGCTCTCGACCGGCACATCACCACCCTTGCCAGGTGGCAATGTTGGCGCCTTCTTGATCTCCGCCTTCTCCTTATCCGTAATCTTCATGCTGTTTGCACGACTTTGTGCAGCAGCCGAGTTTGTGGTCATGGTGTTGAGTCTGCTTCCTGCCTCGCTTCCAGGTGCACTCTTCGCCGTGAGCTGCGCTTGCTGCGGCCGCCTCTGAATCGTTTCAAGGTATGGCGAAGGAAGATATCCTACACCTCCGTCTCTTGCTCTGCAGCGCCACCATTCTGATGGCTGACCCATTGGGTCTGATTTCGAGAGAACAGCGACGAGGTCTCCCTTCTTCACGGCGAGGTCAATGCCTTCTTGGAATGGTTGACCGGGCTGTGTCTGTGGTGTGTAGTCGTAGATGACTCGGCAGAAGTCGAGCTTGCTAGGATCCAAAGGTTGGGGTTGGCCATCAGGACCCATGATTTGGCCTTGCTGCTGTTGCTGCGCTTCCTGGGAGGCAGCAAGGGCGCGGATCAGCTTGCCCATGAGCCACGGCAAGCCGAACACTGCGACAACAAAGAATATGAATGGCTTGCGGGAGGGCTTGGAGACTGGCTGGCCGTCTGGTCCGGGTGCGCCGCTGAATTGGGCGAAGTTGGCGGGTGTCAGTTCCTTCGACGATGCTGGTGGAGGCCGACCCGTAAGCTTAGCAATCGCTGTCCGTATCCACCTCATGATCGTGAAGATGCCTAGGACTGAGCCGAGCGTCTGTTTGAGTGAGCCGAACTGCTCGGCCACGCTGACCATGGCGAAGAAGGAGGAGTGGGTGGCCATGTAGGTGCTCTCCAGCATCTGCGCGAACCCCCCGAATGCGCCCACTATGCTCTCGATCATCTGGAAGGTCGCTTGCGTGCTGTTGCTGAAAGTCTGCGTGAGACTTTGTGGTTGACCGTCTGGGCCGATCATGCCGGGCTGACCATACATCCCACCGCCATATCCTCCCATTCCGCCGTAGCCACCCATGCCGCCGTACATGCCTCCTCCGTACATGCTACCCATGCCGCCACCAAACCGGCTGTAGGGCGAGCTGTATGATGACATGCCGCCATATCCACTCATTCCGCCCATGCCATAAGGCGAGGAGTATGCCGATGCCATGCCGGGTCTGTTATATGGGGAGGAGTAATTTGAGGCAGTGCGTGTGGCGACTTGGTTGAGAGCGTCGGTTCGTGCTGGCAGTGTGGGAGCGCCGGTTGACGAAGGCGTCGCTGCCGTCGCAGTCGTGGTGGATGCCGGCACTGCTGCCGATGATGTTGCGCCTCCAGTCTGCCTTTCCCACGGTTTTGGTGGCGACGCCATGCCTGTTGTGTTGTGTGGTGGGTAGATCTATGCTTACCACATGTCGCAAGGTTGAGAGATAGAGATGTAGGCAGCGAAAGACACCACCACAATGACCGAACCCGAATGATGAGCCGAGGTTTCATGCGCGGAGGACATTTCACATCAGCATCTTTGCCAACCACAACACATGCCTCCTTGTCCGTTGTGCTGTACTGCTGCTACATACACCACTGTCTTCTCATGCGCCAGGCAGTTGAGTGAAGACTTTGTCGCTACGACTCCTACATTGCCGGTCAAGTCCGGCAAGATGGCAACTTCTCCTTCGCGCGCGTATACCAAGCTGGCCATGCTGTACCAGCTTCACAGACGGACACTGCACACCGGATCTTCTCCCGTGCTCTTCGCGGCCAGGACATAGCCACCAGCGAATTGTTTGCCAGTATCGATGGAGAGCCTTATCAAAGTAAAGGACCAAGCAGTAGCTGGCAGTTTAAGAATGATCCGCCGTCGGAGCAGCCACTAGCCATATGCTACACCTGGTACTTGCAGAATACCTGTACAGAGGAGCAAATGTACCAACTAGGTAATGCCACAGCATTGGTTCAAGATTACAGTCTTGTTCATAGGCATGCGACGCAGCTATATCCGGAAATGGGAAAAGGTAGAGGTGCTGGTTTGAATTCGCGTAGTCGATGTCCTCGTCGGCGGAAGAACTCACATCGAAGTAATCTCGACACTCAAATGCTATTCCAATTTGACGGCTTCTACACAGCACTAACCAAATAGTATAATAATGCACACACCGGTAGTTTACGGGCGGCAATGATGTAAATTGATCGACAAGCGTATAGCTGGTATAAGCAGTACATCCGCTGACATGGTACCTTCGTCTTCCACCGTCGCGGGCATCGGAATTGACAATTGGGGCTTGAACCGTTTGCACATGTGCAAAAGTCTGAGGTCGTCAACTTGATAGGTATGATCGCATCATGCGCAGCTTGTCGACTACTCAGAGCGAGGGAAATGGACAAAATGTAGGTGGCGTTGGTCGGAGAATTTTTGTTCGACGGCAACACAAAGCGAATACTAAAATGAAGCTTATAGAGCCATCACCTGGCGTCTCAGGAGACCACCAATCATGCTTATAGGGCTGATGTTCTTCTTTGTGTACAACCCCTAGCGTATGCACGACCGAACTATTGCTCTGATGAAGTCGCCACTTATGCGACCAATCACCGCCAAGCTGCAGCATAAATCATCAGATGTGGCTCAAACACCTGCCATCTCGCTGCCGGTCGACTACCGCCATGGCAAATACTCTAACAAACAAAGTCCATCGGTTCCTGCGGCTGTCGGAACGGTGACTGTCCTTCCTGGCCGCCGACCATTATACCATCACCTTCCTGGACCGTTGACTGGCTTTCACGTGCTGCACCGTCGACAACTCTCCAGAGGCATTTCATTGCGACCCACAACGGATCGAGTCCTATAAACTATCTAGGTGCCAATGATTGTCAGGTCCAAACTCAGGAGCTCGAAGTCTGGACGATGTTCTACCAGCATGAGCTGCTCTTGAAGTGGTAGACACGCGGCTTGCATGCAGTTCACTTCGGCCCCATAGTGTCCCATAGCGACCCATAGCGAGTGCTGCAGGCACGACTCTACCTCAGCTACCTTGCACCGGATCATGCCCAGCCTCGGCCGTGACATTGGCCTGTCTGTGGTGCATGCTCTGCAAGCGTGGGCATCTGATGCCGTTCAGCAGACCTCTGCATCGCCATGTGGAGAAAGGAGACTCCTGCGACTGGATACATAAACGCCGTTAGATCCCCCCGTCAGTATGCGTGTACAGTCTTCACCACACTCTTTTCTTCATCACTTTCGTTAGACCTTCTTGGCCAGGTTGGAAATCACACATACAGCTATGCATTTGTTCTTCACAGCCTTCTTGGCGGCGACTTCCACTGTCGGGAGTGCATTAGCAGCACCAGTCGTACACCGCGCCGATGACTCTGTAACACCAGTACGCCCAGGTGGAGTTGAGGATCTTATCATCACGGCAGAGAACACTCTCAATGCTACCAACTCACAGCCCGTCACCAATTCTGCGACTGGCGCCAAGCCAAAGGAAGACATGATGCGCATTCAGGCAAACTCCCGCCTGCCACTTGCTCTCGTCAACAACATGGGCGGCGCAGTCAATGCCTACGTTACCGGTCTCGATCCGTCCGGCAAAATCGTCTTTGTCCAAAGCAACGGACAATTCTACTACCCACCCTGCGACGCCTCATACACCTCGCCGAGAGAAGTGACTGGGCCAATCGCCATCCCACTCAACTCTGCTAAGGGCAGCACTGTCGCCGTTACTCTTCCCGACTACATCTCTGCAGCCCGTATCTGGTTCGCCCAAGGCAACCTCCACTTCTACTCCGTCTGGAACCCAGCGACCAACTCCCCAAGCCAAGTCCAGCCCTCCTTCGCCAACCCGCAGGATCCGTCTGCGGGCATCAACTGGGGCTTCGTTGAACTCACCAATAACTCAGGAGGCCTCTACGCCAACCTCTCCTTCGTCGACTTCGTCGGTCTCGCTCTGGGAATGTCCATCCGCCGAGGCAATGGCGTTACAGATACAGTCCGCGGTCTCCGCCCTGGCAGCGTTAGCACAATCTGCAATGCCCTCCAGGCTCAACAGCGTTCTGACGGACAGCCATGGGGCAACCTCTGCCAGGCTGGCGGGAACGGTCCTCTCCGTGTTGTGGCACCAAACATCTACGTGTCCTCCGGCAACGGCGCTTTCGGCAACTACTTCAACTCTTACATCGACCAAGTTTGGTCCCGATTCGGCGGCAAAAACCTCTATGTTGATACCCAGAACAATTACGGCAAAGTCACATGCCGCGTGAACGGTAAAACTCTCTCCTGTAACGGCGACAACCGCGTCTACAACAAGCCCACAGCCGGCGACATCTTCGGCTGCAACTCTGGTCCTTTTGCTATCATAGGCAGTGATAATGGTGTCCACCGCGCCGTTGTCCCACGCTTGTGTGCGGCGTTCAACAGAGGTACTTTCATGATCAATGGCGGCGACACACAGCCTGGGCCGCATGCGGATCAGTACTATACCTCTTCGCCAAACAACCAGTACAGCATGATCATGCACCAGCAGGAGGTTGATGGGAGGGGATATGCTTTCTCTTATGATGATGTGAACCCATCTGGCGGCGTTGACCAGAGCGGAACTCTGGCCGAAGGCAACCCACAGCTTTTGAGTGTGTTTGTTGGAGGTGCCTAGATGGTACATATAAAAAACTTTAGACTTCTTGTCGATACGTCCGTATTAGTGTCATGCTATCCTGTCGTCCAGTCTTTCCATTGTCATTGGCATTGGTCATGGTCCTCATGTATCGTCAGATGCTGACATTCACCTCCAGCGCCCGAAGATCTGGAAAGTAAATCAGACGAGGCATGTGATTGCATACCTCTCGACCAAATGATATGCAAATGCAAGGAGTGTGCAACAGCACTATACTAGACCAGGATCTGCGACATGTCGAAAAGGAGTCGTTTGCCCATGGCGATGCTGCCTCTGCTCGCATCCGACCACGCTGTCTTCTCGCACCGTATACGTTACCATTCCTCGCGACCCGACACCTAGACAACACGATGCTCTCGACATCACAATGTTCACCATCCATCGTCGTCGTTCTGGCATTGTGCATCTGGCGATTGAGGCAGCGACCGGATCAGCCCGACCCCAGGATGAAAATTCTGGTCCCAGCGGAATCTCGCTTTCGCCAAGACGGCAGCAGAATTCAACACCAAGAGGGCCGCAAAGAGCCGACGATAAGCTCCAGCAGAATCAGGCTATATATATGGCGTTGACAACTGCACGATTATTGTAGCGCCTCGTTGCCGGGGTAGCTCAATCGGTAGAGCGTGTGGCTCTTAGCCTTGAATGGCGAGATCACCTCAAGGTCGTGGTATGTTCTCACCGATCGAATTCGGATTGAACCTCAAAAAGACTGACCCTTC
Organism: Nothopassalora personata; assembly: GCA_033816765.1. Taxonomy (NCBI): domain Eukaryota; kingdom Fungi; phylum Ascomycota; class Dothideomycetes; order Mycosphaerellales; family Mycosphaerellaceae; genus Nothopassalora; species Nothopassalora personata. The sequence continues at coordinate 1,160,315 of CM066291.1, forward strand.
ACCCAGGGTTCGAGCGTAAGCATTAACCGATGTTCTCAATGATTAGAACATGTTGTTAACAAACTCTTGAAGCCCACCTTCGGCTATTCCTATACAAAGTCTCCTGACCTTCACCAATTTTTTTTGGTTCTTTCGATGCATGTTCTGGGTTGAGGGAGATGTACTTGAAGGTAGTAGAATCAGATATTTGCCAAATTTTGCCTACACAGAGCTCAAATCGCAAGTCATCTTTTTGAGGGTATCCCAAGGTCTGAGCAAATCCCTTCAATCCTGGATGGCATCCTGGAAGTACAGCAATGACCAGTCCCTCAAACTGACGATATATAAAAGAAGTTTTGTACACCTCACGGACCCAAAGGGTCATTTGAATCGTTCTTTTTCACTTTGATATGTTGAAGTGACGAGATCGACGGTATTTTGGAAGGCATTTTCTTCCATTGCCCATTGCCATCTCCATTTTGGACGTCGTCATCTCGGATTGTACTCTACATCAAAGATGGGCATGCCGTCCATCAATATCACGTCTATGTATGACCTGTGAAGCCATGTCAGGGCATGGCCGCAGAAATTAGTCGGAAGAAGCTCAGACGATGTTCTTCTGCAACCATTCCTCCCACTCTTGCTTGCTGCTGCTGCTGCCAACGCCATTCTCGACTACGCCCTGCAGAATCGTAAGCACCGATCAATCATCGACGTGAATGGAAACGTACGTTGAACAGAACAGTAGGCGATACGTGAATGCCTTGCAAACGGTTGTGCTTCACAAGAGGTTTCAGGTCGTTCGTGACACCATTGCCAGTGTTCAAGCGACCGTCCTTGCCGGGCTTGTCTGAAATCTCGAGCTTTGAGTAGATGGTATCCGAGTCAATACCGACGGTACCAGCCAGCTTGGCCAACCTTTCGTAGGTTTTGTTCCTGGTCTCGTTGACGACGTTCTCATCGAAGTACTCTGTCTGCTTGTCGAACAAAGCCTTTGAGAACTCCCAGAACTTCTCTGGCTTGGTTTGCAGCACAGCGACCCCAGCTTCGTGGACCAATGTAGATGATGGATGCCATGGCTGGATCTGCTGGCGGAAGATGAATTGGACTTTGTCTGCATACTTTGATCTAGCCACTGGAAGGACATCGTCGTAAACTCTGTCAAACATTTTCTTGGAGAACTGTGATTATAAAATCAGCTCTACCGCTACGACGTCACACGCATCGACCATACTGGGCAGACATAGTCCAGGACTGTGACATCTCGTCAGCATTGTCCAACGACTCGTCACGGACGCATGGTCAACATACAAAGCTCGAGAGTGTGTAGCGTTTCCGGCTTAGCTGAAGCAACCCACTTCTGCCCTGCATACTTCGGTGCGAGCGCCATGGTGACCGTTTCCCTCTGTGGCCAAAAAGTACACAGTGTTGTTGTTGCTTAGGAGAGAAGATGGATCGCGGCATACTGACATGATTGCTCGGTGAGTGATTGACTACCTCAATTGCGTCATGCTCCTCGCCTCGGATCCGATTTGAGGCAAGTAGCGCGTTCAGACGCGTCGATATTCTTTCGAGGATGACAACACCAAGAACAACGCTTCCTCCATGATTGCGATATGAACATCATTTTTTAGTCTTCACTTACAACACATACGTCAATCGCATGAGCGAAACGTCACCATGGGCATCCAGGCGCTGCCACAGACCACAGTCCGGGCGTTGGGTGCCACTCAGGTACTGACTGATCCGGCGGCTTTGGTCAAGGAGCTCATTGACAACGCACTCGATGCAAACGCAACGTCAATCGCGATTGAGATACACAGCAATACCCTTGACCTCATTCAGCTCCGCGACAATGGCCATGGGATTGCACCAGAAGATCGTCCTTTGGTGGCGAGGCGATACTGCACAAGCAAGATATCTCATGACAGCGAGCTCAAGGACATTGGTGGCTCATCACTCGGCTTCCGAGGCGAAGCGCTTGCAAGCGCTGCTGAGCTCAGTGGTACACTCACCATCAGCACACGAATCGAAGGCGAGCAAGTCGCGGCAGTCTTGAAGATTAATCAGCTGGGCGAAGTCACCAGTCAGGAACGAGGCTCGCTACCGGTCGGCACCACTGTCAAAATCACGGACTTCATCAAGGCGAATCCTGTCCGGCGGCAAGTATGCTTGAAGAACTCGGAGACCACTTTGAAGAAAATCAAGCGCACTCTTCAAGCTTATGCCTTTGCTCGGCCGAACGTAAGGTTAGCATTGCGTGTGCTCAAGGCGAAGAACACTAAAGTTGACTGGGTGTATGCTCCGAAAGTCAACGGTAACGCGGAGGACGCTGCTTTCAAGATTGTTGGGGCGGCATGTGCTTCACAATGCACATGGTCTGTTCTTGAACACGACGGCTTCACGTTCGAAGCCTTCCTCCCCCGGCCAGATAGCGACTCTGGTAAGATCAGCAACATTGGTCTTTTTGTGTCTCTCGATCGTCGTCCAGTCTCAACTGCGAGGAACACCTTCAAGCAGGTGGCTAAGATCTTCCGAGAAGCGTTAAAGAGCTCTACCAAGCATCTCGCTGACATCAAGGACCCTTTTCTGTATCTGAACATTAGCTGTCCAGCAGGAACTTACGATGCGAATTTGGAACCAGCAAAGGATGACGTGGTTTTTGAGGATCCGGGTAAGGTGGTTGAAGTGGCTAGGCTACTATTTTCGGCAGTCTATACTGCAGCCGTCGAGCCGGAACCAGTCCCAGATCAAGTCACAGAAGAACAACCAGAAACGCCAGTGCAGAGGGCTGAGGATCTTGACGATGGTTTCACTACTCTGTTCGAAAAGCAACCCGAAGAACAGCGCATGCTCGAATATACTGGGCATGATAATCTACCAACTGCTCGTGGTAGACTGTCAGCGCGTCTGGCGACACCCGGTCAAAGTACAAATGCGGAAGAGTGCGAACAGCCCAAGAGAAAGTTTCGTTCAAATATGTACGGCTGCGATGAGGAAGACATGAACCTTTTCGATGACCGCCAACCAACTGCTCGGACGGAGGCGGAATTGGAGGAGCTTCGTCAAGCGAGGAACGATGTCAACGTCTCGAACCCCTGGGTGCTCGCGAAGGTGAACTCCTCAATACGCAAACCCATCGCGCAGAAAGACGAGGAATCAACTCCGCTCCAGGCCTTCACTAGCATTAATCCCTCCACTACACCGTCGAAGCGCGCTGGAGGTTTTCAAAGCATACTGGCACTGCCGACGCCTCGGCCTTCGTCTCCTCCGCCAGACGCAGCATTATTTCATCCGTCGGACCACGTTCCTGACTTTCGCTTAGCAAGGGATGGCCGGGTCATCGGATCATTGTCCCTGCCGTCACCACAGCCGTATACGCCAATGCCATCCAGCGATGCTCGAATTCTGGAAGACGAACCACATACTGTGTCACGTGGAGCACAACCCCCAGACTATGACTACAACCTTCACTCAGGCGATCCCAGTGGCACGCCACTTGACGCCATACCAGATGTCAGCGCGAAGCCACGGCGAAGACGAAGGGAGCAGCTTCAACAAGGGAACATCAACAAACCCTTCGTACCGCCTATGAAAAGCCGTCAGCCTCCAGAACAGGTTTGGTTCGATCGTCTTCAGGACGTTGACACTTCTCGCCCTCGGCCAGGCAACAGGACATCACGTCATAATGCGGATGGTCCTGCTCTCGTGTCACAGGGCGAGCTTGGTGATCTCGCCGATGATCCACGACCAATGACTCCACCACGACGCAATCGCGACATCCGTGACTTTGCACAGCGGCATATCACAGACTCTGTCGCTTCCATAGTGGAGGGGCGGAATTATGGACCTGCTGAAGCAGCAGCAACAGCAATGGAGCAGGAGAACCAGGCTACTGAGCCTCAGCCTCGTCAGGAAGGCGTTCTCGAGCGCCGTGGCTTCATGCCTGCAAGTGAACTCGCTAACCTTCAAGCACATCTCGGATCACCTGAAAAGCCGCCAGCACCAAAGACCAAGCGCCGGAAGACTAGTCAACGGCAACCTCTGCAGAATTTGGAACCAAATGCTTCAACACCAACCGCTGCTTGGAGTGATGCCGATGAGGAGTGGCGACCTGCCACTGATAGTCGGGCAGTCTCACGCCGAAAGAGCTCGGGCAAGCTAGGTCGCACAAAGTCATCAAAGGTGAGTAGAAAGCGTGCGCTAGAAGTCCAGGTTCAAGACTAACCTCGACTAGCTTCCACTCGAACGCATACCTGCCGGTCAAGGCACACATAACCTTCTCTTCAACGATGAGCTGAGCTTGACGGGCATCTCGCGTCTCGCTGGCAAGCTCGACGAGCACAACTCGTTGCTTGGCTACAACCAACCAGCGCTCGACCCGCCTGGCATATTCCAGTCCACTGCGCTGGACATCCACGATCTTACAAATAGCCTGCACGACCTTCTCATCAAGGCAGGCTCTGATGACGACCCTCCTGCTCCAGACACTTTGTTCAAGGCGTTGCAGTCTGCTTTTGCGCGACGCATTGCGACAGAGATTGAGGACGATGTCCTGTCCTCTGCGTGATTGAATAGGCCTTATCATCGACTCCGTTTGTTTTGCTTTAGCGAAGGCGCTGGAGACGGAAGATACCCCATGTTTGCTCATTTTGCTCAAACCTGCTCTCAAGGCGTGGGACGAAGGGATGTAACTAGCTTGCTTGGAGCCGTGTCAACAGTATTCGTGCTCTGCTATCTTCGCCTACAACTCTTCAATACGTTCAAAGAAGGACTTCAACTCCTTTTCAATGTCTAGCGTCCTGAGTCCTTCTAGTGTGTGCCGGATTCTCCGCTTAAAGATCCTCCATCCTGCGACAGCAACACTCGGCCAAGCCATCCAAGTCGTCCGGAATGTTCGGCATATATCAAGCCTGTATGAACGAGAGTCTTGGCTGCTCTGAAGCAACGCACAAGGTCCGAATCGACGACTTGCGCCTCCAAAAAACAGTACGACCGTCCAGAACACAAACAGAATCCCTCCACGGCGTCCCGATTGCCACTTGACGTGGCGAACAGGACAAGCAGAAGCCATGCGAGAGTCCACGTCACCACCAACCACGCCAGATTCCAATGCAACTCCGCAACCTGCCTCGAATAGAAGTCGACCACCTCAGCCTCAGCACTGCAGACATGCTTCCACTCCCCCAAAGCCCATCGCACTCTTCCTCCACTTCCAGCTATGCTTTTCAACAGATGATAGACTCTCAAGAGCTTCCTGCTAATGTCAAGTTTTTCGGTATCAGAAACCATTACAAGTGTATGAGGCGTATATCTATATACGACAAGTCGTCTTCAGCAGAGCGTCCAGCCGGCGTCCTCAGCGCCGTGTTGATTGAGTGCTCCAGAATCTTGTACGTGGTCGGTATACAGGCCATTTTCCTATGCTTCGAGGTGATCTATGCCGTAACATCGCCGTTGAGTACCTATGCTTCACGCTCTCGATCGTCGACTCCGTGCTGGATACTGGTCCCACAAGGTATTTGTGAGGTGCACCATACGACCAGCGGTCCTCTGCACTATGTCGGGTCGGTGTCCTCAGCACCGCGCATTAGCTGCCGAGTGCTTGCATGATCTTGAAGCATTCTCGTCTGGATGCAGGCCGTATTATTATGCTCCCTGGCGCTCTACTGAAACAAAATCGTGGGGTATCATATGCTTCACACTCGATCATTAGCTCAGTCCTCGACACTCTTTCCCGCTTCTTCCTCACTCGCGGCAGGCGACTCGGTTGGCTCGATCGCCTCAGCCTTGATTTCTGGCTCGTCACTTCTAGGCTTTACCTCCTCCGCGATATCATGCGGGATGACCGTACTGTCGCCGGCCGCTTCTTGTTCCTCCTTATCCCGCCCTATCTCTTTCTCGGCCTGCTTCTCTGGCTTGATGGTTTCGCTCCGGCTCAAGCGTGACTGCGATTGTGGCTCTTCTTGCGGTTCATCCTTGACCTCTTTCACCTCTACTTTCGTCTCTTCTACCTCCTCGTTTGGCCTTGACTCAGATTCATGCAAGATTGTTGATTCTCTGTCCAAGCTTGGCTTTGCATCAATCTGATCTTCATCCTCCTCGGCCTCTTCCTGTATCGGATTGGTGACTGACATGTCGTTCGGCTGGCGTGCATGATATTTAGTGGTGCCTCCTGCGGAAATTTGGGTGTTGCCTGCTGGTTCTTGATCATAGCCCTTCTCGTCACCCAATGCGCCGGGTCGTGGCAGAATTGAAGTCGGACGGGGTCGGTCTTCTGTCTCGTGCTGCTCCGTCGGTTCTGGTGGCTCGATACCCTCTGCTTCTGCAGGGATGGTGTAGTTCTCGGGCTGGATCAGGTTGTATCGATCACACACTGTCTTGAAGAAGATGTACAGTCCTGTTCTGGCCTCAATCTTCCAGAACATGTCGCGGTGCTGGAACCACGCATGAGCGTAGATGCGGTACACACGACGGAAGATGTTGGTGATCTCCTTCATCTGTTGGTTCAAGAACTTGTCGTGGCCGCCCGCCCCACCGCTTCCCAGACCCAACCGCGACGGGAACATCTTGGTACTGGTCAACGACCCAGCGGCCCAGTCCAGAGTGTGACAGCAGTAGTCAATGGCCGAGCAGCTCTTGGGTGGGTCGTGGACGGCACAGAGGTACTGCCATTCGCTGGCACGCATCTCGGGGCACGTCTGTGCACTACACGGCGGGCTGTCTGCGAACAAGGCGACGATGAAGGCATTGCTCTTCTGCACCAGAAAGCGACCGAGCTCGTACAGCCAGATCGCTCCGGTCGTGTTGGACGGTGGCTCGGCGAGCTGGTGCGCCAGCTCTTTGGTGATGGCCTGGACCTCGTTCGAACCGGGTGGATGGGTGTGGTGGTAGTATAGAGCTTTCAGGTGCTCGGTGAGCTGGAACGCCGAATCGATCTGCATCTCACGTCAGCCCCGGTCGTCACTCTTTGTATATGAGACGAGACCATCACACCTCGTGGAGCTCGACCAGGGGCGGCCCTTCTGCCATGTCTGCCGACCTCGTGCCTGGCCTGATGCGTCGGGCTGCACGCGTGTCGAGATGGCTGCCACCGGGGAGTTTGCCATGATCATCCAACAGCGACACGCCCGGCGACGTCGGTCCAATCTGGTCTTCAGCTATCGGCGGAGGTGACGGGAGCCGCGGAGAGGACGACGGCGACTGTGCCGCCATGTTGTTGGGTGGTGTTGGTGGTGGTGGTGGTGGTGGTATCGGTGGATGATGCTTCCCATCGTTGCTTCCCATCCCGTCTGTTTCCCGCACGCGCCTTCTTCAAAACCTTAATACGACCACGACGCGAGACAAGGTTCGGCAACTTCGGCTTGCCGACGTGTGGGGCGTCCGGACGAATGGTAAGCTTGTTATTAGCCGACGTCTTTCTGCGGCAGATGCCATCCGATTCAATCTTCGATGCTCTCCGCACACGCGTTACACTCACCGGGGGCGTGCACGCTCCGGTATGGCTGAAGATGACGACGGACCGCCGCTCCTCGTCGCGACAGACGCTACGAGTGCTGCTGATCCGGGCGAGACCACCTTGAGCGCCAGAATGGAGGACGTCAAGCTTGCCAAAGTGCCAATCACCATCATCACAGGTATGATGCTGCCCTGCCATGAAGCACATCTCAGGACCCCGGCGTGATGTACACCTTGGCGTAGTTCTGCCTCGTGCCTACACGGTTGGAACCCGCGAGATGCAATTTGGCTGACGGACAAAGGCTACCTGGGAGCTGGCAAGACTACTCTACTGAATTACATCCTCACCGCTCGTCATGGCAAGAAGATAGCCGTCATCCTCAACGGTGGGTCAGTAGGTTGGGTGGGGCGAATCGGTAATCACAGCTTCTGACACTGGCCAGAATTTGGTAACAGCAGCGACATTGAAAAGTCCCTGACCGTGAACCAGGGCGACCAGCAAGTCGAAGAATGGCTTGAACTTGCCAATGGTTGCATCTGCTGCTCTGTCAAGGATCAAGGTGTGAATGCTATCGAGTCTTTGATGGAACGTCAAGGCTCATTTGACTACATCCTGCTTGAGACGACTGGCTTGGCACACCCCGGTAACATCGCACCAATTTTCTGGGTGGATGAAGGCCTCGGAAGTACCATTTACCTTGACGGCATCGTCACTTTGGTCGATGCGAAGAACATTCTGAAATGCTTGGACGACCCAATTGGCGACGAAGCAGTTCACGATGACCAGCAGCAGAACCAGCATGCTGGCGAACTCATGTCTACGGCCCATCTTCAGGTGTCCCACGCGGATGTCATTGTCATCAACAAGGCAGACATCGTTTCAGACGATGAGCTTGCTGCAGTGGAAGACCGTCTGAGGTCCATCAATGCTCTCGCGGACTTCCACGTTACCGACCACAGCAAAGTGCCCGAGTTGGAAGGTGTGGTACTGGATCTGCATGCGTACGACAATGTCTCCGCCGAGGCTCTAGAGGCTGCCAGTAGGGCCAAAGGACACAGTCACCTGGACCCAACCATTGGAACCATGACATTAGACCTCCCTGTACTGAGTGACGAGGCTATGGTCAACCTGGATCGCTGGCTACGTTCTGTCCTGTGGGAGGAGAGACTTCCTCGTGGAGACGCTGCCGATGACAAGAACGGCCTAGCGACTTGGGAGATTCACAGAATCAAAGGTCGCATTCCGCTTCAGAGCGGTGGCATCAAGATGTTACAGGGAGTCAGGGAGATCTTCGAGCTCACCGATGGCCCTCCAGCCGATGCCAGAAACGCGGCTGCAGAGCAGCAAACAGGTAAGATGGTGCTTATCGGGAAGCACATCGGAAGTGGAGAGAGTAGAAATATCTTCCAAAAGAGTCTGGAGATCACACTGAATGTTGTATAGAGTACCAGTCGTCGATTCGAAGTATCTTCCAGTCCAGCTCATGTAAAACATGTCGCACTCATAGCTCCAGATATCCGGCATCCCCGGCCAGGAAAGTCGTTCGAAGGATCATATCCTCGCTCAAGGCGCATCACGTGTCTCAGCATCACTACTATCTCCGGCCCGATCTTTGTCAGCTGGGTCAGTATTGAACCGGTCCGGAGCTCTCATACCACGATAGCCACTAAGCGACTACGATGCATAACATGATACATATGGCACACCCGACGGACGGAAGCAAGATCCCTCGGCGGTCTCTCTACAACGAACCCAGTCCTTTCTCAATCTAGCAATCTAGTCATCTCCAACATCATGTCGACAACAAACACCCTAGGCCTCCGCCGTCCAACAAAAGCACCTGCCATCTTCACAGCTCTATATTCCGCTTTCATCATAGCCATTCAAGTTCCGACCCTCTATGACCCTTCATCAACCCAAGAAATGCTTGGCATTCGAGATGCTACCAGTGCACGCTTCATCGGTACTGACCTCTTAACCCCCGCCATCCTATCCCCTCTCCTCTTCGATCATACTAACACACTATCACCAGCCTTCTGCTTCATCGCCATCAAAGGCTACGAATTCATCGGCGCCCTACAAGACAACTGGCCAGTGTACTGGTTCGCTGTTGTTGGACGCCTCGGAGCGGCTACGATGATGTTAATGAGTGGAGGTGGGTGGGCGAGGATTGCACCGTTTGATCTTGGAAGTGCGGCAGTGTTGGTGGGGTGTATGTGGTTCTCCAGTGGTAAGGGCAAGAGGTCTTGAGATGTCACGATTCGTGCTCTCACGGCCAACCCGTCAAAGGCGGGCACGCGCTTGACGAGGTATCAACCGTTTGTATGAGACCCACCATGCAACTGCTGCCACGACAGCCTGATTATTCCATGGAATCCAATCCACCATCTCTCAACTTCCCGAGGTACTATGCATGTGGAACGATGACATTCGCGCTCGCTGTTCCGTCTCTAGCAAGGAGGAGGTTAGTCTCCAATGCTCTCTTGGACAACTTTAGTCCCTGGCTAAGTCCTTATCGTGCTGCCATCAATTGGACAAGATTGCGCACTTTGTTCCCTGCAGCCCAGCACTCGTCCAAGTGACGGAACAGATATTCAAAGACTTCGGCTTCCCGTGCATCGTCCGTTTCGCCCGGGTGACAGCGCAGCAATACGATCGTGTTGTGTCCCCCGTTCTCGAAAGTGGCACTGGGGGTCGGAGACAGTGTGGAAGCATGTGCGGGAAATCGGTGAATTACTCCCATGGGGACAATTATGTCAGAAATTACTGCTATAGGGATTATTATGCAAAAATTACTCCTATAGGGACTTATAGGGATGCCAAATTACTGCTATAGGGACACATTATAGCAATCTTTAGCCTTCAACTTAGGGCATGTTGTAGGGTACAAAAAGATAGGTATATTAGCTATAGGTGCAAAAAGTTAAATTTTTGCACCTACAATATAGTTAACTATTGTTTCCGTAGATGCTGAATACACTGCAGTATAACGATGTTGCTCCGAATGTCGGCTCTCGACTATGTGTCCGTATTATATGTCTTAGACAAGCCCTATCTTGCTTGTTATGTCGTCCTTACTCCCCGAGCTACTCTTTACCTACTCGTAACTTATATAAGCCACGAGCTGCGACTCGTTAGGATTAAAACGTACTACTATTATTTAATATGCTCGTATAAGCTAGCAGAGCATATTACATAATAGTAGTATATAAAGAAGTCGTAAAGAGCGACTGCTATAATATGTCCCTATAGCAGCAATTTGGCATCCCTATAAGTCCCTATAGCAGTAATTTCTACATAATTGTCCCCATGGGAGTAATTCACCGGGCGGGAAATCGAACGGGGGTGTTCTCGGGAGTCAGAATGACTTATCTTTCCTCGTAGCCACATGTAATTGCCATCCGTCCTGGTAATATCTTGAAAGACTCAATTTGCTGGAAATGGATGTGAAGTGGTGGAACGTGAGGATGGTTGTGCCCTTGAACTGACAATCGCTTTCAGAGGCTCAAGGTCAAGTGCTGTCTTAATGCACCTGCATGTCATCGATGCCTTAAGTCTGGACATGCGTGCCGCTACAGCGGCGTTGATGATGTGTTCCGAGTTATGCACAGGGGGGCAGAGCGGAAAATTCTCGCACGTGCAACACCTTGGCCTCAGGAATAACCATGAAGCCAACGCTGTCAGACAAATCCGATGCAGATCTTGCACCGTGGCTTTTCCACGCCTTGCCGGAAAGGTCGTCTGAGCTGTGGAGCGTTTGTCACTAGCAAACAGGTTGCTGTTGGGGACAGTCGCTCTGTGAAATGGCATCGCGCTCGACAAGAGGGCGGGTCACATTGCATCTGTTGAGCATTGATATTGAGTCCAAGGTCACGGGCGAGACTCTGCTGTCACCGTATTGCTACTCGAAAGAGCGCATGCTGTCGTGACTAATCCAGCAGTTCGCCAATGCGTCGACGGAGTTTGTGCACATGGTGATATGTTGCCTGGCACTTCTCGCGATGCGAGAGAGGAACTCTGTTACAACGAGGAAACACACGCTTGCTCCGCGAGAAATGAACAACAGATTTCCCTTGCCATACTCGCTCTGTAACATGTGCAAATGGGTCGACATCATCAGCGCTATGATCATTGAGACCGAGTCGCTTGTGTGCCCTCCGGACAGGCACGGTGACCGCGCAGTCACCTTCCCGTGTTCCCTTCCGCATGCGTTGGCCGACGACGGGATACTGCTTCGCGGTCTGCACGATCTGGAAGTTCAGGCCAGCCAATTTGACACTGGACGTACAGCTGCAATGGATATGGGCCAACATCTCTGCTGTTTACAGGCGAAGCAATGTCCTTGGTTTGTGCGAAGCACCACGATCGCTGCTTTACCGCATTTCTGGCAAATCTCTAGCCGGTTAGCTCCACAATCCCGTCGCTTCTACTCTGTCCTTGTTACGCGACTTCGAGAATCTCACCCTGGACTTGGAGATTAGGCGTTGAGCTCTCCTACAGCTTCCATGCTTTGGGCGACTGTGACTGGATGTTACCTTTTTCGGACCTACCATCAAGGCTGGCATCTTTTTTTCCATACGCCGCTTCCAGGCATCTGATATTATATCTTGCACTCTACACGCTTTCCGGGATTTCCTCGACGTTCAAGAGGTAACCCGGATTACAAATTTATCTCAGCGACTGTGGAATACAATATGCAGAGACCTCATGCCGTAGGAGAAAGCTAGTCCTGGGTCAGAGGAAGCGCCCGGCCGCTACACAGCAGGATCGCAGACTTTCTTCACAAGTTTTGAGTTCAACGTAGTTGGTTGGATATGATATTGCTTGTGGCCTTCGAGTTGGACTTATGCAGGCACCGTCGTCGCCTGAAATCAGGCGCTTCGGTATGCCGAGTCATTGCTTGTCCATTCGGAGCCGTTCGCATAGCACGGCAGTAGATCTTGCGTCCAGGCCACATTGATGGAAAAGGTCAAGACTCAAGCTCAAGCAAGGATACAGCTGTTGCAGCCCCATGAGTGTGGCAGCATACCAGATACTGCTGCCTCCGCTGGCAATGACTATGCAGTAGTAGTGACGTGGAACTTCGATGTTGTAGGACCGCTTCGAAGACCAGCTTCCGGCTTCTGCCAAAGCCCACGCGAACGGAAACAATGCCACGCTCATAGGCCGATTGAAGGCTGAATTTGCGCTAGGGTGTCTATTGGAGGCTGACGGTGGGTAGGATGTGCTTCGCTGAGATATTGCGGACATTGTTCTGAGGCGAGAGTTGCAAGAGCTTCCAGTCAATAGGAGAATTCCAGCTCATTTCCGACTCAGAAAACAAGGTCTTGCGTCTCGGAGCAGTCACATGCGGTGGTGTTTAGTGCGAAGTTTGCAACATGTGGATGAAGTCAGCCTGCGCGATGCCGATCCATGGGTTCTCCAGGTAGTAGTTGCATCCCTGTATGCGCATCTCCACGAGGATAGGCTGTTCGCAGCTCTCGTGACATCAGCGAGCATTTCATTGGCGCCGAAGCTCATCACATCGCATAAACGCTGTAGCACTGCATTTGACAGCAGGCATGAGAAGTGCGTAGATGTGCGGCACCACTTTTGGAGTCCGGTGAGGACCACCAGTGCAGTGATCGGTATTCAGCTGAGGCTTCACCGAGCTTGAATGTGTTGAAATCGCTTGTACCTCCTATGCTGCTGGAAGACGAACAGTCTGCCCGCCTGGCTTCAGGCACACAAAGGCACCTACCTAGCGGTCCGGGTAAGCACGTGGACGACCATCATCGGCGACAGCTGCAGGATGCTCCCTGTCAAGTGTTAGGCTTGCATTACTCATGGCCGAATGGGAAGGGCTTGCGCCTGACGCCTTCTGCGGGCGAGACTCGTTGAATGTGATGGCAAAGCCTGATAGCCGCGCACGCAGAGATGTTCGCAGCCATGCGGGCCATGGTAGTAGGTGTTGGCGTCGTTGGGTGTTCAGAAAGAGGAAGTTGTGAGCGGCGGCATGATGGGCAGAGAACGAGTCAGGTCGGACCATCTGCCAGCGAATATGAAAGTCACAGAGATGGTGGCGTGAAAACAGCAGCGATAGGCCGTTGAGGTCCAATCATTGACAGCTCGGCTGCAGAGGCACGGGTACTGCAGGGATCCCCGCCTCACAGGTGCAGTGGTTCACTTCCACTTTCTGTACTGCGTGCGCATGCCTCCCTGAAGATACAGTAGATGCCCCATCACTCTTCTTGGTGCGTTCCGCCTTCGACGACCGTGGGTCAGTGAAAGTGGCTTCCTTCGCTGTGATGGTTCAGGCCCCTTTCATGAAGACGATCGCTGTGGCGACAGGCAGCCACTAGGAAGTGCGAGCACAGCAGCAAGTCGTTCCTGTCACGCATATCGCCTGCATCGCATACTGTTGTGCACGGCGACACGCACGTACATAGGTGCTGCGTGGAAGCTCTGCGAGATCTGCCTAGCGATCCAGCCATTGCCATAAGAATAAGATTATACTCGACTTCACCTCGCCTTGCTAGAGCACTACCACCAACATGGCGCTCCACCACCGTCCTGAGATCGATGATATCCGATCTGCTTACTCGGGCAGCATGGCTTACAGCGATCGCTCCTTCCACTCCGACCACGAGTCCCGCCGTTCTTACCAACCATCGCACTCCAGCAGCGACCGGTCCTACTCGACGCAACCGACCGTCTACTCGGGCACTTCCGCACGACGACCACCGCTGGTGCACTACAACACCTGCGACGACTACAACGCAGCTCCGCCAAAGTCCCGATACTTCCCCGAACGAGCCCCGCAAGAGAGTCCGAGGGCATCAGTAGAAACGTACGCTTCAACAGTCCCGAGCGAAGAGCATCTCCCAGCAGACACGACCGAGTATGAGGTACCTCGGTATACAGCTCGTCCTTACGAGTCAGCTGCCATCGCTGCAACTCCCTCCGACTTCTCAGAGCTGTTTCCTTCGCATCGCAGAATGGCGATACGGCACGACGATGCGACATTAGATGGCAACATGAATCTTCGTGTCGATACCGAAGTGACTATGCATGGTGGCCGTCGTTGCGATATGACCCTGTTCCATCTGCGAATGCATGATCTCAGAGATCGCGACTTCTCACTTCGCCGATACTGCAGAGACTCTGGGCGCGAAGTTTGTCATTCTGCCCGAAAGCAGCAAGAGCCAGCCGCACCCAAGAGGCCCAGCTTCCAGCGGTCGCTCAGTAATGCGTTGAGCAACATGCGATCCAGGTCCGAGCCGAGGAGTACTACCTTGGCAAGCCTCAAACGCAACGATTCCGGCTATGGCTCGGTTCATTCGTCGATAGATGTGGATCGTGACGATCCTTCCCAGTCGTTGCACGCTCCGGCACAGTCACAGCAGGACTTTGAGCCCAACACCGTCAAGTTGGAGTTCTCAAATTACGCTCAGCTTGCCGTAAAGCGAGCAGGCACCAAAGCCAACAAACGATATGAATTCGAGTACTGGGGATCCCATTACGCCTGGAGGCGGGTCGCTAAGAAAGATAACCCGCTCAAGCAGTGCTCGTATCACTTGATAAAATCAGGCAGTGAGGAAGTCCTTGCATACATCATTCCCTCGCCACTCACACCTGCACAAGCAGAAGAGGAACAGAGCAAAGGTGGCTGGATACCGCCTTGCTCGATGTGGATCGCGGATGATAGCATCGTCCGCGGTCAGAAAGATGTAGCTGAGTAAGTGGGTCTCAACCCGTTTCAATGCTCTTGCTGATAGTTCTTCAGTGTCGTGATTGCTACAGGTTTGATGGCGCTTGTCGATGACAGCATCAAAACGCGCTTCCACGCGCGTGACTCGAAGCAGCTGCTCATACCGAAGCTCCACATGGGCATTGAGTACGTTGGTCCGAAACGCCTGATCAACGAAATGTTCAAGCGCGAAGGAAGCGGTCAACACAGCCGACAGGCATCGCACAGCAGCCGTCCGTCCAGCGGTGCCGGACCGTCAAGTGCGAGGTGAATCCGGGCTGCCGTCAGACAGTCAAGCAACAACTGGTGATGACAGTACTTACTTTTCCTGCCATCGGTGGCTGAGGATCCGGTAGGGTCTCACTGTGCAACCCTCCTTTTGCGGTGTAAGGCTGCGCAGTGTACTGTCTGGTGGGTGGCAGATTCGATTGTGGCCACTTTTGTTGCTTGGCTCAACACTTCAAGGGCGGTCAGACGAACTGCATGTTGCGCTGAGGCTTGCTTCATGCACCTTTCCGACGGGTGTTTGAGCCTCTCGTTACTCCTCGGCATGTGAAGAACAAGTATTTGGTTTGATCTTGATGCAGCCACGGTACGCATAGCATTGCAGATATGCATAGCGGGTGGAGCATTGTGTCCAGATGGGGATATGGGCATTGCAGTAGTGGTTTGTTTGCTAGGCGTTTGACAACGGGTCATGTATTGATGTGGGGCGTTTGAGGACGTCCCATGCACTTCTCGGACCATTTGTGCTGTGTATGAGCCGTTCCGCCACCAACGCCTTCAGTAGCATCGGCACTTGCAAGTAGTCTACCAACGATCCCACGTCGCCTGAAGTATGGCTTGACTCTTCGCGCTTTGCTTTGGAGCTCTGTCGAGCAGCTCCGCCCTTCATCACTGCAGGACTCCAATCGTCCACCCCAGTACATGTAGATGCATGCCTTCGAGCCCAACACGCACATTGTCGCTGCTGCCACGCGCTCTTCGTGCGGCGGGACTGTCAATCGGTAGGTACCCGCTTCCTGAACCAAACGGCAATAGATTATCTTACGTGTGACGAGCATGATTTGCGACTTCGCGCGCGACGCAACCTGAGACGACCTGTGCACGCAAACAGTGCCAGCAAGTTTGCCATCCCCACTGGAGGTCTCATTCTCCTCTGCATGCGGACGTCATAACCAGTAGCTGTCATTGCTCGGGTCGTGGGCTTGAAGCCATGAGACACGTCACTGGACTGTGCAGTAGTTTGATGCACTACATTACCTTGCTGGACCTATCCTTCGCTCGCGCAGGATTCTTGCATGAACGATGCCTGGTGCACACGGCAAATAGCAGTTCTTTCTTGTGGCCGGCGTGCTGATATGACCAGTGATATGACCAGTCATGCCTTGGAACAGCGGGACAGCTATGTCCAATGTCCTCGTGAGCACCTTACCACGTATATGTGGTCGATGAACCTTTTGTGTCTCACGGCAGACCTGTCTCGGCTCGGTCCAAGGCTACGCGCGCCGATCCACTGGGCTACTGCAAACATTGCATGGGCAGGACGAAGGCCGTGAGTGCTCGAATCGTTTACCCCGTCCTGGGGTTTGTCCTATTTGACTGCGGCAGACAGCCGTGATGTGGGCTCGCATACCAACGACGGCCCTGCTCTGTCACCATCTTTCACCTCACACGCTTGATGGGTGTGTGCATGCCTGACAGCTGAGAAGATGGGAGCATGCTGTCGATAACGCCGCCACGTTGTATCGGTCGGTCACAGAGGAAACGCAGAGAGAGCTGACGGGTTATAAGCATCTTTCAGAGGGCACAGCTCAGGACGAATCTCACCTGCGGCTAAGTCAAACTATCTCGTCCTTGATACCCAATTTACAGGCCTTTGCTTTTTTGATCGCCTTTGTCCCTATACTCAAGAAAACCCTATTGGACTTGAAGACCCTTTCCCTATTACAATCAACACAGCAATCTATTCAAACCGAACGATCATGTCTTCGGTCGGATCTTCCGGAAGCGGCAACGTAGACCAGGCCTCACCTCATCAGGAGAGACTGATAAGTTCGTCAGCCAAGTACCAACACATTGTTGACAAGAGTCCTGACAAGGTCGCAGATTTCTGTCGTAGCCAAGGTGTTCGAGCACCCAACTTCCAGATCGTTTCTGATCGCCGAGGTAGAAGTTCCTTCTCCTCTCAAGAATGTTCTGGACGCTGACTCGACGTTGCAGGTGGTCGTACGGCCTGGAGCTGTATGGTTACAGTACACGGTCAAAACATCCAAGCCCGCTTCTGGTACGACGGCCAATACGTCAACAATGCCCGCGAAGACGCGGCCGAGCGGGCACTGCAACTGCTAGGCGTCTACCGTGCTCCACCATCTCAACACTTTCAACAACAGGCTGGACAGATGTATGGATTGAGCTCCTAGACGACAAATGTACGGATCGACTTCGTCATCCGTCGGAAAGACACAGGCGTGTCGAGATTCTTGGTTCTTTTGTAGGATAGCGAAAGCTGTTGGGTTTGATCGAGAGCATGGCTTTCCGAGCTCCAGTGATTGGGAGGGTCTCATTCGTTCTGGTGATGGAGGGTCGTCCAAGAGCATTGGCGACAGGAGTTGTGGTTGCATGGCAAGGTCGTCGGGACACAAAACACAGACTGAGCGGTTTCAGCTTGGTGTTTCTGACATCTTTGCATCGTGGATTTGGCATAGCATAGCGCGGCAGTCGCATCGAGAATGGCATTGTATCAGCAAAAGATGCCGTACACTTCCTTCATGTTGATGGAAGAAGGTGGTGACTTCTCAGATTGCAAACCTCCTTCTCCGGCGCTCGCTTTCAGACCCACCCCTCCCAGACTGGGTATAAAGGGGAAAGAAAGGGTCTGGCCACAGCTCCAAAATCTTTTGCTTCGCGAACAGTCATCAACATGCACACTCGTTATCTGGAGGCGCTGATAACGCTCCTCGCCGCCATCCACACATGTTGTCCAGCTCCGATGTCCTTTGGGTGGGCCCATGCGGTGGTGTAGGCCGTGGATTAACCAGAGTCTGTATATGATGCTTGAGCCGTAAGTGAGCTTGTTCTTTATCAGATAGCAGGAAAGCGACAGACACAGACACAAATACACAAAAGCATCAGAGATATTGCACAGAAAATCATCGTCAGCACCGTCGGTAGTGGCCCGGTGGCCTTCTCTCGCGCTTTAGGGGGTGAACGACATATATGTGCTACCTGGCAAACTATCCTCACGACTGGAGACGCCGAAGGACCATCGCATAGAACGTGGACATTGGAAATTGCCTGAATAGTCAACAGCACTCTCGGCCGAGCTTTACATTTCAACATGACATCTACAGATTATGTGAAGGACGATCACTCAGATCAAGTGGTTCCCAACAAGTCTCGCAAGCAGACATGGACAGACCGAAGTCGACAGCTCGTCAAGGCGTTGTTGTCGAAGGAAGGACTCGTCGGCGACTATGACTATGCCTTTCTGTTCACACCAAACATCCCCTTCCTCAACCGGCCGAGACGAGCAGCTCCGTTCTTCGGCTTGAACGACAAGATGCCAGTGTTACTGGCTCTTTTGCTTGGGTTCCAACACTCACTAGCAATTCTGGCCGGCATCATTTCGCCACCCATTATTCTTTCCGGAGCTGCCAACTTCACACCTGAGCTGCAGTCGTATCTGGTCAGCACAGCATTGATCGTCTGCGCTATCCTCTCGGCCGTCCAGATTAGCCGATTCCACATCTTTGGTACACCGTATTACCTCGGTACTGGGTTGATCTCCGTGGTAGGAGTAAGCTTCACAACAATCCCCGTGGCGACTGGCGCACTCACTCAAATGTATGCGAACGGAATGTGTCCTACAGCGGCTGATGGCACGAAGCTTCCTTGTTTGGTAGGTTATGGGGCGATCCTGGGTACTCAATGTGTCTGCGCTCTGCTGGAGATTGCCTTGTCGTTCATGCCACCACGCATCTTGAAGAAGGTCTTTCCTCCATTAGTCACCGGTCCGACAGTACTGCTGATTGGCGTCAGCTTGATCGCTTCTGGCTTTTCAGACTGGGCAGGCGGCTCTGGTGATTGCATGAGCCGACCGAAGACTGGCATGTATCGACTTTGCCCGAACGTGGATGCTCCCCATGATGGGGCAGTGCAGAGTTCATCGGCCTCGGGTTTCTGGTATTGCTCACTATCATCTTGTGCGAGCGATTTGGTGCTCCGATCATGAAGAGCTGCGCGGTCGTCATCGGCTTGCTCGTGGGTTGTGTTGTTGCAGCGGCTTGCGGCTATTTCGACCGATCTGGAATTGATGCTGCACCTGTTGCGAGCTTCATCTGGGTGCATACATTCCCACTAAGCGTGTATGGACCAATCGTGCTACCGTTACTGGCCGTTTATATCGTGGTTATGATGGAGGCCATTGGCGATATCACAGCTACCTGCGACGTATCACGACTGCAAGTCGATGGTGATCTCTTCGACAGTCGAATCCAGGGCGGCATCCTCGCGGACGGACTCAATGGTCTTCTTGCAGGACTGTGCACAATCACGCCAATGTCCGTCTTCGCGCAAAACAATGGTGTTATCGCATTGACACGATGTGCCAATCGCAAAGCTGGCTACGCATGTTGCTTCTGGCTGTTGATCATGGGAATCTTCGCCAATTCCAGACTCGGTTCTTGGCGGCATGACGACCTTCTTGTTCGCTGCAGTTGCTGCCAGTGGTATCCGTATCATCTCTACAATGCCATTCACGCGGAGGAACCGCTTTATTTTGACCGCTTCGCTTGCCGTCGGCTTTGGAGCAACTCTGGTCCCGACATGGTTCGACTACGTATTCACCTATGATGGCCCAAATCGCGCGTTGCTTGGCTTCTTCAACGCGATCGAGCTTGTCATGGAGACTGGCTTCGCATTGACCGCTTTTCTGGCCGTAATACTCAATCTCGTTCTACCAGAAGAGCTTGAGGATGAGGAGACTCCAGAGCTCACAGCGAACAGTGCTGATGATACCGACGACAGAGATGAGTGGAGTCGCATACGAATGGGAAAGCAAGAACAACATGCTCCAGATGATACGAAGATATGACAGAATGGATAGAAGTATGCTATCACATACACAATCTGGACAGACATTGCTTCTATTATATGCACAATTACAGTACATTAATGGAAGCCGTGCGCTCAAGCGCTACCCCAAGGTATCAATTATCAGCACGATAAGTCGCCAGTGGTATCGTGAGCACACTGTCATCGTAAGGTTGACTATTTCCCGAGGCATGTCGTTGTTCAGTCTATCGACACATGATCGGCAATCTCAATGAGGCAAGCCGCGCAGCTCCGAAAGACAGCTCCAAAGCTCCTCCTCGTTCTGGAGCCCCTCTTCCAGCACTACCATAGCCACATCATCAGAGCTGTGAACGTAGACAATCGGCGTAAGTCCGTACGAGCATCCTTTAGCGTTTCCCATTCCTCTCCCTCCCCATAGCCTTCTTGAGAGACCTACGAGGGCACTTGCCTCGAAAAGTGCCTTTCAAACCTCACTATACTATCAGCAGATCCACCTAAACCACATCGCGGCCTCTGTGAACTACCTCCAACAGCGACCATGGCCACCTCAACCCAGACCCAACGACCCGCACCCGCGAGAGAAACCTTCCACTTCATCAACTCCCCCTCCTCCGCCATAAACGATGCCCTCACAGGCCTAACCCACCTCAACCCCTCCCTCTCCTACAACAAAGACTACAAAATCATCTACCGCAACGACCTCTCCTCATTCAGCACTGCGCACGTCACAACCATCGGTTTCGCCGGTGGAGGTCACGAACCCATGTTCGGAGGCTTCGTAGGGCCGAACTACCTCTCGGCCTACGTCTCCGGTAACGTCTTCGCCTCTCCGACCGCCGCTCAGATCTTCGAGGCGATCAAGATGTGTCAGCCCGAATCTGGCAAGGGTCATGGGACGTTGATCGTGTGTGGGAACTATACGGGTGATATTTTGAATGCGGGGCTGGCGATTACGAGGGCGCAGGCGGCGGGGTATAGGGTTTATTTCAAGGCCGTGGGGGATGATGTTGCGGTGGGGAGGAAGAAGGGGGGCAAAGTCGGCAGAAGAGGGCTCTCTGGGCACCTGGTAGCGTTGAAGAGTGCGTGTGCGCTGGCGGAGAGAGGGGAGGGGTTGGAGAGGGTTAGTGAGGTTATGGAGTATGTTGCGGACAACGTCGGGACGATTGGGGTGGCGTTTGATAGGTGAGAGAGATATGATATGTGTAAGTGAGGGAGGTTGTGCTGATATGTTGGACAGAGTGGCTTTACCGAATGCTACGTTGACGGATCTGCAGTCTTTGCCACCGGCGACGATTGAGCTGGGGATGGGTGCACATGGCGAGCCTGGATTGCAGCAGATATCGCCGATACCGTCTGCGGATGCACTCGTCTCGCAGATGCTCGATCTTTTGCTTGACATCTCTGATAGCGACCGGGCTTTCATTCCATTCTCGAAAGCGACGAATCCGACGAACGACAACGAGGTTGTACTCCTGCTGAACTCATTGGGAAGCACATCAGATGAGGTTCTTGCTCGATTCGCAGAGATTGCTAAGAAAGAGCTTGAGAAGCGAGGATTTGTGGTTCGAAGGCTCACTCTTGGGCCACTGGTGACGAGTTTGAAGATGAGCGGCTTTGGTATTACTGTCTGGCGACTCCCTCCTGACAGTGGCGAGGCGATGGACAGGAAACTTGCGCTCGATCTCTGGGACTCCAAGGTTGATGTGTACGCTTGGAGGCAGTAGGCGGCTTTATGCATTGTCCTTGGTCAGGTCATGCCGTACTCCATCTCACGCTGCTTCTCGATCCCGTTTACTCCACACGGAATACTTCTTCAAGCTCCTTCCACCATCCTTTCGAGTCCGTGCTGCCAGTACTGCCAGCAATGAGTGACTCCTGCATTCCATCCGTCATGTCCCACCACTTCCTGACTTCGGGATTCGCCCTCATCTTCTCCATATCTCCTTCAAAATCAGGGCCATTGTACTTCATTGTTGCGTATAGGATCAATGCATCCTCGTCAAGAAAGATGGAGTAGTCGCTGATGTTGCAGTCCTTGATCTGTTGCAGTACGGCTGGCCAAACAGCGGCATGGCATTCTTTGTAGGCAGGTATTGCTTCGCGCTTGATGCGTACAATCTGGGCGATGCGTTTGGAGTCTGGCATGGTGGTGGTATGTGATGTTGACGGGAATGCTCTTGACTATCAAAAGTGACGGGTCCATCCCACTTATAGCTTTGAGAGCTTCCAGGGCATGCGGAATCAGAGCTTGAGTTCGGCGCATTGGTACCCGAGGTGATCCTAGGGCGGTTGACACTCTTGCAGGACAATCTGCTCAAGGCCATCCTGCTTGGGCGTGACGTGGTCACGAGTTCGCCTTCGCAGGAGATGATATGACATGTCTGTGATGGTTGGCATGGTGTCGTACGCTCAGTGCATCCACTGTGCAGCCACACATGGCAAGCAAGCTGTCTCTCATCACGACAGTGCCAAATATGCAAGTTGGTCTTCAGTAAGAACGTGTCGTGACCCGGACGACGTAGCTGCTCGAGCTACTCAGCAGCCATTCTTGTTGGAGTGCAAAATACATGGCACAAGAGTAGTCTCATTCGGTGTATGAGCCGAAGATCATGGCCTTACCAGTTTGATTGAGAATCTGCTTTCGAGCTTCTTCGATCTTAAGTAGGAGATGTGTCGTTCGGATCACGATCTCTGCTTGCATATCAGTGACCGTGCTCACGACAAGTCGACACAGCAAGGACTCACCCTCCAACTCAACGTTATAGCTGATCGGGATTTCAGCGTCACTGGCGAATAGCACTGGGTTGTCACGACTCCACTTCTGCTCCTTGACTCTGAACTTGATACCAACGCTCTCGCCTCCAGTGTTGATCCAGAGAATCCGAGGGTCCTTCTTGGGGTCTCCATACACACTGGCGACGCTCGCTGATCGCCCTTTAGCTGTAGTTTCCGTAGCTTGGTCGTCGTGGTGTACAGCAATCGGCTCGCCATTCGACCATCGTTTGCTTTCGCAGTTCTTGGACAGCCAGTCTCGCCATACGCGGATCGTTCCATCACAGACTTCTTGTATACTGAATAGCAGTCCACGTGTGCTTTCAAGTTTACCGAGATACGCTACGGTCTCGAGTTGCGAGAACAGGAAGTTTGCATCGATCGCCACAGTTCGTGTCACGGCATCATTGCCGTCGCCCTTCCACGCAGCCGCTCGAGCTTCTGGACTCATGTACGTTGATGATCCAGGTATATCGCCAGCAGGATGCGGCCTGGGCACTGTCCTGAAGTCGGGCATCTTGTTCACGGGGCGGAAACGAGTATACAGCTCCGACATTCGACCGATGTGTCCTACTCGGCCGCCATGCTCTTGTATGTCAGAGACGAGCTCTTCAAGACCACCGGTACCAAGCTCGGTACAGAAGACTTTGGAGGTAGTCCATTTCGCACTGGGAGGACCACACTCGAGGTACAGCGTATGGCCGTCCAGCTCTGCCGCAATCTGCAGTCGGTGGCGTACTATTCGCACGACAAGCGAGTGCATCTGTTGAAAGCACAAGGAGACATCGAGGAGGTCTCTGGTAGAGAAGAGGTTCAAGACGTTCAACAATATCTACAGACGTCATCAGTAGCCGCTGAGTTGGTGGTGATATGGAGGTGATACTTCGTTGGGCAGCGCGAACAAGCCGTGCGGTGTCGCCTTGACGTTGGCCATGCTGTTTCACGGTACTAAACGGTACTACAAGAGGGAGGTATCTCCCAGACAGCCAGCAGAGTGCAGTCTTCTACACGCTTATGTCTGCGCGGATCGAAGGAGCGATTGTCGTACATGACCACGTCATGTGCTAACGCGATGTCGACGCGTGTGCGCGTCGGCCGAGACGCGTCCGGGGAAGCTGCCTCGAAACATCACTCGAGTCCATTCTTCATCCTCAACCTCATCACGGGACGGGATCAGCTCTACCATCTGACACGAGCATCAAGATGGCTCGAGACCAGAACAGTAAGATGGCGCATTTCGTCGCGCAGAAGAACGGTCAGCCTGCTCAGAACGGGAAGAAAGTAAAGAGTCATGAGGATCTGTACAATCTGAAAATTCCGCCCCACGGCAAGACGGCGGCAGCATCGAACACACCCATCGTCAGAGAACCTAGTCAACGGAAGACGCGCTCTAGCACCGTGAAAAACGAGCATGTTCCTGACGGCACTGACTTCAGCGCCATTGACAGGTCCTCCACAGAGAGCGGCACGAAGCGAGCTCACTCTCATGGAGACAAGGTGCAGACTGACGTGCAGGACCAAGCTGCTCCGGCGTTCGAGTCTGACCAGATGATCGATCGTCCAGAGTCTCAAGCAGGCAATGAAGCTGAGGTTCAATATGACAACAGCTCCGATGGAATGCCTAACGACCCATTCAAGCAGTTTCAGCAGGCTCGCCAGCAAAACGGCAACACCCAAATCGACCATGAACGCGCAACGATGCACCCAGGTCGTAATCCTTTTGCTGCGCAGCAAATCCAAGGAGACAGCTATCCTCCAACCACTTCTGGCAATCCTTCTGTCACTGATCAACGCGACGGTCTGTCACCATACTCTACTCAGCCGCCAGAGATTCACTACCCTGCGAAGGCAAACGGTGCTTTACCTACACGTGCTGCCGGTACCCGAGTGCGCCATGTCGATCCCGCTCAGGTCACGAATCAAAACCAGCAGAATCATAACCCTCAGGTAGAGCCGGCGGCGCGCATCCCAGCATTGCCTTACGGCGCGCCACCTTTGAGCAACATCAACGCCGGTTTCTCGTTCCAGCCAGGGCCAGCCATGAAGCAAGGCGGCACTCTAGCACCCCCGCCCGCGCCACCACCGCAACATGGCATCCCGCCACAGGTCCATCAAGCTGTGACCAACGTCACTCAGCGCGGCTCGCCACCAGACACAAACCTGTCGGCACGTCAAGATGGACGTCATCGACTAGCACATTCCAATGTCCAGCCGGTCGCTGCTGAGCTGCCCGAGAAACAGCGCCACCTGCAGAAGCCGCCAGGGCCTTCGAGCACTCACGCGCCAGCGATCCCCCCTGCAGAGCAAGCTTCTTTCCCACAGTCGCGACCGACACTCACCCAACGCCATGAACTTACATCGCGGACACAGGAGAACGACCCGCCGTTGATCGACAACCGAAAGTTCACAAACTACCGTGAGAGCTCATACAACGAGGGGCATGCTCAAGAGGAGCATGATGAGCGACTAGCCGATGAGGCTGACGAAGAGCCTGACTTATATGACTATGAGGTAGAGGAGATCTGCCAGATGGACTTCGCGGAGCTCAAAAACGAATCGTTCGACGTTGATCCACAAGCAGACGAATTCCAGCTGCCTGGGAATCAGCAGCACGGCACCTTCCAAGATAAGCTGCATGCAGTGTTAGAGCTGCCTGGTGAAGTTCAGAGCGGCTTCTTCAAGTCACTCCCCGCTGATCAGTGGGAGGAGGCCGGGGACTGGTTCCTTGACCAGTTCGGAGACGTGCTCAAGAAGTTCAAGGACGCTCGTCAATCCAAGCGCAAGGCAGCAATGGAGTTCGAAGACGAGATCGAGAAGCGTCACGAAGCTGTTTCTAAGAAGCGCAAAGTCATGGAAGATGCTTTGGGCGAGATGAGGAAGACTGGTGCGGTGGTGCTGCAAGGCACTCCCAAGAAGTTGAAGAAGAGTAAGTGATGAGGGTGATGCATGGGAATTCTGCGCACAACCTCGTGGAAGTGGAACATGGAGAACGTGCTCACTGATTGGTACGCGAGGTGGAGGCACTATTGCTCGGAGGTGTGATGAAGCATGATGGTCGAATGACTGATGTTTTTGATGCGAGTTTGCTGCATTTGCCCGAGCGCAACGATACCCAGGACCCTTATTTGTTAGCGATGTTCAACTACTAGCTGTACCTCTCGGCCACTATCGACCTAGCACCCGATATTTAGCTCTTCCAGAGCGGCCACTCCATATCAATCCTTGCCAAACGTCTTCACGTAAGCACTGCTAATGACTGGGCATCTTACGAACGCTGCCCCTACGGCTACGTTCCCGAAACAAGATCGGCCTCATCGCTTCCAGAAGCCTCGCAAGTTTCAGCACCTTGACATGCGGTATGCACGTCGGTGCCCCTAACGTACTGCCCCAGATTAATCACACTTTTTCCACCACACCGCCTAACGTGCGTGAATATGCAGGCTGCAAGCCACAAGACTCGAACGAAACGGAGTACGGCGGGTCAGGTAATAAGCAAGGAGATGGTCGCGGCAAAGCGAGCAGCACGGTCACGAACACCGGGACACGTAGCCGTCCACACCACTTCCTCTTGCTGAATCACCGATGAATCACGCCGACTCCTATACTAGTGGCACGATTCAGGCATGCCAGCAGAGCTACGTCGTCGGTTGGTCGGTTGAGAACGTCATTTTCCGATACTCGGAAAATCTACGGGCAGCCTCCATTTTCGACTCGGGGCAGCCCGCAATCTTAGTTATTACTCCAAAATTTGATTAGTCCTCTAGCACTCCAAAATGCGCTTGCCCGCCCGGCGAGGGCTAATAGCATCTATCTTTCCTGTCGCCGCAGCAAACTTGGGAGCGGCCTATAGTAGGAGGGGCCCCGGAGGGTGGGAGGATCTCGTAGGAGGACCTAAGTGCAGCCGAGGGCTAGGGGGTGGGTATGCACCATTTGATAGGATTTGATTGACTAGTTAGATTGGGGGCTGCCCGTAGTCGAAATTGGGGGCTGCCTATAGATTTTCCGATACTCTCTGCGCGCAAACGCGCAAGCTTCACAGTGTCACACCATTCATCGAGCCGTGATGAAGCCATATGATGATGCATTTCGGCTGCCTGATGACAGGCTGACGTCTGACCGGGAGATGCGGGCCAAGGCATGGAGTAATTCTGGAGCAGGGTGTGGAGAGATTGTGGAGGAGCCGATAGCGACGATAAGGAACCCGATAGCGAGTCGTTTGGGTGTAGGGCCTCCGGAGAGGTTGTAGAGTAACCCCAAATAGTATCACGACACATCATCGATGCGACCCTCTTAGACGTTAATATGCTACGTGTACACTACCACCTTGTCAGATGGTATGGCTTTCCTTGCGATTGCGGTAAACTCCCCGGTTCGTCATGCCATTCCAGTCTAGTGCTAATAAGGGAAAACAACCACGCGTGCCATTGCAGTGGAGACGAACTCCGCATTTGCCTGTCGTGTCGACATCGCCAGTTGTCCCCGACACGAGCTTGACCGGAAGAATTGAGAAGGCCTTTCAGTCAAGTGACGATTTTGCGAGGGCCGTTGATCGTCCCATGTGCATGAGGCAGATCTGGGGCAAGATACGTCAAGCATCTGGAAGCGATATGGAGTACATGCTTCTGCTACTCCGCAGCCATCCCTCCGACCCAACAAGATCGTCAGATCGAGCAGCACCCACACGTTGCTCTCCTCGGTAAAACTCGAGACACGGGAAATGTCGGAGTAAGGGAAATATTGACCCTAACATGACAGATAGGGCTAGCGGAGCAGATGCAAAATTACACCAGCCTAGATTCTTGAGTATGATAGCAGCGTGTCATTATCGAAACATCTAAAAATGGGTCTGAGGCCTCGCTGTCCTCAAACGCACTTGCGGTGCGAAGTCGCGCCTGCTAGTCGGTGGTCAGAGTGAAGAAGCAAAAGCCGATCAACAAGTTTCAGACACTGATCAGTGTTGGTGCCAACGCCCATTCGAAACGCCATCCCATTCTATCCAACAGCGATGTCCTAAGCAAGTCTCGCGACTGCGATGGCTTCTCCCAGCGCCTTTATTTCGCCTTCCATATCTATGTCGCTGAAACTCCAACCGCTTGAAAATCGATCTTCGAGAAATCTTTCGGCCGTTGCAACTAATTATGGCTTTATCCGTCTAGAGTGCCCACAGTCTATCAATGCGTGTAATGTACCTGCCGTGTAGAACGCCAGACGCTGTAGAATCGCACCCAGGAGACCATTGTCTATACGCGTTCTTGTAGATCGTTGCCAGCCTCGCTTGCTTTCGCGCTATTCGAGCCGCTGCTGGTTCCACTGCCTGGGTTCGCAAGTTCCTTCAACGTGTAGCTCTGATCTTTCGAAGGTGCGATCATTGGAACAGGAAGCTTACGCTGCGCCCCGTCGCCTGCCTCCATGATCTCGCTGATTCTCAGACCGCTGTGTTGCATCGGAACGTATGGCTGCTGACCGTCGGCAGATGGCTCGACTGGTGCCAAAGCGGGCGGAGGCTGGTGTGCGAGGGAAAGGTGGTGTAGCGTTGGAAGCTGCACTCCGTTGTGGTAGAACTGCGGTCGAAGGCGCGGGGAATGCGACGGTGTTGCCAAGGGGGTGTGATCCGGAGTCGGGGACGCCGATGCGTGTGAGAACGAGGGTGACGGCGGTGCAGTCGACTGTGGGCTTCCAGGCCTTGATTTCTTGGTCGGGCGCTCATCGTCTTCGTGCGAGTGTGAACGAGACATTGGTTGCGACGTTGGAGTCGAAGAGTAGTGGTAAGACGAGAGCGAAGGCATGCGACCAGTGTGGTAGGGGTGATGGTATGGATGCGTGGAGTAAGTATTCCTGGTTGGGAGGGAAAGGTGCTGATTCGGAAGCTGGCTATTCTCGCGCTCAACTTGCGAAGCCGCTGTTGCAAGCAAATTGATGTCCATCGGCCTGTGTCCGTACCCATTTCCAGCTGCTGGGCTGATGTCTCCACTGACATTACGCGTCATGTATGAACCAGGCGTGCTCGCGTACGTTGCGTATGAGTGCGGTGGTGAAACGTTTGGTGAGCTTAATTGCGATGTAGGAGCAGACTGAGTGGCCTGTGGTTGTGATTGTGATTGTGTCTGAGGCTCTGGAGTCGGAGGTGGTTGGTTTAGCTGCTGTTGTTGCTGCTGGAGCTGCTGCAGGCGTTGTTGCGGAGTAGGCATGATCCCGTTCATGTTATTGCCGTTCATATGATGCGAACTTGGCTGACCCATATGGTTCATCTGGGCCAATTGGTTCATTTGATTCATCTGATTAACATGGCTGAGATGAGTCATTTGCTGGATCTGTTGCTGTAAAACGGCGTTGTCATACATTCCAGCCTGGACCGCGGCTGCGGCGGCTGCGGCAAGATGTTGTTTGTTGCCTCGACGTGAGTTAGGGTTGTTGTGTATGCGCGAATGGCGGGTCAATTCGTCGGATCTGCTAAATCGCTTCGTGCAACCAGGAAATTGGCAAGCATGCGGCTTCTCTCCCGTGTGGGT
This sequence comes from Nothopassalora personata, assembly GCA_033816765.1. Lineage (NCBI taxonomy): Eukaryota > Fungi > Ascomycota > Dothideomycetes > Mycosphaerellales > Mycosphaerellaceae > Nothopassalora > Nothopassalora personata. Next base: position 1,189,839 of record CM066291.1, read on the forward strand.
ACGAATATGGCGCGTTTGATGCTCGAGACGGTGGAAGGCCTTGTCGCAAAGCGAGCACTTGTAAGGACGAGGCAGATCAGGACGATGTTCGTCTTGGTTCTGCATTGCGCCCACAGCCGGCATCGTCATTGCTGAGCCCGCCATAGATGTCGGTGACGGCAGTTGAGACTGCGATGCTGATTGAGAAGGCGGCGTAGATCCGTCGGTGGTGGAAGTGATGTTCGGAGGTTGCGAAGTAGATGTGACGGAGTGAACTTGTTGTTCTTCCGGGTTGAGAAGATGGGAGAGCATGAATGCCACCCCGTGCTTGGCGGGCTGAAAGGTTAAAATTATCGTTTGGGTCACTGACTTCCGGCTGCAGCCTGCTGATTTCCGGGGTTGCAATGATGTCGTCAAAGCGACTGCAAGAGGGAAGTCGTAGAACGCAAGATCTTGCCTAGCAGCAAACGAGAAATACGCGCACAGTGGCACTTGCGCAGACCTTGCCGGTGGAGACGCCCTGGTTAATTCTAGCGTTAAGGACGCTGCAGGTCCAGGGTGAACCGCGGTGCTTTTTGTGGTTCTCTTGACCCCAGATACGCATGGGGCGGGGATCGGGATGCTGGAGAGTGCTGTCTTGGAGCACCGTGTGGCTGAGCTGATGGTCCAGGGTGCTAACGAGCTGCGACGAGCCGGGAGCGCCAGAGTGTGACAGAAGAGAGGGAGTCGCAAAGCGTAGAGCATCCGTCGGCCGCTCCTATCATGAAAGGCCGAATGACCCACCTAGTCTAGAGAACAGATTCTTTCCCCCGCTGCCCTTCGGCACTGCCTCTGCTCGGTGGATGGCGACTCCTGTGACGATTGCCGTTCCGTTCTCGACGATTTCTGCTCAGAGGCTGCGCCGAACCAAGTCCTTGAACGTGAGAGGATCTCGACGGGTTTCACGCTTTTCTGGGGCGAAGTTGTGGGATTTCGTGTGCTGCTTATCTGTGGGCGATACTATAGAAAGGGTAATTGCAAGTCGCTTACGTGCCGTGTTCTTGATCCTCTTATCCCACGCGCCTGACACTCCACTACAGACAAGGATTTCCATGCGCCTGCAATCACAGCCAACGCCTTCCTCCTTTTCTGCACACACGGCAGGTGCCTGATGACGCATCAACACCGTGGGATGATTATCTGGCGAAGGCAGCACGACTTCACTTCACGTCAACTTGTCAAGGATCCTCGTATTGCATTCATCGTCCTCTGCTGGGCTTTGCGAACAACCAACACTACCCAGGCTGTCGTCTGCGCCGCATACTACTATGATTGCGCTACGCTGGTGTCAATGGAAGGTCTCCATCGACTTGGCACCAATGATACTGTACCAGTATCCTTACTACTGCTTTGCTTGCTGCTGAATCTCGTGCCCCTGTACAGTCCCTTGAAGCTGCATCGACGATGTTTAGGCCAGGACATGCCGCGCTGTGCAAACAGTCCGTCTGCTTGACTCTATGTCAATGTGCATAGGGATAGATATGTATCTTGCAAGCCACATGCGGGCCTAACGCCTTAGGGCTCCGCAGATCCACGATCTACATCGCTTGATTAGTTCTCCACAGGCAATACAAGGCAGCTGAAGACTAAGCACGATTTTCACATCGTGTTTACAGATAGGGGCGGAAAATCTATAGGCAGCCCCCATTTTCGGCTACGGGCAGCCCCTAATCTAACTAATCAATCAAATCCCATCAAATGGTGCATACCCACCCCCCAGCCCTCGGCTGCACTTAGGTCCTCCTACGAGATCCTCCTACCCTCCGGGGCCCCTCCTACTATGGGCCGCCCCTAAGTTTGCTGCTGCGACAGGAAAGATAGATGCTATTAGCCCTCGCCGGGCGGGCAAGCGCATTTTGGAGTGCTAGAGGGCTAATCAAATTTTGGAGTGATGACTAAGATTGGGGGCTGCCCATAGACTTTGCGACCCAGAAATGCCTCACAGCCTGTCTTAGTCGACCGGAAGGCGTTTACGATAAACGAAGGCAATCAACGCGGCTCAGACGGCTCCAGCTCTACTGCAGTGAAGCGCCAAACGGTCTGGGGACCGGCAGCGGTCCTACGAGCCACATACTGTTGCCAATCTTGGGTGGTGCTCAAAGCCTTTCTAGAAGCAGTTCAAGCCCCCACGGTTGTACTACGCCGTGGCCTGGCTGGCTCTGGCGAACCATTCGTTGAGAAATGTTTCGCAAACGACTGAGACATCTATGTGAGCCTGAGCCAAAGCGATAACGATTACAGAGTTTGGGAGGCTTCCTAGCCAGTACTCAGATGCTCCTCTTCCTGGAAAACGCTGCGCGCTTTCATCAACATCGTCACGATGCATTGTGGAGAAGAGCAAATTTTCGGGCGGAGGCCGCTCTTTGTACGACTCAACTCCACACCTTTCATCAACGTCTTCCTTGCACACCGGTCACGATCACACGTCAACTGATGCCGCCAGCTGAGGCGGACCTGGGTGCGTGGGCGGCACTCCTATCTTGGAAGTTATCTCACAGCATCTGCCTATCGGTGACCGAGGACTACGGCTTTTCTCGGCACGAGGTCATGGCAATCGAACACCCGAACAATTGCGATGAGGGCCTCAACTCGGCGCGCCAATGCCGGTAGCGAGGACCTGTGTACTGTAATTTCAGTGTAGAGTTACCTCAGCAGGCTCAGACTCGCGGTCGGAATTGATTGCCGGGAGAGCGGGAACTAGGGATTAAGCCCATCATGTGATCACAGCGACCCGACGCCAATTCGCGCTTCGCCAAGGCTCGCTGTGAGCGGCCCACAGTCCGATTGGTTACATTGCATTAGCTATACTAGAAGCGTCTGAGCTCGCTGAGGTAAGTGCAGAGCTCTCTCCGGATACGACCCGGCGTCGTCTGGTACTGCTTCGGCGCTAAAATATCGAATACAATATATCCACCATCGTACTAAGTGCAATAGTGCCGAGCGGTACGAGCGAAGAAGTTCGGGGCTCAACACGTGTCATTATCGTCCGGAGGATCTCCAAGACTAGGGAACACTTGGCTATATCCGAGCCTTTTTCTTGGTAGTGCCGAATATCAGCTGTCCACGATGGAGATGGATCCTGTGGACATTGAGAACTCTATTGATTTGCTTGTGACAGCCCTTCGAGGCAAGCTCTGCCGAGGAACACGACAGCGAACAAATCGCTAGTGACGATATTCTCACGCCTGATAAAAGAATGCTCAAAGCAAGTTCGAATATCGTTTGTTCCTACAATTACTCCAATCACGGATACACCTCGCAACGCACTCGTCAGCAAGATGACGTTGATCTACTAGGCATGATTTATGCTGTGCGGGCATCGTTCTAGGTCTGGATTGGAGGGAAGGGCTCTCGCATGTCCAGCTAGGTATTGTCAGAGCGAGTCAGATCGCTTCGCCATTGCAATCGTGTTTGAGGCGAAGGCAATGGGAACGCCGACGCGGTAATGATCGCGATGAGCAAAGACAGGCTCGGGATGTTGATGGAACGGCGATAAGGAAGGCCAAGAAGCGTGGTCGCCATCGAAGCTCTTCTATCGTCAGGCGAAGCAAAAGCAAGTCGATGACGCCCGCATGCCCTCGACGCATGCATGGTCTGAGTGTGGGAGAGGAAGACTTGACCTTGGTACACAGGAGGTGACACGATCCACTAAGTAGCGCGTCTCCACCTCCAATTTTACTTTGTCTACTATCCCTCTCTACACGTATGCACACGATATTGCCATAGTTTTTACCCTAAGATTGTCGCGTAGATTAGCGCGTTATTATATATATAAAACAAGCATGTCCTAGACCTCTAGGAGTAGGCCTAAATCTACTACTTAGGAATTAGTGTTATAGCCTTTATTCGCATGTACAAACACGACCTAGAGGTCGCTAGTAAGAGTACATTTTAAGCCTAGCTATAGCAAGAGGAGGAGAATAGAGACTATAGATAACGTAGTCCCTTTAGGTAGAAGAAGAAGGATAAATACCGGCTTAATTAGGCCTATAGTACAGGTCTCAATTAGGATATATTAGATGCATAGGAGACAATTACTCCCTAAGCAATAACTATACAACCCCTGTCCGTTTACTATCTACTATTAGAAATGATGTTCTACTACTTAGCGGAGCTTACTACCTAGTATAGTGTCTAATGTTATTAATTACTGCCTAGAAGCTACTATATTAACCTAATTAGAGATATCATAGATATTAGGGCTATAAGATTATTGCCCGGTGCTATATAGGAGGAGGCAATAATTATACTAACCCCTACTAGTGTAGATTATTTATCTAACCCGATAGATATAGGGGTAATAGTGTCCTATATAGACTCTATTAACATACTTACTATATACATATACACATATATACGCTTATTATTATAGCTAGAGGTCCCCTATTTATAACCTTTAAGAAGGGCTAGATATAGGCTCTTTATAAGCACGCCTACTAGTTACTTTAGCGTATTGCTAAAAAGCTAAATACTATAAAAGGGGTTATCTCTTAGGTTATATTACGTATAGAACAAGACCTACGTACACTACTATATACACTACTACGAAGGAGACGACCTCCCGTACTTACTACCCGTAAGCGACGTCGTCTTATAGAAAGAGCGACTACTAATGCCTTCTATAGGAGGCTTCGGCTTAACTAGATTATAGTAAAAGAGGACCTATCCTTCGATATCCGTACCCTACGAGCTAGTTTTATAAAAGAAGGCTATAGACGCTATAAAGCAATAAAGAAGCTATTACTTACCGAGAAACATAAGGCTAATCGCCTTCGCTAGGTAAGGAAGCATATTGTTAGGTTTAGTATAACCTAATGATATTACAAGTTAAGAAGACAAGCTTAATCGGGTTTGTTCTCGGGCCGATAGGAAGTTAAGGGAAAGTAATAAAGCAGTAGCTGTCTTGTCTTATAAAGACTAAGTAGCAGTAAGGTAGAGGTTAGGTTATATTGTATTCTAAACAGTAATATTAAACAGTAAGTTAAACGTATCGAAACTATAAGGGGTTCTTAGCGTCCCTAAATATAAAGGAGATTCGTAGATCTCGGTAATTAGTCTAATTAGTCTAAGCATAAGTAGTCTAATTGCCCTAAGTCTAAGCGCTTAGGTAGGATAAGTTACGTGCTCGTCTTATTATTGCGATTCTAGGGTCTATAGGAATCGTTTCGTAACACTATCCCCTTTTTAGCCTAGCTTCGTCCCGAAGCTCTATAAGCCGTTATTATCTCTTATAGTAATAGTTAACTATATCTTCTTCCTCCTATAAACGCCGTTAACTACTTGCTCTAGATACTAAAACCTCTAGTATTGAAATAGCTCTATATACGAATTGTTAGAAGTCTCGATCCTCGGGCGCGGTAGTAAAGTATATCGTAGGTTCGATTCCTACCCTAGTCACTCGTCGGCCGAGAGATCGATTGTCGTTAGTCGTATCGGCGTACCTATTTTTAGTATTGTCTAATCTTTTACTAATAGTTTCGTAGGTGTTATTTCGGTTCCTAGGTATTTTCTAATTCGTTATATCCTTTCTACTTAATAAGGTATCGCTAACCTTTTTTATATAGGATTTTTTTGACTTCGAATTTGTTTTCTACTTCTAGCTTAAAATGGAAGCTTTCCTAGTAGGGTGTTTTGGCGTCTACGGGTTCTAACTTAGAGATGTAGAAGACTAGGTAGATTTTAGCGTCTAGTAGTAGTCGTAGGCGGTAGTTAACTAGTCCTATAACTTTATCGATAGAAAATAGTCCGACCTTAACGTAATCTATTTTCTTAGTCTATCTTCTTATTCTTAAGTTTTTTATAAGGAGATAGACCTTATCCCCCTCTTTTAGTAGAGGTACTATTTTTCTCGTGTCTTACCGTTATTAAGACAGTTTATATTATATATCTTCGATCGCCTTACGTGTTTCTTTATGCACTTCCTTAAGAGTATCCGTCGTTACGATTGCTCTTTCGGCTTATAGGTAGGATCTAGGTGTTCCGAATAGGTTAGGATCTTTCCTAAAGTTCGTATAGAATAGTATCGTCGAAGTTGTTTCTAATTTATAGTTATTTAGTGCGATCTGCGCTATTAGTAGTAGTAAAATCTAGTTGTCCTATACGTAGTTAATATAGTATCGTAGGTATTATTCGAGTGTTTAATTTATCCTCTTAGTTTATCCGTCTATTTCTAGATAATATGCTATTAATAGCTTATGTCTTATTCCGATCGTTTCTATAAGGGTTTTCTAGTAGTTCGATGTAAATAGCTTATCTCTATCCGTTATAAACGTTCGAGGAAATCCGTAGTATCGGATAAGTCTATTTAGTACGAGGTATCGGAGCTACTCTATATTATATGTCTCTAATATAGGAATAAAGTGCGCGTATTTTGTAAGTCTATTAACTATAACTAGTATTATGTCGTATAGTTATTTCGTAACTTAATCTTTTAACGGTAGGAGTTTCGTAATAAAGTCTATTATAACTTCGTCCTATAGTTTTGTCGGTAGTGTCATAAACTATAGGTAACCGTATTTTGTATATCTCGTAGCCTTGTTTCGTTAGTAGTGTACGTATTGTTTAATATAGCGTAACACCTTAAGTCTTATCTACGGAAATAAGAAGCTACGCTATATTAGGTCTATTGTCTTTAAAGTTCTAGGGTGTCCGTAAGTTAGTCCGTCGTAATGTTATTATATATATTCTTCTTCTCGATCCTTTAGTACTTAGTATTTTCCTTACGATATAGGAAATTGTTCGTCCTTATCGCCTAATATCCGTACGATGTTATTAAATTCTCTAGTATTAGCACTAAGACTTCCGTCGGGATTTGTCTTTAGTATTTTATGTTATACTAGTTCTTTTCCTTCTATATAGTCGCTTCTTCGACTTAGCGCGTCGGCGCGGCCGTTCTTTCTTTCTAGAGTATATTTAATTTCGAACTTATACTGTCCTAGTAGCTCCGACTAGCGGGCTTGCCTTCGGGTAAGTTCTTTCGTCGTCGTAAAGTACGTAAGTGTCACGAGACAGCCTTTTTACTCACTGCCCCGCGACACGTCATCGGCCGCAGCCCCGTACGCTAGCGGCCGCTAGCGCCCGCTAGCTCGCTTCGCGTTCCCTTATCTTCTCGCGCGTACCTTCGACCTCTTAGATAGCTCGCGTAACTACACATGTCTCTACCCGTACCTATAGTAGTCCCTCTCGCCCGTAATAGTTAGTTACGCCGTTCTTTAAAGTAGAGAGCTAACCTCTACGCGACACCGATACCGAGAACCGCTAGAACGCGCGACTAAGGTCCGCGACACGACCCGACCTTATAGACACCGAACACGATTAATAATCGACATTCTCGAGACTACGCCGATAGCGCGAGTCCTCGATTCTAGTAGAGCTACTAAATAGAGGCCCCGACGACCTAGATCTTTAAGTATACCTACGATTAGTGCTTAGCCTAGGAGACAGTAGAAACATACATCCGGATCGCCTTACGCGCATCTAGTAAGATTAGTAAGAGGGTATAGGAACAGGTATGTCGCTAAACGGTATAGGCAAGTCTCCTCTCTCCTAAGTTTAGACTTCTCAATCCTAAACCTAACCGCTCGGAACATAAGAGACTCTACTAGTAGAGGCTTTATAGAACGCCAAGCCCGAGTCTTTAATACGACCGAGCAGTAGGCGACGTAGTAAGTAGCTACTCGAGGACACTAACATATCCGCCTACGAGGACGACGGGTAAGGCATCGACTTGTCCTAAGTCTATAACCCCGAGGAGCCTCTACGATTCGACGACATCGACCGTAACAATCCCGAGTTTACCTACGACCTAGGTAACTATCGAATCGGCGATGCGACCGCATTCTAGAGATAAGTTACCCTTCGACCGATTACTATGTACCTTATCGTTAAGAGTACGGTCGATAGCTACGCTAAGTTAAAGACACAGTATAACTCCGCCCGAGATCTAGTATAACGTTACCGCGATAAACGTAACAATGCTAGGGACGAGAGAGATAGAGCATTAGAAAAGCTTTAGTAAGCTAAGGATACCCTCGACATTATTACCGAGGACCGCGATAACGTAGCATAAGAGCGAGACGAGCGCGATGCCGATGTAAAGACCTACCTAGAGCGTGTATACTAACTCGAAGCCGAGCTCGGCAGCGAGGACCGAATCCCCGAAGACTACATGTTAAAGGCTACCTATAAGCGGATTACTAACGAGTTGTCCAGCCGTATTACTACGGTAAACGGTAACCTCGATTAGGTAGAAGACGAGCTTAAACAGTTTAGGAACGAGGTTAACGAGCTTAAGAACGAAATCGTGCACCTTAAGACATAAGTACGCTTAAACAAGTCTATCGAGCGCCCTCGTACTTTCTACGAGTAACTTAAGCATTAACGCGGTTAAGAGCGTAATCTAGGATTAGACGATTTCCTATAAGCCGGTACTCGTCGTTCGTAGACACTAGTAGGTTAAGCCCGTAACTATAGTAACTGTAACCGTCTAAGTAGACTCCGTATAGAACGCTATGCTTCTATCGCTACTTACAAGACTAATAACACTACTACGTTTACCTAGGAGCCCGATAAGCGTTTCCCTTATCCTAAGAAGTTCGATAACACACCCGAGACGCTATCCTATAGAGACTAGAAGGATAGCTATAAGGACGCTATTAGCGCACGATACACCCCTCGGACGCCGTACATTAACATCTTTAACTACATTAAGCGCTACACCTCCGGTACACCTAAGGATATCTTCTTACTCGCTATCGAGAACGATTCCTAGGGATTACTCGAGGAGATATAGGATGAGCTAGACGAGAACTTCGGCGAGAACCTACGCGACGTCGCACTTAAGGTAGGACGCGAACTTATGTAACTTCGGTAGAAAAAGAACTAAGAGTTCGCCGAGTACATTATCGAGTACCGCCGATTATTAGCTAAAGTAGGAGAGAAGCTAGTTACATACAAGCTATAGATTAGCCTTAACGAGTTCTAGATGCGAAAGATAGAGGATTACTAACTACTTAAGAACTTCGCCGAGTTCTACCGCATTACTAAGGATAAGGAGGAAGCCTAGAACACTCTTAAGAGCATGTACGGTAAGAATAACGATAAGGACAAGGATAAGGATAATGCTAACGCTAGCTAGTAGAATAATAACCGTCGGTAGTAGGGTAACGGCGGTTAGTAGTAGCTATAAGGCGGTTCCGGCGGCTAGCGCGCACCGCTTACTAATAACATGCTTATAGTTACTACGCGTAGTAACAACACCGGTCTAGCCGTGCGTCTACTACCTCGTAAGTACGCTAGCCTACCTAAGCTTACTAACGAAGTCCGTAACTAGTGCCGCTAGGAGGGACGTTACTTCCGCTATCGTAAAGCCGGCTATACCTTATAAGATCCGGTTTACCTACTCCATAACTCACGTAGTAAGTGGCGCGCTAGCGATATCGACCGAGAAACGCCTATCGCTCTTAACGTAATAGAGACGATACCTGCCCTCTAGATCGAAGTAGCTCCTTAGGGAAATGCTTAGCTCCTTAATATAGTCGTATTAAAGGAGCATCCGACGAACCTACGAATTATAAACACGAATTACACGAACTAGAATAAGAGTAAGGATATAAGATGCTCGTTTAAGAGGAGGAATATCTATGTATAGTAATAGCTAAGGGTAACACCTATACGCCTATACATATATAACTAACGTATAGAAAGTACATAGTGTACGCTAGTACTATAACTAGTATATTAGGTAGGAAAGCAAAAGCTCTTACCCTCTCTAACACTAGTGCCTCTTCTAAGTTCACTAATCTAAGATTCGTCCGCGTAAATAACATACCCACGTTTAAACTTAATAGACCCCGTAGGCTCCGCTTAGCTAACGGATCTACTACCCGCCTCTTAGAGGCGGCATTAATAGACATTACTATCGGTAGGCATACTAGTTAGGAGCTCTACTACATTATAGATCTAGATAAATACGACATCGTCCTTAGCATCTTATAGCTCGAGGAGCACGACCCGTCTTATAGCTTTAAGAACAAGACGCTCTTATTCGATAAGCTAACCTACTACTAATCTCATTACGAAGGTAGTAGGCTATGCACTATTGTTATAGACGCTACGAGTAAGTCTAATACACCGAAGACGGCACTACCGAAAGTGGTCCCGCTAGAATCTAATCCGGACATATACTTTATTAGTGCTAATGCATTTTATCGAATAGCTAAACGCGCCCGTAAGCGACAAGGTAGATAATAGGAAGATAACGATAAGATGTTCGCCCTTTAGCCCGAAGATTTCGACCCTAACGACGAACATGCTACTACGTTCGCTATGTCTCCGGACGACTAGGAGATATTTATAAAGAAGAGTAAAGTCTAGGATCCTAAAGTTAAGCTACTACCCAAATACTATAACACTACGGATACCTTTCGGCATAAGGACGACTTTAAGCTACCTAAACATAGCCCTTTAGATTATGCTATTAACCTAAAGCCTAGCTCCGAGAATAATCTACCGTATAAAAAGGCATTCGGCATGAACCTAGAGTAACTAGCTATTATTAAGAAATTTATTAACGATAGCATAGCTAACGGTACCGTCGAACCCTCTAAGTCCGATATGTTATCGCCCGTCCTTATCGTTAAGAAACTAGGAGGGGGGTTACGTGTGTACATCGACTACCGTGCCCTTAATGCACTTACTATTAAGGATCGTTACCCGATCCTATTGCTACGGGAGACCCTCGAACGCGTCTATAAAGCAAAATGGTTTATAAAGCTTAATATCGTCGTAGCATTTAATAACATACGCATCCGTAAGGGAGATAAATAGATAATAGCCTTCATTACTAGGTATAGACTATACTAATTTAAAGTACTACCCTTCGGGCTATATAACGGACCTAGCAGTTAGTAACGTAAGATTAATAAGATTCTTCGCGAGTTCCTTAACGACTTCGTTACCGTGTATCTAGACGATGTCCTAATCTACATAGACGGCTCGCTTAACGACTATAGAGCGCACGTCCGTAAGGTCCTTCTTAAGCTACGTAAGGTAGGACTTCCTATCGACATCAATAAGTGCGAGTTCTACGTTAAGCGCATTAAGTACTTAGGTCTTATTATTACTACCGAAGGTGTCGAGATAGATCTAGCTAAGATCGAAGCAATTATGAACTGGGAGACCCTACGTAACGTTAAAGACGTACTCGCATTCCTAGGCTTTATAGCATTCTACCGTAAATTCATCTACGGGTTCTCTAAGGTTACGGCGTGCCTTACTAACCTTACGAAGATAGGAGAGAAGAGCAAAGTTAAGGGGAAAGTCGTTAAGAAACCCCCGTTTATCTAGACACCGTAGTACGAAGCGGCTTTTAAAGAATTAAAGTAGAGATTTAGCTAAGCCGGTATACTAGCACACTACTAGCTAGGAGAGTAGATTTAGGTCGAAATAGACTCTAGCGACTGGGTTAACGTAGGAGTACTGTTATAGATGATCGATGGCGTGCTACGCCCGGTAGCTTTCTACTCTAAGAAGCTTAGCCCGTAGGAATGTAACTACGACATATATAATAAGGAGCTACTCGCTATTATTAAAGCGTTTAAAGAATAGTAGCCCGAGCTTATCGGTACTATAGACGATAAGCTAGTCCGAGTCTTGTCTAATTATCGTAACCTAGAATACTTTATAACCACGAAGTAGCTAAATAGGCGCTAGGTACGCTAGGCCGAGTTCCTTTTACAGTTTAACTTTAAGATTACGTACCGACTAGGTGTGTAGGGCACTAAGCTAGATACTCTTACCCGTCGTTCTTAAGACATTCCGGCGGGGGTAGATAACGAGAGAGTATAGTATTAGTAGTAAACTATCTTAAAACCGCACAATCTCGACATCGTTACTTAATTCGCGATGTAGATCGACGATAACGAGGAATCCGCAATGTAAATAGACATACTATCGACCTACGTCCTACCCTCCGTATATAACTCTAATAACGAGGAGGACTACTATAAGAACGACGTCGTGCCGGTACTACGACGATTAGTACGATTAGCCCAATAGTAAGAGCCTATCTAGCTACTATTAGAAGAAAACGATAGCGACATAGACTCGGAAGGAGGTGTTCCCCTCGACGACGTACTAAGTAACGAGGAACCTATCGGACTAGGAGAGCCTAAACTAGTAGAGCCCGTTACTAATGCGAACAATACTCCCGATTAAGATTTAGAGACCGATAAACAGCCCAAAGAAGCCTTATGCGAGGAAGCATATAATAGTAAGACTATAAAAGCCTATATGTAGCGGTTAAAAACCGACCTATAGTAAGGACGTACTAATACCTAGCTACAGTAGTAGAAGATCGCGGCTATAGACTACGAAATCATTATGGATCGGTTGTACGTTAATAAAGCCCTATATGTTCCGGCATTTTAGAACCTTCGCACCCGGATAGTAAAGCGATACTATAATAATAGGACAGTAGGGCATTAAGGCATCGCGAGAACCTTCAATTTGCTATAACGATAAAACCTGTTCTAGCCTAATATAGCTAACGACGTTACCCGGTACGTTCGCTATTACGTAATCTACCGACGCTCTACGCTATCTAGACTTCTTAAGTAAGGAACGCTATCTTCGTATACTACCCCTAGCTACGAATAGAAACACATTACCGTCGACTTTATAGTCGAATTGCTAGTAAGTAAAGACCCTAAAACCGGCCTAGTGTATAAACATATTATAATAGTTATAGATATACTAACTAAGCGAGTACGACTAATCCCAACTAATAGCCTCGAAGCTAAGTATACGGCTATACTGTTCCATAAGTATATCTTTCTATTACATAGATTGCCGGAAGTAGCCGTTAGTGACCGTAGGACACAATTCGTTAGTACGCTCTCCCGTAGGCTCTACGTACGCCTTAGCATTAAGTAAAATCTTTCTATAGCCTTCCATCTAGAAACTAACGGACAATCCGAACGTATAAATTAAGTACTTGAATAGTATCTCCGCGCCTACGCTAACTATTAGTAAGACAACTAGGTAACACTACTCCCTAACGCCGAATTCGTACTTAATAACTACGAGTCCGCTAGTACCGGCATAATACCCTTCTTTATAGACACCGGCCGCTACCTACGAATGGAGTTTACTAGTCTTATAAAGCCGTAGGTTACTACTAGAGAAGTACCAAACGTCGAGTCCGCTAATAACCTAGTCGATAGTATGTAGGAAACATAGTAGCATATACGCAAAGTCCTCGAGTCTATACGCTAGGAACGCCTCGAGAAGCTAAGAGATATACACGCATTTACATAAGCACGTACCGCCGACGTAGCTAACGCCCGACGTGTACTAGCGCCTACTTATAAGCCTAGTAACATAGTTCTACTAGATGCCCGTAACATTAAGACTACACGCCTAAGTAAGAAGCTTAACTATAAGTATCTTAAGCCGTTTAAGGTTACTAGGACCGTAGGTAGGCGCTCGTACGAACTCGAGCTTAGCGACGGTATATAAATACATAATGTGTTTTATACGAGTAAGCTACGCCCGGTAGCGACGGAAGGGATGCCTAGATAGCGTAAGCTAACACCGGCGCCTATAATCGTCGAACGCGAGGGCTAGGCATCTAAAGAACATAAGGTAGATAACTTAGTAGATTTAAAGATTAGGTATAACGACGTCTAGTATATAGTGCAATAGAAGGACAACACCCGGAGCTAGGCTAAATAGAGTGCCGTACTACCTAGTTACGAAGAGCTCGCTATCGCCTTCTACTAGCGCTACCCTAATAAACCTAAGCCTACCTTCGACGGACTCGAGACAGTCACTTAGTACGGCCTAGTAGTAATCCTCGATACGTACATACTAACTCTACAAGACGAAGGATTCCTATCCGTAACCGCTAGTAAGCTACTCTACGCTAACGGTATAACGACATCGCCTTCTAGAAAGCCTTACGAAGGTTACTATTACATACACATTACTTATGATGAAGCCTACGAAATAAGCAATAACAGTCGTGCTAGCAATAGCGCACTATACGCTTTAGGCACTAAAAGTAATAGCGTCGTAGGAGCTCCGTATTCGAGGAGGGGGGTACTATTACGAGATAGCCTTTTTACTCACTACCCCGCGACACGTCATCGGCCGCAGCCCCGCACGCTAGCGGCCGCTAGCGCCCGCTAGCTCGCTTTGCGTTCCCTTATCTTCTCGCGCGTACCTTCGACCTCTTAGATAGCTCGCGTAACTACATATGTCTCTACCCGTACCCATAGTAGTCCCTCTCGCCCGTGATAGTAAGATTCTTATAGTTAGAAAGAATCGTTAACTTCGGTAGGCCCTTAACATATACTCTCTAATGTTATATAGTAGTAACGATAGCTAGAAGCTCTTTATTATAGATATCGTAGTTCTGTTCCGCTATAGTTATTTTCCGGGAGTAATAGGCTACTAGGTGTCTCTACCTATCGTATGTCTATGTTAGACACGCGCTTATTACTATATTAGACGTATCGGTCTCGATATAGACTTCCTTACTACTATTAAATAGTCGAAGTGTAGGGGCTAAAGCGTATTATTCCTTAAGTTTCTTAAATGCTTTAATCTGTTCCTTTCCCTATTTCTAGGTAACGTCTTTTCTCGTAAGTATCGTTATTAGTACTACTGTCTTTACGTAGTCCTTAATGAATTTCCGGTTATAGTTCGCTAGTCTAAGGAATAAGTGTACGTCCTTAACTGTTTTTAGTTCTAGCTATTCTCTAATTAACTATGTCTTTATAGGGTCGATCGTTATCCCTATAGTACTAATAATGAAGCCTAAGAATTTAACTTCTTTCTTATAGAATTCGCATTTCTCGGGTACTGTCTTAAATCCTAAACGCGAAGTCGTTCGAATACGTCCTAGACTTGCTTTATATAATTCTAAAGGAATCCTTTCGTGTAGACTAATATATCGTCTATGTAAGCGATAACGCATACGTCGAGTAGGTCTCTAAGTGTTTCGTTAACAAGGTCCTAATAGGATGCGGGTACGTTAGTTAGTCCTATTAGCATAACTAAGAATTCGTAAAGTCCGTATCTTATTCTAAAAGCGGTTTTCTATTCTTCTCCTTCCGCTATTCGTATAGCGTAGAAGGCATCTCGTAGGTTAATCTTCGTGTACTAGTCTAATCCGGTTAATCTATCTTATGCTTCTTCGATATTAGGTAGCGGGTATCGGTTCTTAATCGTAATCTCGTTTAACTTCCTATAGTCTTACATAAGTCGTAACTTCCCGTTTGCTTTTAGAACGAATATATATAGAGTTCCTACACTTAAGGTAGATCTTCTTATCTATCCTTTAGCTAGCTTCTCCTTTAGCTATTCTCGTAGGGTCTATAGCTCTTTCTTAGACATTTAATATAGGGGTCCCTATAGAGGCTCTTTCCCTAGCTAAATGTTTATCTTATAATCCTATAGTTAGTACTTAGGTAAGGTATCCTTACCTCTTTCCTCTTTAAAGAGTCGCGACTACTTACGATACTCCTTAGGAATACTTAACTCTAAGATGTTAGTATCCTTCGATAGTACGTTACTTCTATTACTACTAGTAACTTCGTAACCCGGCGGCCCTACGCTAGTGTCTATCCTGGTCGAAGGGGGTTCTTCTATCCTTCTATTCGGCGTAAGCTATATCCTATTTAGCTGTCTCTTTACCTTATCTACTAGCGAACGCTACCGCTACGTAGGCTAAATGTCGATAACGTAGTCGCATTCCCTAAATATAAGTACTCCTCTTCTATAGTCGATTACTAGATTATACTTTCTTAACTAAGGTATACCTAGTACGATGTTATAACTAGCTATATTAGTAACATCTAAGATAATCTCCTTATAGTGCCGATAAATAGTAAGTAGTAGCGGTATCGTCTCGCGCTCTATACTAGGTAAGGATAATCCGTCTACCGCGATTAATTTATAACCCTCTTTCTTCTTATAGGTAGCGATCCTATGTCTTATAACAAATAATTCGGAGGTAAAGTTCCCGCTTACTCCAGAATCTATTATAGTATCTATCTTATGCCCGTTAACGATAATTTTAGTTCGAAACACTATTATCGTTAGTAATGCTTAAGCCTTTTCTATGTTGTATAACTCCCTTTAGTCGCTTATTCCTAGGGAGTTAATCCTTTTCCCTATTCGTATATAGAACGTCGTGCTTCGTGTCTCGAGGCCTCCGCTTAAACCTAGCGCGAGCCTTTCTATATCTATACCTACATTCGGTAACGTTCCTAGATCTTCTACGTTTCTAAGTAGAGTACGCGTGCGTGTTGTACTATATTACGTAATTTATTCGATATAAATGTTCCTAACGATATAAGATATCCGGTTCCTATTATTTGGCTCCCTATCGGTAGTCGTTCTATAATAGCGGTTACTAGATTTTCGGTTGTTTCTATAAGTAGGTATCCCTAGGCTATACCTCGTAGGGTGTCGAGTGTCTTATTAAACTTAATAGAGTATAGCATCCTTCGTCCGCCTATCTTAGGTAGGAATTCCTTGTGCCTTCTTTATAGGTATACGATTATGTTATATAATTTCTTAGGTACATTAATCGTAAAGGTTAGTTGTTTCTTATCGTCGTTAGTGTCGCTCTCTTCTCCTTCGGAGGAATCTTCTTCGCTTAATTCTTCCGGATCCTAATCTTCTTCGATAGTATCTAGCCCGGTAGTTTCTTAACTTTCTTTCTATAGTTCCGGTAACTACGATCCGTTCTATCCTAGGTATTAGTTTTCCTTATCGCTTCTATCGTCGTTAAAGTAGGACTCGTCGATGTCTACTGTTACGGTTTAGTTCGCAGAGAGGGGACAACCAATCATCCAGGCAGCAAGGGGTGTTACGGTTTAGTTCGCAGAGAGGGGACAACCAATCATCCAGGCAGCAAGGCAAGGATCAGAACACGTGACCAAGGGATCTGAGGGATCTGTGGGATCTGTCGAACAGATCCGCAGAGCAGGACAGATCTCGCGAGACCACGCCAAGACATGGCACTATATAGACGACGCTCTTTTGCAAGTAGATAGGAGCCTCGTGCTCAACTCATTTCAAGTATACACCATATACTGTTTGGAACCACTACCTTCATAACTGATTGAGACATCCCTGCAAAGATCCAAGCCCGAGTTGTGATAACGTACAGCGGTTCCTAACAACTTTGAGCACCACCACCAGGGCCCTTTGCATATGTCTGGGAGAGACGCTACCCGGAGTCCGTCACGACAACAGCCACAGTCAACTGGCATCACGGAACGAATGAGCGAAATGTCGATTACAGGAAGCAGCAAGAACAACAACACTCCTATGGGTATGCTGAACCCATTGGACCACCACCGTGCACCTAAGGTGTCTACGCCGGAGACGTTCGACGGGACCAAGGACAAACTGGAGGCTTTTCAACTGCAGGTTCAGTTGTACCTTCACTTCAACGCACACCAGTTTCAAGGCGAGGCTTCTAAAGTCTTGTACGCCGCATCCTTCCTACGAGGAAAAGCAGCTAGAGGATTCCGACCATACCTCAAGGACTGGCTACACAACCAGGGCGAGGGAGAAACACCGAAAACGGAAACTCGAAAAATTTTCCACGACTACGACGAGTTTGAGACGAAACTCGATGATCTATACGGGATACCAAATGAGGAGGTATACGCCGACCGACATATCCGACAACTTCGACAGACTACTTCTGTAGCGCTGTACGCCTCAGAATTCCAAGGATATGCCGCCGACCTGGAATGGAACGACGCAGCTTTGCGATCGCAGTTCTACCTCGGGCTGAAAGACAACGTCAAAGCCGAACTATCCCGAAACGCCAGCGTCGTTACGCTAGGGGCGATGATCAAGGCAGCAAAGGAGATCGACGAAAGGCTCCAGGAGTTGAGGTACGACCGACACGTACAGCCTGGATACCAGAGACCCGCCGCGGGCGGAAGAGGGGGCTTCAAGGCCAGAAGTCAGGACCCTAATGGTTACGGAGACCCAATGGAATTGGACGTAACGGAACGTAGGACAGGAAGGGGGCTGAAGAGCAAAGGTTCCACCTGCTACGTATGTGGCGAGCAAGGCCATTTTGCAAGGAACTGCAAGAAAAAGAACATGGTTAGCCGCGAGTTCAACGCAATGATTCGCGAAGAGAATACATACCAGGAATGCGAGAACTTCTTCTCGAAATCTGCCTAGCAGAAACAACCTGAGGACAGCAAGGCATCAAACAGCGGCTTCTTGATTTGATGGCCTAGGACACAGAAGTCAACACTACGAACGGCAAAACGGGATAGACAGGGGACGAACGACGAGTTTCCCACTGGATTAGACACCGGAACATCCAGGAAGTTCCAGAACTCGGAGTTTGCGTTTCCCTCCCAGTTACTCCAGGTAAAGGGACTGAGCATGGGACCGTCGGAAGGGTCTGGAGCGAGGAGAAGGCCGGCTCGCTCGAGGGCGCGCTCTTCTTCCTCCTCCTCCTCCTCCATTTCACGCTCCTCGAGAGAGCGACCTTCCTCGACCTTTCGGTCCACGGCATCCAGTTGCTTGCGAAGACGCATCTCTTTCGCATGCGCCTCCATCTCCTTCTCGAAAGCGGCAGCACGCAGGCGGCCGGCTTCCGCGAGCGCTTCCTTCGCTCGGTCAAGGTCCGAGAGCAGCTTCCTTCGTTGGTCACCAAGCTTCTTCCACTCAACCTCAGTCACTTTGGCGTCGCAGCTGCGACAGTTACTTAGGTGGCAGTGGGAGCACTTGCCCGACGAGATGTGTACGCGACACAAGAGACCCTTCTC
Organism: Nothopassalora personata; assembly: GCA_033816765.1. Taxonomy (NCBI): domain Eukaryota; kingdom Fungi; phylum Ascomycota; class Dothideomycetes; order Mycosphaerellales; family Mycosphaerellaceae; genus Nothopassalora; species Nothopassalora personata. The sequence continues at coordinate 1,208,672 of CM066291.1, forward strand.
CTTGCAGCGAGAACAGGGACGCATGGTTTCTTCGCCGAGACGGTGGATTCGATTTGCACGTCGTTTTCGTTTCTTGGTGGGGACGGCGTCAGACGCTGGAATGTTGACGGGGAAAAGAGACGACATCTCTGGTCTGAAAGAGAGGTGGGGAGGACTTTCCTTTGTAAGCTTCGGGGCGAAGCTAAGGCTAAAAGGGGGATGGTGTTACGGTTTAGTTCGCAGAGAGGGGACAACCAATCATCCAGGCAGCAAGGGGTGTTACGGTTTAGTTCGCAGAGAGGGGACAACCAATCATCCAGGCAGCAAGGCAAGGATCAGAACACGTGACCAAGGGATCTGAGGGATCTGTGGGATCTGTCGAACAGATCCGCAGAGCAGGACAGATCTCGCGAGACCACGCCAAGACATGGCACTATATAGACGACGCTCTTTTGCAAGTAGATAGGAGCCTCGTGCTCAACTCATTTCAAGTATACACCATATACTGTTTGGAACCACTACCTTCATAACTGATTGAGACATCCCTGCAAAGATCCAAGCCCGAGTTGTGATAACGTACAGCGGTTCCTAACATCTACTTCTCGGAGCGTAGCGTTTTACCTATACGTCGCTCCTAGGGTTCCTCTTAGTTACTAAGGCTAATACCCTACGCCTAACTTCGCGGCGTAGTAAACTTAATACGAGTCTTAGTAATAGAATCGCTAATAAAGGCTTCTATAACTATTTCGAGACTCGGATTCGATCTCGTAGTCGACTCTTCGTATTATTATATTAAACTATTGTAGTTAGTTCTTCGCATTAAATAGAATAACTACTATTTACTACCTATAGTATCCTCCTCGTCCTTCTAAGGGGTCTAGGAGAGGCGTCGTACTTCTATTACTAGCTCTCTCCCCTACTCTCCGAGTATAGTCGGTATCTCCTTAAGATCTAACGCTACTCTTAGATTTACTAGTTTGGAGTTGCATTATATTAAACTGTTCGCGGCGTACTATATTCTTACCGCGGTAGTCCCTTACTAGGTAGCTAGGTTTGCTATATCCGTAGTAAGTTCGTATTTCTTTCGAACTCCGGGATACTTTATTCCCGTTACTATTCCTAATCTTTCGACCCTTCTCGGTAACGTCGAGTTCTATTAGCTATAGTCCGTAGTACGGTTTGTTCCTAGGCTTATTATTGTAGTTATCGTAGAAGCCTCTATTACGGTTATTATAGCCTAGTATATATCTAGCCTTTCCGGATACCTTAGAATCGTATCGTCGTTCTATAGCTCTCTCGTAGAGCTTATCGTTAAGATTAATCGTAACTCTAACGAGGTCGCCTAAGCTATCGATCTTCCGACCGTCCCTTATTAACTCGTCCTTAATATGCTCCTTTAGTTCTCTCCGGTACATAACTTAAAGTGCTTCGTCGTCCTAATCGGTAAGTTGCGCGTATTCCTAGAATTTAGTAGCATATTCGGTAGTAGATGTCTTCTAGGTTAAATGCTAAATAATACGAACTGTTAAGATGTAGCATCTTAAGGGGAGCTAATAGTTAGGTTATGATCTAATAGCCTAAGGCATCTACGATAACTTAGCTTATCGGAAGATACCTTCTCTCCCCTTTAGCTTAGATAGACATCTAACACAATTAACACATTAGTTCCTAATATATTGCTGCATGCCCTATGGCTATTAGCTAGTTAAAGATTGATCTCTTACTCCACTCCGCTACTAACTACGTATCCTATTAGGTCTTAACTTAATAGGTTATAAGCCCGGGTTTATGTAGGAGTAAGAGTAATCTATATTAGTACAGGTTACTTGTATCCCTTACTATTATAGCAGAAAACATCTAGGAAGTAGAAGTCTACCCCATCTATCCTATTAAGGAGCTTAGTTTAATACTAAGTAATAGGTAATCTAGAAAAGGACTCTATACGGCTTACTATAAGCTAATACCTTGAAGACACTCTATAGGCAGAACTGCATCGAGATACTATTAAGAAGGACTTTAAGTAAGTCATTTAGAACTCTACTAGGAGAGACAGACCTGTGTCCTAGCTCCGAGACTACACCGCTCTTTCTTTACCCTACTAAGCAGGCCTTAGTATCTACACCTACGAACCTTACTATTCTACACTAAAAGCCTTAGTAGGACCTAAGCCACGACCTTAAAGCATATACACCTTGTTTTATTACATTCAATTTATTATAGATTCACACTAAGAGAAAGGAGAAGAGAAGGGAACTAAAATCCCAATTCTTAGGAGAGACAACTAGAAGAGATAGTTCAACCTTTAGAGATATAAGATAGAGAGCCAGTTAGCATTCTTTACAATTGATGACCTATTAGAAGTGTTATTTAACAACATTAAGGGCAAGAACCTAAAACTCTAGGAAGAGACTAAGATTAAAGAGATTCTTAATGCACTAACATAGATAAAACAAAATGCAGCTTACTGCTTTAGTATCCTAAGTAGGATTATAGAAGAAGATAAATTTAAGCTTAAGGGCTCTTACAAATCTAGAAAAGCTACTAAGATATAGGTGCATCTCTAGAACAAGTATAGCTAGGTATTACTAACCTATGCATATAAGCTTATGAAACAGTTTGTGAACTTTAAGATAAGTGAAGAGTTCACTATTAGATCTACATAGGCACACCTAGTGTCTCTTAAAAGGAGGATTACTAATGTTAACCTAGAGGGCTAGCACTATAGGAAAGCTAATGTAAGAATAACCTAGCTTTTAAGCTTACTGCTACCTAACTGCTATGTAGCTAGGGATACTATTATAGCTTAGCTAAAGATAGATTATAAAAGGACCTTAAAGATCCTTAAGGCTTAAGAGGCTAGATTAAATCCCTCTAAGGCTAAGTATAGTATAGTAGCTACCTAGGTTAGGCCCTTAGGTTAGGTAAGATCACTTTCCTACCTTCTCTATAAGAAGGACTATCTTATTAAGGACTGCCCTAGTCTCTCTAAGGCAAAGAAGGTCCTTAGATCTCATTCCTAAGCACTATTCTCCTAGAATGTAACACTTCTTAAGAAGAGAAGATCTCTACTACTATCTTTAAGAAGAACACTAAGAGAGAAGTCCTCTATAGAGGAACTTAAGAAAATAGTAAAGAAACTTAGCTCTAATATGCTGTTACTCTAGAAGAACTAGGCCTAGTCTCCTTCCTCTAAAACAAGGAAGACTAAGAAAGGTTTCTCTACCTAAGAGCTACCTAACTTATGCAACTTATCCTAGAAGACAATGTCTAATAATAATAAGTATAATAAAGTAGCTTACTTAACTGTAGAAGTCTAAGGCAAGTTCCCCTTATTAGAGTAGTTACTTAATTCTTATGCTTTATCCTATATAACTAACTAGAACTGCCTCTTTAGATCTATAACTCCCTTAATAAAGAAGAAATAGATTAAAGTAGGAGGTAGGCATTTGTTAGCTACTTATATTAGGACTGTAGAGATAAGTAGGAGATCTAGCAAGAAAGTTGTTTTAGAAGATGTTCTACTTATACCTAAGCTAGGGGTGAACCTAGTTTCTTAGAACTAGTTTAGTAAGCAGTTTAGTGTCTAACCTCCTTTATTTTCTCTTATATCCCCCTCTAGCTAAACTGTTGTCTAGACAAGGCTTCTTAGGGGGGTTCTATTTATTAATAAGATTTCTCCTCTACTATAAGAAAGGGCACATCACTTATTATATACACTACTAATAGAGAATGCCTTTATAACTGCTGAATTAGAGACTAACCTAAAACAGTAGGAGCTTTAGCATAGAAGATTTGCACACTTTAGGAAGAACTTACTCTAGAATCTTTATAAGGTAATAGACTTAAAAGAACCCATTCCTATTCCTAGGGATAGCTTCCACTAGTGTAGAGTGTGTTTAATAGCAAAGATAAAGAAGTACAAAGGCAAAGTTACTAAGAGAAGACCTAAAAGACTTGCCCTTGTATCTATTGACATATATAGTCCACTGCTAATATTAAGGCTAGGGTTTAAATACTAGCTTAAGATTATTAACAACTTCTCTAGAAAAAAGTAGACCTGTCCTCTTAAGAAAAGAGAAGATGCTCTAGTTGCTCTCTAGAACTAGAAGATTAAGGTAGAGAGGAAATCATTAGCATAGTTAAAAGTAGTTAGGCTTAACAATATAAGGGAACTTATTACATTAGTTAAGCAGTAGGAGAAGGATTTGAGAATTGGGCTAGAGCATACTAAGGTATACAACTCGCTCTAAAATAGACTAGTTAAAAGGTTAATACAAACCTTAGAAGACTCTATAAGGGCAATGCTTAAAGAGGCTAAGATACTAATTGAATTCTAGCCTAAAGCACTAGAAGCCTAAACCTATATAAGGAATAAACTACTAAATAGTCTAGACTATAATAGGTTTAAGGTTTCACTAGATAAAGCCTTTAATAGTATTAAGCCAACTATTAACCATTTGAAGGTTTAGGGATGCAAAGCTATTATCTATATAGATATAAGATCCTAGCCTTAATAGGCAAGAAGTAATAAACTAATAAACAGAGGTAAAGAAGCAGTGTTTATTAGATACGTTAAAAACATAGCTAAGGCCTAGCTCTTTTAGGAACTAGACATAAAAGCTGTGAAACAACATATATATATATATAGACTTCTTTAAGGACTAACCTGTTACGGTCCGGTACGATCGTGCACGTGGAAGAACTTCATTCGTTGGGAATAGGGACACGCGCTGCCAATGAGCGGGCGCTCTTGTGTGACTCATAGCAGAGCGCTCTTAGTGCTCTACCGAGAGAGCAGGACAGACCGCGCCAAGACATGGCACTATATAGACGACGCTCTTTTGCAAGTAGATAGGAGCTTCGTGCTCAACTCATTTTAAGTATACACCATATACTGTTTGGGACCACTACCTTCTCAACGAGTCAGAGACATCACTGCAAAGATCCAAGCCCAGTTGGGATAACGTACAGCGGTTCCTAACATAACCTAGAGGTAATATAGATCTTAATGTTACAAAATTGAATCTATTAAGCAATGCACTAGCTAGGAGACCCTTAGGGAGGCTAAGGAAGGACATATCCTTAGAGCAACCTATTTACCATTCAATTATTTAGTAGAGCAGCCTAGTAATAGCCTAGCTAAGAAAGCTATTTATGCAACTTCCCTAGCCTCTAAAGAATATAGGGGAATTTTAGAAAATCGATAAGCCAATTGAGATAAGCTTACTAGATCTCTAGGAAAAGAATGTTACTAGGACATAAGTAACTACTCTTAGATTATCCCTTAGTAAGAGGAGGGCTAACTATAATATTAAGGGCTATAAATAGAAACAGAAAGCCCCAAGATCTATAGTCCCTATACCTAAACTAGCTACTAAAGTAGGAGAAGCAATAGACCTCTTAGAGAACCCTGCTACTTACTACTAAGCTTTCTTTATAGCTATGCAATTAGTAGATAATTCAGTACTATAGGATAGTGAATTCCTAGAAGAAGTTAAGGAGATAGCCTTTATAGTAACTATAGAAGTCATTGCATACAAGCAAGAGATCCTAATTGTAAGGGGCAGCCCAGTGGCTAACCCCTACATGTGGCCTTGCATGTGACATGCGGTCGCGACCGGCTGCCAAGCCGCACGTGACACGCATGAGTACACCTTGCGACGCGCGATGCGTCTTGAACAAAAGGCAAGAATTAGTTCATCTACGACTGGCAGGTCGTGGGCGTGCTATACATTGCGACATCCCCTTAACACTAATTCTAAAGTCCTATAAGGATGCTATAAATAACAAGAAATAGGGACACCTTTAGAAGGAAGCAATCTAGAAGGAGCTAGATGCTCTATAGAGTAACAACACCTAGGAGAATGCTGTTCTACTAAAAGAAGCAAACTTAGTTACGTTAAGATAGGTCTTTAATGTTAAAAGAAGTATTAGTGGAGCTATTAAAAAGTTCAAGGCTAGGCTAGTTACAAGGGGCTTTTTACAGAAGTTTAGTGTTAACTTTATAGAGACATTTGCGCCTATAGTTAGATAGGACACCCTTAGGGTGTTTATAGCTATTATATATAAGAAGGATCTCTATCTTCACTAAGTAGATGTAAACAATGCGTTTATAGAAAGTACCCTCTATAAAGACATCTTTATGTTACTACTACTAGGAGTTAAGCTTCTACTAAACATAGTGTTTAAGATCCTTAAAAGCTTATATAGACTTAAGTAAGCAGCTAGAGATTACAATTAACTCTGTGTGTTAAAGCTTAGAGAGATTAGATTTACATAGTTAGAGGTAGATCTATACCTACTTATTTATAAGGAAAAAGAGATCATAATTCTTACATATATAGATAACATTCTAATTGCTGTACTAAAGTTGACAGATGTTCTCTAGTTTAAAAGAGAACTTAGCAAAGTCTTTAAGATTAAAGATCTTAGTGAACCTAAAAAGATCCTTAGCATAAGAGTTACAAGGGACAGGAGGAGAGAAATCCTAAAACTTAACTAGGGACACTTTATTAGGGACAACCTTACTAAGATAGGGATAAACCATAAGAAGGCGGCACCTACACACTCACCTATAGACAGCTATAAGGCTCTTAAACCTTTAAGTCACATAGATAAGAGGTGTAACAAGGTAGAGTACTAGAGTATTAATAGTACATAGATGTAGCTAGCAATAATTACAAGGCTAGACATTGCTTTTGCCCTAGGAAGGATAAGCTTATTTATAAGTGACCTATCTACCTACTATATAAAGGCTTTAAAGAAGATTATAAGATATCTAAGGTTATATCCTAATCTTAGCCTTGTCTTCTCTAGGCATAGAGAAGGATGCCTAGTTAGATACTATAACTCTAATTATGTAATAGACAAAGTAGACAGAGTCTCTATCCTTAGGTATATCTTCTTCCTCTATAGGGCACTAGTCTCTTAGATAAGTAAGAAGCAAAAGTCTATAGCAACATCTATAATAGAAGCTAAATACATAGCTATGAATGCATATACAAAGCAATCCCAATTCCTAGCTTTACTGCTAAGGGAGATAGACTGTCTAGAGTTAGTAGGAGACTGTTCCTATTAACTAAGGATTACTAGAAACTAGGAGACTATGTTAAGCTTAAGACTAGTCTAATTAAGAGGTAATAACTAAGCTACCCTTACCCTAGTAAGGGATGCACATGTTTATAACAAGTTAAAGCACATTAACATTACCTACAATGCTGTTAGGAAACTTTAGTAGAGAAGGCTTATTACTGTTAAGTACACCCTAACATCTAAGATAGTAGTAGATAGGTTCATAAAGCTAAAGACTAGTCCACACTTCTAGAGGTTTGTAAGCTAGCTTAACCTATTATAGAGGTCTAAATACTACTAATAGGAGAAGAGCAGACTATGACCTCCCATGTAAGATAAGTAGGAGTGTTAATTTGTAGCATCTTAAGGGGAGCTAACAGTTAGGTTATGATCTAATAGCCTAAGGCATCTACGATAACTTAGCTTGTCGGAAGACACCTTCTCTCCCCTTTAGCTTAGATAGACATCTAACATAATTAATACATTGGTTCCTAATATATTGCTATATGCCCTATAGCTATTAGCTAGTTAAAGATTGATCTCTTACTCTACTCCGCTGCTAACTACGTATCCTATTAGGTCTTAACTTAACACGAACGGTAGTAGCAATCTTATTAGAGATACTAAAGACGCTCTTTATAGTATACTTAAGATAGTTATATAACCTAAAGATTCCGTCGGCATTGTCTTCTCCGTTACTATCTAGGTATTTCCTAAGGAATGGTTTAACCTAATGTTATACTCGTCCTCTTAAAAAGGTAGTAGTAAAGATAGGCTTAAGGTTCTTAGGCATAGAGTTAAATAAGAAGTATATATCTATCTAAGAGACCTAAGTGTCGAACTTGTCTCGGTCGCTATAGTAGTATTCTAGCTTACTAACCTTAAGGGTGTCGTTACCTATATAAGTAGCTAAGGCATTAATAGCATCGTTCGCGGTCTAAGGTCGTCGGGCTCTACTTGCTTTACTAGGGGCGGGTGTTCCCCGTTTACTCTATCGGTCTCCTATCGTAGAGGGCGTTTAAAGCTATTAGGTTTAGTATAACCTAATAATATTACAAGTTAAGAAGATAAGCTAAATTGGGTTTGTTCTCGGGCCGATAGGAAGTCGAGGGAGAGTAATAAAGTAGTAGCTGTCTTGTCTTGTAAAGACTAAGTAGTAGTAAGGTAGAGGTTAGGTTATAGTGTATTCTAAATAGTAATATTAAATAGTAAGTTAAACGCCTCGAAGCTATAAGGGATTCTTAGCGTTCCTAAATATAAAGGAAATTATTATTAATCTACTCTAATCGGTTAATCTACTTTATAGATTATATAGAGCAATAGATCAATTAGTGTCGTGCTCTATTCTAATCTGTTAATCTGTTTTATAGATTATATAGAGCAATAGATTACTCTACGGTAGCTGTGTCTTTCCGGCTATAGTTACGCCTACTTAACTATAGAGGCTCTAATTAGTCGCTAAGCATTAGCTTAATCTAACCTATAATAGCGCCTCGGGTACGAGTTAGTAGCGAGACGCCGGTAGCTCGTCTTTAACTAGCTAGAAGTCGAAAGTAGAGTACTACGGCTACGGTAGGAAGGGTTACTATAAGACGGAGTGCCGGAATAGACACCTATAGAAAGACCGTAACACGTAAGCGGTTCGTAGGTTAGAAACTATCGAGGCTTTAACTAAGAAGGGCGAATAGGGAAAAGGTAGAGGACTAGGTAAGGGTCGCTCCTAAGTCCGAGTTTCTATATAGACCCCTTAAGGTAAGTCGATACGAGTCTAGCGCGTTACTTACGAGGCGCCGTCGAGACGCGTAAGGGCTTTCGCAAGGCTACGTTTCTTCTAGATAACGGTGTAGATTTAAGCTTAGTATCGTACGAGTATATACTCCGATACTAGATATAGCCTATTAGTAGTATAAAGCTTCTAAATCTAGAGTCGTACGCGTAGGACTAGGGGCATTACTACGGCGCCTATACGGTTTGCGTACGACTAGCTAACGATGTAGGAGTAGAGCGCGTAAGCGACGCTATCTACTATGTAGCGCCTATAGGTAGGCCGTTAGTTATTTTAGGTAGACCCTAGCGGCATCGTAATTGGATAGTAAAGGCCGATAAGGATAACTAGTAGTACTACGGTATAGAGACGCCTACGATTTAGTAGCGTAACGCACGCGAGTTCCTTAAGGATCTCGAGAGCTTAAAGTAGGTTTATACGATAAGTGTTTAGGTTATTACTATAGTAGTACCCGAAGGAGAGGGCCCCTCGTAGCCTAAAGAATTTATAGACTTCCGAGATATATACGTACCTAATAAGTAGGTAAAGCGTAAGATACCCGACGGGGTTAAGTATACGATTAATCTCGTTAAAGGAAGAAACCCCCTTTTAAGCTACTATACTACTAGTCCTTAACTAAGCTAGAGGCCTTAAAGGAGTACCTTACGTAAGTAATAGAGAAGGGGTAGATTAGGTGATCCGTAAGCGAGGCGGGTACGCCTATCCTATTCGTACTAAAGAAGAATAGCACTCTTAGGCTCTATATAGATTATAGAGGCCTAAATGAGATTATAGTAAAGAACCGGTACCTACTGCCCCTAATTAGTAAGACCTTAGATAGGCTATAGGGCGCTAGGCTCTTTACTATAATCAACCTATAGGATGCCTACTACCGTATTCCTATTAAGCGAGGAGACGAGTAGAAGACTACGTTTCGTACGCGATACGGTTACTACGAGTACTTAGTTATACCTTTTAGGTTAACTAACGTACTAGCTACCTTTTAGGGGTATATTAATAAGGCCCTTACTAGGTTAGTAGATAACATCTACGTAGTCTACCTAGATTACATCCTTATCTATAGCGTAACGCGTAAGGAGCACGTACGAGCCGTACGCGTAGTGCTAGAGAGGCTACGAAGGTTCGCCCTATTTACGAACCTAAAGAAGTGTAGCTTCTTCTAGGAGAATGCCGAGTTCCTAGGATTTATTATAAGTGTCGTAGGCGTATTGATAGATAGTAGTAGGGTAGCCGTAATTAAGGAATAGCCTAGCCTACGAGTTTTTATAAGATTTAATCCTTCCTAGGATTCTATAACTTCTATAGGCGCTTTATCGAAGGGTACTCGAGGATTACGAAGCTATTAATAGACCTACTAAAGGGATATAAGAATAGTAAGAAGTAAGGGCCTCTTATATAGTCTACTTACGAGGAGTAAGCGTTCTAACGGCTAAAAGCTAGGTTCCTCGGAGCACCTATCCTAAGGCACTTCGATCCTTCGTTACGTACGAGGGTTAAAACGGATGCCTTAGGTTTTGCGATTATAGGCATTATCTCTTAGTTGTTTAGGACTAAGTAGTATCTAATTGCCTTCTATTCTCGTAAGATAATACCTACCGAGTGCAATTATAAGACCTATAACTAAGAGCTACTAGTAGTAGTAGAGGCATTTAAGCATTAGCGACCGTACCTCGAAGGCGCATTATATGCGGTTTAGGTACTAGTCGACTATACAAACCTATAGGGTTTTATAATAGTAAAGTAGCTAAACGGGAGGTAAGCTCGATAGGCGACGTTTCTATAATCTTTCGACTTCGTAGTAATGTCTACTAACTACCCTATATAGGCCTATCTAAGTTATAGTAGTATAGAGCGGCGCTTATGTAAGTATAGGTATTTGCCGGTCCCGGGACCGGGAAATTAGATTACGTAACGAGTAGCGTAGTAGCTAGATAAAATAAGAGGAGTAGCGGACCTAAACCCCTATGCCCTCTACTCGAGAGGTATAAATTGAATTGTTGCCTTAATGCTACGCTTATAATGCTTAACTGCGTAGTATATATCTTAATAGCTATACTAGGTCCTACTAGCTTACCTAAATGTCTAATTAAACCTAAATGAAATTTAGGCAAGTTGCACCTAAGGGACCCCCTCTAAACCTAAGGTTAACACAACCTATTAGTCGTTAATATATCCTCCCCTATTACGAACCTGTCCTTAGGTTCTAAAGTAGTAAGCCCGGGCACTATAGGTAGCGTAGTTAGTCGCTATAAGCTAAGGTAGTCTTATAGTAGCATAATAGCCTACCCTACTATTTAGCTTAATATATAAGATGTTAGGTAGTCCTAGGGCCTACTAGCGACAGTTTATAAAGGTCGAAAGGATTTCTCTAATAGAGACCGTAATAATAACGTTAATAACCGCGACTCGCGCTATGTTAGTATTAATTAAATAGGCTAGATAGTCGAATAATACGGACGCCATTCATAAAACAAGTAAGTGTTAGTATGTTGCGGTTGGGCCTTGTCCCTCGTCACGTGGGTGGCCTAGGAAGTGTCGATCCTCGATATGTCTCTAAAGTAGTGTGAACGAGAGTTCACTACAAGGTTGCAACTTAACACAAGAGTGTTGATTTGAGTTGAGCACGAGGCTCCTATCTACTCGTAAAGAAGCGTCGTCTATATAGTGCCATGTCTTGGCGTAACTGATCAGACTGAGCAGACTGATCACTGAGCAGACTGAGCGAACTGATCACTGAGCTGATCAGTCTGAGCGAAGTCGACCTGCTCAGTTTCGGTCCTTCCCGAAGAATGAGTGGCTGTGGGTTCTTCCTGAACCGAACCGTAACATAGTACTAGTAACCTAATAAATCTAAGGACGAGTCTATCGCGTAGCTAGAAAGTTAGTTAAGGGAAGATAAGTAACTATAAGAAACAAGTAAGATCTAAGGACTAGAAGCATCCGTACCCGAAGCATTAACTAGAATTAGAACTAGAATTAGAACTAGAATTAGAACTAGAATTAGAACTAGAAACCTATAGGCTATAGCTATAGCTAGAAATTCAACTAGAAACTAGGAGCCTATAAACCCGTACTAACTACTTAGTTCCACTCATTCTTATATAACTCCTTTATCTAGACCTACTCGTTATCGTAGCTAACACTAGTCTTACTAGACGCGTCCCTAAGTAGCTAGCTAGTAAAGTTCCTATAGTAGTTGCGGAAGAAGCTCTTATTACGCCCTTTACTTATAAAGCACATCTACTCGAGAGTAGTAACTAAGCTAAGCTACTTATCTATTAATTTTATAGCTCGGACGCGCCAATTATATATCTTCTTATAGAAGAGCTCCGAGTCTAGGCGGACCGTAGCATTAAGCTACCTTCTAGTATTAAGGATAACTTCGTTATCGTTCTAAGACTTTAAACCCGCTAGGGTATCGGATAGAGGGCTAATGCTACTAAGGTATACGGCCGTAGGGAAAGGATGGCTAGGTACTAGGCGTCGATACTTAAACCCTATAGCGCTCTTACTCGGCGTCTTAAAGTTACGATAGAGGTCTATTACCTAGTGTATGCTCTAGCTTCTCTAGAGTTTAAGATAGTTATCGTCGCGGATCTCGATAAAGTAAGGGTTAATCTAACGTAGCGTCTTCTTATGTACGGCCTACCTTATTAGAACGCCTATAGTAGTTACCCGCGTTTACCTAGCGCTTATGTAAGGGGCAGCCTAGTAGCTAACCCTTACATGTAGCCTTATATATAACATGCGGTCGCGACCGGCTACTAAGCCGCACGTAACACGTATACGTACACCTTACGACGCGCAATGCGTCTTAAATAAAAGGCAAGAATTAGTTCATCTACGACTAGCAGGTCGTAGGCGTGCTATACATTACGACATCCCTTAACAGTTCTAATTCCTCTCTTCGTTATAATCTATATACGCTATAGAGTCTAAACGCGACGATAGTAGCGCTACGTCTACGGCTCCCCTAAGCCTTAGGGCCTAGTAATAAGCGAGGCGTGTAGCCTTAGTCGTAAGGAGGGATGCCCTTCGGGTAGAGGTTAAGGAGAAGGGGATATAGAGGGAGATTAAATAGTTAGAGATCTTACGGGACGTAAGCGTACCGCCGGCGGACCCTTAGGGCGAATCCGGCGGAGAACTATCCCCTACTCCCCCTCCTCTATCTATAGTAACTGACGATAATATCGTAGCTCGAGGCGCGGTCGCGTCGCATGCGACACGTTTACGTCTTAAAGAACCTACGCCTTTTAGAGGGGACTCGATTAAGAAAGTACGGGTATTCCTAAGGGAGCTCTCTCTTATCTTTACCCTCTTAGGCGGCACGTATACGACGAACGAGTTAAAGGTCCTATATAGGGTTATGTACCTAAGCGGAGAGGTAAGTAAGCGATAGTACGCTAACTATAGCGTCCTTAACCTTAAAGGGTATATATACTAGGACTTTAAGGAGTTCTATTGAGACGTATACGGTAACCCTATAAACCGCGTGCTTGACGTAATGTTAGAGTATAAGGCGGTAAAACAGAAGGATAACTAGACAGTACGTTAGTTTACGACTAAGCTAGATGTTATAGAGGATTAGTTAGGGGACTATACGGAGGCGTAACGCGTACGACATATGCTCGCTAAGCTTACGCCTAGCCTACGGTCCGTAATCGTTAAGTTTTATAACATCCTAATAACTAGAGAGGAACTAGTAATCCTAGCTTTGCGTATTAAAAGCACGGAGCGTAGTAGCGGAGGGCACGACCGCGGGTAGTATAGTCGCCGTAGGCGAGAGACTAAGGGCGACTAAGGGCGAAGCGATCGTAGCTCGAAGTAGTAGAAGTATAGTTAGGCGTCGCGCGACCCGGGTACGAGTTACTAGCGGGACGCCGGCGGATCGTCTATAACCTTCGATAGGACTAAAGCGGAGTGCTATAGATGCTATAAGAAGGGTTACATTAAGACGGATTGCCCGAATAGGCACCTATAGAAGGACCGTAACGCGTAAGCGGTTCGTAGGGTAGACGCTACGAAGGCTCTAACTAAGAAGGGTAGCGACTAGGGAAAAGGTAGAGGACTAGAAGTAGGTCGCTCCTAAGTCCGAGTTTTCCTAAAGTCGACCCTTTAAGGCGAGTAGATGCGTGTCTAGCGCGTTACTTACGAGGCGTAGTCGAGACTCGTAAGGGCTTTCGCGAGGCTACGTTTCTCCTAGATAACTATACGGATCTTAGCCTAGTATCGTATAAGTATATACTCCGACATTAAATGTAACCTATTAATAGGGCAAGGCTACCGAAGTTAGAGTCGTATACGCATAACCTAGGGTATTGCTACGGCGCCTTTACGGTTCGGCTACGACTCGCTAATAACGCGGGAGTAGAGCGCGTAAGTAACGCTATCTACTACGCGGTACCTATAGGTAGGCCATTAGTGATTTTAGGTAGACCCTAGAGGTACCGTAATCGGATCGTAAAGAGCGATTGTAAGGACTAGTAGTACTACGGTATAGAGACGCCTACGATTTAGTAGCGTAACGCACGCGAGTTCCTTAGGGATCTCGAGAGCTTAAAGTAGGTTTATACGATAAGTGTTCGGGCTATTACTATAGTAGTACCCGAAGGAGAGGGCCCCTCGTAGCCTAAAGAATTTATAGACTTCCGAGATGTATACGTACCTAATAAGTAGGCGAAGCGTAAGATGCCCGACGGGGTTAAGTATGCGATTAATCTCGTTAAAGGAAAGAAACCCCCTTTTAAGCCGCTATACTACTAGTCCTTAACTAAGTTAGAGGCCTTAAAGGGGTACCTTACGTAAGTAATGGAGAAGGGGTGGATTAGGCGGTCCGTAAGCGAGGCGGGTGCGCCTATCTTATTCGTGCTAAAGAAAGACGGTACCCTTAGGCTCTATGTACACTATAGAGGCTTGAATGAGATTATAGTAAAGAACCGATACCCCCTGCCCCTAATTAGCGAGACGCTAGATAGGCTGTTAGGTTCTAGGTTCTTTACTATAATCGATTTAAAGGACGCCTACTATCGTATCCCTATTAAGCGAGGCGATGAGTAGAAGACTACGTTTCGCACGCGATACGGACACTACGAGTACCTAGTAATGCCGTTCGGGTTAACTAACGTACTAGTAACCTTTTAAGGATATATTAACAAGGCGCTAACCGGCTTAGTTAATGACATTTACGTAGTCTACCTAGATAATATCCTTATCTACAGCGAGACGCGTAAGGTACACGTACGAGCCGTACGCGAAGTACTTACGAGGCTACGGAAGTTTGCTCTATTCGCAAACCCTAAGAAGTGTCGCTTCTTCTAGGAGAATGCCAAGTTCCTAGGATTCATCGTAGGCGTCGTAGGCGTATCGATAGATAGGAGTAGGGTAGCCGTAATCGAGGAATGGCCTACGCCTACGAGTTTTCATAAGGTTTAATCCTTCCTAGGATTCTATAACTTCTATAGGCGCTTTATCGAAGGGTACTCGAGGATTACGAAGCTATTAATAGACCTACTAAAGGGATGTAAGAATAGTAAGAAGCAAGGGCCTCTTATGTAGTCCGCTTACGAGGAGTAAGCGTTCTAACGGCTAAAAGCTAGGTTCCTCAGAGTACCTATCCTAAGGCACTTCGATCCTTCGTTACGTACGAGGGTTAAGACGGATGCCTTAGGTTTTGCGATTATAGGCATTATCTCTTAGCTATTTAGGACTAAGTAGCATCTAATTGCCTTCTATTTACGTAAGATAATACTAGCCGAGTGTAACTACGAGACGTACGATTAGGAGCTACTTATAGTAGTTAAGGCTTTTAAGCATTAGAGGCTATACTTAGAGGGCGCTACGCATGCGGTACGAGTACTAGTCGACTACGCTAACCTATAGGGCTTTATAACAGTAAAGTAGCTAAATGGGCGGTAAGCTCGATAGACTACGTTCCTATAGTCTTTTAATTTTATAGTAGAGTATCGGCCGGGTAAGACTAACCTAGCCAACGCGCCTTTGAGACGTAGTAACTACGTAGCTATAACGTAATAAACTTCGAACTTACTACCTACCTTATAAAGTAAGCTATCTTTCTAGAAGGAGTCTCTAGAAGGGATAAGCGAGCCGACGGTAAAGCGCGTACTTACTACCTACGAGGCGATGTAGGGCGACATAGGCGCGGCAATAGTAGTGCGGAGAGGTGACCTTCCCTATTAAGATAAGCCGTCGTTACTAGTAGTAGTGTGCGCTATAGTAATATAGGGTTAAGCTTATAGCTCGACGGGTAAGTTAATCCTACTCTTAATAAAGATCGCGTAGTAGTAAGACGACTAGTATATCGTATACTTAGCGTAGGCGCTAAGCGCGAGGGACGCTAAGGGATAGTATATAAAGGATGACCTTATATACTACGGAGACGCGATCGTAGTACCTAGGGATTACGTAATTAGGTCGTATCTAATTCGTATATACTACGACGACGTCCTCGCGGGTTACTTTAGAAGGACTAAGACTAAAGAGCTATTACGACGTAATTATTAGTAGGACTCACTTAGTACGGACGTGAAGTAATACGTCTAAGCCTATAGAACCTACTAGGGTTCGAAGGCTAAACGCTATCGACCGTATAGTAGGCTATAACCGCTTCCTAGACCGGAGCGGCCGTAGTAGGAAATCACTATAGATTTTATTACGGACCTACCTCTAAGCACGCGAGCCGGTTACGTGTATAATACGATCCTAGTAATAGTCGATCGCTTCTTAAAAATAAGCTTATACATCCCGATGACGAAGACTTGCATAGCCGTAGAGCTTACGAGGCTCCTACGAGACGAAGTCGTGCGACACTATAGTATCCCGTTAGGTATAGTAAGCGACCGAGGTCTAGTCTTTACTAGTTAGTTTTAGAGTAACTTCTACTTCGAGGCGCGTATAAAGCGTAAGCTATCTACGGCCTTTTACCCTTAGACTAACGGCTAAACTAAGAGGGTAAACTAAACCCTCGAACAATATCTTCGTTATTACTATAGTAACAATTAAACTAAGTAGGCTAAGTAGCTTACAGTTACTAAATTCGTAGCTAATAATAGTATCTACCTAACACTACGGATAAGTCCGTCCGAGATAGCGTACGGTTAGCGACCTAAGATTGCCCCTATACTAACTAGATCTCGAGACGAGACCTAGGGGGGGGAAGTACTAGTAGCGGTAATAGCTACGAGTCGCATACGAAAACTACGCGCTATACTCGAGGAGCGATAGAAGGCTACAGTAGAAAGCTAGGCTCGCTACTATAATAAGACCTACTAAGCTAAGACCTACCGCGTAGGTAACTTAGTCCTATTATTAACGAAGAACCTTAAGTTAGCAGTACTAAAGAAGAAGATAAGTCCGAAGTTTATTGGCCTATACCGTATTACGGACGCTGTCGGTTCGTAGGCGTACCGCCTAGCGCTACTAGCCGACTTAAGGCTCTATAACGTCTTCTATGTCTCTCTCCTCGAGCCGTATATCGGTAGCGATAAGGATAGACCCGTACCCCCTCTAGCTAATAAGGACGGAGAGTATAAGGTAGAGGTAGTACTAGATAGGCGTAAGCGTAAGGGTAAGCTATAGTATCTAGTCTAGTAGAAGGACTAGCTAGAGGAGTATAATAGCTAGGAACCGGCGGAGGGCCTCGCGAATACGGATCGTATAGTAGCCGACTATAAGGCGTTAAGGAGAAGCAAATGAGACTAGCATAGGAGTACTAGAGTATAAATAAAACTTTTCTTAACTGTAAACAAAATAAAAGCTAAAGAGTGGCGCGCCTACTAGGGGCTACGTAGAGTAGTAGTAGGCGAGGAGCCCGCGAGTAGCGTATAAGGCGAACGCCTTAGTTGTCGTTACGTAGTAACTTAGGTAGGAACGCCTAGTCGGCGGCAGTAGTATTAATGTTCTACGCCTATAGGAACTAGGACTACGGTTAGTAGGGTACACGTATGCGAGGAATATGCGACTTACGGCGCGGCCGAGTTCGAATAGCCCATTAAGGACGCGGTTCTACTCCTATCAGAGCGCGAGGGCTTCGGCGGCGGGGGCGGCGGTAGTAGTAGCGGCGGTAGAAGCACGTATACGGGTTTCCCTAGTACGCTTATACTTATAGGCATTAAATTACCTAATGGCCTATAGAAAGGGTTAGCCGAAGCATAGGAGACGTACTAGAGCCCCCGCACGCGAGTAGTAGTCGACTCGTAGGAGCGAAGTAGCGACTTACCTCCGTAATGTCGTTACCTAGCTAGGTACATAGGCGGATCTACTCTACTAGCTCCTACTACTAGAGGTCTATAGGCGCCTAGCCTATTATAGCCGTAAGGAAGTCGCGCTAGGAGCGCGCGGCGCGTAGGCGACTTACTAGTGAGGCGATAGCGTAGCTAGTATTAGGTACGTAGCTATGTCTATTACGCCTATAGCGGCTATACTTCCTTAGGAGCTCGCCGGTAGTAATACTATTACAGTCATCGGCCTCGTCTAGTAAGTAGTTAGTATACGAATCGTAGGCGGCGCGCGTAGAGACTTACCCCTAACGAAGTATAGGAGGCACCGTATATACATATTAATCCGCTACGAGAGCTTAGTAGCGGGCGAGGGCGTTAGTAGCTACGAGGGAGATGCTAGTCGCTTACGACCACTAGGCGTTCTAGGTACGTTACGTACTAGAGCCGCCTAGCGGCGCTCGTCTTCTAAGGCGCTAGTAGTACTATCGCTACTAGTACTACTAGAGGAGGCGGAGCGGCTAGAGAATAGCGGCAAGGAGGACCCGTCCGATATAATAATGATAATAATGATACTAGCGAGGCGCTTACGGTACGGGTGCGGTGCGGGTACGTAGTAGTAGTGTAACGAAGGTAGTGCGCTAAGGAACGTACTAGGAGAAAAGGGCTAGGTTAGGCTAGAGTTTTATACCCCTAACTAGCTACGTCGGTATAGTAACTAAGCCTTACTTACCTACACCTACATAACGACACGTACGTAACCCGTATGTAGGCCGTATAGTAACTATAATTCTAGAAGTACGTAGGAACCTCTACGTAGTAACTAGCGAGCTAAGGACAGCTCGCACGGGAGGGGAGGCAATTGTAAGGGGTAGCCTAGTAGCTAACCCTTACATATAGCCTTATATATAACATGCGGTCGCGACCGGCTACTAAGCCGTACGTAACACGTATACGTACACCTTACGACGCGTAATGCGTCTTAAACAAAAGGCAAGAATTAGTTCATCTATGACTAGAGGTCGTAGGCGTGCTATACATTGCGACATCCCTTAATAGCTTAGGTCCTCTCTAAACTAGCTAATGCTATTCTTACTTAGGTAATTCTAAACCCTAACCGAGAAGAAACGCTTAAATCGGCCGTCTTCTATACAGTCGTTAATCCGGTACTACTAGATAAACTCTATAGCATTCTCTTACTTATAAAAACCGTGTAAAAACTCCGGCCTACTAGTGCCCTCTAAGTTAAGAGAGTATAGCATGTTAAGCCGGTTACTAGTCTAGTAGTTTTCAATTTCGAGGTTTAAGTCGACCCTAGCATACTATACTATAGCGTTCGCATTACCCTCCTAATAAGCCCTATTAAAGCTAAAAATCGTAGGCCTAGGGAAGGAGATGAACCGAGTATAGTATTAAGGGTATAGCGCTACTTATAAGAGCTATAGCCCGGGGTCTTATCGCATAATCTATTAGCTTAGAGAATACTACATGTTCTAGTAGACGCCGCCGTTACTAACCTTATTTAACTCTCGTAGATACTATCGGTACACGTCGAATTCTCGACTTATTATCTCTCTAACTGTTTTAACCCGCGGCGCTAGTTTAGCGTTATTATACTAGTATAGCATGTTACTATTAATATAGGTACCGGTACTATTAAGATCGGCTTAGTTAGCTTTATTAATGCTAAATTTGTCGAGGATCTAGTTATAGTTAGTATACGTAACGATACTACTCGTAGTGCTGACTTTACCTCGAACGAGGAGGTAGCTAAGCGGGTTAATAGTCTTCTAACTACGCTTATTAGGGCGAAACTACGACCTATTCTTCACCTTAATAGCTAAAAACTCTTACCTTTAAAGAGCTAGTCTTAGACCTTAAGCGCGCGCTTATATAGGGTATTAGCGGTAATACCGGGATTCGTAACGAAGTAGAGAGCCTTATAGTAGAAATCTCGAATATACTAATCGTACATTATAGCGCTAACCTTACTATCCCTCTTAAGAACCTACGAGATAGTATGTTCGAGCATCTTAAGGCCCGCTATCCGGTACTTAGGTAGCTAGTTAATACTATCTACATTAATCGAGTTTCTAAACTTAACGCTATAGTACCGCTTATTATAGGTGCAGTTAGCGCGCTTAATCTAGAGGGCCTCGTCTTCTTATAGAATCTAATCCTTAAAGACTAATACATTCCTAATTATAGCCGAAGGTAACATAGTAAGTATCGGATTACTATTCTTAGTTAAGGCCGGAGTAGATCGTAGGGTACTAACCGGTGTACCTAGCGGACTGCCTTCGCGTATAGGTACGCCGTCTAGCGTTCGGTTAGGCGAGAATCGAGTAGGCGTAGTTATGCCCTTACCTATACTCTCGCCTATGCGGAGCTACTTAAGTCGACTCGACTTACGACCGCCTCTCGATAGGACTATAGGCTAGGTAGAGGCTAGTAGTAGAGTTAGCGTAGTACTCTTTACACGTCCTTTACCTTTACTACCCGGTAGTAGCTAAGGCTAAGGCTATTACTAGCTAGATAGTCTAGGTTAATCTATACTGTCCTCTAGGGACGCGGAATTCTTAGTAATAGTACCCTCTATAAAGTATAGAAGGCCATCCTTATAGACGGCTAGGCGGTATCTTCTAATGATCTCCCTACTCTTAGCCGACTACGGATTAATACTACGTGCTTTAGCTTCCCTATCGCACCGGGTAAGATTACTAGGCTCTAGAATTCGCTTACGATCTATGCCCTTACGGCCGATCCTTATACGCTAGATTAATGCCCTCTAAATTCTACTAATAGCCCTACTATAGTCTAGGTACTTATTAATAAAGGCCGTAAACTAGCGGCGCCCGCTATTAGTACTATAAAGCTCGGGGATAACGCGTCGATTAAGAATCTTATTATCTATCTACTATAGCTAGTAGCGGGTAAGCGTAGCTCGAAGAGTCTTCTCTCGGTTACGAATCTCTAAACCGGTCTTACGAATTTTACCGATAATAGGAAATAAGACATCGAGCTTCTTATTACTAAGGAATTTATCCTAGTAGCTCTTACCTATGCCGCTCTCGACTTCCTCGAAAAATAGGTTAACCTAGACGGAGCAGTCTTCGAACACCTTCTCGAAGCCCTTATAGAAGTCCTTTAATACCTTAACCCGCTTCTAAGGACTAAGCTCTTGGAACATAACATTAGCGGCGGACTTCGGCGTGTTCGTGTTAGTAAGGACATGCTTAACGTTATCCGGTAGGCGAAGGGACTCGAATAAGGTCTAAGGTAGGCGGGTAAGCCTAGTAATAGTACTAGTAAGCGCTATACTCGAGCTAGCCGGGCGTAACGAAGGACTAGCTAAAGCTATAATAACTAGGATTCGCTAGTAGTAAGATCGTAAGAGCTAGCTATCTCGTAGTACTACTCTAGAGTGTTAGTAAGCTTTAAAAGCTTAGTATTGGGGTAGGGGCTTTAAAGAAGGTTAAGGTCGTAAAGAGAGAGAGGCTAAAGAACCGTCTAATGTATATAGTAGTAGTAGATAGATATGTTAGTAGCTCTAGTAAGGATGTGCTAGTATTTAAAGAAAAAGAGGAAGTAGTAGGTAGAGAGCTACGCTTAAGTATGCCTCTTAGCGTATGTCCCTATAAACGTTATAAGGTAGTAGCGCCGAGACTAGTCTTATAAGTAGTAAGAGTAGTACTATTAAGGTTATACTAAAGGTCCGATAACCTTACATATAATCGAAAACTAGTGCTAGTAACTACCTAGGTAAGCATTTAGTAGGGGCATACTACGCTATTACGTAATCCGATTTACCGGTCCCGGGACCGGTAAATTGTTAGGAACCGCTGTACGTTATCACAACTCGGGCTTGGATCTTTGCAGGGATGTCTCAATCAGTTATGAAGGTAGTGGTTCCAAACAGTATATGGTGTATACTTAAAATGAGTTGAGCACGAGGCTCCTATCTACTTGCAAAAGAGCGTCGTCTATATAGTGCCATGTCTTGGCGTGATCTGTCCTGCTCTCTCTTGCTCTCTTGATCTCTTAATCTCTTGCTCTCTTGATCTCTTGATCTCTTGATCTCTTGATCTCTTGCTCTCTCGATCTCTTGATCTCTTGCTCTCCGTCCCGCAAGTTTCTTTGCTCTCCTCGCTTAGTGAGTGGCTGTGAGTTCTCCACGAATCAAACCGTAACATAAATGTAACTCTACTAACTAAGGTCTAACTAAGGTAAGAACACCCTATAAAGTAAAGTCTAGATAACCGAATTAGCTTAATAAACTGAAGGGTATGCGCAACACATACCTAAGGGAAGTAAACTCCGTACGCTATTACTAACTAATTAGTTCTTAGCCTTAATCCTACTAAACTGTAAAATTTCGGCTATAGAAAGGTTATAAGGCCTAACCTATAGCTTCTTAGATTCCGGTTTAGGATCCGATCCCCTTTCGTTAACTCCTACGGGTAGCACGTCTTTGTCGGCGATAGGCTCGATCTCGTTCGAATTACTACTGTCTTCGCTATTAGCGACTTCTCCCTCCCCTATTACGAGATCGATCCTATCATCTAGGCCTAGTACTCCTATGTTATCCGGGCGAAGCTCTAGAACTAGCTTAAGGTTTTCTCGTGCCTAAACACTCTTTATTAGCGTCCTATTAAGTTCCTTAAGATTATAGGTACTAAACTCCCTAGAGATACTAGACACCCAATATAGACCTTACTATCGGTAACCGATCTTACGTAAGAAGTTATCCTTATATAGCTTATCGAACCTTATAATAAGGTCGCCCTTCTAGAAACTAATAAAGTTAACATTCCGGTAAGAATTAAAGTAGTCCTTACTAAGTTCCCTTAGTCGCTTCCTTCGAGTATATAGCTCTTCTAAACTAAGGTCTTGAGCCTAGAGTTAACGCGTACGTATAGTAAGTAGGTCCTTAGTCGTCCTACTTAATCCCTATTAATAATTCGCCTACGCCGGGTACTTAACCTTAATTGGTAGAATCGTGCGATGCCTATATAGGACCTAAGCTAGCGTTATTCTAGTAGTATAACAGGTCGTAGTCCTATTAGCCTATAACATAGCGGGTACCTATTGCTTCTATTCGCGGTATGTGTTCCTTATAAGCTTTACTAACGCTATAAGAATCGGACGGTATCTAACTTCGACCGGAGCATTAGATTACGGATAGTACGGTAATATTTAGATCCTTCGAATACTAAGTCCTACGAGCAACCGCTTAACCTTGGCCGCATAAACCGTAGCGTTATTAAGCACAATTTTAGTATAGTAGCCGTACCTATAGAAGACATCCTCGTATAGAAACTTAGTAACCGTCTTAGAGCTAGGAGGTGCCCTCGTTACTCTAGCCTCGATCTAGTTACTAAGTGCTTCGCGCGTAACTAGGAGGTATCTATTTTTATACACCTAGACGGGGTCCAAGTACTACTTCTTACTAATAACCTAAGGGGTCGATAAGTAAAGCTTACTAGCGCGCTAGTTGCCTTCGCAAAACCTATAAGGGGCATAACTTCGAACCTACGTAGAGACATCGGAGAAGCACCCGTCCTAGTAATACCGATCGGAAATAAGGTTATACACGACCTTAGCGCTACGGTAACCGTGTCTCTTATAGTACTCTATAACGATCTCCGTCTAAGCCTTATTATCGTTAATTATAAGTTGTAACGGTACTCCTCGGCGCTTCTAGAAGAATAGTAACTAATCCCGGATAAAGAAGTTAACGCTCTTCTTTACTAGCCGCCGGTACTTAGTACGGGTAACACTATCGGGCCGGGTCCTAGTTTCTATAACCTAAGTAAGTTACTAAGAGCTCTCAGAGTATTAGTCCCCAAGATGTCGTGTTTTCTAGATTTTAACTAGATAGGTGTCGACCGGCTCCGGGTACCCGAATAGCTTATTATTAATCATCCGGTTAACTTCGTCTTCGTTAGCGTCTATAGGTTCCTAAGGTGTAGAGGGCCTACGAGATAGGGCATCCGGGCTAGTATACCTAGCTCCCGTAACGTGCTTTACTTCGAACGTAAATAGCCTAATCTATACGACCTACCGGGCTATTACCGAGTTCGGTAGGTCCGAAGCCGGCCGGTTAAGCTGCTATATAAGTGTCTTAGCATTAACTTTAAGGATAAAATTAACGCTAGTAATATATCTCTAGATCTTCTTAAGCCCCTTAAGGACCCTAAGGCATTCCCGCTTACTAGCATTATATCTAGATTCTAACGCGTTCTAGATTCTACTCTTATACCGCACCGGGTAACGCCGTCGAGTGCTATCTATTAATTATTAAGAAACGATACATCCCTATCTAGTACCGCTAGTATTAACTAAGATAAAGATAGACCTAGCACTAGGTAAGTAGTAGAGGGTAACTAAGGCTAGAGCCTATATAAGATATCTAGTAATCTCTTCTTTTAAGAACTGCTTATTTTCTATCTAGGTAAACTCGGCGTCCTTCTTTAGTAGCTTATACATTAGTCGAGCGATAATAACGAACTAGGGGATCTATATCCGGAAGTATATACATAGCCTTATATAGGTGCGGACCTCCTTAATATAGGTAGGCGTAGGCTAATCTAGGATCTTAGCTATAACCTTTAGGTTAGGATAGCGACTATCCGGGCTAGTAACGTACCTAACAATCTTAAGCTTTTCGTATAACTATTAAGATTTGCCTCTAGTAACTACCGTACTAGCTCTTTCTAAGTTAGTAAGAACTAGATCTAGGGAAACAATGTGCTTAACGACCTATTTCCTTAACCTAGGCTCTACTTCGGCATTTCTATAGTCCTTAGTTAGTCCCTTAATACCGATGTTATTAAGAAACGGCTTCGCTCGATATAAGATATAATTAAGTAGAATCTTTATTACCGTACGTACGAACTAGGTAACTGAATTAGTAGCTCCTTAAGGTAGAGTCGTGTTACGTACTAGGCTAAGAGGGGTTATAAAGGCTATTAAGTCCCGGTAGGACTTATCTAAAGTGATCTAATTATAACCTATAAATAGGTCTATAAGTAAGGCAACTCGGTACCCGGTAAAATCCTCTAAGAAGCTATCCGTGTCCGGTAGAATGTTAGTATCGCGTATAGTAACCTCATTTAGGAGTATAGCTAAGTTAATTAACCGATATAGCACATCGCTTCTAGAGGCATTAACCTTCTTTACGACTAGGAACTAGCTATAAGAATATGCCCCTTATAAGTATTCTAGGATGTTGTTCTTAATCTAGGCTCTAATTATACGCTTAACAATCGCCCTAAGACTTAGGTATAACCGGATAGGGCGTGCCTACCATAGCCTATAAGGAACCGTATTAATCTTCTAAGGTAGTATAACGTCGTGCCTAATTTACCTTATATAGCTAAAATCCTAAGCGAGGACTGCCTCCCGGTTATAGAGCATCTTATTGCATAAGGTCCTTTCTATTAGTAATAGCTTAATGCTAACCTTAATTAAGGTAAGCCGTTCTAGAGTAATCCGGCTACCTCGCTTAATACTTAAGAATTTCTTAGTTAAGTACTTCCCGTTAAACGGACCTTGTCCTTTAGGCATCTTAGACTCTAGGTATAGCGCCCTACGCTTCTATTCTATATCTCCCTTAACTCGTAATTCTAGGCGCTCGTGAACGCTCGCGTCTACTAGCTTCTTCTTATCCGCCTTACGCTTATATATCGTAAAGACCTACGGTATCCTAATGTTAGCTATATGTTAGCCTACTTATTGCTTCCGTACCTAAGCATTTAATATAGATTACCTTAGGATCTCGGAGGGCTAATCCCCTTAAACTAAATAAACGTTAGTAATAGAATCTCCCTTAAACGCGCCTATTCTAATTTCTACAACTCGTTCCTTTACTCTAGTAGTCCTAAGCAATCCTAATAAGTAAGCTAAATAGTTACTAGGCGTTAGAGTCTTACCGGGTCCCTATAGATACGTCGTATCGTAGTCGTACCCGTTTTCCTTACTATAGCTATTTGCCGGTCCCGGGACCGGTAAATTAAAGTCCGAGGTTTCTCCGAGATAGTGCGAGAACCTTACTAATTTTATTAAATCCGGCTTTAGTAAGTTACCGGTAGGTTAAGCGCCGTAAATTAACCTACCCTTCTATTTCCCGACGCTTTTAATAGTTCTTAAAGGGTCTTATACCTATCCGAGCTAACTAGGGTAGTAAACATAACACTTTTACCTTTACGGCTAGTAATAGTCCCCTCCTATGAACTATTATCGCAGTTACGGGTAGTGAGCCGCATCTTACGGGCCTACGGACGTCCTAGAATTGTTAGTAAGTTTAGATCCGAGGAGATAAACATGTCTACCTAGTAGTAAACCCTAAATACCTAAACATCTAAATTGCCTATAACACCTTTAAACTAGGCCCGCCCTCTAGCACCTCGAAAGGTAAGGTAAGCACTCGACATTACTAGTAACCTAAACCTATAAGCGTTCCTCTAGCCGATAATATTCACCTTAGAACCCTTATTAATTAGGCACCTAATCTAGTTCTTATTTATCCTAAACTCCGCTACTACCTAAGGACTAGGGACTATAGTAAATTTATTAAGGACACTAGAGAGCCCGATTTTCTTAACGTCCTTATATAGCTTAGTAGTAGGGACCGCACCTTTAGAGTAAAGTATAGTTAAATACACTCTAATATACTAGGCCTAACTATCTTCGCGGAAGACCTCCTTATTATACTTAGGTTTATCTTTATAGGTAACTACTTGTCTAGTGCGAACCTTAGGGTCCTTTCCTATAAGACGTCGTACTATAGCGAGCTTCTCCTAAAGAGCGGGGGTGTTAGTAACGCGACCGAAGAGGGTAGCCTCGAACTAGCGACTATATCGAAACTAATCCTAGGCATTTACATTAGGAAACGTCGTCTAGAGAATCTAATTAATCTAGTAGATAATACCCTCTTTCTTTATAACCGGACTATTACTAGCTAAACTATATTATCGGACGTAGTTATTAATCCTTATAGTCTTAGCATTCTATATACGCTTCCTTTATACGAAGGGGGCGTTTACGGGACCTATAGGCATATCCTTAGGCAGTCCTTTATTAGCATCGTTCCCTAGTTTATTTACTTAGGCATTATTTCCCCTTCCTAGGGTTACCCCGGATTTAGCTAATAATTAAGTTTCGCTTATTTAAGCATTAACTTTGTTAATTATTTTAACCTCCTACTTGTTAATCTTAGCTTACCGGATCTTCTATTCTAATTAAAGACGAACTTTCTTAGTAGCCTTAGCTCGGGCTCGTAGATCCTAGGCTAAGGACCGGGTCCTCGGGTACGGATTCTTTAGAATGCCTACGGGTGCCTTCCCTTTTACTCTATTAGACTATATAGGGTAGGTGTAAGGGGCAGCCTAGTAGCTAACCCTTACATGTAGCCTTATATATAACATGCGGTCGCGACCGGCTACTAAGCCGCACGTAACACGTATACGTACACCTTACGACGCGCAATGCGTCTTAAATAAAAGGCAAGAATTAGTTCATCTACGACTAGCAGGTCGTAGGCGTGCTATACATTACGACATCCCTTAACAGTTCTAATTCCTCTCTTCGTTATAATCTATATACGCTATAGAGTCTAAACGCGACGATAGTAGCGCTACGTCTACGGCTCCCCTAAGCCTTAGGGCCTAGTAATAAGCGAGGCGTGTAGCCTTAGTCGTAAGGAGGGATGCCCTTCGGGTAGAGGTTAAGGAGAAGGGGATATAGAGGGAGATTAAATAGTTAGAGATCTTACGGGACGTAAGCGTACCGCCGGCGGACCCTTAGGGCGAATCCGGCGGAGAACTATCCCCTACTCCCCCTCCTCTATCTATAGTAACTGACGATAATATCGTAGCTCGAGGCGCGGTCGCGTCGCATGCGACACGTTTACGTCTTAAAGAACCTACGCCTTTTAGAGGGGACTCGATTAAGAAAGTACGGGTATTCCTAAGGGAGCTCTCTCTTATCTTTACCCTCTTAGGCGGCACGTATACGACGAACGAGTTAAAGGTCCTATATAGGGTTATGTACCTAAGCGGAGAGGTAAGTAAGCGATAGTACGCTAACTATAGCGTCCTTAACCTTAAAGGGTATATATACTAGGACTTTAAGGAGTTCTATTGAGACGTATACGGTAACCCTATAAACCGCGTGCTTGACGTAATGTTAGAGTATAAGGCGGTAAAACAGAAGGATAACTAGACAGTACGTTAGTTTACGACTAAGCTAGATGTTATAGAGGATTAGTTAGGGGACTATACGGAGGCGTAACGCGTACGACATATGCTCGCTAAGCTTACGCCTAGCCTACGGTCCGTAATCGTTAAGTTTTATAACATCCTAATAACTAGAGAGGAACTAGTAATCCTAGCTTTGCGTATTAAAAGCACGGAGCGTAGTAGCGGAGGGCACGACCGCGGGTAGTATAGTCGCCGTAGGCGAGAGACTAAGGGCGACTAAGGGCGAAGCGATCGTAGCTCGAAGTAGTAGAAGTATAGTTAGGCGTCGCGCGACCCGGGTACGAGTTACTAGCGGGACGCCGGCGGATCGTCTATAACCTTCGATAGGACTAAAGCGGAGTGCTATAGATGCTATAAGAAGGGTTACATTAAGACGGATTGCCCGAATAGGCACCTATAGAAGGACCGTAACGCGTAAGCGGTTCGTAGGGTAGACGCTACGAAGGCTCTAACTAAGAAGGGTAGCGACTAGGGAAAAGGTAGAGGACTAGAAGTAGGTCGCTCCTAAGTCCGAGTTTTCCTAAAGTCGACCCTTTAAGGCGAGTAGATGCGTGTCTAGCGCGTTACTTACGAGGCGTAGTCGAGACTCGTAAGGGCTTTCGCGAGGCTACGTTTCTCCTAGATAACTATACGGATCTTAGCCTAGTATCGTATAAGTATATACTCCGACATTAAATGTAACCTATTAATAGGGCAAGGCTACCGAAGTTAGAGTCGTATACGCATAACCTAGGGTATTGCTACGGCGCCTTTACGGTTCGGCTACGACTCGCTAATAACGTAGGAGTAGAGCGCGTAAGTAACGCTATCTACTACGCGGTGCCTATAGTTAGGCTATTAGTAATTTTAGGTAGACCCTAGAGGTACCGTAATCGGATCGTAAAGAGCGATTATAAGGACTAGTAGTTCTACGGCGCGGAGACGTATACGGTAAAGTAGCGTAGCGTAAGCGAGTTCCTTAAGGATCTCGGCGACTTAGAGTAGGTGTATGCTATAAGTGTTCGTACGGTTACTATAGCGTCCGACGAAGGAGAAGGCTTAAACTAGCCTAAAGAGTTCGCTAACTTCCGAGATGTATACGTACCTAATAAGCGTACGA
This sequence comes from Nothopassalora personata, assembly GCA_033816765.1. Classification (NCBI taxonomy): domain Eukaryota; kingdom Fungi; phylum Ascomycota; class Dothideomycetes; order Mycosphaerellales; family Mycosphaerellaceae; genus Nothopassalora; species Nothopassalora personata. The sequence goes on from CM066291.1 coordinate 1,238,102, forward strand.
AGCGTAAGCTACCCGACGGGGTTAAGTATACGATTAATCTCGTTAAAGGAAAGAAACCCCCCTTTAAGCCGCTATACTATTAATCCATTACGGAGTTAGAGGCTTTAAAGAAGTATATCGCCGAGGCGATAGAGAAGGGCTAGATTAAGCGGTCCGTAAGCGAGGCGGGTGCGCCTATCTTATTCGTGCTAAAGAAAGACGGTATCCTTAGGCTCTATGTACATTATAGAGGCTTGAATGAGATTATAGTAAAGAACCGATACCCCCTGCCCCTAATTAGCGAGACGCTAGATAGGCTGTTAGGTTCTAGGTTCTTTACTATAATCGATTTAAAGGACGCCTACTATCGTATCCCTATTAAGCGAGGCGATGAGTAGAAGACTACGTTTCGCACGCGATACGGACACTACGAGTACCTAGTAATGCCGTTCGGGTTAACTAACGTACTAGTAACCTTTTAAGGATATATTAACAAGGCGCTAACCGGCTTAGTTAATGACATTTACGTAGTCTACCTAGATAATATCCTTATCTACAGCGAGACGCGTAAGGTACACGTACGAGCCGTACGCGAAGTACTTACGAGGCTACGGAAGTTTGCTCTATTCGTAAACCCTAAGAAGTGTTACTTCTTCTAGGAGAGTATAGAGTTCCTTAGGTTTATCGTAAGCGCCGTAGGCGTGTCGATAGACAGGAGTAGGGTAGCCGCTATCGAGGAATAGCCTACACCTACGACCTTTTATAAGGTCTAGTCCTTCCTTAGGTTTTACAACTTCTACCGGCGTTTTATAGAAGGATACTTAAGGGTCTATAAGCCCCTAACGGACCTACTAAAGGGATCTAAGGACGGTAAGAAGTAGGGCCCTTTTACGTAGACCTTAAGTAAAGAGTAGGCGTTTCGATAGCTTAAGGCCGGATTCTTAGGTGTACTAATACTTAGGTACTTCGATCCTACGCTACGCACGTAAGTCGAAACCGACGCGTTAGGTTTCGCGATCGTAGGTATTATATCCTAATTGTTTAGTACTAAGTAGCATCCTATCGCGTTCTATTTACGTAAGATAATACTAGCCGAGTGTAACTACGAGACGTACAATTAGGAGCTACTTATAGTAGTTAAGGCTTTTAAGCATTAGAGGCTATACTTAGAGGTCGCTACGTATACGGTACGAGTACTAGTCGACTACGCTAACCTATAGGGCTTTATAATAGTAAAGTAGCTAAATAGGCGGTAAGCTCGATAGGCTACGTTCCTACAGTCTTTTAATTTTATAGTAGAGCATCGGCCGGGTAAGACTAACCTAGCCGACGCGCCTTCGAGACGTAGTAACTACGTAGCTATAATGTAATAAACTTCGAACTTACTACCTACCTTATAAAGTAAACTATCTTTCTAGAAGGAGTCTCTAGAAGGGATAAGCGAGCCGACGGTAAAGTGCGCGCTTACTACCTACGAGGCGATATAGGGCGACATAGGCGCGGTAATAGTAGTACGGAGAGGTGACCTTCCCTATTAAGATAAGCCGTCGTTACTAGTAGTAGTGTACGCTATAGTAATATAGGGTTAAGCTTATAGCTCGACGGGTAAGTTAATCCTACTCTTAATAAAGATCGCATAGTAGTAAGACGACTAGTATATCGTATACTTAGCGTAGGCGCTAAGCGCGAGGGACGCTAAAGGATAGTATATAAAGGATGACCTTATATACTACGGAGACGCGATCGTAGTACCTAGGGATTATATAATTAGGTCGCATCTAATTTGCATATACTACGGCGACGTCCTCGCGGGTTACTTTAGAAGGACTAAGACTAAAGAGCTATTGCGACGTAATTATTAGTAGGACTCACTTAGTACGGACGTGAAGTAATACGTCTAAGCCTATAGAACCTACTAGGGTTCGAAGGCTAAACGCTATCGACCGTATAGTAGGCTATAACCGCTTCCTAGACCGGAGCGGCCGTAGTAGGAAATCACTATAGATTTTATTACGGACCTACCTCTAAGCACGCGAGCCGGTTACGTGTATAATACGATCCTAGTAATAGTCGATCGCTTCTTAAAAATAAGCTTATACATCCCGATGACGAAGACTTGCATAGCCGTAGAGCTTACGAGGCTCCTACGAGACGAAGTCGTGCGACACTATAGTATCCCGTTAGGTATAGTAAGCGACCGAGGTCTAGTCTTTACTAGTTAGTTTTAGAGTAACTTCTACTTCGAGGCGCGTATAAAGCGTAAGCTATCTACGGCCTTTTACCCTTAGACTAACGGCTAAACTAAGAGGGTAAACTAAACCCTCGAACAATATCTTCGTTATTACTATAGTAACAATTAAACTAAGTAGGCTAAGTAGCTTACAGTTACTAAATTCGTAGCTAATAATAGTATCTACCTAACACTACGGATAAGTCCGTCCGAGATAGCGTACGGTTAGCGACCTAAGATTGCCCCTATACTAACTAGATCTCGAGACGAGACCTAGGGGGGGGAAGTACTAGTAGCGGTAATAGCTACGAGTCGCATACGAAAACTACGCGCTATACTCGAGGAGCGATAGAAGGCTACAGTAGAAAGCTAGGCTCGCTACTATAATAAGACCTACTAAGCTAAGACCTACCGCGTAGGTAACTTAGTCCTATTATTAACGAAGAACCTTAAGTTAGCAGTACTAAAGAAGAAGATAAGTCCGAAGTTTATTGGCCTATACCGTATTACGGACGCTGTCGGTTCGTAGGCGTACCGCCTAGCGCTACTAGCCGACTTAAGGCTCTATAACGTCTTCTATGTCTCTCTCCTCGAGCCGTATATCGGTAGCGATAAGGATAGACCCGTACCCCCTCTAGCTAATAAGGACGGAGAGTATAAGGTAGAGGTAGTACTAGATAGGCGTAAGCGTAAGGGTAAGCTATAGTATCTAGTCTAGTAGAAGGACTAGCTAGAGGAGTATAATAGCTAGGAACCGGCGGAGGGCCTCGCGAATACGGATCGTATAGTAGCCGACTATAAGGCGTTAAGGAGAAGCAAATGAGACTAGCATAGGAGTACTAGAGTATAAATAAAACTTTTCTTAACTATAAATAAAATAAAAGCTAAAGAGTACGCGCCTACTAGGGGCTACGTAGAGTAGTAGTAGGCGAGGAGCCCGCGAGTAGCGTATAAGGCGAGCGCCTTAGTTGTCGTCGTCGCGTAGTAACTTAGGTAGGAATACCTAGTCAGCGGCGGTAGTATTAATGTTCTACGCCTATAGGAACTAGGACTACGGTTAGTAGGGTACACGTATATAAGGAACATACGACTTACGGCGCGGCCGAGTTCGAATAGCCTATTAAGGGCGCGGTTCTACTCCTACTAGAGCGCGAGGGCTACGGCGGCGGGAGCGGCGATAGTAGTAGCGGCGGCGGGGGCACGTATACGGGTCTCTCCGGTACGCTTGTGCTTATAGGCATTAAACTGCCTAATAGCCTATAGAAAGGGTTAGCCGAAGTATAGGAGACGTACTAGAGCCCCCCCGGCGAGTAGTAGTCGACTCGTAGGAGCGAAGTAGCGACTTACCTCCGTAATGTCGTTACCTAGCTAGGCATATAGGCGGATCTACTCTACTAGCTCCTACTACTAGAGGTCTATAGGCGCCTAGCCTATTATAGCCGTAAGGAAGTCGCGCTAGGAGCGCGCGGCGCGTAGGCGGCTTACTAGCGAGGCGATAGCGTAGCTAGTGTTAGGCTCGCACTTATATCTATTACGCCTATAGCGGGCGTACTTCTTTAGGAGCTCGCCGGTAGTAATACTATTACAGTTATCGGCTTCGTCTAGTAAGTAGTTAGTATACGAATCGTAGGCGGCGCGCGTAGAGACTTACCCTTAACGAAGTATAGGAGGCACCGTATATACATATTAATCCTTAGCGAGAGCTTAGTAGCGGGCGAGGGCGTTAGTAGCTACGAGGGGGATGCTAGTCGCTTACGACCACTAGGCGTTCTAGGTACGTCGCGTACTAGAGCCGCCTAGCGGCGCTCGTCTTCTAAGGTACTAGTAGTACTGTCGCTACTAATACTACGGGAGGAGTGTTATTGTCTCGTTCTAGGGCTAGTCTTAAAAGAGAGATAAGTCAAGTTACGTGGCGGTATTCTTTAGAGAGGCTAAAGTAAGCTAAGCGAAGATGAATAATAGGAATAAGAGTTATATTTCAATTAGTAAGATAGTAACATAAGTTAAACGTATTAGAACCATAAGGGTTTCTAGCGTTCCTAAATATAAAGGAGACATTACTAGTCTTAGTCTTAATCACTCAATTACTAGTAAGCGAGTAATCTCGAATTACTAAGTCGCTAGTAAGCGAGTGATCTCGAATTACTAAGTCGCTAGTAAGCGAGTAACCTCGTACGGCGCACGTGGTTTCTATAGCTAATAGTTAGGCGTACCGTTATAGCTTAACCCGGACCGTAACACTATCCCCCTTCTAGCCTAGCTTCGTCCCGAAGCTCGTATAAGATAACACGATGTCCCCTCTTCGCGGCCTATAACGATGTCTTCTTCTTCTTTAAAAAACCGTCTCCGGCTCGCTAAGGAAATTAACGAACACGGTCGTCTAGTAGATCTCGCGTGTAACTATTGCTTCTTTAACGGTTTATCCTACGTCGCTATAGAAGGTAACTTTTGGCTTCGGTATTCGGAGTGTATTCGCCGCGGGCGTAAGTGTATAAACCTATCCTAGGAGTCTCTTAATAAGACCCGGGAGGAGTACCGAAAAAAGGTCGAAAAGGATAAGGAAGAGCTTACGGAGATCTTAGCACGGTTAATGCGGGACAAGGCAATACTTCGTTAAGCTAAGGAGCGCGCGCGTAAGAAGGCGCAGTGTCTAGAGGCCAAAATAGAGGCCTCTAGAGAGATTAAGGACGTCGATTGTCTAGCTACCGATGCGACTATTAGCCTCTCTCCTACTATATAGTCCTCGATCGATTTTATTAATAACGCGGTCGATTTCTCTATTTCTTCTAGTTCTACTAGATAGCCCGTAAATGACTAGGCGGCGCTTTCTAGAGCGGAGCCTTAGGGCGAGTCCCTAGGGGTAGAGACTTATTAGGGTACTTATTCGTAAGTTACGTCCCTGTTCTTATTAATCGGCTAGGTAGCTTAGTAGTAGAGCGTAGGCTATCTATACTCTTAAGGTCGTAGGTTCGATTCCTACCTTAGCTATTCCCGGCCGACTAGTCGTTAATCGGTAGCTTAGTCGGCTAGCTGTTTTTTAGTTTTGTAGTATTCCTAGATTTTTTACTAACAGTTGTGTAGATTTTCTTTTAGTTCCTAGGTATTTTCTAAATTATTATATCCTCTCCATTTAATAAGGTATCGCTAACCTCTCTTATCTAGGATCTTTTCGACTTCGAATTCGTTTTCTACTTCTAGTTCGAAATAGAAGCTCTCCTAGTAGGGTGTTTCGGCGTCTACTAGTTCTAGCTTAGAGATGTAGAAGACTAGGTGGATTTTTGCGTCTAGTAGTAGTCGTAGGCGGTAGTTAACTAGTCCTATAACTTTATCGATGAAAAATGGTCCGACCTTAACGTAATCTAGTTTCTTAGTCTATCTTCTTGTTCTTAAGTTTTTTGTAAGGAGATAGACCTTATCCCCCTCTTTTAGTAGAGGTGCCATTTTTCTCGTGTCCTACCGTTATCGAGACAGTTTTTATTATACATCTTCGATTGCCTTGCGTGTTTCTTTATGCACTTCCTTAAGAGTATCTATCGTTACGATTGCTCTTTCGGCTTGTAGGTAAGATCTAGGTGTTCTAAATAGGTTAGGATCTTTACTAAAGTTCGCATAAAATAGTGTCGTTAAAGTTGTCTCTAATTTATAGTTGTTTAGTGCAATCTACGCTATTAGCAGTAGTAAGACCTAGTTGTCTTATGTATAATTAATGTAGTATCGTAGGTATTGTTCTAGCGTTTAATTTATCCTTTCGGTTTGTCCGTCTATTTCCGGATAATATGCTATTAACAGCTTGTGTTTAATTCCGATTGTTCCTATAAGCGTCTTCTAGTAATTTAATGTAAATAGCTTATCTCTATCCGTTATAAACGCTTAAGGGAATCCGTAGTATCGGATAAGTCTATCTAGTACGAGGTATCCGAGCTACTCTACATTATACGTTTCCGATGTAGGAATGAAGTGTACGTATTTCGTGAGTCTATTAACCATAACTAGTATTATGTCGTATAGTTGTTTCGTAACTTAATCCTTTAACGGTAGGAGTTTCGTAATAAAGTCTATTATGACTTCGTCCTATAGTTTCGTCGGTAGTGTCCTAAACTGTAGGTAACCGTATTTTGTATGTCTCGCAGCCTTATTTCGTTAGCAGTGTACGCATTATTTAATGTAGCGTAGCACCTTTTACTTTATCTATAGGAATGAAAAGCTACGCTATATTAGGTCCATTGTCTTTAAAGTTCTAGGGTGTCTATAAGTTAGTCCGTCGTAATGTTATCGTATACATTCTTCTTCTCGATCCTTTAGTACCTAGTATTTTCCTTGCGATATAGGGAATTGTTCGTCCCTGTCGCCTAATATCCGTACGATGTTGTTAAATTCTCTTATGTTAGCACTAAGAGTTCCGTTAGGGTTTATCTTTAATATTTTGTGTTACACTAGTTCTTTTCCTTCTATATAGTCGCTTCTTTGGCTTAGCGCGTCGGCGCGGCTATTCTCTCGTCCTAGAGTATATTTAATTTCGAACTTATACTGTCCTAGTAGCTCCGACTAGCGGGCTTACCTTCGGGTAAGTTCTTTCGTCGTCGTAAAGTACGTAAGATTCTTATAGTTAGAAAGAATCGTTAACTTCGGTAGACCCTCGACATATACTCTCTAATGTTGCATAGTAGTAACAATAGCTAGAAGCTCTTTATTATGGATGTCGTAGTTCTATTCCGCTATAGTTATTTTCCGGGAGTAATAGGCTACTAGGTGTCTCTACCTATCGTATGTCTATGTTAGACATACGCCTATTGCTATATTAGACGCATCGGTCTCGATGTAGGCTTCCTTACTACTATCGAATAGTCGAAGCGTAGGGGCTAAAGCGCATTGTTCCTTAAGTTTCTTAAACGCTTTAATCTGTTCCTTTCCCTATTTCTAAGTAACGTCTTTTCTCGTAAGCATCGTTATCGGTACTACTGTTTTTACGTAGTCCTTAATAAATTTCCGGTTGTAGTTCGCTAGTCTAAGGAATAATTGTACGTTCTTAACTGTTTTTAGTTCTAGCCATTCTCTAATTAACTATGTCTTCGTAGGGTCGATCGTTATCCCTATAGTACTAATAATAAAGTCTAAGAATTTAACTTCTTTCTTATAGAATTCGCATTTCTCGGGTGCTATCTTAAATCCTAAACGTGTAAGTCGTTCGAAGACGTTCTAGACTTGTTTTATGTGTTCCTATAGGGATCCTTTTATATAGACTAGTATGTCGTCTATATAGGCGATAACGTATACGTCGAGTAGGTCTCTAAGTGTTTCGTTAATAAGGTCCTAGTAGGATGCGGGTACGTTAGTTAATCCCATTAGTATAACTAAGAATTCGTAGAGTTCGTATCTTGTTCTAAAAGCGGTTTTCTATTCTTCTCCTTCTACTATTCGTATAGTATAGAAGGTATCTCGTAGGTCAATCTTCGTGTACTAGTCCGATCCGGTTAATCTATCTTATACTTCTTCGATGTTAGGTAGCGGGTATCGGTTCTTAATCGTAATCTCGTTTAACTTCCTATAGTCTTATACGAGTCGCAACTTCCCGTTTACTTTTAGAACGAACATGTATAGAGTTCCTACACTTAAGGTAGATCTTCTTATCTATCCTTTAGCTAGCTTCTCCTTTAGCTATTCTCGTAGGGTCTATAGCTCTTTCTTAGACATTTAATATAGGGGTCCCTATAGAGGCTCTTTCCCTAGCTAAATGTTAATCTTATAATCCTATAGGCGGTACTTAGGTAAGGCGGTTTTGCCTCTCTCCTCTTTAAAGAGTCGCGACTACTTACGATACTCCTTAGGAATACTTAACTCTAAGATGTTAGTATCCTTCGATAGTGCGTTACTTCTATTACTTCTAGTGACTTCGTAACCCGGCGGCCCTACGCTAGTGTCTATCCCGGTCGAAGGTAGTTCTTCTATCCTTCTAGTCGGCGTAAGCTCGAATGCGTTAAGCTATTTCCTTGCCTTATCTACTATCGTCCGCTATCGATACGTAGGCTAAATGTCGATAACGTAGTCGCATTCCCTAAATGTAAGTACTCCTCTTCTCTAGTCGATTACTAGATTATGCTTTCTTAACTAAGGCATACCTAATACTATGTTATAACTAGCTATATTAGTAACATCTAAGGTAATATTCTCGTAGTGCTATTAGATAGCTAGTAGTAATGGTATCGTCTCCTATTCTACGCTAGGTAACGATAATCCGTTTACCGCGATTAACTCGTAACCCTATTTCTTCTTTAGGGTAGCGAACCCGTTTCTTCTTACGAAAGACTCGGAGATGAAATTCCCCGCTACTCCTAAGTCGATTATAACACTAGTCTTATGTCCGTTAACGATTACTTATGTCTAGAAAACTGTGTTTAATGTCGATACGTAAGCCTAAGTGTTGCATAACTCCCTTTAGTCGCTTATTCCTAGGGAGCTAATCCTTTTCCCGAATAGTATATAGTTCGCTATGCTTCGTGCCTAGAGGCTTCGGCTAGAACCTATAGCCCGTTGCTCTATGTCTATACTTATAGTCTATTGCGTTCCTAGATCTTCTACGATTCTAAGTAGAGAGCCCGTACATACTATACTACTGTTCGTAGTTCGTTTAAGACGAAAGTTCCTACCGGTATTAGGTATCCGGTATCCGTTATTCGGCTTACTATAGGTAGTCGTTCGATAACCGCTTTAGCTAAGTTCTTAGTATTGTTTATAGTTAGGTAGCCCTATACTATGCCCCTTATTATATCGAGTGTCTTGTCGAATTCGTTAGGGTTTAGGTATCGTTTCCCTAAGAACTTTAGTAGGAATTCTTCGTGCCTTCGTTAGAGGTAGATAATTAACTTATAGAGTTTCCTTATCGCATCTACCGTAAATATGTATACTTCGTTTTCGTCGTCGGTGTCGCTCTCTTCTTCTTCGGATAAGTCCTCGCTTAACTCCTCCGGTACGTAATCTTCTTCGATAGTATCTAGTTCATTTATTTATTATTCTAGTACTAGCGACTAGCGTCCGTCCTATTCTAGATCCTAGTTTTCTTTATTATCGTTATCGAAGTAAGATTCGTCTATGTCTACTTCTTAGAGCTTGTTTTATCCGTATTAAGCTCCTAGGATTTCTACTAGTTATCGTAGCTAGTACCCTACGCCTAACTTAGCGTCGTAGTAGGTTTAACACGAGTCCTAGTAATAGAATCGCTAATAAAGGCTTCCGTAACCGTGTCGAGATCCTTTCTTAACTTCGTAGTTAACTCCTCGTGCTATTATGCTAAACAGTCTAATAGTCTTTAGCTATTAGTTATTCGGTAGTAGTGTATGTTGTCGAATATAGTATCCTCCTCGTCCTTATAAGGGGTCTAGGAGAGGCGTCGCAACCCGGTTACTATCCTTCTCCTCTACTCTCTAGGTATAGTTAAATTGTCGGGGTCTAACACTACTCCTAGATTTGCCTACCTTTAGTTACATTATATTGAACTGCTCGCGGCGCACTATATTTTTACCGCGGCAATCCCGCGCTATGTGGCCTTCCTTACTATAGGTATAGTATGTAAGTTTTCCTTTTCCTTTAAAGGGCTTTCCGTAGCCCCTACTCTTATCGATCCTCCGTCCTCGTTAGGTAACGTCTAGTTCTATTAGCTGTAGTCTATAGTAGGGCTAGCTTTATCGTGAGAATTCTCCCTTCGTAACGTATCCTCCTAAGGGTCTACGGTCCGGAGCGTATCCTATTATTCCTCCTACTTTAGAGTCGTATTTCTTCTCCTAGTGTCGTTCCTAGAGCTAGTTATCGATGTTAATCGACGCCTTTATTAGCTCTTCGAGGTTAGTGATCTATCCCCCGTGTCTTATTAACTCGTCCTTAACGGAGTCTTTAAGTCCACGTCGGAACATAGTTATTAACGCCGTCTAGTCCTATCTAGTAATTTGTCCGTATTCTTCGAATTTAGCGGCATACTCTAAAGTAGACGTCTTCTACTTTAGGTGTTAAATGATTCGTATGGCCTGTTAGACTTCGTTCGAGGTTCTAAAGATTAATTTTATCTTTTCTTTAAAGAGAGTATAGCTCCTAAACATTCTAGTAGGGTCTAATCGTCCTATACCTTTAAGGTATTCCTTAAGGTAAGGTTTAATCCAGTTCTACGCACTTCCGCGAAGGTACGTAATAGCGAAGATAGTTCTTTTATTAGCATCGACTAGGTTAAACATAAGATATATATCTATCTAATTAACCTAGTTGTCGAACTTAGCTCTGTCTCTATAGAAGAGGTCTAGCTTAGTAGCCTTAACGTCGTTCTTCCTTAGAGTAGGCTTATTATCGTTATTAGACTTATCGTCCTTTGTAGTAGTCTATTATAGTAGCGTACGGCGGATGCTTCCTACTTCGCTAGGGGCGGGTGTTCCCCTACTAGCTGCTTAAGTAGCGCTTATCCTAAGGGCGTTTAAAGTGTTATTATCCCGTTCTAGGGCTAGTCTTAAAAGAGAGATAAGTTAAGTTACGTAGCGGTATTCTTTAGAGAGGCTAAAGTAAGCTAAGCGAAGATAAATAATAGGAATAAGAGTTATATTCTAATTAGTAAGGTAGTAATATAAGTTGAACGCATTAGAACTATAAGGGTTTCTAGCGTTCCTAAATATAAAGGAGACATTACTAGTCTTAGTCTTAATCACTTAATTACTAGTAAGCGAGTGATCTCGAATCACTAAGTCGCTAGTAAGCGAGTGATCTCGAATTACTAAGTCGCTAGTAAGCGAGTAACCTCATGCGGCGTACGTGGTTTCTATAGCTAATAGTTAGGCGTGCCGTCGTAGCTTAACCCGGACCGTAACAAGGAGGCGGAGCGGCTAGAGGACGGAGGCGAGGAGGGCCCGTTAGACATAATAATAATAATGCTAGCGAGGCGCTTACGGTAAGGGTGCGGTACGGGTGCGTAGTAGTAGTGTAACGGAGGTAATACGCTAGGGAACGTACTAGGAGAATAGGGCTAGGTTAGGCTAGAGTTTTATACCCCTAACTAGCTACGTCGGTATAGTAACTAAGCCTTACTTACCTATACCTACATAACGATACGTACGTAACCCGCATATAGGCCGTATAGCAACTATAGTTCTAGAAGTACGTAGGAACCTCTACGTAGTAACTAGCGAGCTAAGGATAGCTCGTACGGGAGGGGAGGCAATTATAAGGGGTAGTCTAGTAGCTAACCCTTACATATAGCCTTATATATAACATGCGGTCGCGACCGGCTACTAAGCCGTACGTAACACGTATACGTACACCTTACGACGCGCGATGCGTCTTAAACAAAAGGCAGGAATTAGTTCATCTACGACTAGTAGGTCGTAGGCGTGCTATATATTACGACATCCCTTAACAGTAGGTAGATACCTCGTTAAGTTCGCCTAAGTCGATTACCTACTCCGCTTTACTTTCTCCGAATAAGACCTAATATGTCCTAGTAGCCTTCTCCGTTTAGCTAGACCGTGCGTCCTAAGGGCTATACTCTATTAAATACCTAAAGTTAGGAGGGGGCTTAGAATAATTAGGAGGCGTGACCTTAGTTACCCTAGTATAGTCCCTACCTATCTATTACTTACGTAGTACGGGAATCTTATACTAGTTATTAAACTCGATTAGCCTATAATATTCTTCGAGTAGAGGGAGCATATAGAGCAGTTTCGGTTTACTATAGTCCCTCCGAAAGTTAAACTTAGTAGGACGCGGATCGCCTTCTTTCCCTAGATACTACTAGTTATTCGGGGCGAGGTATACGTAGCCCCGGGATATTAAGGACCTTATCGCCCTATAATTACTAGCCTAGTGCTTTAAACTACTACAGTTATAGTAATAACTATCTATCGCTTTAGACTGTTCGCGATTCTACGATAGGGGACGTTATATTACGTAAACCTATAGTTTAGTATCTAGGTTGTGCCTCTCTAGTTATATAGAGCGTTAGTTCTCGCTTAGGTAGAAGGTACCCGCGTCCGCGACGCGACCGCGCTAGTATATACGTATGCTTATTTTAGCTACCTTCTAGATTAGGTTATTATTAATAATAGTCCTAGAGGTAGCCTTCTTAAGCGTATTAATCTTAGGCTTAAGGCGCGGCATTTACTTTACTACTAAGCGGTATAGCTAAGGTAAAGTAAGAGAGAAATCTATATATATAGCTTTCTATCCCTCCTTACTATATACGATGCTAGCAGCTTTATCGAGGATCCTCTAAAAGTCCCTAAACTTCTTAGGTTACTTTAGGTAAAGCCCGTAAGCCTTATAGACCGCTTTCGTAACTGCCTCTAGCAATCCCTAAAGGAGGAGGCAACTCCGGGAGCTATTATCTAAATCCTTAGGTTCAATTAGGTTACTTAAGGATATAAATAGGCGGATAAATTCCTTTATATCTTATTCTTCGGGCCTCTTACCTTACTACGCCCTAATAATCTCCTTAAGGTATTCCCGACTCCCTAACATCGAGTAGGCGTTAAACCTTAAGAACTCTAATAAGAACGCTCTCCTAAAACGTACCTTGTTAGTAAGCTACCTAGGTAGTCTTATAACTACGCGCCGGATAGTAGTTTCGCAATTGCGCTTAAACCTACCCTAGAAATTATCCTTCTTAATAGATGCCCGAGGCGGATACTAGTCTATTAGGTCGCTAAACCGCTCCTAGAACTTAGTAGCATTAGTACCATTAAAGAACGGATTCTTAGCACCTCCTAGAGGCGGAAAGCGAGGGCTAGCGTTTTCTATTACTACTGCTAATTGTCTAAAGAGGGCAGTTATAGTATCTATTCCAATTATGCTGTTTATTCCTATACCTATACCTAATTTAGCGGCGTTAGTTCCGCTTCTCCCTTCTTTACTAGATTTAGGTGTTTCCCCTTCCTCCGATTCCTCTATCCCCTTATAAGGGATAGAATCCCTATAGACCCCTTCTATTCTCGTAGGGTTTATAGGCTGTTCGTAGCCTCTACCTATGTCGGTAAAGGTACTAAGTTTTTCTAGTAATGTAGCCGTATCTATTGTTACGTAGTGCTTACTTTAGAATGCGCTAATACTAGTTATTACTTAATAGGACCTTATAACCGTAATTATTACTAAATACGTTAGACCTTAAGTGTTTTTAACCTTAGTCGACCTTAACCGTGAACCTTAACCTTAAACCTTAACCTTAAGTAATAACCTTAACAGTGAACCTTAGACCTTAAACCGTAATTTTAACCTTATAAACTAGATGCTAATACGCTACCGGGTGTATACTTAATACCTCCCCTTATTAACTACTAAAATAATGTCTACTAATCACCCTATATAGGCCTGTCCGAGTTGTAGTAGTATAGAGCGGCGCTTATGTAAGTAGAGATATTTACCGGTCCCGGGACCGGGAAATTAGGTTACGTAATAAGTAGCGTAGTAGCTAGATAAAACAAGAGCATTAGCAGACCTAAACCCCTGTACCCTCTACTCGAGAGGTATAAATTGAATTGTTACCTTAATGCGTATACGCTTATAATGCTTAACTACGTAGTATATATCTTAATAGCTATACTAGGTCCTACTAGCTTACCTAAATGTCCAATTAAACCTAAATGAAATTTAGGTAAGTTGCACCTAAGGGACCCCCTCTAAACCTAAGGTTAACATAACCTATTAGTCGTTAATAGTAGTAGAGCATAGGTCGGGGAAGAGTAACCTAGCCGATACGCTATTACGACGTAGTAACTACGTACGCGTAGCGTAGTAGACGTCGAACTTACTTCCTACGCTATAAAGTAAGCTGTCTTTCTAAAAGGAATTCCTATTAAGAGAGGACGAGCCTATAGTAAGGCTCGTAACCGCTACCTACGAGAAGATATAGGATAAGGCGACGATAATAGTAGTAGGAGCCTACGAGCCGTAGGGGACCCGATCGCTACTAGTAAGAGTATGCGCTATAATAATATAGGGCGGCCTAGGTAAACTACTTATACTACTAATAAAAATCGTATAGGGGAGAGACGATAGGTGCGTCGTATACTTATCGTAGGCGCCTAGCGAAGGGGACGCTAAGGACTAGTATATAAAAGACGGGTTAGTCTATCGCGGGAATACGATTATAGTACCCGAAGACTATATAGTAAGAGTATAGCTACTCTATATACATTATAACGACCTACTAGTAGGGCACTTTAGTAAGGTAAAGACTAAAGAGCTACTACGACGTTATTACTAGTAGGAATTACTTAGTAAGTGTTACGGATCGGTCTGGGGAAGCCCGTAGCCAACCAATCGATGCCAGCAGACCAGCGGATGCACCCGATATGCAGAGTGCTCTCAGTGCTCTCGGGTGCTCTCTCGAGAGAGCAGAGAGAGCAGAGAGAGCAGGAAAGATCACGCCAAGACACGGCACTATATAGACGACGCTCTTTTGCAAGTAGATAGGAGCCTCGTGCTCAACTCATTTTAAGTATACACCATATACTGTTTGGAACCACTACCTTCATAACTGATTGAGACATCCCTGCAAAGATCCAAGCCCGAGTTGTGATAACGTACAGCGGTTCCTAACAGTAAGGAAGTAAGGGAGTATGTTAGAAACTATAGGGCTTATTAGACCTCGAAGGCGAGGCGCTATCGACCCTACGACGAGCTATAGCTACTACCTAGGCTAGACGGTCCATAGTAGGAAATTACTATAGATTTCATTACGGACCTACCGCTAAGTAAGCGAGGAGAATACGTATATAATGCGATCCTAGTAATCGTCGACCGCTACTCTAAAATGAACTTATATATTCCTACGACTAAGACATATATAGCGGCGGAGCTTACGAGGATCTTACGAGACGAAGTCGTACGGTATTATAGTATACTAGCGGGCATAGTAAGTAACCGCGGGTTAGTATTTACGAGCAAGTTCTAGAGTAACTTCTACTTCGAGGTGTAGGTAAAGCGTAAGCTATCTATAGCTTTCTACCCTTAGACTAACGGCTAGACTAAGAGGGTAAACTAAACCTTAGAATAGTACCTTCGTTATTACTATAGCGAGAACTAGATAGAGTAGGCTAAGTAGCTAGCTATTACTAAATTTGTATGTAATAATAGCGTCTACCCTACGCTACGTATAAGCCTATTCGAGATAGCGTATAGTTAGAGACCTAAGATTACTCTAACACCTATAGAATCTCGAGGCGAGATCCGGGAAGGGGAGGTACTAGTAGCGGTAGACTTAGTTAACCGTATACGAGAGATACGCGCTACGCTTACGAAGCGTTAGGAAATCGCAGTAGCCAATTAGACTCGCTACTATAATAAGACTTATAAGGCTAAGAGCTATCGCGTAGGCGACATAGTCTTATTATCTACGAAGAACTTAAGGTTATGTTACGGTTCGGATGAAGGACGGTGCAGGACGTGGCATGGGGAGGAAGAATCAGAAGACACGAACCAATCGCTAGGAAGAGAAAGGGACCCCACGTCCGGGTCACGTGCACGACCGCGCGCTTAGTGCATGGTCGAACACGACCGCAGAAGTAGCGTATGGACGTACACGACCACACGACCAGACGACCGGTCGAGTGGACAGACGGACATCTAACACCGGATGGCATACGAACCTCCTTTGTATTTAGGAACGCTAGAAACCCTTATGGTTCTGATGCGTTCAACTCATGTTACTATCTCACTGATTGGAATACAACTCTTATTCCTATCATCTATCTTCGCTCAGCTTGCTTCAGCCTCTCCAAAGAATAATACCGCCACGTGACTTGACTTATCTCTCTTTTGAGATTAGCCCTGGAACGAGACAATAACACTTTGAACGCCCTCAGGATGAGCGCTACTCAAGCAGCTGGTAGGGGAACACCCGCCCCCAGCGAAGCAGGAAGCATCCGCCGTGCGCCACCACAACAGACTACCACCACGAAGGACGATGAGTCTGATGACGATGACGAGCCTACCCCAAGGAAGAACGACGTTAAGGCTGCTAAGCCAGACCTCTTCCACGGAGACAGAGCCAAGTTCGACGACTGGATCAATCAGATGGATATGTACCTCATGTTCAACCCAGTCGATGCCGATAAAAGGACTATCTTCGCCATCACGTACCTTCGCGGAAGTGCGCAGAACTGGATCAAACCTTACCTTAAGGAATACCTTGAAGGTATGGGACGATTAGACCCCACTGGAATGTTCAGGAGCTACACCCTTTTCAAAGAGAAGATGAAGTCAATCTTTGGAACCTCGAACGAAGTCCAACAGGCCATACGAATTATTCAACACCTAAAGCAGAAGACGTCTACTTCAGAGTATGCCGCCAAATTCGAAGAATACGGACAAATCACCGGATGGGACCAGACGGCGTTGATGACTATGTTCCGACGTGGACTTAAGGACTCCGTCAAGGACGAGTTGATAAGACACGGGGGACGGATCACCAACCTCGAAGAGCTAATGAAGGCGTCGATCAATATCGATGACCAGCTCTGGGAACGACACCAGGAGAAGAAATACGACTCCAAAGTAGGAGGAATAGCAGGATACGCTCCGGATCGCAGACCCTTAGGAGGATACGTTGCGAAGGGAGAATTCTCACGACAAAGCCAACCCTACTATGGACCACAGCCAATGGAACTGGACGTTACCCAACGAGGACGGAGGATCGTTAAGAGTAGGGGCCACGGAAAGCCCTTTAAAGGAAAAGGAAAACTCACATGCTATGCCTGTGGCAAGGAAGGCCACATGGCGCGGGATTGCCGCGGTAAAAATATGGTGCGCCGCGAGCAGTTCAATATGATGCAACCCCGAACTAGTAAATCTGAGAGCAGCGTTGGATCTCGGGGAGATACCGACTATACTCGGAGAGTGGGGGAGAGAGCTAGCAACAGAAGCACGACGCCTCTCCTGGACCCCTCAGAAGGACGAGGAGGATACCATGGGCAGCAAATGGTGGTCATTCCATTTGATGCGAAGAACCAACCACGACAGTTCAACATGATGACACGAAGAGTCGACTACGAGACCGAACCTGAGTCTCGAAATGGTCATGGAAGCCTTCATTGGCGATTCTGTTACCAAGACTCGTGTCAAATCCACTACGCCGCGAAGTCAGGCGCAGGGTATTGGCCTCAGCAACCACGAGGAACCCTGGGAGCGACGCATAGGCAAGACGCCACGCTCAGAGAAGTGGACATCGATGAATCCTACTTCAACGAAGATGGAAGCGATAAAGAAAATCAGGACCCAGGATGGAACGGATCATGGTCACCAGAACCACAGGAAGAAAGTCAAGAAACCACCGGGCTAGATACCATCGAGGAAGAACAGGATCCGGAAGAATCAAGCGAAGAAGATTCCTCCGAAGGAGAAGAGAGCGACACTGACGACGACAACGAACAACTTACCTTCACGGTAGATGCACCCAAGAGACTATACGACATGATCATCTACCTACAAAGAAGGCACGAGGAATTCCTACCTAAGATAGGTGGACGAAGGAGGCTACATTCCATTGAGTTTGACAAGACACTCGACACCCTACGAGGCATGGCCTGGGGATACCCACTCATGGAAACAACCGAAAACCTAGCAACCGCCATTACAGAACGACCACCTATAGGAAGCCGAATAACAGGTACCGGGTACCAAACACCGTCAGGAACATTCGTATCGAATGAATTACGCAACATAGTGCAACACGCACGCGCACTCTACTCAGAAACGCAGAAGATCCAGGAACGCAACAGACTACAGGTGTGGACACAGGGCAACGGGCTACAGGTTCTAGCCGAAGCCTCTAGGCACGAAGCACAGCGAACCACATACCATTCGGGAAAAGGATCAGCTCCCCAGGAATGAGCGACCGGAGGGAGTTATGCAATACTCAGGCTCACGCATCGACATCAAACACAGTTTTCCAGACACAAGCGATCGTCAACGGACACAAGACCAGTGTCATGATCGACTCAGGAGCAGCGGGGAATTTTATCTCTGAGTCTTTCACAAGAAGAAACGGGTTAGCTACCCTGAAGAAGAAATGGGGTTACGAGTTGATCGCGGTAAACGGATCATCGTTACCTAGCGTGGAATGGGAGACGACACCATTGCCACTGGCTATCCAACAGCACCACGAGAATATTACCTTGGATGTCACTGATATGGCCAGTCATGACATAGTATTAGGTATGCCTTGGTTGAGAAAGCACAATCCAGTAATCGACTGGAGAAGAGGAGTACTCACATTTAGGGAATGCGATTGCGTTGTCGACATTCAGCCTGCGTAGTGGCAGCGTTCACTGGCAGATGAGGCAAGGAAACAGCTAAACGAGATACAGCTTGCGCCGAACAGAAGGACAGAAGAACCACCTTCGACCGGGACAGACACTGGCGTGGGGCCGCCGGGTCACGAAGTCACTGGAAGTGATGGAAGTAACGCACCATCGAAGAATACTAACATCTCAGAGTTGAGTATTCCCAAGGAGTATCGCAAGTGGTCGCGACTCTTTGAAGAGGAGAGAGGCAAAACCGCCTTACCTAAGCACCGCCCATGGGATCATAAGATCAACATTCAGCCAGGGAAAGAGCCTCCATGGGGACCCCTATATCAAATGTCTGAGAAAGAGCTACAGACCCTACGAGAATGGCTGAAGGAGAAGCTAGCCAAAGGATGGATAAGAAGATCCACCTCAAGTGCAGGAACTCCATGCATGTTCGTTCCAAAAGCAAACGGGAAGTTACGACTCGTACAAGACTACAGGAAGTTAAACGAGATCACGATCAAGAACCGATACCCGCTACCCAACATCGAAGAAGCACAAGACAGATTAACCGGATCAGACTGGTACACGAAGATTGACCTACGAGATGCCTTCTACGCTATACGAATGGCGGAAGGAGAAGAATGGAAGACCGCTTTCAGGACAAGATACGGACTTTACGAATTCTTGGTTATGCCAATGGGATTGACCAACGCACCCGCATCCTGCCAGGACCTTGTTAACGAAACACTTAGAGACCTACTCGACCTATGCGTTATCGCCTACATGGACGACATACTAGTCTACACAAAAGGATCCCTACAGGAACACATAAAACAAGTCCAGGACGTCTTCGAACGACTCACGCAATCAGGATTTAAGACGGCACCCGAGAAATGCGAATTCCATAAGAAAGAAGTCAAATTCTTAGGCTTCATCATCAGCACTACAGGGATAACGATCGACCCTGCGAAGACACAGTCAATTAGAGAGTGGCCAGAACCAAAAACAGTCAAGGACGTACAATCATTCCTTGGACTAGCGAACTACAACCGGAAATTCATCAAGGATTACGCAAAAATAGCAGCACCAATGACGATGCTTACAAGAAAGGACGTCACTTGGAAATGGGGAAAGGAACAGATTGAAGCATTTAAGAAACTCAAGGAACAATGCGCTTCAGCCCCTACGCTTCGACTATTCGATGGTAGCAAGGAAGTCCACATCGAGACCGATGCGTCTGATATGGCAATAGGCGCATGTCTAACACAGACACACGATGGGCAGAGACACCCAGTAGCCTATTACTCCCGGAAAATGACCACAGCGGAACAGAACTACGACATCCATGATAAAGAGCTTCTAGCCATTGTTGCTGCTATGCAACATTGGAGAGTATATGTCGAGGGCCCACCGAAGTTAACGATTCTTTCTGACCACAAGAATCTTACGTACTTTACGACGACGAAAGAACTTACTCGAAGGCAAGCCCGCTGGTCGGAGCTGCTGGGACAGTATAAGTTCGAAATTAAATATACTCCAGGACGAGAGAATGGCCGCGCCGACGCGCTGAGCCGAAGAAGCGACTACATGGAAGGAAAAGAACCAGTGCAACATAAGATATTAAAGACAAAACCCGACGGAAGTCTTAGTGCCAACACAAGAGAATTCAATAACATCGTACGGATACTAGGCGACAGGGACGAACAATTCCCTATATCGCAAGGAAAATACCAAGTACCTAAGGATCGAGAAGAAGAATGCATACGACAACATCACGACGGACCAAATTACGGACACCCCGGAACTTCAAAAACAATGGACCTAATACAACGCAGTTTCTCATTCCCACAGATGAGACTTAAGGTGTCACGCTATATTAAACAATGCGTACACTGCTAACGAAACAAGACTGCGAGACATGCAAAATACGGTCACCTACAGTTCAGGACACCACCGACAAAACCATGGGACGAAGTCACAATGGACTTTATTACGAAACTCCCACCGTCAAAGGATCAAGTTACGAAACAACCATACGACATGATACTAGTCATGGTTGATAGACTTACGAAATACGCACACTTCATTCCTGCATCGGAAACGTACAATGCAGAGCAGCTCGGATACCTTGTACTGGACAGACTTATCCGATACCACGGATTCCCCCAAGCATTTATAACGGACAGAGACAAGCTATTCACATCAAACTACTGGAAGACGCTTATGGGAACGATCGGAATTAAACACAAGCTGTCAACAGCATATCATCCGGAGACAGACGGACAAACCGAAAGGATGAATCAAACGCTGGAACAATACCTACGACACTACATCAACTATGCACAAGACAACTGGGTTTCATTACTGCCAATGGCGCAGATTGCACTGAACAACCACAAATCGGAGAAAACTTCAACGACGCCATTTTATGCGAACTTTGGTAAAGATCCTAACCTATTTGGAACACCTGGATCCCATCCACAAGCCGAGAGAGCAATCGTGACGACGGATACTCTTAAGGAAGTGCACAAAGAAACACGCAAGGCGATCGAAGATGCACAACGAAAACTGTCTCAACAACGGCAGGACACGAGAAAAATGGCACCTCTGCTAAAAGAGGGGGATAAGGTCTATCTCCTCACAAAAAACTTGAGAACAAGAAGACAGACCAAGAAACTGGATCACGTCAAGGTCGGACCATTTTTAATCGACAAAGTCGTAGGACCAGTTAACTATCGACTACGACTACCACCTGACGCAAAAATCCACCCAGTCTTCCATATCTCCAAGTTGGAACCCGCAGACGCCGAAACACCCTGCCAGGAGAGCTTCCATTTCGAACCGGAAGCAGAAAACGAATTCGGAGTCGAAAGAATCCTAGATAAGAAAGGTCAGCGATACCTTGTCAAATGGAAAGGATACGACGAATCAGAAAATACCTGGGAACCAAAACAAAACCTACGAAACTGTCAGCAAAAGATCCAGGAATACTACAAGACCAAAAAACGGCCAGCCTACTAGTCACCGATTGGCGACCAGTCGGCTGGAAGCAACCAGAGTAGGAATCGAACCTACGACCTCAAGAGTGTAGACAGCTTGCGCTCTACCACTGAGCTACATGACCAGGTTTAATAAGGGAAACGGAGAACTTACACGAACATATCTCCTATGAGAAACCAAACACCTATCCACCAGAAGGACCAGCGCTCGAAGAAGCTGCTGCGGCGTCCTCAAGGGTCGGATATGACCAGAGGGCATCATCCGGAATCATCGAAAGGTCCTCCCAGGAAGGAATCGACATCTGGAAAACCCCCTCTAGCTCTTCGGGGCTACCTTCAGGAACGAGAAGACAGGACGAAGGCGCGGAAAAGGCATCGACACCCACGCTCGGCAAACTGCGAAGATCCTCGAAATCCTTCGCTATCGCCTTTTCCTCCCTGTCCTCAGCAACGCGCAGTTGTTTCCTAAGACGATGCACCTTTGACATCGCCTCTGTCACCTTCTCTTCAGCCTCATCAAGCTCTCGCTTCAGCTTTCGACGCTGGTTGCGAAGCCGCTCCCACTCAGTCCACGTGACAGTCACGTCACATTTGACACCCTTGCGAACGCACTCCGAACAACACCCAAAGCGCACATCCACCACACAACGAGGACTCTTCTTTCCTTCAGGCGTTCTGGCCTTTCGACAACCAGAACATGGGGATGGCATCTCGCGGCCCTCGGCTTCGATGCCTAGTGCTTGACGTTCGCGGCGCTCCTGACGTGTTAGCCGCTCGCCGCTCATGGTAAAAGATGGGAACTCACAGGAGAAGAAAGAAAACTCGAGGACGAGTTTCAGCAGGAAGGGGGATGGTGTTACGGTTCGGATGAAGGACGGTGCAGGACGTGGCATGGGGAGGAAGAATCAGAAGACACGAACCAATCGCTAGGAAGAGAAAGGGACCCCACGTCCGGGTCACGTGCACGACCGCGCGCTTAGTGCATGGTCGAACACGACCGCAGAAGTAGCGTATGGACGTACACGACCACACGACCAGACGACCGGTCGAGTGGACAGACGGACATCTAACACCGGATGGCATACGAACCTCCTTTGTATTTAGGAACGCTAGAAACCCTTATGGTTCTGATGCGTTCAACTCATGTTACTATCTCACTGATTGGAATACAACTCTTATTCCTATCATCTATCTTCGCTCAGCTTGCTTCAGCCTCTCCAAAGAATAATACCGCCACGTGACTTGACTTATCTCTCTTTTACTCGCTTTAGGAAGTACTTACCCTATATAATATAGGGTAGTATATTAGCTAGTAGACTAAAGATCTATTATATATTTAATAATAGGTCTATAAATAGGGAGTCCTATCGCAAGAAGATAGTACCCCTAATATAAGAGGGCAGTTATAAGTAGTAAGCTAAGTCTATCTTTTAGTAGCCTAGCCTTATTATACAAGACAACGCATTAGCCTATAATGCTAAGGCGACAATTGCCTTATTTAAGGCCTATAGCCTAGAGCTATTATAGTAGCTAGCTAACTTACTAGATCTCAATCTAATTAAGAATATCTAGAGCCTATTAAAGCATAGGATTGGGCTTCATTTTCCAACTACAAAGGCTAAAGTGGTTATAGCAATCTAAACTAAATAGGCAAAACTAACTACATCTAATATATTAAGGGCTTGTTAAAGTATAAGAGAGAGGTGCAAAGCAGACATTGAAGCAGAGGGTGGCCATACAAGGTGGTAGATACTAGATATATTAGGTTAGATGAATGATCTACACTAGCAGGGGTTAGTATGATTATTGCCTCCTCCTGTAGGAGTGCTCCTCCAGGCTCCACCAGGCTCCGGCACAAATAAATGACCCTCTGTAAGCATCGGTTGCGCCAGGCCATCACGCCGCGGACGAACGCATAAGCTCGCATGTGAAAGCACTCGGGGATAATCATCGATGCACGCTTCTGATAAGAGAAGCAGCGGTCGGGGTGTATCAGATGTCTGCTGCAAAGCACGTGGCTTTTAAGCGTGTCCACTTACACATAACATGCCGCAATGAGCACATTCCCAAGCCGCCAGGCGTACAGAGAGAGCCGCCATTTGCCGGACCTGCATAAGCTCGGCCTGCCGGAGGTCATCGTGACGGAATACTGGACAGCATGTGCTTTCACATGCTCCATAATAGGCTGCTCTGGGCGCTTTCCAACCCGCCTGGCATCCTAAGGCACCATTTGACTTCGCATCCTCAGAGATGCTCCAGTGTGAGACGCAATGTCTATTCGAAGCTCAGTGGCAGGATTGAACATTGAGCGGCTTGCTTTTCAGTTTCTTGGATCTTGGTCGCTAAGACCAGAGAGTCGCTCAACAGCGATTCCCGATAACGCATCTTCGCTTCGCATTTGGCACTGTGCTCTGCGCATTGCATCGACTCGCCGGCTCGTACGCACAACAGCTTTCCGGGAAGGGCAAGAGGAAGCTCTTGGCCACGACGAACTCCTCAGCAGCTTTACACCCTTATACACAGCCCAACAATCAAAAGCCCCCCCCCCCCGGGCACCTCCTACGAGCCCACGCACCCCTTCAACTCTGCACGTCATACACCAACCTCGTCTCCACCCTCTCGCCACGAAGATTCCTCGTAACAACCCTCCTGACAAACTCCTCCCCCTCAAAACACCAAACCTGCCTCGCAACCCAACCCTTCTCCAAACTCTCCACCTCCGCCTCCACCACGTCCTCCCCATCTCCCAACCCTTGCCTCAAAATTTCATCCTCCACCTCCCCCTCCCCCTCCCCCGCCTTCCTCCATCTACTCCGACTCTTCACCCTCCCCAGAAACGAATCCTTAAACTCCCGCCACTCCCAGTCATGCACCCATCGCTCCGTGATAGCCGGGATGGACGCCGTTGTGGTCTGTCTGATTTCTACTTCGTCGGGGGACTTTTGTGTGACGTGGAGGTCTACGGGTGCTTTGGAGACTGTCGCGGCGATGAGGGTGTTGAAGCCTTGGATTTTGAGGACCTTTGAGACGTCGGAAGTTTTGGAGGCCGACATGTGGTATTTGCCGGTGAGGTTTTTGAGGGTTGGCATGGTTCGATTGGGTCGGTGGGGTCTCACTTCGGATGGGGGTTATGAGGAAGTGGTTGCTGCGTGTAGATGGGTTGAGAGATGATAGGTGTGGTGACATGCATACAGTGGGTTGGTGAACGAGCCCCGCTAATTGTGGGCATCATGGACTTTTGATTCAGGTCGGTTGGGTAGGACTACACAGCGTACAGTACAGCAGTTGGAGAGACTACTGAGAGTTGTAGCATTCGCTGCTAGCGTGCTCTGATGGCACCCCATACTGCCGATGATTTGGGCGTCAGTCCTTCTCTTGGATCACTCCGTTTGTGATACTTGTCCCGCAGTTCTCCCCTCGTATTCACCTCATTCAAGCATTCCATCACAGTTCCGCTAAAGCCTGCTCACAAAGCTCTCGATACCGCTCAGGCTGAAAGCGCTCCTTCTTCCATCCCCTGTCCCTGCCAGCTTGAATTCGCCTCTTCTTCTCGTCCGCCTTGATGTCCTCAGGGATGAACGACCAAAAACTCCGCGCCTGCTGGATCCGCTTGGTTGAGTTGTCCTTCGGGTCTGGCTGGACTGGGCTATTGAAGTAGTATGAACCCTTGTGGTTTGACCTCGCTGGCTGTGTCGTACGTTGAGCTCTCCTCTCCGCTTGCGCTTGACGTAACTGCTTCTGCGCTTGCTGCACCAGCATAATGTGTGTTTCGAGCTGTTTGCGCATGGCACGCAGGTGGTCTGTGAAGCGCAGAAACTTGGCCTCGTCGAGTAAGTCTAGTTCGTCTGGACCCAAAGTTGCCAAGGAGCTGCTCCTACCCGGATGAATGGGCGTCAAAGGTGGTGACAACGCTGAAACGGTAGAGGCGTCCGAGAGATTGACCTCTGAACCATCTTGGGACAGTGGCGACACTGGCTCTGGGCAGGTGACGAAGGAGGAATCACCCATAGCCGAATCAACACGGGCGATTTCGAGGCGTGCCTCAGTCTGAGTTCGAGTTGCAAGCTGTGGGAGCCTTGACGGCTCGTGTTGCATTGTACCCGAGTATGGGAGTGTCGGTGGTATGTGGAATTGCTTGGCTGGCGATCCTGGGCGGATGGGGCGCATGAGTCCTTGGGTTATTGACTTCTTTCGTTCGGGTGTCCTCGGCTGCTCGAGCAACGACATTCTGGATGTGACTCGCGGCGATATGGAGTTCGAGATGTCGAGAAGCGATATGCGTGAGAAGTCGCGGTTGAGCCGCCGAGTCGGTGTCAAGAGCTCCGAGAAGCTTTCATGGCTTTCGAGGTCATCGTTCTCCGACGTACTCGTTCCAGGCGAAAAGAAGGATGACCGTACAGACGGGCTTTGTTGGCGGAAGATCGGGGGCGAGGCGAGCACCGAGGAGCTGGCGCGAGACAGTCGATTCATGTCTCTGAAGTCGCTGTCGTCGACACTGGGCGAGCGATATGCCTCGATCGTGCTCGCTGTGTCCGGCACGAGCTCCGGATGCGTGGGCGGTGGGGTTTGGCTGCACAGACGCCTGGCATCTTCGGAAGACGGCAGAGCATGCAGGGCTTGCAAGAAGAGCTGCTCGGCGGCCTCGTAGCACGGCAGCTTGGTGATGGAGTTCTGGTGCATGGAGCGAGCGACTTCATCGTGGGACAGTCCTTCGTAGAAGTTGATGAAGGCCCTCTGTAGCGGTGGTTCGTGGTGGCGAGAGTCGGCGAGCTTGGTGATATCGCGGCATGCTTGGATGCACTTGCGGTGATGGCCTTGGACGAGCAGCGCCTTGATGTATTGCAGCTCGAGGGGATAGTGGTCGCTGATGAGCTGGACTTCTCGAGCAGCGGCCATGGTGCGAAGCGATTGTGTCGGATTGAGTGCTTTGTCTCGAGGCGTGGAAACTTGGAGCTCCAGCTTCAGGGCAAAGTCGAGTCGATGGCGTGAGGCGTGCGTGTCCCAAGACATGGCATTCACTACTATGTATGTACTGTGCAGGCCGTCACCTCGCTGTCTCATCAAGCGGAGCAGGGATGCACAGCTGGACAGTCGTCGGGCGTGGAAAGCTGGCAGCCAACGAAGCAGTCGCCACGACGACTACTAGAGTTAACTACCAGCGAGAAATTGCTTGCAACGTCGACCCGCCATCGCCATCGCGGGCAGCAGCACGAGTCCATCTTATACCTTGTACATGGCATACACCGAGCCCACCACTGCCACACGAGGCCGCATTAACATCAGTCTTAAGCTTATCCCGTAATTGGGCCTGCAAGCAATATCGTTTCACCGAAGAGCGGACCATCGGCCGTCAAACGAGTCTGCGGCGTAGCACGGACAGGGACCCCGCCCCCCCCCCCCCCCATCGTCGGTGGTCTCTCTGCGCACGGCACGCGAGACGGACAGAGAACAGACGTCATGTGTGCCTCTTTGATAGCTAGCGGGCAGAGAAGCGTAGAGGAGGAAGAAGCGTTTATTTTAAGAAGCGTGAGAGAAGGGAAGAAGCGTAGAGACGTAGAGAAGTAGAGAAGGAAGAAGCCCGCAGGTCGTTTGCAAAGGCCCTGCTCCCTTGAACGCGCGCTAAGAGCAAGCAACCCATGACGAGCGCCTGCTGCGGAGAGAGCTGCCTGCACATGTAGTTATTATTATGTACATGCGCGTACTGTACCTGCATGTTGGTAATGCTGTAGCTGCTGTTCGCTTCATCACCTGACGCCGAGAAACACACCGGGCGTTCGGTGTCCTGCTGACCCTTCTTGCAATCTCTGTTGTGTCTTGTTCGAAGATGGGAGGAGAAAGCAACAGCATCATGGCATCTTCGTCTGCCGCCTATCCACAGCTCGCCCAAAGACCCAAGGGTAAGCTCATACACGACATATACCGAAGTCGTCTGGGCCAGTTCACAGACAATGGCCAGTACAGAGAGCAAGGCTTATTGGCGAAGCTCTACCGTGGCCGTGTCTCTGGTGACAAACATGTGAAGCTGTCAGTGTGGCATGCTCCGCATCTCACCCGGCCTACGTTCGCGGAAGCAACGAGCAAGGACAAGGAGTACAAGAAGACCCAGAAGGGCGAGTTATTCGGTCCCAGCTGGAGCACACATTGGTTCAAGGTTCAATTCACAGTACCTCATGAATGGAGCTCCAACTCGCTGATCGAGCTGCATTGGGACTGCAGCAACGAGGGCTTGGTGTGGACTGAAGACGGCAAGCCGTTGCAAGGCTTGACTGGCAATGGCGAGAGAATAGAATGGATCATCCCGCATGCTTACAGGAACGGCAAGGAACAGACAATCTACATCGAGGCGGCATGCAACGGCATGTTCGGCAATGCACCTGGCGGCGACTCGATCCAACCGCCAAAGCCAGACAAGTACTTCCAGCTGCAAGAAGCCGATCTGGTGAGCGTCAATGAAGACGCACGAGCGCTGTACTACGATTTCTGGATCATTGGCGATGCAGCACGAGAGTTCCCCACGGACAGCTGGGAAGAGCATTTGGCATTGCAAGTGTGCAACGATATCATGGATTGCTTTGTTGCTGGGGAAGGATCAGACGACTCCCTCAAAGAGTGCAGGAAGATTGCACAGAAATACATTGGAGAGAAGGTGGACTCCGCCGATGTTTACGACTTGGAGAAGGACAAGGAAGTGCTTGTGAGTGGCATTGGTCACTGCCACATCGATACATGCTGGCTGTGGCCTTGGGCAGAGACGAAGCGCAAGATTGCTCGCAGTTGGTCGAATCAGTGCGACCTCCTCGACCGCTATCAGGAGCATCGTTTCTGCGCTTCACAGGCACAGCAATACAAGTGGCTGGAGACGTTCTATCCTTATGCATTCGACCGAGTCAAAGATCACATCAAGAAGGGCAAATTCCAACCTATCGGAGGTAGCTGGGTCGAACATGACACCAATTTACCATCAGGAGAGTCACTCGTGAGACAGTTCGTATATGGTCAACGCTATTTCGAATCACGATTCGGCGAACGCTGTCGCACATTCTGGCTGCCCGACACCTTTGGCTACTCCTCGCAGCTGCCGCAGCTCTGCAGACTGGCTGGCATGAATCGCTTCTTCACGCAGAAGCTCAGCTGGAACAACATCAACAACTTCCCGCACACGACATTCAACTGGGTCAGTTTGGACGGCAGCCAAGTCATCTGCCACATGGCTCCATCCGAGACGTATACCGCTGAAGCTCATTTCGGCGACGTGAAGCGATCGGTAACGCAACACAAGAGTATGGACCAGGACCCAACCTCATTGCTTGTCTTTGGCAAGGGCGACGGCGGCGGTGGCCCGACTTGGGGACATATCGAGAAGCTTCGTCGTTGCCGTGGTATGAGCGACAAGGTTGGCCTACTGCCGCGTGTACACATGGGTTGGAGTGTGGAGGACTTCTTCGATCGATTGGAGAAGAATGCCGCCAATGGCACGACTGAGTTTGTGACTTGGTATGGCGAACTGTACTTCGAACTGCACCGCGGCACCTACACGACCCAAGCAAACAACAAGCGCAACAACCGGACGAGTGAAATCATGCTACATGACATCGAGTATCTTGCAACACTAGCCACGATTGGCGGCGACAAGGACTACAAGTACCCCAAGAAGGAGATCGACCTCATGTGGGAGAATGTACTGCTTTGTCAGTTCCATGACTGCTTGCCCGGCTCATCGATCGAGATGTGTTACGACGACTCAGATGAATGCTACGCCAAGGTGTTTGAGACTGGTAAGAAAGTACTAAAGGAGGCATTGGATGCTCTTGGCTTCACAGACTCCAACAGCGCTAAGCCTGTAGCGCTCAACACATTAGGGTGGAAGCGACATGAAATCGTGATGCATCAGACCTTCTCTGGGTTGACACACAGCGCCGAAGTCATCGGACAGCCTGAGGCTGAGAGATCTCCACCGGCGGACTTTCTACAGGTTGCGTCTGTCAACCAGCTGGAAGACGGTGCTTTCTTGTTGGAGAACTCCAAGCTCCAGGTGAAGGTCGCCGATGGTGTCATCACCTCGCTATACGACAAGGAAGCAAAACGTGAGACTGTTCCCAAGGGTGGCAAGAGCAATCAACTCGTCATCTTCGACGACAAGCCACTGTATTGGCAAGCCTGGGATGTTGAAGTCTTCCACCTGAACTCCAGGAAAGAGTTGAAGCCATCACATGCCACGCAGATCACGGAGAATTCGCCCTTCCGTGTCGCAGTCTCCACGCTTACCAAGATCTCGGACAAGTCATGGATTAAGACCACCATTGCCCTCTCGGCCATCACGGACGACGACCAGACCTCTTACGTGGAGACGGAAGCCGAAGTCGAGTGGCACGAGACTATGAAGTTCTTGAAAGTGGAATTTCCAACCACGATCAAGAACACCGAAGCCTCCTACGAGACACAATTTGGTATCATCAAGAGGCCCACACACTACAACACTACTTGGGACATGGCGAAGTTCGAAGTATGCTGTCACAAGTGGGCTGATCTTTCAGAGAATGGCTACGGTATCAGCGTACTGAACGACAGCAAGTATGGCTTCGCCACAGTCGGCAATCTCATGCGTCTCTCACTACTTCGAGCACCAAAGGCACCTGATGCTCACGCCGACATGGGACGCCACAAGATCAAGTGGGCTGTCCTTCCTCACGGGGGTCCACTGAACGAGACGACCGTTCGCGCGGGCTTCAACTTCAACAACCCCCTGCGCGTTCATCGCCATCCGGATCCCGCTAGCCTCAGCAACTTGCTCTCTGCTTTCAAGTTCACGTCCGACAGTAACCCTAGCTTAATACTTGATACGGTCAAGCGCGGTGAGGACGACGAGGATGCGAGCAATGGAGACATGCCGCCGAAGAACGGGAGGCATGTTATCCTCCGGGTGTACGACAGTCTTGGCGGCACAAGCCGCGGCACGATCAATCTGGGTCCTGTCAAAATCAGTCGAGCATGGAAGACAAATTTGCTCGAGGATGAGTTGGAGGAGGTAAATCTAGGAGAGAAGGGACTCGAGGTCGAGTTGAGGGCTTTCGAGGTTGCGACGTATAAGCTGAAATTGGCATGACTTGCGAGGCAGAGGGTGGGATAATGGGAGGCGACATGAACGTACAATGAAATGAAATGAAAGTAATTGTGACCTTCTGATCGCTTCTCCTAGTGTGTCGGGTGGTGTGAAGAACACGTCGCCAGGGCTGGCACATAGCGCAGTGCACACAATGCCTCAAGGTACAATATGATTATCCCATAGCTTCGCAGCTAACTATGTTGTAATTGGCATGCCACACGCCGCCGTCTCATGGAGGTGGTGATACAAGAGCTACAAGATTGTAAGGCACGTTCAACACATCGGGAGCGCCGACAAGCACAGATTGCCGTGCCTGTGGTGAAACTTACGGCGCAGAGTGGTACAACGCATCCGCTGGTGAATGCATCATACTGGATTGACCGACATTTGCCTATCGATGCTAATGCTAGTACTACGTATCTCATAGCAATAGCATGCATGCCATTGTGTTGTTCACCAGCCTGTAAAGGTGTAGTACTACTACCACTACTGCTATAAAAGCAGAAAGAGCAGATCCCGAGCTACTGTACCTCATCTTACATAAGAGGCCCGGTATACAGATGTTTTCACAACTAAGCAAGGACTGTAATGTCATGGCTTCTAGACCTACGCTCGTTCCTCAAGGCAAGGGCCCCACCATGGGTGTGTGTACAGTACCGCCGAGGTTTCTATGTATATCCAAAACCCCCACCAGGAACACGACAGACACCCTACTGTACTAGGGGCAAGGTGACTGGCTGGCCCGGTACAGATCCCTCTCGAACCCCTTCGATAGCGCGAACGTGCGAAAAATCGAGCTTAACAGCAGGCATTGCGAGGGGCAGAAACAGCCTAAAAAGTGGGTTGTAGCAGGTGCCGGCACTTACAGGGTCTTATAGCATTACTATAGCGTTTCGAGCATGGGCTTTGACCGTCTGGAGCGGTTTTTTAAGGGATCAGACCCACTATCGAACGGAGGGATCTGGAGCTCGGTACTGTACTGTAGTCCAGTTGGTGGATTTTGTACTGTAGGCTAGTGGAATCAAGATTGAGAGCATTATTAATAAGTTCTGGCGGGAGGAAAATGGCGCGGGCAAGTTGGGTGCCGTCGTTGATGATGAAGCAAAGTTGCAGGATCTAGACGATGTTAGTTATCCTTCCGAATCGTTCCCATTGTGCGCAAGGATAGTTCTTGGTGGACTTGGTGTTTCGTACAAGGGCTTGTGGTGGTATTTTAGGATGATGGCGGCGTCTTGAGTCTTTCATGGCTCTTCATCGTAAAGACCGTCGAGATTGAACGGGTCTGAGCAGATGTGCTGGCCTGATTAGGCTGAGGAGCGGGTTGACCACTGCAAAGCTGTCTGTTTGCGCGTCCCAGAGCTGTGTCGTGTCAAGGCCCTGATTGAGCTTGGGAGCAAGGCTGCGGTCGATGTTCGGACGCGGTATGACTTGACTAGGTGTTGTGGGAACATTCGGTCTCTTGGATCTGCGAGCTGAGCTCTGTTCAGCATCCTCGGTATTCGTGGTCTTGCCCAGCTGGATCGTTTGCTGGAAGGCGACAAAAGAGCCACTTTGCGGGCTGTCGTGGTTCATGTCGATGGCGTTCTCATCGAGTTGCTTGTATATCTCGAGTTGCGCCATCTACTGCGCATCGGCAAAAGGCGCCTTGTGGTGATACAAAGCCACTCCGGGAGCCACGCTACGCATGAAGCTGCCCGCGAGCGCTTCAAAAAGTATGGCGCGCTTGTCCTTGTGTCAATAGAATGTCTTAGGCAAGGAAGCCTTGAGGGCGAATCCATGTATTTGGCGCTTCGCCATCATACAGAGTCGCTTCTGCGGCCGAGCTACAGACTGAGCTTCTCACCTGTCAGGATAACCACGAGCTGGCGTAAAAGAATGGAGCTCGACCGCGAAATCGCCATCCTTGTCTCTGCTCTCGAGAACACTGCACTTTTGCTCTTCACGTGGAGACTGTCCGGATCGATAAGATCAAGAAGGCTGTCCCAAGGGCAGACCGGTCTTCCAAGGTTCGCCGACAACGCCCTTTGACCATGTGGACCTGGTCTCATCCTTCGCCTGCTTGATCGCTGTGGGCTGCGCGGGTCGAGCCACTGCTGGCTGCGGAACGGGATAAGGACTTGCATGGCGAACGTGTCTGCAAGCGGTACCTCTCGCAGCATCAAAAGATGTCTCATTCGAGCGTCGGCGCTTTGGTCTCATTGTGATTCCACTTACCACCGACCTCGTCCTGCGCATCGAGATGCTATGGC
This sequence comes from Nothopassalora personata, assembly GCA_033816765.1. Classification (NCBI taxonomy): domain Eukaryota; kingdom Fungi; phylum Ascomycota; class Dothideomycetes; order Mycosphaerellales; family Mycosphaerellaceae; genus Nothopassalora; species Nothopassalora personata. Next base: position 1,270,915 of record CM066291.1, read on the forward strand.
CATGGCGTGGCTCTGGTGCTTTCGATTGTCGACTTTTATCGCAGCAGAAAGTTGACTACTAGCGAGGAGAGTAGGTGTGGTAATTCGCCTTATGCCTCATGCTTAAAGGCAGGGCTATGCGTTGCGCAAGGTGCCTTAGGATCCCAGTAGCAATCTCCTTAGTAGTAAGGACGAAGCGCGTTCTAGCAACGAACTTCGTCAAAAGGCCTCGCAGCTAGAGCCTGGAAACTGGTTGTCTTCTATTAAATTGCAAGAAGGTCATTTCACGGCCTGTACTGTCCCTCGATAGTTGTCGATGGAGATGCATTTGCTCTTGCACGGGCTGTATACTACATCTTGAATTGCAAGATTTCACTGCCATGGCCACGAATCTCTGCTGCATGGACCTCTCTTGACGTCTCGTACCACAGACATGGGTTTCGGTATCGAGTCGGTACTGTATTGTCATGGGGTCCTTGTGATCTGGGAGAACGAGTGAGTCCGTGCTTTCATTATAGGTGGTGGGAACAAGCTTATCGAAAATGGCTATATCTGTAAGCTTTACCGCCACCGCACGTGCTGTTTAATACAAGCCTCACCTGGGCAGCTCAAGCACATCTTGAGTTTCCATGCCACTGGAGACTTTCGAGTCTTCAGAAGAAATCGAATCGCATTAGCTATGCACAATGGCCGCCCACTACCGTCCGTAATGCGTTATTCGCTGCCCCAAGCGCCTGATAATGCGTGCAAGCGAAGGAGGTCTGCTTCCTTTTTGTCCAGAGTGCCTCGCTATTGCCTGCCCGTCTAGACTGCGCGTCCTGATAGCTTGTGCTTCTCGAGTCGATTGCCTCGGTCTGCGGCCCTACAGGCTGACTGGAGACGATGTGAGAGTTTGGTCATCGCGGAGCGCTTTTCCTATTGCGCGCCTGGTTGAAAGTTGATGGGTCGTCTGTCTGTGGTCAGCCGCTGAGGCACAATAGTGGCATGGTCTCACTTACTTGAAAAGTAGTATGTGCGGTTCCGGCTCATGCACCTCGTAGTGTTCCCATCCCAAGCTCTATTTCCAGTCAGCCACCCGTGTAGTCCAAGCACCACGAAGATATTCACCTGTGTAATGCCAAGTCCTCTCCACTCGTCTTCCCACAGCAGCTTCAGTGTTCCTCGTGCGCCATCGAAGTAGTCCTTGGGTATCGCCTTAAGCATTTGCTTGGGTAGTTGCACGTGTCGGTACTCGAAGTGATCGTCGTTGTATCTGTGACACACTTGTCAGCTGCAATTGCCTCAAACTTGCAGGTCACGCTTGCTCTCAGCACAGGCGTCTCAATAGCATGGCATGTCGATACTTCGACGAGACACGACGCGCTTCGCTTTCGTCCGTCTCGCGCCTTGCACACAAGCTGTACCACTCACATGCCCACGCCACACTCTCCGCTGCCGGCGAGACCGAAGCTCCTGCCCCGCCAGAGAAGGAATGGTTTGATCTTACCTGCTCGAATAATGTATGGAATCAATGAACTCGTCCAGCTTATCCCTCTCCGAATCCGTCAGAAGTCTAGGCTTCTTGTTGCGGCGTGTGTAGTCGATATCCATTTTGTCCGATCTTTCCTCTTATGCCTCTTCCTGCGAGTCTGATCTCGTCACAACAGCCCGACGTGCACTGCTGCGCTTCCTCGGCAATAGCGAAACAGTCGCTGCAACGGGTTGATAGCTGTGTAGCGTAGAGTTGCTTTGTGGTGTCGAAGAATTACAATTGGTCAGTGATCTGTGGTGGTGTCGTTCACAACTGGTGATGGAGGGGTCGTCTGTGTGGGACAAACTACTGCAGGCACGCCGTTTAGGTTGGGCGGTGTAAGAAGAACCCCGCGGACGATCCTGGCACTTTTGACACGTTTGTAGCGGTGGGGGCGTGGTCTGTCGTGAGAGTGTTGAAGTGATAGCGTTGCACACGCGACCAGTTCGTCTCTGCTCGAAAACAAACATCACATCACAACTTCCGAGCGGCGGGCGGAAGGCGCCGAGGCGAGACGTTTTGGGCGCACGTGGGCACGTGCCAGACGGGGACCCTTGAAATCCATCGCCACTAAACAGTCGCATAACGGTGATCGACCACTATTCACCAGGCACGACCTATGCATGGTCTACACTGGATCGCGGTGCTGGTGTACAATAATGCCACGGGACAGTCTGTGACACATGACCATATCGTGATCCAAAACCTCCAGATGTAAGGACATCAGTCACACGACGGATCACAAGAGCCGACATTGTGCCCGTCGTGAAGCTGTGTCACGGAACCAGCATAGTAGCGTCCGCGGTCGATCAATCGATACAGGAGACTTCCGGCAAGGCACGATGCGCGAGCTGGCAAAGGAAAGATCAGCTAGGTAAATTGAACTTCGCAAATCCCATAAGAGACAAGGATTGCACGATCAAGATCACGACCACGAACCAGAACCAGAATCAGATCACAATCAGGATCAGGGTCAGGGTCACGATTAGGATCTGATGATCTGCTGCATTATGCATGGAGGCGGCATGAATGTACTGAGCTTGCCATTCAATATCCACAAGAACAATATCTACGAGATATCGTAGCAACTCTAGAAAGAAAATGACCAAAAAAGCTGCGTCCCTCCTCGAGACTTCTCAAACGAGCAGTAGCGAAATGTCATCAATAGACAGAAGCAGGCAAATAGAAACGCCAGATGTATCTCATCTTTGGATCCCCCAAGTCATTTTCTCATAATTGCACTTTGCAAAGGAGTGGACGGCAGGTCCTCTATAGATAATTGTAATCGTCGTAAGAGACTGCCAGAGATGTTGATAGTCGTTTGTGTAGCAATGAAAAAGGTCGGTCAGGCTGCAATATATGCACATCAAAATCAACAGCCCAAGATGTCCCGCACTAAGATGCTCTCCGTAACGACAGGCTTGTCGGGTGCGTTGGGTGGTTGATGGACCGTGGCGGAGAGGCACCCGATCTGCAACCCGTGTCGATTTCCTGATCGACATAAGTTCGATTGTGCCTTGATCGTGTCGTGGATGGCCTAGATCCAGGATGATTCCTCTACCAGGAGCGTATTGTAGATGAGGCTGTGTATCTCTGCCAGATAGTCGGTTGCGCCGAAGTGGGCGAGGTCGTTCATGGTCATGTACGTAGCTTCAGCATCTGCTTCAGCATCACGAACTGCATGGCTAAATTCCTCGGCGATCTCGCCCAGCTGCGCGAGCTCGCCAGTGAATGGGTTCTCCTTAGGTGATTCGGCAGTTCGGAACATATCTCCGGACTCTCTGCGAAGGACAATGCTGGTCGGTGGGGACATCAAGCGTTGCACAGATCGCTTGCGGTGCAGTCGCTCGTGAGCCTTCTTCGAATGCGATGGCACACGCTGCGGAATCACTGGTGCGTCCAAAGAGGTTCGTGCGGAGCTGTCCGATGAGGATGTCTTGAAGTAGCAGCTCAGGTGATTCGGCTCCGGCTCCGGGGCAATCGGCAAAGACTCTTCGACCGAGGAGGCGTCGGTGTTGCTGTTGATGCTGAGAGTGCTCGCATCGCTGTCCTCGGCTGAGAGCGACGATGCCGCCGACGATTCTGAAGAAACCTTGCGGAACTCAATTGGCTTGGTGCCGACGATGTTTGGTGCTTCGTAGGACAGTGGGTTGGAGCTGGACACGAGAGTAACCGGTGAAGAGATCTGCGAACGATGTACTGGCTTGCCGGCGCGTTGACTTGCGGCGCGACCGATATGCTGAACCTCGGCGAAGCCTTCTGGCTTTGCGCGCATGGTGGTGAGGGCACGGACGAGCGACATGTTGGAACGCTCCTGCTTCTGGGTTGGCGGCCTGAACTTGATAAATAATTGCTTAATGCGCAAGAGCAATCAAGTCACGAACTGATTCACGGTGGTGAAGATAGTCGGTGCTGTGATGTCCTGACTCGAGATTGTCGCAACTTGAGATGAGTGGCAAAGTGTGTCGAGACAGCCGAATCGGATGGTGTGCTTGCGTCGACGTGTTCCCAGACCGGTGTCTGTCTACAGCTGGCAGCTCCGACAGGTTGAAAGGAATGTGGTGAGTTACCCCAGCGGTCTATGACCGGTTGTTGATTGGCTGTTTGTGAGGGAATGTAACACGCCGCAGGCGCGTCTGGGTAAGGACCGAGTGGGTGTGCTGGTGTGCATCAAAAAGAACGACTAGGAGGGCAGACAACGAACGAGTTTGCACGTCAGAGAGCAAAGTTGGCGCTTCGCTGTGAGACAAAGAAGGACGAGAAGCGCCCACGAGATGGAGAGAAGCACAGAAGTTTAACCGGTCGAAACACACACACACACACACACACACACACAGCCCAAACGTTAAAATCGCAGCACACAACCGCATGGGACGGCGTCCCGACCAATAGACATCCTGTGCACCATGTGTTTGCTACAAGGACCGCAAAGCGGGCTGCGTGCCGACCAGTAAACCGTCGGTCCAGGCGTTCGCCAATGCACAAGCTTTGCGTTGAAACCTATGTGGTAGAACTTAGCCTTTTTCGTGCGGTGCCCGCTAGAACTAGCGCCCCGTTCAACGGTCCTGGTGCCCATTACTGATGTATAGAGAGCCATATGCAAGCGAGGTCGTTTCATGCAGATTGGCATGTCCGAATCCGGACGATGGTAGCTCTCATATCATGTTCGGTCAGTGTCGATCACACAGGACTGTCATAGAACTAATCACGCGACGTGACCAGGCGGCCATGTCTAACGCTGCGGAAGGTACTCGTATCTAGTGTCACATATACAGTGGGTAGGTCTTAGACAGTTGTAATCTAGTACTGTAGCTCAGCGAACGAGCCCAAACTCCTGAGCCCCAATATACAGATGACCTCCAGAATGACGCCATGGACCTCCGCACCATGCATGTGCTATGCTTCGAAATGCAAGACAGAAACGTCGTAGTTGGGGTATCATAATTCGTCTCGTTCTGGGAAAAGGTCCTCCTTGCTAGGAAATCGCAGCTCCCAGCTTCGTGGCCGCATCGGCCTGCCGAGCCAAAAGTCGAACAGCCTCTTGAACTCTGTGCCGACAATGGCTGGGATTGTGCGAGGTAACTCAAGCCAGCTCCGTAGCACGAACTTCCATGCTCGGAAAACAAGGTCGAACTCCTCCCAGAAGAGCTCGCGAACCGTTCGCTCTTCGCCCCGCTGTGGCGGCTTGTGGTCTTCAAAGTCGTCCAGCTCGTCTAGATCGTCGAAGTTCGGCGCATCGCGAGTCTCAGATGACTGCGGTACCACTGACTGGATCGACGAAGCTGGCTTGCCGTCGATCTCGGCCGACACCATCAGCTTGAAGTGCTCCAGTGCTTTCAACGCCGCACTGATCTTGTCCAGCGTGTTAATCAAGGCCACCAGCTCAGTGCGGCGTAACAACGGTTTATCCTCGCCGGCGTGGCCATTGCCGAACTCGAAGAGAACCTTCAGAGCGGTACCAAAACCATTGGTCTGGACCTTGCCCCAGAGTCGGCACTTATCACAACCAACGCAGTCCATGATCCTACTCACATTCCGAAATCGATTGCGAAAGTCCTCTTTAAGGCAGATGCCATCAGCTGTCTGATCTGTGAACATCACACTTTCGTCAAATATTTGAGGGCCAGCCGGAATGGCGTCTGCCAGAACGGTGATCATCTTTTTCGTCCTAGCATCCTGGACTGTGTCACCAGTGCAGAATGTGTAGTCTTGGACATAATCTCGCAATTTGCCAACCGCACGGAGAACGAGCGCATAGTTGAAGTAGATGTTCGATATCCGCTCGGGGTGGTCATGCAGGCGCTCCTTGTAGCATTCAAGGTTAGGACCCCATTCACCAGTGGTCTGATTGAGGTAGTCGTAACACAGGTGCGTCGAGATTGAAGCGTGCATCCCCGAGATAACCCGGTAAAACACGCGCTTTTCCAGGCACTCGTCCTCGAATTCAAGGGCATTTTCTGGAACGCCGGATTTCATCGCCTCTTCTCGATCATGGGCCTTGACGACCGACCTGAACTCCTGCGCTGCTCGTCCCTGGAGTGGATTCAGCAGTCCAGGCTGTACAGAAGAGGAACCAGGAGAGCTAGCGCCGTGCTCGCCAGAGTATGGCTTCGAAAAGCAGTTCTCCCGATAGATGGTCTCCCACACCTGGTGCGCACCTTCTCCAGAGTACCCGGTGAATCGCTCAGAATTGTCGTTCAAACTGACGTAGTCGCCCTTCGCGCTCGCACTCTCATCCTCTGGTATGCAATAATCCCGCTCGTCCCACTCATCGTCGTATTCAACGACACAGCTCTCACCCACACTTGGTCCAAGCTCGCCCATGAGCGGCCTCTGCCGTTCCTTCTGCTGCTTCTTCCCAGGGTGCTGTGCCTTTGGTCCCTCCAGCTTACTCAACTCTTCTGCTCTCCATATAGGTGGAATCTCCTCCTCATTGTCTAATGTTATTACAGCACATGCTCTGTTCCCACACATCGAGTTCTCATCGTTCCAGAAAGGACATTTCTTGTTGTATAGATTTAGTCGGTAGTACGAAAAGAAGTCGGTATTGCTCGCGAGGTTGCGTACGTATGGTTGCAGCTTGTCGTTGAGCGTATTGAGGTCGGCATACGAAGCGCAGGTATCTGACACTTTGGCATTTGGGTCGAGCTGGAAGGCGTTAAGGGTTGGTTCGGGAAGATGATCAGGATGGCGAGAACAGCTTACTGCGCAGACATCTGGCCTTGTATGTGATGAGGACGCGGAGGCAGCACGCACTGTGCAGTCTCCTGCGAGCAGGCTGTAGACTGCAAGATGGAAGGCATGTGCCACTGATCTTCGCATCGTGAAGGGTCGCGTCCTCTTTCAAGTCTGATGTCAGCGCATGTCCTGTCTATAAGTATAGATGTAGCAGTAATATAGCTCTGCGTGTCGCGCACCTTGAGGACAAGTAGTTGTCTAATCTCTAAGCCGACCGGGATCCCTTATTGAGATTCGCGGTCGGTCTGCGAGTGGTCGGTTGAAGGATGTGAGGACAAAGGAGCGAACGTGGTTGTTATTTGGATGCGATCCGGAAAGATGCCGCCCAGGATGCCGATCATTTATGTACGGCAGAGAAAGTGAGAGGGAAGGGAAGGGGGAGGTTCTGTTGTTCACGACTCAACTTAGCTGCTGCTTACATGTCTACTCATGGGGTGATAATGGTCATGATCACAATTGCTGCACGTCAACAAACATGCGACAGGTGGCATCAATATTCAGGAACGGACAGGCCCGCCACGATCTTCGGCCCGTGCCTTGAGCATTCTGTTAAGATAACACTTGAACTTGCGAGATTCTCACCACAAACATGCCCATCCATCTCGACGAATTCAGGCGCATATGGTAGTAAGTCACCATCTCAGTCTCTCTTCCTTCATGACCAGCACAATACAATGATGAATTGCATCATGCAATACCCAAACAATCTTAGGAAGAGCCGGAAAAGGTACGGCTGGGTCGTCAAATCCGGCCGCCGATGCTTAGAAATGGGAATCTGACATACTCATACGCACCTCAATTTACCGGATACCTTGTCTGAGCATCTGCTGACTTGTCTCGCTCAGGCGTCAGCAGGACTCTGTACAGTCTGCTCGACCGAAGCTTTGCCGGCCACTTTGGTTAACCATGTAGGATTTGGACCATAGTATGGCATGTGTTGCAGGTCTGTACTCGATGCAGGCGTGTTCAGCACGATTTTATCCTACGAGAGAACGGTTCATTTTCTCAGCAAGGCCAATCGGCAATGCAGTCTGCACTGTACTCCACGAGAGCTTCAAGCCATTCATGAGACCGCATTCTCAGCCTGCGAACCCATGGTATGATGACCACTCAACAAAAAGCATTCGAATCCAATTCTGTGGTATCATAACAAAGCGACCAGCCTCCGGCGCTCTTCGCAGCACGCAAGCTGCCATCAGAGTCAATATGGTAACCCCCCCATCACAAACCCACAGCACTCCTGCTAGCGCAACCGGATCACAGACAGCGCTCTCGATTTCTTCCCTAGCTCGACTGATCTGTACAGAAATCAGCTCCATGACTAGACACAATTCCAAGATCACTTATGAGTCGAGCAGTGGTCAGCATTGGCGTACCTCACTCCTCTTGTTACGATAGCCCTTCGTCGTACACCCATCTGCATCAGCCGTTAGCGATATCGAAGAGACCTAAAGACCGCGAATAAATACGACTGGCGCACCACTGGGACTCTTTGGTGTTGTTAACTCGTCGCGTGCAATGTGGGCGCATTGTGCATCTGTCTGTCGAGCAATGTCAGCAATTGAGACTCCAATAGTGTAAGAATTGGTGCTCCACGATGGTTGCACCAGTCGCTCTGGTTGATTGCTTGCAATTTACAGCCTGTTCTCGAATGGTGCTACTAAGCACATACCGCAAGAGAGCGCTTGTCGTGAGACAGTGCAGTCAACTGCCTCTGAACTTGGGTGGCGATACCTCTTGTATACTGAGACTCGCCATTACATCTTAGCCTCGCCAAGATACCCCACGCACGCTAGCTCATGAAGGCGGCCTCTCGAGCTGCAAAGATCTGGTCATTCTAGACGATACCCATGCTTCACGTTGACCACCAAGGGCTGAGGACGAAGTTTGCTGCCTCTGAGCGCTTCGTCTCATGGCCGAAACGGAAACCTCTGCGTCATTATGCTTCGTGTTCTTCCGTAGCCAAACAAACGTCGATTCATACGAGGGGCACGCTTCGTGCTATGCTTTTAGGCCGTCGTGCTATTGCTTTCTCTAGTAGCTACTCAAGGTTTTGTCGAACGTTCAGGTTGCCAACGGACTCTGTCCCAGCCTTCGCACGTATGGCGTGAAATGTCGATCTAAGCTGCAGCAGGGGCTTTATACCGCCACCAACATCATAGCACATACCCTCGTTATCAATCAGGCAATCGCCCAAGCATCACTCATCAGGCGCCGCGATGAAATACCAGTCGTCTGGGTCTTCCGTCGAGACATGGCCGTCTTCCGCCATCAAAGTTTCCCTTCATGCAGAATGAAGCACGCTCGTAGTCGATGATTTAGCTGTCCTATGTTAGCGATCTTACTTGCGGTGCCGTCGAGGGAGGTTTTGATCGGAGAGCACTCCGGGTAGAGGCAGATGGGGTGGCTGGGTGGTGCTGCTGCATCGCCGAGTTTGGGTTAAGGAGCGCGACGTTGTCGCTGCTGGAGATGTCGCGAGCCATTGCTGCGAGTGAAGGAGGAACGTCTGATTTGGAGAGTGGTCTGCTCTAGACCGAGGTCTCCCGTATATCACGTTCCTGTGACCTGGCAGACCACTCGACTCGGGGCCGAAATCTTCCATACTCTTCTGAAGCCCGAAGATATACTCGTCCTGTAGCTCACCGCAGACTTTATTCGCTCCCTGATAGACTCCATCGTCAGGCTGATCTTCATTGGGGTGAAGGACTCTATCTCTGTCGATTCCTTCAAGTGGCTCCTTGAGCTGCACCATCCTCATCGAGAACTCGATCCCAGGTTTTGGACTATTCCCGCATTCAAGTGGCACCTCGGTGTTTGCTCTCCTCCCTCACCCTGAGTTTTCGCATCATTGCGCTTACTGCCACAAGCACTTTTACTCTACGACCCACGATTCTCAGCTCCACATCTGTGGAGTTTCTCTAGGCATTTTCGAGAGTATGCTTGATGAGATATCTGTCTATCTCACTGGATGGCCGGTTGTTCCACCATGATCTCCAGAACAGTCCAGGACCATGTTGTAGACGAAATGCGAAAGTCGGATGTCAGATAGAAGCATCGATGGATCTTTCATCAAGATGAGCTTCACCCATAATATATTCGTGGAGAAGGCGTAGGAGAGTGCCGAAATGGGGTTCTTGCTGAGAGGAGAGCGGCAGGAGATATTCACACTGCTTGCGACATAGATCGACCTCTTGAACGAGAGGTCTTCTGTCTTGAGGCAGAGTGTCTGCTTCCATCATGGCGATGTTTGCGAATATGCCCATGCCTTGAACGAAAGCGTCGCGGTGGAAGTTGCCTGATGGGTCATTGGCAGCCATGGCATTGGCTCGGAAGGAGTATGGAACTTCATGCTCTAGTATGATCGAAGCCAGTCAATAGTAGCGGAGGGGATTGAGCGACTGTATCTTGCTCGCTCCATTGTCTGGGTTCTCCGTGAAGATCAAGATCTGCCCCGGGAATGTGTTATGTGTGACTGCTTCGGACACTCCATTGATGTGTGAGCTGGTGAGGCCATAGTATTTGTGGCAAGTCACGCGGCAGTCTAGGAAGGGATAGAACGATGAATATCACGTCGTTAACCTGATGTGGGTATCTACAACAGATGAAGCATGTATCCGACGTCGGCCTGGAATCCCTGGATGAAGTGGAGAGCTCGTTGCTGGAGCTCGAAGTAGCTGTCCGACACCCTCAGAAACGTGACACAAGTACCTCGTCCACCGAACTCCAAAATATCAGCATCGCATCGACGCCTGAGAAAAAAACGAAGATGCCTTCAATGCAACTGATCCGCTCGGCACACAAGCCAGACGCGGCTTCGAAGCAGCCTAGAAGTCAGGTGCATGCGGTGCACGGTCGCATGCGCTGCACGACACCTCAATCTCAACACGTGTTGTTCTTGAAGGTGTCTTACCTCAACCACTGGACCGATTGGCTTTATATTTGGACAATATAGTTATTAATATGTGTTCTTTTATTGCTGTAACTATAGATGTTGTATCTTAAGTGGTTGTTTTACTGTCCGCCCTCGTCGCGTTTTGACCTAGATTAGGCTATCTACTACCTTAACTATATTATCTCCCTTTAGACATACCGGTAGCTTGACAATTAACTGCCTACGTCCTCGTGGCTTACGTGTTAACTGCTGAAGGTATTGTTATAGTTGTTAAGCAGCTGCTTTATCCTCTTTCTCTTGCTGCTTTATAGCCGCTATTCTTGCCTTCTTAAGCTCCTTATTCTTCGCCTTCTTAAGGCGTTGTTCCTTCCTTAATTCGATAGCAACACGTTAGCTAAGTTGCTTAGCCCTCGTAGCCTCCTTCTTAAGTTGCTTATTAGTAATAGTAGTCTCTTTCTTAGCCTCTTTACGAGCCTATAGCTGCTTAGCCTAGTTAATCTTTAATAGAGAGAAGAATGTCGCTCCCTAGTTGTCTTAAGCTCGTAGCTCTTCGAATAAGCCCTTACTACGCTTCCTTTTCTTCTTCTTAACGTTGAGGGCAGTAGCGAAGCCCTTGTTCTTAGCCTTAAGGAGGGCATTCTTAGTCGTAATAGCGTCGATAGTGTTCTAAAGCTTCTAGACCTTAGAGAGCTTAATATTATTAAGCTAATTAGCTATAACGTCCTTTAAGAGTCCTCGAAGCTTGCGCTAGTTACTAGCCGATAGGATTAAGGTAGATAAGCTACTACTTACTAGCCGTAGCTCGTAAATATGCTCTTCGAACACTATTACAACCTTAGCTAGATTAAAGGGAATAAGGCCTGTCTTTCGCTATCCGCTTGCGATATTCTTCGTAGTAAAGGCCTTCGTCTACGCTAGCTAGAATAGGGCAAGGAATTTACGCTTAGTAACACCTAAAAGGCCCTAACAGTTATATATAAATCGATCTAGTTCTTAGCTATAGTAGACGCTAAGGGGTAAGAATAGCGAGATATCTAGTAGCTATAGCCTATAAGTCGAATGCGGAGGGTAGACAGCAATAAGGATCTTGTGTTTATAGGCCTAATTAAGAAAGGCTATATTAATATAAGAGCTATAGCTATTAACATATAACAGCCTATAGTCTCTACGAGCCTTGTCCTTTGTATACCGGTAGAATACCTATTATAACTATGCTAATCTAAGCTTGTTGTCCGTCTACCCTTTCTCTAAAGACGCGAAGAATACTTAATGCTACGCTAGGTCTAGATCCTGTACCTAAGTGTCTTAAATATTGCCTGTCTTAGCCTAGTAAATTAGAGTAGGTGGTAGCTATATAAGATTACCGTATATATAAGCTAATATTATAAGCTATTTACGGTTGCTATCTTATATATTGCCTAATAGCTTCTTCGACTTATACTAGTCCTTAGAGACTATCCTTCTTGCCTTCGTAAGGAACCTAATAAGCACTCCCTTCTCGTCTATATTATACGTGTTTTCTGCCTTAATACTATACTTCTTAATCTTCTCTTTAACGAGCCGGAAATATAAGGCGTAGTGAGCCTTACTATCGGCCTTCTTGCGCTCCTTGTCGAAGGGTTGGAGATATATCGAAAGAATCTTATTCTAGTGCCGATTATAGACTCGCGACACCTAGCCTCGATATAGCCGTCTCTTTGCGATATCCTCGACAAAGTTAAGTAATATAGACGGTGTAGGAGGTAGGCCGCGCTCTAAAAGGGTGTTAATGTAGTGTAATAGGCTCTGTTCTTACTAGTGATTCAAAATTATCAAATCCTCGTTCTGCTTAGCTACGGTTCTACAGACCTTATTCTAGTGCCTGCTAAGGGTCGACCGCTCGATGCCATAACGCGTAGCTGTTTCTGTAATATTGGGCTTGATCTGCGCATTCAAATCATCTATTGCTAGCTTGTATACGTCCAATGTTTGTTAAGATATGTAGTGACAAAGATAATAACTGAAATGAAGGTGGAGCGCGCGACCGTGCATCGCATGCACCGTGCACCGCATGCACCTGACTTCTACCGAGACCTTCTCCGGCACAGTGCACATAGATCCAATCTTCACCGCGGACGACTGCCTGGGCAATAATGTAAGTAACGCTCTCGCACGATGGAGCGAGAACTTGCAATGCAATGCAATACGTTTTGCGGGCTTGGTACTGACATTCTGCCAGGTCTGCTTCACACCCGGCGCCAGGACATTCTGGCACACCCACGAGCGAGGTCAAATTCTGACAGTAACATTGGGCAGCGGCCTCATATGTTCCAAAGGTGAGGAGCCACGGAAGCTGCAGGTGGGCGATGTAGTGCATATCCCTGGCGGAACGATGCATTGGCATGGTGGCACGAGCAGCACCGTGATGGCACATCAGGCGATTTCATTGGGTGTAGGTCATTCTCGGTTGTTGCCGACCGTTACGTCGTTATACTGACCTTCCGGTAGAAGACGAGTTGGTATGATGAGGTGAAGCAGGAGGAATATGAAGAGGCGAATGAAACTGCATTGTGATTGCTAAGTCATCCTGCATCGATGCAACTTTTAGAGCTCATCTCTCTTCGCACGCTTCCCGTCCTCGACATCTGCCTCAAAGTTCTTCTTCTTTGGATTTGCTGGTTCGTCTCTTTCTTCAAGGATTGTGCCATCGCCTCGCCGTTGTGGCTCCTTCTCGGCCTGTTTTGCATCCTCAACGTCTGCCTCAAAGTTCTTCTTCTTGGGATTTGCAGGTGTATCACCTCTCTCCTCAAGCACCGTACCGTCACCTCTTCTCGGCAAGTCGTTCCTTGCGCTTTGTTGTGCCATTCTTGCAATACTCTCAGAGATACGGCCCTCCAGCTCGGGGTCTTTGCCAAGCTTCGCTCCACTGCCTCCTAGACCGACAGGTCGGCCCTCGGTGACGTGAGATGGCCGAGGCTGAGGCTTGCCTTGCGCTGAAGGTTGGACTATGAGCGGAGCTCGAGATGAGCTTGATGCGACTATTGAAGTGGTTGAGGCTGGAGCAGCCGTGAGGATGCCAGTCGCGGAAAGGAGGAAGAACAGAGGTTTCAGGAACAGCCAGTTGGTGGAGAGTGCGAAAATGTTCCACAGAAAGAGAGGTAGCTTGAAGAATGGTCCGTAGAGAATTCGTCGAAAGAACAGCCAGACAAGAGTGATGATCAGGATGCGGAAAGCGTTCTCTAGATACCAGGTATTGCTCTTTTGGCTGCGTAGAAGGGTACCGAGCAGGTTCTTGCTGTTGCTGAGGATACTGTCAAGACTGGTGTAGTCCTCGCCCAGTTGTGCAAGGGCAGCAGTGGACTCGTCCAAAGTTTCTTGTGCAAATCGTGAGCGCGAGAGCTCAGTGGAGAGCAAGTCGTAAGTTCGTCGCAGGCCAGAAGTCAGGTCGCTCGATGCGTTGACCAGTATCTCGTCCTTTGACAGCTGCTTCTGCTGTTGTGTCCTCCGGCCTCGGCTTGCGAACAGCAGCTCGCGATCGTTGCCAGTCGTCCCGTTCGGTTGCTCTCCCGCTGCAGCGAGTCTTTCTGCCTCCTTTCTGTAGCCTTCAAGTACCAACTCCCGTTCCCTCCTCTTCGCTTCGTCGCTTGCAAACTTGGCGGCGACCTGTGCGTTGCGGAACGTCTGCCGTGAGTGGCGGAGGTCGTCTCTGAGCCTGACCACTTTTGCTTGCAATCGTGCCTCTTCGCCGTCCGTGGAGCTGTGTCGCCGATATCGATTGCCGTCTGTCGTGTATTCCTCGGCTTCCTGCTTGAGAAACTCGAGTTCTTCCTCGAGCTGCTTCAGACTGTCGTGAATGTCCTGTGCCAACTCGACGCGTACTCCACTGTCGGTGTCGAGAGGTTCTGACCCGGGCGCAGACTTGAGTTTGTGAAGACGAGCGATGAGTGTGTTGGTGGACTTCAGGGAGTCGGACAGCGCATTGAGCTGCTGTGATAGCTCCGTTACGGCACTCATCGCACTCGAAAGCGGAGGCTTTGTTGATATCAGGGTAAAGAACGACTTGCATGCACGCCGGTTGACCTTTTGCAGCTCGCGTTTATGACGTAGCGCGTGCTATATGGCCACGATGGATGCGTGTCGCTACCTCGCCATTGTTTGCATACATGTACATCAGAATGTTATCCTGCAGCTTTCCTTATCACCCTATGTACTGTACCACACACAGTACCCCAACGCGCGACATGTCTCCCTGAATCACTTCATTCATCGCGTGACAACGTGTTCACTTGTGGAGCTAGTGTGGACCCTTGTCAGGAACCACGTTTCACGGAGATATATGCTTTCTACACGCGGCTCCATCTGCGGGCTCTTGCAAGCTGTCCAGAAAGAGGAGGGACATCACAAGCCTCGCTCGTTTCATTCACTTCTGTCCAGCCGTTTGGCCCTATTCATACGACCATTGCGTAGCTGAAATATTCGCTGCTGACCAAGGACCATCGAAGCATCGATCGCAGCAGGAGGACAGGTCTACACTCCCTCCCAGCCTGCGGGCTTGCAACACTCGACCATTGAACAGCTCCCCTTTATATACGCACGATGCCATCCAGATCGAGATTCACGAGGCTCGATGCCTTCACCAAAACCGTCGAAGATGCCCGCATTCGCACAACCTCCGGAGGCATTGTGACAGTGACCTCCCTCCTGCTTATACTATATCTCGTGTGGGGAGAATGGGCAGACTATCGGAGGATAACAATACATCCGGAATTGATCGTCGACAAGGGACGAGGAGAGAAGATGGAGATACACATGAACATATCGTTCCCGCGAGTGCCATGCGAGCTGCTTACGCTCGATGTAATGGACGTCAGTGGAGAGGTCCAAACCGGAGTCATGCACGGCGTGAACAAAGTACGCCTAGCGCCAGAGGCTGAGGGTGGTCGTGAGATCGAGAAGAAAGCGTTGGACCTGGGCGTAGAAGAGGCAGCACAACATCTGGACCCAAGCTACTGTGGAGAATGTTACGGTGCACCAGCTCCATCCAACGCCGCAAAGGCAGGCTGCTGTAACACTTGTACTGAAGTACGAGAAGCCTATGCCAGCGTGTCTTGGTCGTTCGGACGAGGCGAGAACGTCGAGCAGTGCGAGCGTGAGCACTACAGCGAGCACCTCGACGAGCAGCGCAAAGAAGGATGCCGAATCGAGGGTGGAATTCGTGTCAACAAAGTTATAGGTAATTTCCACCTCGCTCCAGGCAAGAGTTTCAGCAATGGCAACATGCACGTGCATGATCTGGAGAACTTCTTCAACACGCCTGAGGGAGTGCAGCACACGTTCTCTCACAAGATCCACTCGCTGCGATTCGGACCACAGCTACCAGACGATGTGGTGAACAAGGTGGGTAACAAGGGAATCGCATGGTCGGAGCATCATCTCAACCCGCTCGATGGCACACATCAGGAGACGGAAGAGCAGGCGTTCAACTTCATGTACTTTGTGAAGGTTGTGTCTACTGCATATCTGCCCTTGGCCTGGAAGCCATCTGGGTCGGTCCTCGACCTGCCACACGAGTTGATCGAGCTCGGAGGATATGGCAAGGGCGAGGGAGGCAGCATTGAAACTCACCAGTACTCTGTTACATCCCACAAGCGCTCACTGCAGGGTGGCGACGCTAAAGAAGATGGACACAAGGAACGTCTGCACGCCAGAGGCGGCATTCCCGGAGTATTCTTCTCATACGTAAGCCGCTCCCATCCTGTTTCTGATGGACGCACTGACAATTTCCTACAGGACATCTCTCCAATGAAGGTCGTCAACCGCGAAGCCAGAACCAAGACCTTTGCTGGGTTCCTGACTGGTGTTGCCGCTGTCATCGGTGGTACGTTGACAGTCGCTGCAGCCGTCGACCGCTTGATGTATGAGGGAGGGCAGCGCGTGAGAAAGTATCATAACAGCTAAAGAAATTTATGCATGTGTTCCCATCCGGGGTATAGGTGCATTCGGGCGGCGGGGTACAGGTGCGATCTTTGAGCATGTGTATCCAGTAGCGGAAGTCGGAGGAGAGGTAGGACGCAAGCATGTGAGTGATGATTTTAGAACGGTCGTTACATGCTTGGGAGATCTCTGGAGCCAAGTGAGGGTCGCAAAAAGCTAAATGTGAGGAATCAGCTGAAAGCTACAGACCACGCCACATTCAAGCAATTCCTGCCTCTCTCTCTCTCTCTCCCTCTCTTTCTTTTCTCCTCCTAACACAACCCACTGACAACAACCGATCAACGCTCGAATCTCCACCGACCCACAGCATCAGCACTCAAACAACATCACAACCAACACAAACCCACCACACAAAAGAAAGCAATCAACACGCAAAACTCTCCTTCACCATCGCCCAAAAAGTCTGCACTCCAAAGGACTCCGAGCAACTCGCATGCGAATTCCTAGCGACCGAGTATCTCTATGCCGTAAGCCTCCACTCCTCACTTCCCACCTCCACTCCTCACTAACCCAGTTCTCTCTCCAGTTCGACAAAGACAGAGCCGCCTGCAAGTTCAGAAACGCCAAGCCCAACGGTTTCAAGCGCCAGATTTGGGTCATTGGCAAAAAAATTAAACATGCCATGGAGAATGGTGTGCCGGAGGGTGAGGAGGTGGTGAAGGAGAAGGCGCAGAGACGGAAGAGGAAGGCTGATGTCGGTGAGGAGGGAGGGGGGAAATTGGGAAGGGAAAGAAAGGGGTCGATGAGGGGGAGGAGGAAACTGGGGTGAAGGTAAGAGTGAGAATGAGGAGTTGGTTTGGGGGAGGGGATAAGGGAACCTAAGGTGTAGAGGAGGTGCTGAGGTACCGGATGCTGTATCGCGGTGAGGATCGAGTTAGTGCTTCTCTCAGTGCTCCGTACCGGTTGAGAAATTCGACCTACTAGCTACGGGCCGTCGCCTAGATACTACTTCCTAATGTCCGGTTAGCGAGGCCTATAGCCAACTTCACCTGGTCTCTATCGATCTTCAGCTGCGCCAGAACGATCCCTTTCGACGCGCCCCTGACTCTCCATTCAACGACTATGGACAGGACTATTGTCATTGTCAGACCTGTAAAAGCCAGTGAATGCAATCGCGTATTGACCAGCTGATCATTACTTAACGAACCGCGAGCTCACATGGCCGTCAAACGACAATAGCAATCGAACTAAAAGCGGGTCCGCCACCCTCCTTATTTCTCGACTTCACCCTTCCGACGTCCTCTCTCTTCCAACTTCAGCATCATCAAGATCTCAGTCTCACTGCCAACATCACACTCAACATACCCAATAACGACAAACTATCTCAGCAACCGTTCAGCTATCCATCACCATGACTTCCACCAACCCTCTCGAGAACTGCACCGATGCCGACCTCAAGCGCTTCGCCGCCTGCTGGTTGAACTCCGACCGCAGCGAGGTGGGTCATGCTACCTCTAGCACTTCTTGACCATCTTCATGTGAGCTAACACTCGGGACAGACCAACTGGACCGCCGCCGCTGAGCAGTACGATCCAAAGGTTCAAGTGGCGAGCTTCAAGACCGTTACCGGCCGCGCCGCCGTGAAGGTACTCAAGGGCACCCAGGCCGAGGGTGACGCCAAGCCAACCTCGAAGAAGGCAGCAGGTGGCAAACGCAAGAAGGCTGCCACTGAGGAAGACAAGGCCGACGGAGACGAGGAGAAGCCAAAGGCCAAGAAAGGCAAAGGTGTTGCTAAGGGCAAGAAGGCCAAGTCTCCCGCCGCTGTCACCGAGGATGAAGAGGGTAAGCTCACCTTCATTAGAAAATACGAAAAAAATGCTAACAGATTGCAGCTGAGAAGGACGAGGACATCAAAACAGAGGCGAATGAGGAGAGTGAGGAGCTGGTCTAAGCAGCTTGGACACACTAGCCAACCTGGAGAGCATGTGTCCGCGACACGCTTGATTAGCTGAGGCAGCTCATCATCAAATCACTTGACAAAGGCCTCCGGAATCCAGGCGTACCGGAGCACATGCAGCATTCTCTCACGATGTACATTCCTTCTCGCACTCGAGTCGCAGCGCAGCGCTGCACGGAAAGGCTCACTGGGTGGAGATAGTCAAAAAACCAAGTCCGCAGAATTTCTCTTGCTTCTGTGCCGTGATATCACACCATCTAAGCCAGCATGCGAAAGTTGAGACTACACCTCCCTCTTGTGGATCTCAGCTTTGCTTGAACAGCACACCGTAATTTCGTCTCTGTCAATTCAAAGGTACTCTCCCATGCGGCCGACATGGCCATATCATCTTCGGACGACCCTTCGTCTCCGCCGTACACTGCCAACAACATCATCCCGCCTTTGCCCTTCGAAGGATCCTTCCCAACAGTCGACTGTCGACGCATCGGGCAAACAGGGTGTTACTGCGTCCAGCTGACAGGGCGTCACTGGCTTCTCCATGCAAGACTCAATGTCAGCAGGCAATCACTCCGGCTGTCTTGGAAAGCACCGATGATACCTGCTCGATCCAGCTTGGCACCAGTATACAAGCCGCCAAGGTCAAAGAGAATAAGACACACGTGGCAGTATACAATGGAACATTCCACGATGCCACTGGCGGAACCTGTGAAGCGGTAGTCAAGGTCTTTTCCACACCGTAAGAATACTCCATAAGGATCGCGGCCTGCCAGAATTGCTGATAGGGGGGATCTATAGAGGTCTAGAGACGAACATTCGTGCAAACAACGAGGCTAAAGTACTGTATAGATTGTTGAAATACAACTGCAAGTCCACGCCCAATTTCCTGGCCTATTTGTGCAAGGACATCTTTAGTATCATCCTAGGCATGGAGCACTATCTCGTGATGTCGAAAGTCCCAGGTGTCACCCTCACGACCGAAAATCTCCGGGATGTACAGCTGTGCAAAGCTTGAGCAGCCTTCACCCGCGCATCCAAGTATGTTATCGATCTGCTGATACTCGCAAGTACAGTCAGCTTACCAACCGTATGGAAGTCCATCGCTGCAGTGTGGAAAAAGGTAGTCATCATCACCGCCGGAACTTAGTGTACCGTATTGAGAAAGACAAGTGATTCGTAGCCGTCCTACTACCGATCCGACTGCTTTGCTCGTTCGAAGATGCTGACACATTGTTAGCTATATCGTCGAAGGCCACATCAGCTCCCTCAGCGCGCATGGCAATGAGGTATGGACCGAAGATCCGAGCGAATGGGACTTGTGAGTAGCTCCGACTAAGGGACAAGGAGAGGCCGTTGGGTGACTGAGTGCTTGTGAATGCTAGGCATTAACAGACCATGACCCTCCAACGAACCGCATGTAAGCAAAAGAGGACAATACAACCGACCCGCTCAAAGACAAACCTCAGCCGCTATGCCAAAGCAGTAGGCAAATCCCGCCTCGCCAGCACGGAAGAAGTCAGCTTTCACGCATCCTCCTCGTATGGGTCCCAGTCCTTATCTTCCGGATTCGGCATACAGCTGAACCACGCGAGCTGTGTCACCCATACTGATCTCTCCCATACAACCCATCTCGAGCTGGGCGATTTTGCCACTCTTGCCCTTGCGCGTGATGACAACGAGCTTTTTGAGGTCCTTGCTATTGGCTCTTGAGTTGTAGAGCATGATGGACTAGCATTATTAGCTTTAGCCGGATGCCAACACTAAGTTGGGAGAGGTACTTACTTTGTAGTCAAACGTCTTGGACCACTGCTACTGACCGATCACACCAGATCTCGGATTCGGGAGGTATGCAAAGGCAGAGAAGCCGTACTTGATAGCCAAGTTCGGGACTTGCAAGCTTCCTCGATGGTATCGCCGGACTTCGACTGCTCGATCTTCGCCTTGAACTGCTCGTAGTCGTGTAGATTCTCGCAATGAAAGTCGATCCACTGTGCGGCATCGGTTCGAGCATGCTCGTGATCTAGCCCGGTAGCATGGCCAAGCTCATGAGCGAGAACAATACCGTCCGCGGCAGTGTACTCTCCCGGCTTGGTGTTACTACGACTGAACTTGAGGAGGTGACGACCTGCTTCGTTTTCATCATCGGCGTAGTAGCCTGGAGTATTCTGTGAGGCCTCAAGGGCTCCTATGGCATCTGAGATGTAGAGTGCGTCGGCGCTGACATCAACGGAACCGCAAAGATGGATTTCCGGCTTCTGTAGTGGTCGACCGTATTCGTCAAGCTCGATGCCTTTGTCTGGTCGAATCTTGAGGCGCGATTGCTGCATGGCGACGTCCCACTTGGAGATGGCTCCTGCGAGGAGCGCCTGGAGGGAGTCGTAGTCGGACATAGAGACCCAGCAACAGCGTACCGGCTGCTCCTACTCTCCAGCGTGGCCAGATACAGGGACTACTGGCCAGGAGTTGATGGTGTATGGTTCAGGTACCGTTGGATTACCGACACCATACAACCTTTTGCGGTTCGTGATGCGATCTGGCCGATGGACATGCAGAGGCAAACATGATCATGCTGGAGAAGAGGTGCGGGTGCGCGAATATCGCTCTGAAGCACACTTGCATCCACTGAATTAGCGTTTCTACTGTGAACGTGGAGGGTTATCCTCTCAGCTCGATGTCGCCGTGTTGATGTCGCAGTGATGATGTGCCAAAGAAACCATGAGGAGTAGGACCGTCTTTTATGAGATGCTGCATCGGAGGGCACAGCATGTGCACATAGGCCTTTGTAGCAAGCGACGGTAAACGAGTAATCACATGCAGTCGTCGGCCACACAAGCATAAGATTGACTTTCAAATCACCTCTTTTGAGAGCAATAACTCCACCATGGCAAGGTGCCGATACTTCAATGCATCGACAATGAGATTGTATTGCATGCCGGGCGAGCAGTCGGGTTGCGCACCGTGATCCAACAGTAGTTGCGCGATCTCCTTGTCGCCTTTCTCTACCGCAAGAAACAAGGCAGTGTCCCCTGCATCGTCTTCCGCCGAGCTGTGTGCGCCACACCTAAGGAGAACCTCGACCATACGTCTATCTCGCTGCTTGATGGCTACAAGCAGAAATTGGTATAGTATTTCGTCGGGTCTGCCAGACTGCCTCCAGTACCTGAGTAGCACCTCGGCAACCGACCGTTCGCCATTAGTGATCGCATTGGCGATGTGGATTTCATGGAGAGCGGCACCCAAGCAGATAAAGCACTCCGCCATGTCTCTCATGCCAGCCTGGACGGCGTGCATCAAAGGCGACTCTCCTTTCCGGTCGTGATCATCGACCGACGCACCAGTTCGGATGAGCAGTCGAACGATGCCAGGTGACCCATAGCGTGCGGCGTAGTGCATTGCACCGAATCCGTAGATATCTCGAAAGCCTATGTTGGCCCCAGCATAGATGAACGCACCCACCAGCTCCACGCTGCCAGTGCAGATGGCCCGCAGTAGAGCAGCCCCCAGGGGATTCGCCGCACCATTAAAAGCGTCGACACCACTGTGGCTTGCCGCGGTGTATGACACAGGCGTGATGCAAGTCGAGTACGAGGTCCGGGAAGAGTTCAGGAAGGATAATCTGAACAGCCCGGTGTGTTGCAAGGAGCAATGCGTGTTGTGTGCTGCCCTCAGAGACGAAGCCATTGTTGAGGTAGTGCTTTCGTATGAAGTAAGCTGGGCATGCTCCCAGCCACGGAGTCGGTAGCAAAAGTCAAAGCGGTCGCTGTCTTTTTCTGTTGCGGCCTTTTGTTGATTAAGTGCTGGTCCACGACCGGCTCTCTTTCTAGGTGGATGATGTCCGCCGCAGGGATGGGTATGGTTGAACATGTAGCCACATGTCTTGTTGAGTGCGACGGACTTCAGATGGGCCCGCAGGTCTTGGAGCGAAACGAAATTGATCTGGCACTCATAGCAGCGATTGTGTGAGTAGCGTCGATCGAAGTGCCCAGCAAGATGGGCAAATAAAGCTTCAGGAAGGGCCGCATCGAAGGACTTTCTGCAGATACCGCACGGGACAACGGCATCGTACTTCATCAATGTAGACATTCTGGAGTGTTCTTCCTGCCCTGAGCCGCCATGGCGTCGGTCGAGGTCAGTCTTGACGGTGACATCTTGCTTGATTCCGAGGCAATGAAGACTGTTTCGGCGGATGTCAAGTGCGGTCTGGCGCTTCCCTTGCGAGACACCTCTCGAGGTCCGACGATTCCTGATACGATCATAGAACTCTGTCAAAAACGCCATTGCTGTGCGTAGAACTAGAGAAACTGGGTCTGAGGAATGAGATCCTCGCAAGCATCGGAGATATTGGCAAAACGTACGTTCGAGGTCCTGGATGCTTGCCAACCCTCACCACACCACCATCTTTGGCACCCCTGAAGATCGATGGCTCCGGCGTCGGTGAGGTACTTACAATTTGCAGGTGGTCGGCTGAGCATCTTCGGTCATCGGTCGGCTATTAGCACACCTACATTGTACTTTGGCTGATTGTCCCGCTGCCAAGGTCTCGACAAGCTCATCGACGCGAGCTGGTCGTCATGACACGACTGTTGAAGTACATGCCTCCAACACTGATTGACGAGCATCAGCAGTGGTTCGTGTCCATCTTCGGAAGCCAGGCGATATTTCAATCGTCACCACGAGGACAACAGCCTTGTCTGGACCCGACACGAGAACGTGCAAGGGCGTGGCGCTGGCGCAGAACAATGCTTGGACATTCGCCTGTGGTGATTGTCGAGGGCCACCTTCTACTCGGGATCGAGCGGCGAAGTGCATTGTCTCGGCGAAAGTGGACGTCGGTAGAATTGCTTGGGCGTTGCTTGCATGCTTGGTTGACGAGGGTGTGTCGGTGATGATTATTGCATGATGATGTGCATATCAGCTAATGCACAGAGCTCCAATGCTTGCCAGCATCATCCTGGCCGGTGTACTCGTTGCAGCGCGGCAGAGTCCATCATGAGATATGAGAGACGTCTGGAAGCTGGAGGGTCTGCTGCTATCTATGCAGTCAAGACATGATGTTACACGTAGCGACATGAAAGCAGTGCAGCAAAGAAAGGAAGCACCCGCGGATGATCCTTGCCGCCGAGCCGCCAGCAAAGCGAGGTTCGGATCTTGCCGACGGAATCTACCCGCTGCCATGACATGTCTGATCCTACAGTATGAAAACGATCTACAACCTGCGCGCTTTTTACCGACAAGCAGCGCCAATTCGACCTTAGCGACCTGCGCCATGAAGAAGACATTCTCCGCACGACGAGTACCGCGCAAGGTCGGACAGGATGACGAGGAGGAGGGCGCAGGCGCAATTTCGGCACAGCATTCAGGTATGCCCCCACCACCAAGTCGTGATACGACGTCTCTGACACGTTGTGTTAGCTTTCAGCATATGCTGACAGCATGAACCTGTGTAGACTCAGTGCTCAAACGACCAAGCGCAAAACCTCGCAAATCGTCCTCATTGCGGACATCGCTAGGCCCATCCACAGTAGACGACGATGAGGAGTCCGAGGCCTCAGTCGTGACACCGAAGCGCTCGACTCTTTCACGCGTGGCCATACAAAGGAATGCCTCCAAACGAACCTCATTACCCGCTTCGCAACTGCCTACCAGGCAGACCGAGGATGAAGACGCCCGCCCGGACTACAGCTTGGCGGCTTTGCAGGAACTCAAAGCAAGCACTCCTTCGACGCCTCAAAACTTCAGCACGCCGGGTAATACCGATATAGAAGGTGTATCCTCTGGTACGGAGGCACTGGACATCTCATCCAAGTTTGGGGATTCACTGGCTCGCTACGAACAGCAACAGTCGTCAGCCATACCTTCAGCTACCGAGATCGCAGAGAAAAAAGCGCGACGAGCACGACTAGTGAAGGAACAGCAGGCAGAGGAGTACATTTCACTAGATCCTGAAGATCCTGATTTGGATGAAGATGATCTGGACGACAATGTCATGAAGGACGAGCAGGGCCGACTTGTCCTGAAGCCAAAGGATAAATATGGCCAAGCAGAGAGTCGGCTGGTGGCAGACGATGAAGATATCATGGAGAACTTCGACGACTTTACAGAGGATGGTAGGCTATCTCTAGGACGTAAAGCGGAAGCGGAGGCCGCGCGAAAAAGGAAGCAAGATATGGCAGCGCAGATTGCAGCAGCAGAAGGCCTATCTGACTCCGAAGACGACAGTGATCGCGAGCGCAACGAAGCATACGAGGCAGCGCAGACAAGACATGGCACATATGCGCAAAACGCAGCACCAGCAGACCCAACAGACATGCGACCCAAGACGCCACCGATAATAACGCCTTTGCCAACACTCGACGGTGCAGTGGAGCGCTTACGCAAGCAGTTGGCGGACATGCAAAGCTCGCGCATGCAAAAGTTACTGGCAATGGAGCAGTTGCAGCGCGAGAAGATCAGGTTGGCTGAAGAAGAGGTGAGGATACAACGTGCCCTGAAGGAGACTTCAGAGAAGTTCGAGGCGCTCAGGAAGGAGAAAGGTATTGGTGGCGAGGGGAAGGGTGACATCCCAGCAATCGGAGCACCACCTCAGCTCCGCGGTATTAATGGCGATGCAATGGATATCACACCGAACGGCAAGAACGGCGATGCGGCTGAGCAGGAAGACGACGGCGATGAAGATGAGGAGGAAGAGGAGGAAGCTGCTGGTCATGGCGGCCTAGGCTTCGGAGGCGCAAGGCAAGGGCTCGGCGCTGGGCTAGGCTTCCGGGGTGCAAGCTCTGGTCTCGGTTCTGGATTTGGACTGGAGTTCAAAGCCGCTGACGATGATGTAGATGCTTCGTGAAAGTAGCTGCTCCATAACCTAGTGCGCTATCAATGGCGGAAGGCTCTGAGTGCAGAAGCATGCCGTTGATACAATGCTCCTATGGTACATCAATGGCAAGAAGACTGAGCCAGCTAATCTGCGATTTGCTGTGTACGCTATGGTAAAGACGACAGGTCTTGATATGTGCACACGTTCTCCACGCACTACGTGCTGCGGCTCGATATCGTGTGTTGCCGACAGTATGGTGTGAAGGTTGGGATCGTTTGCTTCATGTGCAATTGATCAATGGCATCTGGTGCACAAGACAACACTACGAACAGCTGCCATGACTACCTGATGTCTCCATCTCCATCTCCGTCTCGCACAGAACAGCACACAGAACCCCACCGAGTACGACATGTTGAGGCTGCGATACTCATGTGGTAAGGAAAACGACCCGCGGTGGTTTTACCTTGTTATGCGCGCTACCTTGAATAAAAACTCCTTTGCGCTGAGCAGTGCATCGACCACTGAAGTGGTACTGGTGGGTATCGCACCGCGCATAAAGTCGCACTGCTCCGTAGTCGTGCTCGTTGCTGGGTTTTTTTGACTTGCGCTTCAACGAGTGAGCCACGGAGGACTTGTCTCTGAGCTGGTTGATGGGGGGATTAGGTCGGTTTGGGTGTGTCTATGCCTTTCTTTTTGATGGCCGTGTGGGCCGAGATGTGAGAGTCCCTAGTGGCTGGTGTCCCTTTGAAGCCGCCTTCTTCGGCGTCGCATGCTCTTACTCGTCATTGTCGGGTTGCGCATGTTCGAGTCGAGAAGTGGGAGGTGCCTTGTGATGGTAGCGCGTGCTGGGTGGACCAAGATAGGTGGTCGGCGGCGGTGGCACGAGGGCTGGTTCCTGGCGCATAAATTGGTGGCCGTGGGAAGAACTTCGCCATAGGTCAATCCCAGAGTTATCCAAAATATGCCTACGTTCTACTTTTGCCATTCTCCTTGCGTTCTGTCGCATCTCCGGAGTGTGCCGCGTAGTTGTCGGCGGGCCTGTTCGGTCGAGGCTCTCCTTATCTATTTCATCAGCGCCGCATCGACAGTCATCACTCACACGGCGAAATGTGAATTTGTTTACGGACGCTCATGGTGGTTCCTGCTACAGCACGTTTACGACATAGCCCTTGGCTCGTATGCACTTTCTCCGATCACATTCTGCTAGAAGCAGCCACAGAATTTTGGCATCATATATCCCGATCACGCATATAATACCTTCCTTCCTTGTCCGACAGCGCACGCCTTCGCTCGTGGATCCGTTGTGTGCTCGCGAGAGAACAGATATATGATTGTGCCGAGGATATTTGCCAAAGCTCTTCACGGGCAGCTGCGATTTGTCCTCCCACCAGCATCACTCATCATCTTGCAGATCGAAAATGCCGTCCAAGGGCTTCTGTGGCCTCAAATGTGGCTATGGAGCCGCTTCTGAGGAGCATCGGAGGGTGTTGACGACGAAAAGGATGGTATGGAAAGCCGGTCAGAGAGGTGAGGTCGAGGGTTCGCGCCAGTGCGGCGGGGCGGGCAACGACACGATCTCCCTGGGAGGCAAGTGCTGCATCCATATCCCATCCCACAGCACCAGACAATTCCATGGTATAGCCGTATCAAGGCTCACCAGATTCGAAGACACCTCCCTCCGATATCCTGCATCCGGCTCGTTCGCTCGCTGTTGCCAGACCGGGCGAAATCTGCATTTGGCAGCGTATCCGCAGTCTGCTCGGCACATGGTCAGCCTCCTCGCACTACTATTCCAGCACCACCCGACATCCCCACACAAGAACGACATGGTGACAACACGGTAAATGTCACTCAACGGAAATTCGCTTGCGTGAGGGATACGATGGCTGGCTCGGTGGTGGCGATGCCACAGACGGGATATATCACAACCGATGCCGAGTCGTCAGCCATGGCTCTGGGCAAAGATGTAAATATCGCCCAACACCTCCTCGCCGACGAAGACGATTCGAGCCTGTCATCAGCCGGCACCGAAATATTTGATCGATCTTCGAATGGGTCATCGATAAAAGAAAAGTGGCAGCTTGATGCCAATGGCAAATGGCAGCGATATGGCTCTTTGGACTCTGCCCCCAGCACGGGCATATCTTCAATGTCATCATCTGTCGCCGCCGAAGACATTTTAACAGATGCGATCTCTTCTGCCACTCCTTCGCGGAAGCGCTTGGCGGACGGTCGTGTCAAGCCGATATCACCTCCACCTGCTCAGCTTCCAGAAGCGCCAACCGCCGTACCGGTAATCCCAGAGCCGCCAGTGGTCGATCCGCAAGTACCTGTGAAGAGAAAACGTGGTCGACCTCGAAAACATCCTCTTCCAGAGCAAAAGGTACCAGCACCGGGCACCGCAGCTACAACTGTTCCCAAGCCAGCAGCACCAGCAGTCCCAACTGCTCCGCGTCCGCCGAAAGTCGCCAAACCCCAAGTGCAAGCAAAGCCTCGTTCATCAATACCATCACGCGTACCTGCGGACGCCTATGCAACCGAATGTATCGATGCAGCTTACGCCTCCAGGCTCGATCCGTACGCTCTGCACGCCGGTGAGCACAAACTTCTTGCGGATCTACTGATGTACAAGGAAATCACAGTCTACCTCAACATCCGAAACGCAATACTCAGATTGTGGACGCAGAATCCTCTCTGCACCATCACTGCCGAGGAAGCCGCCGGCTGTGCGAGGGAAAGTCGATTCTTCGGCCTTGCAAATGTCGCATACAGGTGGCTGACGAGGAATGGATACATAAATTTCGGTTGCGTGCAGGTGCAGAAGAATCCGAAAATACCAAAGAAATTCAGCAAAGACGCGCGGCAACGGACAGTGATTGTCATTGGTGCCGGCGTATCTGGTCTGACCACAGCACGACAATTGGAAAGTCTCTTCACGCAAGAAGCCTCAAGGTGGACAGATGACGGCGAGCGTCCTCCTCGAGTCATCGTGCTGGAAGGCAGAGATCGTGTTGGCGGACGAGTATACTCAAAGCCTCTCAGGAGTCAGGTGAAGAACAGCTTGCCTGATGGCTTACGAAACACGGCAGAAATGGGCGCCATGATCATTACAGGATTTGAACATGGCAACCCGCTTGACATAGTCATACGTGGCCAGCTCGGGTTGCGATACCACCTTATGAGGGACGCGCTCACCATCTATGACTGTGACGGCGAGGAAGTGGATGAAGAGAGAGACACATTGAACACTGAGCTGTACACGGACATTTCAGATCGTGCTGGAGAGTTTCGAGCTGAGCCGCAGAAGCAAGAAACACTCAAGGGTGATGAAGAGCTCATCAATCGATGCCGCGACCCAGCTCCGGATGGCTACTCTGCCTTTCAGCTCGAGCCAATTCCAATGGCACAAATAAAAACCCACAAGCCAGCGGCTAGGCGCGGGCGGCGGCGTAACGCGCCTCCTGGCACCGAAAAGCTGACCGGACGAAGTCAGGTTGCTGATGATAGCAGTGCGATCCACAGTGCTGCTCGAGCAGCTAAGAGCATGGGTTGGGACATCAAAGACGGAGTTGCCCGCAATCAAAGCATATCCTTACAGCGCATTGCGAATAGCAGCCACTATCCGACTTTGGGAACGGTCATGGACGAGGCTATCGTGCAGTATCAGGACCTGCTCGATTTCACTCCACTGGACATGCGACTCCTCAATTGGCATCATGCAAATCTCGAGTACGCGAACGCAGCGCCCGTTTCGCAGCTCAGCTTGAGCGGTCATGATCAAGACACCGGCAACGAATTCGAAGGTGCGCACTCGGAAGTGGTCGGCGGCTACACGCAGGTGCCTCGTGGGTTGATGAACCTACCAACGAAGCTCGATGTACGGTTCAACAGTGTTGTCGAGAGCATACACTATGACGATGGTGACGATAGCCACGAGCGCCTTCCTACGAGGGTGGTGTGCACCAATGGCGAAGTCATTGAAGCAGACCAAGTGGTCATGACGGCACCGCTCGGCGTCCTGAAGTCAAATACCATCGATTTTGACCCTCCACTACCTAGGTGGAAGCAAGGAGCAATCAATCGTATGGGCTTTGGACTTCTGAACAAGGTATGTCGTTTGCAGCATTGTGTGTCACTCAAGCTTACGATTATTAGGTCATTCTGCTCTACGATGAACCATTCTGGGATGACGACCGCGACATGTTCGGCCTGTTGAACGAGCCCGAGCAAGATGGTAGCCTCGAACCCTCCGACTACGAGCGTCGACGAGGACGTTTTTATCTCATCTGGAACGCTTCCAAGATCAGCGGCCGGCCGATGCTCATCGCGCTCATGGCGGGAAACGCTGCGCATGATGCTGAGTGGACGGCAACCAGTGTCCTGATGGATGAAGTCACCGCACGATTGCGCACTGTCTTCACCAAAAAACCGGTGCCAGCGCCGCTCGAGTGCATCGTCACGAGGTGGAGAAGGGATCCTTTCGCAAGAGGTACATACTCATACGTGGGACCCGAAACTCGTCCTGGTGACTATGATATGATGGCAAAGCCGGTCGGCAATCTACACTTTGCCGGCGAGGCAACATGTGGGACACACCCTGCCACGGTACACGGAGCGCTCCTCTCCGGACTTCGCGTGGCCGCAGATGTCATCGACCACATGGCCGGTGTGATCAAGTTACCGAGCCCACTCGTTGGCCCAGGACCGATCAAGCAAGAACCGAGAACAGAGTATGCCACGCAGGCACAGCCAAGCGCACTGCAGCAATCCACTCTCCAGCAGTCGACTCCCTCTGTCAGCATCAGCCAGACTACTACCGTGCAGGTGAATCTCCCAGAAGGTGCACCGGCGATCAAGCAGGAGGAAGACGCAACACAACTTGCGAGCATGTCGTTGATTCAACAGACCGCGACACCAACAGCACGGAGTCCTGGCTGGGTGATGAAGCCAGCCGGACCACCGGCCAAGAGCGTTTGTGCTTCTGACCCCTCATATTGGGTGGCGCCATCCTTTGACGGCTCTGACCTCGACTACGAAGCGGCCATCTTCGCAACGCTCCTAGGCCAAATCGGCGAGCGTCCAACCAAGCCTGGCCGTCCCAACGTCAATCCGTTTATTCAGTACACCAAGGACAAGTGGGATGAATGTGCAGCATTTTGCGCAAAGCAGTACGCCAACGCAGGAAACCAGCGAAACATCGTACGAACAACTCTAGGAAAGTGGTGGAAAGCTGCAGACGAAGCAACGAAGCGGCCATACCTTGTACAGAGCCAGACCGCGCAAGAGCTTGCAGATTCTTTGAGAAAGGATTGGGAGGCCAAGGTCACTCAGTGGGACCAAGATGCTAAGAGGATTAAAGAGGCGTACATGCGCGAGCACCCGCCGCCGAAGAACTTTGGCAAGGGCGACAGCCATGGCGTGTCCAAAAGAAAGACGAACGTGTCCAACTGTGTTGTTCTGGACCATATTTAGGGAGCTCAGTCCTACCAGGGCAGTGACTGGCGTTACACTACATTGATTGGGAGGACGTTGTGCTGCTAGCGTTCTCTGCGTTACTGGCAGCTGTGCATGAAACATTCCACATAGTATACTGCAGAAATGGAACACCATTGGAAGTGTCATACTCGCTATAACCCATACTGGTCACTATCCGCTCGCTAACTCCGTTTCAAGGTAATACTCCCCAGCCCCCATCTAGTATCCTTCCAATTGCTCCTCCGTCCACTCCCACAAGTCCGCCGCCAACTTCTCATCATTTCCCTGCCTCGTCGCCGGCTTCGTCAGTACTCCTATCGGCTCATAATACCCTCCATTCCTCAACTTCCCCTTCTCACACGTCGCAGCCCAACACTGCGCATAATGCCCCTGCTCCACCGGCGTTCTCTTCCCGAGGCTCATCAGCAGCACCGGCAACGTCGTCGTTATCGGCAACCCAGCGAAGAGACCTGTCATGATGTAGCCTGGATGCACAGAGACGGACGTGATCTCGGGGTAGTGCTTTGCCAGTTGCTGGGAATAGAGGAGTTGTGCGAGCTTGCTTTGGCCATAACGCGACCAGCGATGGCCCGGGATCAGAGCGTTGCCGAGATTGGACTGGGGGGATTTGAGGGTGGCGAAGTCGATGCCGGTGGACGGGGCCTGTTTGTAGGCGATTGAGGTCATGTTGATGATTCTCACGTCGCCGGTCTGCGCGGCTGTGGCGAGGAGGGTGGGGAGGAGGAGTTTTACTAGCAGCGCGTGTCCGAGGTGGTTCGTTGCGAATTGGATCTCGTAGCCTTCGGGGGAGGTTGCGGCGGCGGTGGCCATGATTCCGGCGTTGAGCATGAGGATGTCGAGGCGGGAGGTGAGGGAGGTGAAGGTTGTGGCTGCTTGTTTGACTGAGGCGAGGGAGGAGATGTCGCAGCGGATGAAGGTGACTTTGACGTTTGGGACGTCTTCACGGATGTGGTTGATTAAGGTGTTGGCATTCTTTTCGTTGCGGCCGCCGCAGTAGATGTGCTCGGGGTTGTGTTTTGCGAGTTCTGTTATTGAGCCTGCACCAAGTCCCGCGGTGCCTCCTGTGATGAAGATGACCTTGCCGGAGAGGCTTGGGATGTCCTTTGTAGGGTTGAAAGATGATGGGGGCATGTTGAGGGTGCTGAAGGATCCTTTTCTTGCTGATGTGGACTTGTTGCTTGGGTATGGTGCTTTGTTGTGTATGTGTTTGCGGCGTTGGTTGGGAGGTGATGGTTTGATGCGTCACTCTAGACGACAGTGCCTACCTTGAGAACTTATATTTGTGCATATGAACTGAGATCGCATCCGTCTCACAGTAGAGCGGCATCATGGTTGCAAATGTCACTGCATATGAGTGTTGTGTTCACGGCAGGCTCGCGTATTCTGCGTCATGTGGCGGACTCGGAAGGAAGCACTGTGTAACGAAACCTATTGATGCTCATCGGTTGTGTTACGTACAGGGCCATATGGACGCTGTCATGTAAGTCGTAAGTGCCGCTGAATGCGACATGGGTGAATGTCTAGCGGTGATGTGATGTCCTTACGAAGTACATGCCTGTCGCTGAGTAAACATGCTGCATATGCAGAAGGGGTCTCGTCGCATCCTACTACAGCACGCTGAAATGGTCGCATAGAAGTGACGGCACCCCTACGCTCTATATTAAGACATCGATGGTCAGTCAAACAATGCCTCGCGGTAGCCATAGTCGCACAGAGTCCGCTCGATGTTAGTGCCGAATCATGACCCTCAACCCTTGACTGCCCGGGTATGCAGCAGGTGTCATGTATTCAGCGTACATCGCAATATCGCGTCTCTCCGTCTTGTAAAGCTCTAGCGTGGGACCACTTTGTTCCTCCTTCGCACCATTATACAGGTCATACTTCTGGAAGATACCTGCGGTGAGGGTTTGCAGCTCTTGATATGCAAGGTTCATGCCAATACACTGCCGAGTACCTTTGGAAAATGAAAACTGGTACTTCCGCAACTTTGGATCATCGAGATAGCGCTGTGGGATGAATTCGTCTGCAGTCGGACCGTAGATACTCCTGTCACGGTTGGTGATTGGGGCTGTCATGCCTATTCCCGTACCAGCTGGAACGACATACTGCTGACCAGTTGCATGATTTACATAGACCAGGTCTTCGTCCGGGGCGCAACGATCTTGACGATGAGTTGCCCCCGGATAGAGGCGAATGGCTTCTTGAATGATAGCGTTCAAATATGGCAGATTGTCCAGCTTGGCAGCGGAAGGTATTGAATTCTGACTGTCAGACATCGCAGTCTTCAGCTCTGCTTTCAGTCGATTGAGCATGTCCCGATCACTCAGCAAGTGGTACATTATGGCCCTAAGTGTAGAAGCGGTCGTGTCGGAGCCAGCTATGAGAATAACCATGGCTTCGTCGGCCAGGCGTCGAGTCTCTTTCTCAGACGCAGGTAGATCCTTGCTTCGCATGATCTCGTGAAAGATCGTCTTCCCTTCGGGGTGCTCTTTGGCTGTGCGAATTGCTTCGATCCTGGCTGTCAGGTCCTGCCTAAGTGTTAGCTTTCGTTGGGGCCTGAAGGAGGTTCACCATACCTCCATGAATTGGATAAAGACTGCAATTCGTGGTATCAGTCGTATCATGATCGTTGGAGGCATTCTGGCCAGTATCAATGCCAACCAGTAGAAATGTGTACCAAGGTAGCTGACCCTTTGTGGAGTCATCACATCAAAGAAGGCGGCGTCACAGTCCTCCTTGTCAAGCAGTTTCTGCCCCTCGCCTAGAGCGTATGCTTGAATAATGTCTTTCGTAGCGGCCTGGAAAACGCTATTCATGTGCACGGGCTTGCCTTCAGTCGCCCAGCCTTCATAGCGCCGCAAGAGGTTCGCGAGCACTTCATTGATCATTGGCTCAAGGCGTCGGACATTCTGCTGTGAGAAATATGGGTTCAGTACTGCTCGCCTCTGTCGGTGCGCGTCGTGATCCTTGGTTGCCAGTATACTACCAGGAGCCTGTAGCAGCTGAAGTATTGTGTAGAATCGCTCTCGCCGTTGTTTGGGTGATTGTGTGTATAGCTTATCGACGAATCGAGGGTCGGAGACATGTATTGTGTCAGGCCTAATACGCACGATAGGGCCGTACTTGCGGTGCATCTCATCTATGACAAATATATATTGGCCGCCTCGTACGAGGTCGTGGTAGGTGTGGTACCACGAAGTCGCAGCAGCAATGCGAGGGCCAGGTAGGTGTGCCAATGGGCTCAGGTAGAGTCGATAGATAATGAGGCCGATCCAGTACGTCAACAAGATGGCAACTCCGGAGAGTAGGTACCCCATCTTGTCTCACTGAGAACGTAAGACTCACAAGACTCAAAGGTTGTTTCTTTCGTGTTGAGGCAGTGTGAGAACGTCGACATGAAGAGAGCGGATCGTACTGATGCCATCTTGACTAGCAAGCGGGAGGATTGGGGCTGCCCTCGGCTGGATCCTTCTAGCGCAGGAGATACGGAGAGATGAGCAGCCATTGTTCTCAACGTGGAACATACCGTGCAATGAAGACACTCATTCTACGAGTATCGAGGAAATGTTGCAGGATGGTTTATCGTTCAGGGAACGCGAGCGATGTGAGAAGGAATGCAATTGACGCTAGCTTCGAGATCAGCCGAGCCAAATGCTCTCTACATACGACCAGCACGTCGATGCCACAGACATTAGCAGACATTAGCATATAAGGAGTCGGGAACGATTTCGCGGTCATGTCATTCTGCACTTCCACGAAAGTCTTGGCAGATGGCCGAAGTCTCTGAGCAAACACTCAAGCCATAGCAACTCAGTGCCACGACATCGAGGAGGGCAAAATGACTGGTCTAGAGTAATGGGATGACTAAAAGCGTAATCCTGGCTGTCTATAGCTGATGCTCTCCTGGCCGAAAATCTCTCTAGCAGAGAAAAACGCAAAAAGTGAAGACAGTCTGATTCCTTCTCCCCCGGGCTGAATCCGTGTTAGTTTGACGTCTTATCGACAGGACACATCTACTCACTGGGCTCGAACCACCAACCTCCCGATTCCAGTTGATCGCTGAACGATTAACAGTCGAACGCGCTAGCCAATTGCGCTATCTGAGTCAGTGAAAGCTCGCTCATGAGTGATACTGGAGGCAACGCACCCACGGGGGACACTCAAGATGTACCTGACCAATGCTGGGCCGTAACAATGATAATACAAGTAGCTCGTAACTCAAGTCGGGCCGGTGTACATCCGAGGGTTGGGGTGTTTGGATTGAGTCATGAGTCATGGGGCTCAGCGATGACGGCGAGGACCGGAAAACCAACGGATGATGTCGATCGATTTGTATTCTCCAGTCATCATGGTACTATTGCTTCGTTGCAACGGTGTATAGTAGTTATATTGCTTCATGTTTGTGCAGAAGTTCATCTCGGAAAATTGCCAGTGAGGTCAATTTCGAACTCTCGGCGAAAGTCTACAGGAACCTCGGTCGAGCATGTTCCTCCAAGAATAATAAAAGACAAGGTCTATCCAGCTTGCTAATGACTCCAGATCATCTTCTGTGAGAGCAAGACCGCACTCTGACCTCCTTGGCAGCAGCATGACACAGCTCAACCCGAATGCCAGCGCCAGAGAGAACATCAATCCACATCCGCTGAGTGTCGCTTAATCGATCATTCTCGCTCTTCACCTCAGCAAACATCACCTCCCCCATTCCATTCTCATTCAGCTTCCAGAGGAATAAATCCGGTACACCTCCACCTCGCTGTCCATACTCCTGGACAATTGTCTTCATGACAGTACTCAGAGCTGCAGGCGGAAAGCATCGAGCAATCTCAAGCAGATCTTCGAGGGCGTAAGTCCAGTCCAGTCCAACAACACAAGTCTTCCTCTCGTTGTGTTCATCCCACAGCCGTTGGATCAGCTGCCCTGCCTCGCCATTGCTGATGTCGTTCAAACGAGCGTTGACCTCGGAGATCCTGCTCGGGTAGAAAGCATCGCTGTGGAGATCCAGCGGACAGGTCTGGTACGCTGTCTGGAATACGTTCGGAATGTAGAGGAACATCACATCGTAGAAGAGATAGCCGAATAGAGTCCGCAGAACACGGCCCTCGCTGTGATAGCCTTTCCAGCCAAGTGCTCGATATGACGAAAGGCACATCTCTTCGACGCTGCATTCTGCCTCAAGCTCTGTAGGTGGGTTTGCCTCGTCGATGTCTTCGTCTTTGACCTCATTATCGCCGGTCTTGACTGCTGTGTTCAGATTGCAAGCTGGATCCGG
This sequence comes from Nothopassalora personata, assembly GCA_033816765.1. NCBI lineage: Eukaryota > Fungi > Ascomycota > Dothideomycetes > Mycosphaerellales > Mycosphaerellaceae > Nothopassalora > Nothopassalora personata. The sequence goes on from CM066291.1 coordinate 1,306,974, forward strand.
GTCAAGCCAGATAGTCTTCGCGCCACGATAGCCAGTCTTCATGCCTTGCTCACTGTTCCGTCTGCTGCCGTTCGGAGTACGCTCGATGCGGACGCCCTCAAAGGTCCTCTCTTCTGCCTTGGCCAATCTGACATGATCGAAGTCATGCTGTTGACGCTTCGGTATCTTCAGCGACTTCTCAAGCTTGGTCGTGCGCTTCTGCAGATCTCGGTGAAAAATCAGATGCGTATAAGGGTCCTGTAGGCCTTCTTCGCAAGTTCGGAGTGCGATTCGCTTCCAATGCTTTTTCTTGGCTTCCTCGTCCTTGCAACTTGGCGGCGATGGCAGGTGAAGATGCATGTAATGCTCTTCTAGTAGTGCTTTTCGCTGGTACCAGTCGCCTCTGCGTGCAATGTGGAATAGTCTTTGGTTCAGCAGCTCGCATAGTAGATCGTACTCTCGTTTGTGATCCTTGAATTTGCCAGTGCCCATGACGAAGGCAGCTTTGTGCACTATTCGTGTATATACCCAAGCAGGAGAGAGTCTACGAAGGTATGCTCCCTCTCCAGTCTCATATATGCTGTCTTCTTTCTTTTGCTCTTCCGCAAGCAACACTTTCCATCGAGGATAGACCTCATCGAAGATATCGAGCACAACTTGCAGAGTATCTTTCGTCGGGGTCCCGTTATATTCGAGAACATTGTCGACTCGAAATTGTGTACGCACGGATGCCTCGAATTCCAGCAGTAGAGACCTGGATGCAAAGATGTTCGCAGATCTCGAGACAATGTACGTGGGAAAGTTTCGCCGTGCGATTCGAGCCAGGATTATAGTGGTCAAGGACTTCTCAGTCCACTCGGTCGATCGATAGAAGACTAAATGAACACGCTCAAAGAGCTTCAGAGCAGGTAAGGAAAGACGAATGCAAGGGCCAGTCTCGACCATGATCTTCTCAATGAAATAGGAATCACGATTCTCCAACCTGCCTGGCGTAGCCTCTCTACTTTCGTCTTCGTTCAGAGTCGAACCATTGGATACTGTGCTCGACTCGGTATCGGAACGCTTGAGACGTGCAAAACTTGACAAAGAGCTCTGTTTCCCACTCGTTCGTCGAAATGCTTGCAGTAGCTCCTTCTTGTTCTTGCCCTGCACTTTTGCGTCCTTCGCCAGTACTTTGAGCTCGTCCAGCAGTAGTAACGATGAGGCTTCTTCCAGATCCTGAATGCAGTCCTGCGATCTATCCGCGAAGCTGAATTTGCCTCCCAACGTTGTGCCTTCAAGTGGGTCAAGTTCGCCTGGGTTGACCTGTGGCTGTAGAGTCTCCTCTGGTAGCTCTCTTGTCTTCTGGAGCTCATCTATTGCGTTCTGTAGATCTGCAATGTCACTGTGGTACCCAAGACGACTGACCCGATGCCAGCTCGAAGTCTTCCTCAAGAATAGCCTGACATACAGATACTGCCCTTCGTAGCTCAAATTTCGCCACTGGTTGAAGACAGCATGTTCTGCGTCATTAAAGAGATGACTCTCTTCCTCGAGGACTGTTTCCAGTGCCAGATTGAAAGCATCAACGTAGATGGAGCTTTTGCCTCTGTCCCACTTGTTGCCATCGATACGTTCTCGCAGGCCTAGCTCGGCCTGTTCAGCACACCTCGCTTGCTCATACGCTTTGATAGCTTCCTTGTCGGTCTCAATAGCAGGGAGAGCTGTTTCCAGGTCCGTCTGCCTGGTTCGCGTTTCTGGTTCGAGGAGCTCGTTTTCGCTATCTTCGTCCGAATCTGGTATGACATCTCTTCTCTTTGACTTCGCAACGCTCTGAGGACTGCTCTTTACTGCGAAGTCTGTTATCTCGCGTTTCTGTCGCTTTGGCGGAGGCGTTTGGAACTCATCGACGTCGTCGTTGAAGTTCGTCGACTTGGAATGAGGCACTTTCTTCCCAAACATTGCATTATGTTTCGAAGGGCTGCTGGCCTGCAGCATGATCGGTCAACATCAAAGATTACTGAGAGCATCCAAGATGTAATGCAACAGCGAAACAAAGGTCGAGGCAAGCTGGAGATGACTGTAGCGCCATCACGTCGCGAGAACACACGGTCGCGACGCGAAGCACCTGATCATGACGTACTTCCCAACCACATTCACCTCTCACGCCCGCCCTAACATTCCTATCCCCCCTACCACAACATCCACTATGCGCTCCCTGATCATCCTAGCCAGCTTGCTCTCACTATCGCAAGCCCACCTCTCGCCACCACAGTCTCGCGACAACCGTGATCGCCACCAACAACCAATGTCTGGCCCAGGCATCCAACTTTCCACTCCTCCGTCCACAGACGGCAGCGTCCCAAATGGAGGCATCATCTTGTCAGACATAATAGGCTCTCAGCGCCAGATCCAAATCTTCGCAAGCTTTACTCGTGACATCTCATCAGTCTCCTCCCGTCTCGATAAACCTTCCGAGAACACCACTGTCCTTGCGCCTACCAATTCTGCCATCACATCGGGCCCCAGGAAACCATGGGAGGATCCTGCCGACTATAATGCCCTTGGTGCCTCAGCGTATGAAGGCAAAGACGGGCAGGATCGCGCGCACGAGAATATGCGACGTTTTGCTGAGGCGCATATTGTGACTGAGAGTCCATGGGAAGAGGGCAAGAAGGTTAAGACAATGGGAGGTGGCGAGGTATGGTGGGAGATGAGGCATGACAAGCGGGTCATTCTGCCTGGTAATGTCGCAGTTGAAGGAGTAGTGGGTAAAGTTGAAAATGGGGAGGTTTGGGTGTTGAGTGGTGTGCTGAATCATGCTTCTTGACGAGCAGATGGGATGAGACATGATTGACGATGAAATGAAGGAATGAGGGAATGATTCGTTTCTTGTTGATATGTTGTATACACCAGTGCCGGAACTTTTGAGTTGGGTATCATGAATCCAATTCCGGCTACGCCTGGCATCCAGCGCTTGGTCTACCATGGCAACAGCTTTCTATATCACAGTGGCAATCCAAGACTCCGCGGGTCGTCCTTTACTACAAGGCCAAGGTTGACGTTGACGCATTCTCGGAGACTGACCCAAGTCCATGCTCGCGAGCGACATCGGGCGGTATATCCAGTTGGGCCTGTTCCGCATTCCGCTTGATGCCAGCCGCGAGTGCAGAGTGATGACTTCTATCGCCAACGCCTGCAGGTTTGTTCTCTTTCTCGCTGCTACCACTGTCTGCAGCCTTTTGCTTCGCAGACGCCTTAGCAAGAGCTTTGCGTTCAGCTTTGGTCATTTTCGGCTTCTCGAAAGCGCCAATCTCAAGTCCTCGATCGACATCCTTGGCCAGCCCAATTAGGTCAGGGTCAGAGTAGCCAAGAGCATTGACAATGTCAGTGTAGCTCTTTGTCGCCATCATCTTCTTGTAAGCAAAATGCTTGCCTGGAATCATCTGACCGAGCAGATATTTGGTGTTGCCCCATCGGTTCTCAACCTCCATAGACGTCTTCACGTACTCCTTGACGACTTCTTCCCAACCAGCCTTACCACCATCTGAGCTGGCTCTGAACACAGACGGGTTGGTCTCTGCGGCTGTGGCAATCATGGCACCATCCGCGCCGAACTCTTTCATCAAGTTGATCGCTTCGTCACGCCCGTAGACATCTCCGTTCATGAGGCACGCCACACCGGCCTCGTGACAGACGTCCACGACCATCTTCAACTGGTCCCGAATAGCGCGCTCTCGAGGTCGCATTGGAGTTGTCCGACAGTGTACTGTAAGTCCTGTAATTCCAGTTGCGACCAGCTTCCGCACAAGCGCTTCGGTCTCCTCAGCTGTTTCGAGTATGCGGATTTTGACGCTTATCCCGATCTCAAACGGTTTACCAACATGCTCCACCAGTGCTTCCAGTATCGAGCAAAGCTTCTCCGGGGTCTTGAGGAGCGCCGCACCCATACCGCCACTGGTGCTGAACGGTTTCGGACATCCTGCATTGACGTCGATGCCGGCGACGTCCGGCGCGATCAATTTAGCTGCTTCGACAGCAGTACTTGGATCCGCTGTGCCGATCTGGTAGATGAGCTTCTTACTTTCGCGCTCGGGATGAAGCCGATAAATGATGCTTTCCCGCTGCTCTGGCGTGGGAGCTGGGTTCTTCGCCCCATTTGATGATAGCCGTGTGAAGACCACAGTACCAGTGGCAGGGTTTTCGTGTCGCGTGGTCCCAATCAAGGCCTTGTCGATTGTTTCTGGGCCCCATACCAAGTCTGCGCCATACTTGAGCGCCACCAATCTCGAAGGGCATTCGCCGCTGCGTACCATGGGTGCCAAGACTATCTTCCCTCGATAGTCGACCCCATTCTTGGGAATGGGGACTCTCTTCGCTGTGGACGTCATGATGCGTTGCAGTGAGTGTAGCATTTATACTTCACAATATCCATGTGCCGTGCCACATCCACAGCGAAGGCTCGAAGAAGTGCTATGGCTCTTGAGTCAAAACATCAAAGATGCTTGTAATGCTGTTGAACCGCGGGAGGTGCACGCTCGAGAATGGTGTATCTCGTGTCGCATGCTCTGGTGCCACCGTTGCTCGGTAACTCTGCTGCAAGGGAAACGGCCGTCGGATTTGCCGTACGCTGTGATGAAAAGAGCGCTTTGGAACAGCGACTCAGGCGAGGTGGTCATTTTAGCGCGAAGCTAGCGGTGACCATATATCTTGGCATTGCTCGACTTGTGGCCTGCCCTGCGACATCTTTTGTCTGCAGCTCTCGCTGAACTGCACGTTCTCATAGCATCCGGCCGGTCCACGTAACATCCCCGATGCGTCTATCACGTTCTCCAAACATTGATGCAAATGCTCAGCGCATTGGCTTCGATCGTTGGCCTCCAAAATTGTCCTATCAACTTGGAGCGCGCTGGCCTTGTGATGCATCTGGATGACCGTGAACGACAAGCTCCACGTTGGGCTATCGCAGACGCACGTAAGCTCAAGAGGCGTGGCGGCGACGGTCATAAATAATACTTGTTGGGGGGAGTCGATCAAAAGGTGCAGAGTGAGCAACCCCCTGCTGGCATTCCAGGTCCTGGGGAGCGACGTAGAAGATGGAAGATCGCAAGCTTGGTCACGGTCGGTAAGGTCGTGCCACGGGCCAGTAAGACGACAACAACATAGATCTAGTCTTGCGTGCGGCGTGCCCTCGATCTCATCGGACGAACGAACACTATCGCGGGATAGAGCGACATTGCATCGAATCAAAATCATCATCAGCCTCATCGACCAGTCCCGAGAAGCGCGCGGACGTTCTTCCCGTGCTGATGTGTAGACGGTTGTAGTCGACTTAGCGTAGACAGGATACTTTGGCAGGGTGATCCTCTGTGCCGGGCCCACGCTAGTCAAAGCGTTGGCTTCCGCACTCTTGTCTCGCAGGAAGTGTCCTTCTTACCTTCCACGCTCTCTACTGTATTACTTTTCTCTACGCGGCTTGACGTTTCGATTCAACAAATTGCTGACCACTAATCACATCCCTGGGATTATCAACTGCCACCGACCAGCATAGCACGAATTCGCGTCGTTACAGACCCCCAGCCTGTGTCAGACACCTGGACCCCCGATTCATTTGTTGTGCTGGCGTTATCGCCACTGACATGTTCGGTCAGAATCGCAACACTCAGCAGTACCTCACTATCACGACCTCGGGGCACCGAGCTCGACACTGTATGGGTACGGCAATCTATTGACTAATGTGTCGCTTCTCTGACACTGTGTCAAACTGTCATGGCACAGCCTGCCTCAGATGATCTTGCCTCATCAGCGCAGCCTGCTGCCGCGAACTCAAATGAAGGCTCGAAGTCTGCATCTCGTACCGGGACGCCGGCATCTCGAATGTCGCCAGGAGCAGCACCTCCATCGTCTGGGTTTCAAGCTGTTAATTCTCGCGCCGTCAACGAGAATGCCCGACGGCCTGGCAGCCCAGCGGCCGCACAGCGACAGCGTGATAGTACACCGCCAGCCGGTGACGCCGTGGTCGCACAAGGCGCTCCGCAAACAGCACAAACTTCAGCATCTGCTTCGCAGCCGTCGAAGTTGTCTTTACAAGTCAACAATCTGGACGGCACCATGGCCGAAACGACGTACGGCACACGTTCGCGCAATCGGACAAACACGCGCCCCAATTACGCCGAGGATCAGGACATGGATTTCGAGTATTCTTCTGCTGCCACTACGACCACAAAGAAGAAAGCGGCGCCCGACGCTGCTGCCTTGGCTGTCAACAGCAATTCCGACTCGAAGCGTGCCCATGAGCCGGCCTCGTCTTCTGTAACCAACAACAGTGGCAGCAGCGGCTCAGGTGCCAAGGAGTCGACTCCCGGCCATGCATCCGGCGCTGCCACAGGAACTTCGAAGAAGCGGAAAGCTGCCGGGACGCCTGCCTCTGCGTTGCAAACGCCAGCAGCGTCGACGCCACCCCCAGCAGCATCGCGAAAGTCGGCAGGGGTGGTTCCGTCGAATGCGACACTTGAGACCAACATCATGACGTTCAACAAGCACAGGAGTTGCCTCAACAAAAAGGGCGAACTCATTGCAGACGACGGCACGAAGCTGAGTGTAAATGGTAAGCCATTCTGCCCCTAGCGAAGAACAAAGGTTCCGAGATGCAGGCCCCTACCCCGCCTTCAACCGTTACAACGCTTTCGTTCCTGAGGCTAACCATGCACCAAAATAACAGATCACGTGTACCTGGTATGCGAACCACCAGGCGATCCATACTACCTATGTCGGATCATGGAGTTCTTGCATGTCGAGGCCGACAATCCAAACTCGCCAATCGACTCATTACGAGTGAACTGGTATTACCGACCCCGAGATGTGCAACGATTCAGCAGTGACACACGATTACTGTTCGGCACGATGCATTCAGATATGTGCCCACTCACTTCATTGCGGGGCAAGTGTACGATTAAGCACCGTTCCGAGATTGACGACCTGGATGCCTACAGGAAGGAGCGCGACTGTTTCTACTTTGTGCAGGTGTTTGATCGATTCATCCGACGATCATACGAATGCATACCTGTACAGCAAATCATCAATGTCCCGGAGAAGGTCAAGAAGGCCATCAACGAGCGATGGAAGTTCGTGGTCGTTGAGATTGGTCGTGTCAAAGAGCTTACTAGTGCTGCCAAGACTTGCAAGCGGTGCGCGAGGTTCTGTGCTACGACCGACTCTGTGGATTGCGCGATATGCAAGAACTCCTACCACATGAATTGTGTTCAGCCACCTCTGCCCAAGAAGCCATCTCGCGGTTTTGCGTGGGCTTGTGGGCCGTGCAGTCGTGCATCCGAGAAGAAAATGGAAGCTCGCAACACGCCAACAGCCAGTGGTCATGTCACTGAAGCTGAGGAAGAAGATGTTGTGGAGGAAGAAGCCCCTTCCGGCTCGAATGACATTACTCGAGCACCCAGTCCAAGCGGTGACGACACGGTCGTGGATGATCATCCAGCGACTCAAGCAGAGATCGCGTTGGCAAAGATGTGGCCGATGCGATATCTTGGTATCCATGCTCGTGTCGAGGACGCGCTTCAGTACGACGACCGCGCCATATATCCTCGTGCTAGCTCGAGACTTGGACCGCGACATCAAGCAAGTACAAATATGTGGCATGGACGACCTGTTGAGCTTGTGAAGCCTGCAGAGATCAAGAAGCGCTACAATAAGGGCGCATCGGGAAAGAAGGAAGGCAAGCTGACCAAGGAAACCCTCGCGGCGATGGAAGCAGATCGAGAAGAGAAAGCCAAACGTCCCAAATGGGTGCAAGACGAGCCGACAGGTTATGTTGCGCGCGGAGAGGACTACCCCAACGATGACCCTCGATGCACGGCCAAACTAATGTTCAAGATGCCTTCGATTCAGGAACACCCCAAAGCGATGAAGGGAGACGATCCGGACCCAGCACACCGACAGGAGAAGTATGTCCAGGACTATGTAACACGTGCCAAAGCTCTGTCCAGGCAGGTCGGCGTGCCACCTTTTGGAACCAACTTTCTCGATAAGGCCCTGGAGCTGCTGACAGCGGAGAAGTATGATCAGGACAGGGCTTTGAAGAAGCTGTCGAAAGTGGATCGGGTGAAGGATCTGCACGAGCCTGTACTGAGCAAGTCTGATTTGATCAAGTTCGAGGAGGGTGTGGCCAAGTATGGATCTGAACATCGTCTGATCCGGCTACACATGAAGACAAAACTTCCGAATTCCGACATTGTACGATTCTACTATCTCTGGAAGAAGACGCCAAAGGGTCGCGAGATTTGGGGCAACTACGGTGGTCGTAAGAAGCGGAAGGCTGAGAGCGATGCAGGTGCCAGACTGCAAGCTGAAGTCGCCAATGATGCAGACGATTCAGCATTCGACAACGACAAAGCGGCACGTAAAGGCCGTGGTTTCCAATGCAAATTCTGCAGCACACAGTACTCGCGTCAATGGAAGCGAGCTCCAGGCGTGGCCCCTGGTCAGACTGCGGTTGGGGAGGGCAAAGGCTCAGGCAAAGATAAGAAAGAGCGTCCATTCTTGGCTCTATGTTTGCGCTGCGCTGGATTGTGGCGCAAGTATGGTATCCAGTGGGAAGAGATTGACGAGGTCGCGAAGAAGGTCGCGCAAAGTGGAGGTAAAGGTCTCAAGCGCAAGATCGATGAGGAGCTCTTGCGTGAGCTCATTGCAGCCAACGATGCAGCGAACTTACCACCTCCGGAGCAAACCGCAACAGTGCAGTCGATTGAAGGTGGCGAACCTCCGAAAAAGAAGTCAAAAACAGAAAAGGCCTCGCAGCAAGCACCCATTGCAGCTCCCAAGCCCGAGAAGCCTCCTCCACCGCCAAAAGAACCGACGCCGCCTCCTCCGCCCATCGTTCCAAACCAGCCTACTTGGAAAGCATTACCCTGCGCGATTTGCAAGGGTACTGAAGACACCATCTCGTGCACACACTGCAAGCTGACTGTGCATCGCAAGTGCTTCGGTGTAGGCGAGTACGATGGTGTACGGATGAATGGTGAAACACACTGGGTCTGCGAGCAATGTCAGAACGACAAGAACCCACAGGTGTCGACAGATTATGCTTGCTGCCTCTGCCTGAAGGAAGAGACGCAGGTCGACCTCGTTGAGCCACCAAAGATCTCCCATAAGAAGAAAACCGACCGAGAACGAGAGAAGGAGCGCCTTGAGAAAGAGCTGGCAGACAATCTGCGCTCAGAGTACCGCGCTCGACAAATTGCCCACAACCGTCCGGTGCTGCCACGCGAGCCTCTAAAACGAACGACCGGCAACAACTGGGTACACGTCCAGTGCGCGATGTGGATGCCAGAGGTCAAGTTCAGCAGCGCAAGTGCGTTGGAAGTGGCAGAAGGCATTCAGCTTATTTCTCAGAAGCGATTCGAGGAGGTCTGCAAATTCTGCAAGAGCAAGGACCATCAAGGTCGGATCCGGAGCAATGCAGGCGCTTGCGCAGAGTGCTTCCAATGTGGAATCAGCTTCCACGTCACTTGTGCTCTCGACGCTGGATGCACTTTCGGCTTCGACGTGACACCAGTCAAGAACTCACGCAAAGGAGACATTCCCACTGCGACACTGGGTTCAGAGACTGGGGCAGTGCAGGCTGTCCTGCTTTGCAAGGAACACGTCCCCAAGACCCCTCTTCACCCTATCAACGAAGTCATCGATGAGAACGGAACCACAGCGCTGCAGGTTTTCGCCGAGACGTTCAAGCAAGCGGACCTGGCTCTAACTGGGACTGTGCGCAAGGCAGCTCAAGCTCAATTGACGAAGGATAAGGGCCTTCCAGCTGCGGACAAGAATGGCAACAAAAGAGATTCTGGCGCGCATAGTATCGCGGCAGCTGTTAGGCGTGGCGCCAGGAACTCGACCGTGACAGAACTCAAGGCAGAAGCGACCAATGGATCATCGGACGGCGGAGACGACACGAATCAACGGCGTTGTGCCAAGTGTGATGTGGACGTGACTCCCAAATGGCATCCTGTAGTCAAAGAGGAGCCGCCCAAATCTCTCCAAGAATGTAACCCGATTACTCTTGGTGAGATTGGAGATTTGAACAAGCCATCGGAGCCTCCTGCGACTCGGCCACCTGAAGCGCCGAAGCCACAGCACATCCGATTCATGGCACCTGGCGCAAACGGGCGGGCTTGGGAGGGCATGCCAGAGCGCTATGGTCCACGGCCTGCGCCGAATACTGATCGCAGCTCAAGCGATATGGGAGTTCCCGTTGGGACACCTATCAGGGATCCTCTAGCACCAACTACCGAAGTCAATGGCGGCGGCGACGAAGTCTTTCATAACCATGCTTTGCCACAATACCAGAACCCTGCTGCACGCTTGAGCCCCCTATCAGGCGAAAGACAGCAAGCAAAGGATACAGAGCCACAGGAATGGCTCTGTCATAAGTGTTTCCTGAAGAAGAAGTTGAACCCAACCCCACCGCCTGAGGAGAAGCCGAGCAGGATGACTCTTTCGCCGCCACGGCAATTCCCACTTCTACTCGAGAACACGAACCGTTCTCCACAGCCCTCGGCACCGCCAACTATTGAGCAACAATTCGAGCTATGGGACAGGCCGCCACAGAGGCAGACACCGGTTCCGCCTCCACCACCGCCGTTGATGAACGGACTTGGCCCACCAGCGCCGCACTATGGCTATCCGCCGCCACCACACTTCGGTCAGCAAACCAATGGCTATCACAATGGACCTCATCACCAACATGGAGTGCCGCCGCCACCGCATTTGGGCGGGCATCCCATGCACGAACGACACCACAGCCATGGCAGCTTTGGATTTGGTCAGCCGTCACCACTTCTACCTTTCTCGCAGCCCTCCCATGGGTCAACACCGGCTCATCATCGGCCGCCAAACTTAAATGGATTTGGGCCTCCTGGGCAAGGGAATGGCTTGCCATCGCCGCATACATCTGCACCATCACTGCACTCGCCAACTTACGGTGGGCACATGCCTCATCACCAACCGCTAGGAGGACCACGCCCAGAACCAGGCTTTGCAACACAACTCCAGCCACTTGGCACTCCAATGCACAGCAGAGAGCATGCTGGGTTTGGTAGACCGCCGTCACAGCCATTCGCGGAAAGTGCCTCACGTGCTCAAACCCAGCCACCACCAAACGCGCAGTCAAGCATGCCGAGTGGTCATCCGCATAGCACGCCGCAACCACATGCAGGAAGTCCAGTACCTGGCAGTGAACAACCATCTACGCCTCGAGTTGGCAACGGTACTTTCGGTCCCAATCCATCAGGCGCCAGCGCTTCGCCCAATCTGATGAATCTTCTTCACTAGGAAAGGGAAGACTTGTTGAATCCGGGAGGTGTAATGGCGTCGATAGAGCCGGCGTCGGAAAAGCAGACAGATGCTGAGTTGCTTGCCAATATCGACCCACAGCTACTGTAGGAAAGGCAGCGAATGAGGTCGGAACGTTGGCAGCGATATAGCAGGCACTGGGATGGTTGATGAGATATATCTGTCGGAGAGGACTGAGGAGCCATCACTCAGAGAGGCATCAGGTGTATAGACAGCGGCAGGCGAGGCTGCTAGTAGTGCACAGCGTGTGTGCTAGTAACTGAATTGTTGAACCAACATGGAATCGCTATCTTGTGACATGTTTCTTCATTCATAACAAGTTGCTCTACAGGATGTCTCGGCTAAATGTTGCAACTCCCGCCTTTTTGTGGGGCAAATAGCTCTAACCGCCCTCTGTTCCAGCGGTTTTGACACACCCTCCCAGACAAGACCTTTGCATCAGAGGCTCATATCGATCATGGTGCGCGCTTTCTCGCAACGTCTTTGTGGTTCTCGCTAACATTTTTTTGGCGCGCAGGGTAAGGCATACAGCGAAGAGCAGCGCCTTCATGTCAAGAGTCTGCTCGAGGCCGGTCGCGATGAGGAGTCCATCGAGAAGGAGACGGGCGTCTCTGACCGCACTATTCGTAGATGGAAGCTCGAGTGAGTGGCATGCCATGTGGAAGTGAGCGTGTGAGGTTGCTTACTGTGAGCCGCAGGTTAGAACGCACTGGACGCATCGGCAAGGTGAGAGCACTTACGGGATCAGCGACGGCAGACACGACAAAGGCTGACGACATGTCCGATCAGCCACCGGAGGCTCGAACTGGGCGACATCGCGTGCTCAACGCAGATGTGGAACAGGTCCGTCACATGCAGACGAGTAGCTTCACTCGATGGCTGACGCACTGCACAGGCCCTCTTCGAACATGTGAAGGAGAAGCCGGAGATGTCAGTGGATGACATGCTCTGGTGGCTCTACGACACGTACAAGATTGTTGTCGGCACGCGAACCATTAGACGTGTCTTCGAGCGCAAAGGCGACAAGGTGAAGATGAAAAATGCGAGACGGAAGAGTGGCACTGGCGAGGATGACGACCATGACGACGATGAAGAGGTTGACACCACCGTGGACACGACCGCGCCCCCGCAAAACAACGGCCAATATCAATCGCCCTACGCGCCGTTGGCTCAGCAGACCGCACGATCCGTCGAAGCACAGATGGCTCGCGCGCTCCAGCAGCCACAGCAGAGTCCCCAGCAGTCGTTCTCCACGCCGATGAACCTCGACGCTGATCTACCCGAGGACGAAGAGACGATCCAGCTTCAACTGCAGCAGATCGCACTTGAGAAGCGCGAGGTGGAGCTCAAGCTCAAGATGCGCCAGATCCAGAGTCGCAAGAACAGCAGCGTGTCGGCATCATCGGTCTCAGTAACGAAGCCTGCACCCAAGCGCCAAGGTACAAGTAGCCTGTACAACCCCAACGCCGTGATCCCGAACGTGCCGAAGCGGGACAGCAGAAGCAAGAAGAAGATCGAGGAGTCGAAGAAGAGAACCGCCGAGCGTCAAGAGCGCATGCTTAGGGATCTTGAGCGACGAAGCCGGCGTCGCGACCATTTGACCGCCGAGTGGGTGCAGAGCAAGGACATCTGGCCGTTGCGCGCACAATCTCTGCTAGCAGATCTCATGCATCAGTACCAATGCTACGCGTTCACTCAGTCCCAGATCGACACCTTCGAAACCATGTATCGCGAACTGTACCAGCTGGTGGACATGGACAAGGGAGACTGGAATCCGCAAATCCACGACGAGATGCTGCGCGAACGCATGAAACGCAAGATGTGCCAGCTCCGAACCAAGATGCAGAAGACTGGCGAGATTGTGGGTCGCGCAGACGGATACGGCGGCTTCACGAAGGCGGACAACTACACTGGCGAACAAGCAGGCGCTGCCATCGGCGAAGGCGACGAGAACGAAATTATCGTCGAGTTGAACACACACGATCTGCAAGCTCAAGCTGGCGCCTCGGAGATGCAACAGCAAGACATGCAGCAGGATCTGCAGCAGGAAATGCATCAACAGGACATGCAGCAGGATCAGCAGATCCCGTACGACCCTATGCCGGATCATCAACAGATGCAGCAGGTACAGATGTCGTATGCGCATACACCGATGACGAGCCAGGGGCCCGGACAGTATCCTTTGATAGATTACAGCGGAGGCATGATGCCGTATGGCAATATTAATACGCAGATGAGTAATGCGGGTGGGATGGGCATGGGACTTTAGGAAGGGATTCTACTGAGGCTGCCGCTATTCATGATACCACGGCAGGTAAGATCTGCCGCGACGCTGCGCAGGAGGCGCAGAGAGCGTGAAGCCGGCGTTATGGCTAGGTGGGTTGAGGTAAAGAACATCCGCAATGGTGAAGAGACGGTCCGCTGAGACTTTTAGACATTTGTACTTCGTGGACATGTTTCACGGCGGCACGTATATGCCATGCCACTCGGCTCGTTCTGAGCGAGCTCGATTAGCTGGCCATGTGTGGAACGCGCATGATAAACCTGGCACGACTCGACGTCATCACCGATTGTCTCGGGCTTTACATGGCGAGTCTTGAGCAACGCCTTCATACTCTCTCTTTCCTCCGCACAAGGCCATTGAATGCCTTGTGACTATCAACCAACCACATCACTGGAGTCCTCCCGCCGATATCGCATTTGGGATACCTTCCTCATCTAGCAAGCCTCACTCTCGTACAGGCACCTCGGCCACCACAAGCAACACGACTCCGTCAAACAGGATTCCAGGCGCATGCGCTAGATTGCAAACTTCTCTGCACGTCGGACGTGTTGGACACTTGGCCAAATCAACAGCTACGCACCTACTCTGCTTACACGGCTCTTGACGTCGACGGTTCCAGACTCAAAATTGGAGCTGGTCGGCTCATGCCCCGCTGCAACCACGTATCTGTGACCATATCGAATCCTGCTTCCTGGTTAATGCCAAGCGCGGGGCATGCGATAGTATCGCGTGGGAGATCCTTAGTGAATATTTTGCCGCCATGGAAGATGATGGTGCCAAGAAGCATGATCCGTTAGCATTACCTGCTCCCGAAGTGCTGCGCGAGATCGAGAGGAAGCAGGCTGAACGGAGGAAAGAGATCCTGGAACGGAGAAGGAAGCAGGATAGCCAACTCGACGATGCAGCGAAAGCAGCACGTGTCGTCCAGCGCAACTACCGGGGCCATAGAGTCCGACGAGCGATGCAAGGATACGGCCTAGATCCAAGCACGAGGTGGCTCGAGGTATGAAAGTGCTCTTATCTTTGTCTTCCAGTATGCAGCGCAGCTGGCTGACACTTGGGTAGGCACTTAAGGAAGGTGAGCACAAGCTGAATAAGGACCCTACGTTGTGGCAGCATGCTAAGAAGATAGCCGAGTTTAACCTCACCACCCGACCAAAGCCGCGCGACGAGCGATTTAGCGAGAGTCAGACGACGACGCAGCGGGTGAGGAGTCGGTGGGCGCACGTTGGCGCCGTCGCGAGAAGAGCTGGATATGATGATACCAGTGAAAGCGAGGTTGATGCGGGGAGTCAGGCCGAGGCGCAGAAGGTGAAGAGGCAGCAGAAGGCCGAGAGGGAGAAGTACGCGAAGACGATGGGGCTGGAGTATTTTCTCGAGATGGTGGATCAGAAACACAGGTACGGGAGTAACCTGCGACGGTATCATCAGGAGTGGAAGAAGAGTACCACGACAGAGAACTTCTTCTACTGGTTGGATTATGGAGAAGGAAAAGAGCTAGATCTTGAGGATAGACCACGGGAACGGCTAGATAAGGAGCAGGTCAGGTATCTGTCAAGGGATGAGAGGAAGAAGTATATGGTCACCATCGACACGCAGGGTCGATTCTGCTGGGACAAGAACGGAAAGCCGATCACGACATCGCCGGACTTCAAGGACAGCATTGATGGCATCGTCCACGCCAGTGACGATACACCAACATGGCGAGAAGTAACCACAGGGGAGAAGCCAGAACCCTCACGACACGACTCGGGTTCCGACTCCTCCTCGACCAACACCTCCATCAGCACAGGCAGCCAAGAAGACTCATCGAAATATGCCAACGAAGAGTTCCACGACGCGAGAGGTCTTAAGAAGCTCAACCACGTCAGCGTCGACGCCCTGATGAACCACCTGCTCCGCAAGACGACCAAAAAGAACACCTGGATCTTCGTCGCTGACACTTCCTTCCGCCTCTACGTCGGCATCAAACAGTCCGGCGCGTTTCAACACTCCTCCTTCCTTAAAGGCGCGCGCGTCAGTGCCGCAGGCTTGATCAAGATAAAACGAGGCCAAATCCGTAGACTCTCCCCACTCTCAGGCCATTATGCCCCTCCCGTCAAGAATTTCCGCGAGTTCCTCAAATGCATCAAAGAAGCGGGTGCAGATCTAAGCCATCTGAACGTCTCACGAAGCTATGCCGTCATCCTGGGGTTGGAAGGGTACATCAAGGTCAAGAAACGCACCAAGAGCGCGAAGCAGCATGCTAAGGACATGATTCATCCGGATGAGAAGAGGAAGCGCGAAGAGGAGCAGAGGGATAAGAGTCAGAGTGCCGCGAGGGAGAGGGAGGTCTTGAAGATGGAGGCGGAGAAGCAGAGGGAGAGGAGTTATAGTTATAGGTTTAGAAAGAGGGTTAGTGGACGGTTGGGGTCTATTGGTGGGAATGGGAATGGAGAGGGGGAGATGGGGCCGGGACCTTCGTTGTTGGAGCAAAGTGGTGGGAGGGCGGCGACGACAGAGGAAAGGGGCGTAGGGAGCAAGGAGGGTGAGGTTGCTAGTGGTTCTGTTGTACCGCCTACGCCGCCGAGCATTGAGCCGCCACTGAAGTGAACGGCCGTGACCTGAGCGAGGTTATTGGTTGGTGGTTTATGGCTTGAGCTGTTGCTTTCTTGTTGGGCCGCAGCGAAGCGCTGTTATGAATTGATGTATGTTTTTGAATCGATGCATATCTTGATTTACCACTCTCTGGAACGAGCAGGGCAATGGATCGAGAATCCGCGTACTTGCGGTGGTTCTCGCCTTCATTCATGGGTATTTGCGTATTCGGCACGGAAGAATGGGATTCGAGGCAGACGATATTCCTGGAGTCCCCCTGAACCCTGTCAGCAGACACAAGCCACGGGAAAGTTATAAAAATCACCACCAGTATCATTACATTTCGTAGTGAAGCGTATGTCACCATAGGATATGGTTGCTGCCGTCCCAGAACTTTAGCTGATGCTCTAACTATACGAGCACTAGATGAATTATGATTTCCCGAGTTGGGAGATGGTTGGAAATGAGAATCCGGAGGTGCCATCAAGGTGGCAGCGATTGCTTGAATGGAGAATGTTGGCGTATCGACTCGCCGTGACGAGTCGGGAAAGAGCGCGCTTGTCATGATAGAGCGAATCATTCGATCAATACACCAAGCACACTCGCGTCTGTTCCATATGCACATCATACTTGGATCCGATCACAGTCGCTTCGAACGTATTGTCGTCCCCGTGTTGTCCTCCTTGCGCTACCCCTAGACTACATCTTGCCCTTGACCACAACATCCGCTACTTTTTTATCACCAGACCCCAGGGCTGCAGAAGATGATGTCTCTGTCGGCGGTTTCCACTCCACCAGGGTCGGTCATTGGTCCCACAAATGCCTCGCGAGATGTCCAAGGACGCATGAACTGCACAGGTGTTGCACAAGCAGCCCTGCTATGCATGGACTTTCGACATTTCATAGTGAAACACTGGCCTGGGGGGGGGGAGCTTTTCGCAATGCACCATGAATCAATGAATCAACCGTCTGATGCCATTGCGACATCTTTGGCTTGACTCTTGGCAGGTACCAACACCACGAGTCCACGATGCGACATCATTGTGGCTGGAGGTGCAGGGTTTCGGCCCCTGTCTCTGCATCTCCGAGTCCGGCTCGACCTTCTTTCGGTTCGAAAGCCACAGAGCCGGGTTTTTGTTTCTGCAGACCATCTGGCTTCGGACATAACACCTGAAGCAGATGCTGGAGGATCCGGGCGGCTTGTTGCCCTCGAGCGTACCGAGTACTAACCTCTATCAAGGAGAGCGCGTGTGTCGTGTACTGCACTGTAGAAAATGAAAGGACCATCGCACTGCTCTGGCGCATTGCAGAACATCTGTGTGCGATATGAACGAAGCAGGCGCCACGACCGAAGAGGCCAAGTCTTAATACAGCCGCATGCGTCCCCAACGCCACGTACCGCCTGCAGGATGACTTCTTGACGTGTGCTCACTCACGGTTTTGGAGTTGGTCAGATCGGCGCTGCACGCTCGTCACGGTTCACCCATTAGAATACTTGACCCGACCAATGCATTGACGACGCTTGCTGGTAGCACAACTGGAAATCGCTTACCTCCGATGATGCAACACCTTGTGCAACGTCGACCCTGTCGTGTAGTTTGCAAACACAGCGCTGAAACATTTGCTGTGGCTTGATATCATACTTTCATCAGCGATCGTGGCTCGCAAACTTCCGGGAGGGTCCTCCGCTCCTCCGCACACGCTTTCTGCAGCCGGACGTTGCGCCATGTGTTCTAGCATGGGCAACCTCACTTGCTTTCAGAGCTTTCCAACCTGGAAATGTCACCAATGCAATGCAGCCATCTTTTCTTAACGGCATACCTTATATACCTTTCTCCGCGTTTCGAATGCTACAGCTGCTGGTGGCTCGCGCTGCTGCATGTGTGGCAGGGATGTTTTATCGACGATCTGCTGAAGTTGGCAGAAGACGGCAGGTGCTCCACTCTTCCTGCCTCGTGGAACCGGGCAAGGCATGAGGTCTTTCATGGCACACACGCACACCCGCCACAGCTACGTGTGTACTGTAGATGCGCATTGAATGCTTGGAACTTCGCCGCCACCACGCGAGCCGGCAAGCCAAGATCCTGAAGAACCATCGTCGATACCACAGTGGTCTGCTGCCATACCCGGGCGACCATTGCTTGGTCGTTACCAGATCTCACGGTAGACGATATACACGAGGCTGGAAAAAGTGACATCACGCGTCAATCAGAGTGGACACCACCCGTCATGAAGTCACCGCGTCCCATCGTCACAGAAACCTGCTTGGACAGCTGGCCACACGAGGCGTGAGCTATCGAAGCTCAATGTCGGCAAAGCTCTCGATACGTCATTCTATGCTACTCAGGCGGGTGCAGGAGTATGCTGTGTGCTCACCAAGGAAGACCAGCCGCCCTGCTGTCTGCTCACCAAGGAAGACCAGCCGCCCTGCTGTCTGCTCACCAAGGAAGACCAGCCGCCCTGCTGTCTGCTCACCAAGGAAGACCAGCCGCCCTGCTGTCTGCTCACCAAGGAAGACTAGCCGCCCTGTGCCTTCTGGATTTTAGCTGCATGATATATCAAACCTGAGTCCGGATCTCTAGCCACATTTTCACAGAAACTTCCTCTTTTTTTTTGTTCCGCATTGGCCCTGCGATTGCATGACAAGCAACTCTAATCAATACGCGTACTACTCTTTCCCTCCTACACCAACTAGATCACCACTCGCACGACGACGTCACGCTGCTTCACGATCTTCACGAAGTTCTACTCCATTGATACCACAGAAATCACAGCAAATGGCTCCATCTCCAGCGGCCGGCAAGCAGCAGACTGCTGCACCCAAGACACCAACCAAGTTGACCAGACGACCAGGACAGACACCACAGACTTCTGGACAGCCAGCATCAGGCAACAAGCCAGCTCCGTCAACACCTAAAGCTTCGCAGGCAACGAAGCCAGAATCAAATTCACCCCAGTCAAAGCGCCAACTAGGCCAGAAGGCGCAGCAAGCGCAAAGCCAGACAGAGGACGCTGGCAACGATGCCGAGAACCAGGCTCAGCAGGCGCGAAGCAGCGTCGAGATGAGAGACGATGATGACGAAGATGACGACGGTCCAATGAGCAAGGTTACTCAGGCTGGCCAAAAGGGCAAGGAGGGCCTTGAGCAAGCACAGCCGGAGCCAATCGACGACGAGGAAGAAGATGATGCCGTCGAAGGCGCTCAGCAATCTGGCAAAGACTTTGGCGAGCAAGCAGAGCAGACCGCCGAGGATGCTGGCGACGAGGCCGAAGACACCGCGGACGATGCGACAGAGAAAGCAGGTGACACTGTCCAATCCGCTGACGACGACGAACAAGACGATGATGAGCAGCAGTCTGAGCAACCCGCGGAGAAGCAAGGCAAGGGTGCACTGGACACTGCGAAGAACGCCGCGGGCAAGGCTTCAAACCTTGCAGGCAAAGCCACCAAAGACCCATCTGGCGCCGCCAAAGATACCAAGCAGGGCGTCGAGGAGACTGCCGATGATGCGAAAGACACCGCCGAGGATGGTGTCGACGAAGGCAAGAAGGTCGCTGGCGAGACGACCGACGAAGCTGGCGATGCCGCCGAGGGCGCGCAAGACCAGGCTGAGAAGGCCACTTCCAGTGCCAAGGATCAAGCAGGCGATGCAGCTGAGGATATCCAGGACCAAGCTGAGGAGACTGCTGATGGCGCGAAGGACCAGGTTGAAGGCGTCACAGATCAAGCTCAAGACGCTGCCAACGGTGCCAAAACCCAAGCC
This sequence comes from Nothopassalora personata, assembly GCA_033816765.1. Taxonomy (NCBI): domain Eukaryota; kingdom Fungi; phylum Ascomycota; class Dothideomycetes; order Mycosphaerellales; family Mycosphaerellaceae; genus Nothopassalora; species Nothopassalora personata. Next base: position 1,326,915 of record CM066291.1, read on the forward strand.
GAGGAGACTGCTGGCGACGCAAAAGACACAGCTGAGGATGCTACCGGCCAAGATCTGCCGGACACCAATGGCATCCAAGTTCCTGAAGGCCTTCCAGTTGATCTCTCAAAGCTCAAGGGCCTTGAAGTACAGGAGGATGGCCAGGTCCTGGATAAGGGGGGTAACCCAATCGGCCGCCTCGCCGAGGGTGACGCAGAAGACCTCGCAGGATACCCCATCGGCGATGATGGTGAGATTCTTGACGACGATGGCGATCTTGTCGGCCGCGTTGAGCTTCTACCTGATGAAGTCAAGAAGCAGCTTCAAGAAGCACAAGAACAAGGCGAAGAGCTTCCGGAAGGCGCGCAAGATTTCCTCAGCCAGTTTGAGGGTCAAGCCCAAGATGCCGCTGACGGCATCGAGGAAGAGGTCGACGAATACGCCAACTTGCCACCACTCTCCATCATGGAAGGCCTCACTTGCCAGGTTGACGGTCTGATCTACGACTCTGAGGGCAACACCATTGGCCGTGTTGTCGATGGTGACCCACAGGAGCTCCAGAACGCCACTCTCAACGACCAGGGAGAGTTCATCGACCAAGATGGCAACGTCGTTGGGTACGCCGAGATCCACGATGACGCCGAGCAGCTTGTCGAGGAGGGCGTCTACGAGGCACGCCAGCAAGCTCAACAAGCCACCGAAGATGCCGAAGATCAAGTCAACGGTGTTGAGGAGGGCGCTGAGGAGGCTGCTGAAGACGCCCAGCCAGAGGAGATCGAAGATCAGCTTCCTGGTATCGAAGCTCTCGAAGGCAAGGAGCTCAACGAAGCCGGAGACATCCTCGACGAAGAAGGCAATGTCCTCGGTGGTGTTGAAGACAGCGACCTGCGCGAGAAGATCGCACAGGGTGAGATCGACCCAAACACGCTCAAGATCGACGAGGAAGGTAACGTTCTGGATGAGAATGGAAACGTTCTCGGAAAGACTGAGCTTGCCGAGGGCGCTGCTGAGAAGCTCGGCGGTGTCAAGACCCTTCTCGACTTCCGCATCCTCGACGGACGTCGTGTCAACAAGAAGGGCAAGATTCTCGATGATGATGGCGAGGAGATAGGAGAGCTCACCGATGGCGATCTCCAAGCTTGCGCTGGCGGCAAAGCCAACGACAAGGGGGAAGTCTATAACAAGAAGGGTGATCTCGTTGGTCACGTTCGTGTTGTGCCTGGCGAGGCTGCCGAGACGGCCACCAAGGAGCTCCTCGAGGAACTTGGCGAACTTCCAGAGCAACAGGAAGAAGGCGACGAGGACCAAGAGGAAGAAGGCGAAGAAGGCGAAGAAGGCGAAGAGGAAGGTGAGGCTGAGGAGGACGAGCCTCAATATGAGGAGCCAGAGCTCTCCATCCTCGACGGCCTCAAGGTCAATAAGAAGGGTCAAGTCCTCAACGAAGATGGCGAGCCAATCGGCGAGCTCACTGCGGGTGAGCTTTCGCAATGCGCTGGCAAGAAGATCAATGCCACCGGCGAAGTCCTCGACAAGGACGGAAATGTCATCGGGCACGTACGCACTCTCCCACAGGAAGTCCAGCAAGAGACGCCAGCTGTCTCCATTCTGGAAGGACTCAAGGTCAACAAGAAGGGCCAAGTTCTCAACGAGGATGGCGAGCCTATCGGCGAGCTCACCAGCGGCGATCTCTCCCAATGTGCGGGCAAGAAGATCAACAACAAGGGCGATGTTCTTGACGACTCCGGCAACGTTATCGGCTCCGTACGCACTATCCCGTCGGAGAATGAAGAGCAGGATGAAGGGCAAGGTGAAGAGCAAGGCGACGAGGCACAAGATGAGGAGGAAGAAGGCGATCAGCTGCCACCTCTTTCAACACTCGAAGGCCTCACTGTTAACAAGCAAGGCAAGCTCATCAACGACGAGGGCGCCATTGTCGGCGAACTTGTCGAAGGGGATGCGAAGAAGCTGTCGAAGGCTGGCATCACTGCCGACTCCGAAGGCCAGTTCTGGGACAACAAGGGCCACGTCATTGGTCGCGCAAAGACCTTGCCACTGGAGGATCCCGAGGAGGAGGCGCCATTTGCTGGTCTTGAAGGTCTCCATGTCGTTGAAGACGGCTGGGTCCAAGACGAAGAGGGCAACACTGTCGGATATCTCACTGAGGGCGACCCGCAGAAGCTCCTCGGTCGCACTGTTGATGAAGACGGCGATGTCCTTGACAAGAAGGGCTCTGTTGTTGGTCACGCCGAACGGTATGTTCCGGAGGAAGAGGAGCAGCAAGAAGAACAACCTGCCGATCTCTCTTTCCTCAAGGGCAAGACTGTTACCAAGGCTGGCCTTGTCATTGGCGATGAAGGCATCCCAGTCGCTCGCCTGGTTGAGGGGCAAGCCAAGGAGTTGGCTGGCCGCCAGCTCGATGACCAGGGCCAGTTCTGGAACGACCAAGGAAAGGTCATTGGCCGTGTCGAGCTCATTCCGGAGGAAGAGCGCGAAGCCAAGCCAGAGGGCCCATTCGCTGGTCTTGACGACTTGAGAGTCATCGAAGGTGGTAAGATTGCTGATGAGGACGGAAACGTCGTCGGAGAAATCGTCGAAGGTAACCCGAAGCGTCTCGTTGGCTTGTCTGTTGACGAGGACGGTGACATCGTTGACAAATACGGCAACGTCAAGGGTCATGCTGAGCCACTTCCCGAGGAAGAGCCACTGGACTACACGGTTCTCGACGGCCTCACCTTGAATAAGGCTGGCTACGTTGTCGACGAGAACGGCGTACCATACGGCAAGATCGTGGAGGGCAACCCCAACGACTTGGCCGGTCGCAAGACTGATGAGAACGGCTACATTTACAACGACACCGGCAAGGTTGTTGGACGATGCGAGCCGCTCCCAGAAGAGGAGCGCGTACAGAAGACCGGTGGCGCCTTCCAAGGCCTTGAGGGCCTGCATGTCATCGAGGATGGAAAAGTTGCTGATGCCAATGACAACGTCGTTGGTCAGATATCCGAGGGAGATCCAAAGAAGCTTCTCGGAATGCGTGTCGACGAGGATGGCGACATCCTTGACAAATTCGGAAACGTCAAGGGGCACGCAGAGCCTCTTCCAGATGAGCAGGAGGTCGACTACTCCATCTTGGACGGTCTCACTCTCAACAAGCAAGGCTTCGCAGTCGATGCCAACGGTGTACCATTCGGTCGTCTTGTCGAGGGCAACGCCAACGAGCTCGCAGGAAGACAGTGCGACGAGCAAGGTTACCTGTACAACGACCGCGGCAAGCCTGTCGGTCGCTGTGAGCCAATCCCAGAAGAGGAGCGTGTCGCCAAGCCAGAAGGCCCATTCGCCGGACTCGAGGGTCTTCACGTTGTTAAGGGGGGCAAGGTCGAAGACGAGAATGGCAATGTCGTTGGTGAGATCACCGAGGGTGATGCCAAACGCTTGGTCGGCATGAAGGTCGATGAGGATGGTGATATCATCGATAAGTTCGGAAATACCAAGGGCCACGCTGAACCGCTCGAGGAAGAGGAAGAGCAGCCACTCGACAACAGTGCTCTTGAGGGCAAGTACCTCAACAAGCAAGGCTACGTCGTCGATGAGAAGGGTATCCCCTTCGGACGTCTTGTCGAAGGCAACGCCACTGAGCTCGCTGGTCGTAAGTGTGACGAGAATGGATACATCTACGGCGACACTGGCAAGGTCGTGGGTCGCTGCGAGATCCTGCCCGAGAACGAGCGTGTTGCACGCGCAGAAGGTCCATTCGCCGGTCTTACGGGACTCCGAGTGGTCAAGGACGGGTACGTCGAGGACGAAGACAGCAACCGTGTTGGCTACATCACAGAAGGTGACGCGAAGAGACTGGTAGGTCTCCATGTCGATGAAGATGGTGATATTATCGACAAGTACGGTAATGTCAAGGGGCATGCCGAGCCTTACGACGAGCCAGAGGAAGAGCAGCAAGACCTATCGAGACTCAACGGCACCACAGTCAACAAGGCTGGATATGCGGTTGACGGCAGTGGACAGGTCATTGGCCGTGTCGTCGAAGGTGACCCGAACATCATGATCGGCAAGAAAGTTGATGGTCAAGGTCAAATCTGGGACGACTCTGGCAATGTCATCGGTCGCTGCGAGATCGTCACCGGTGTGCGGAGCGAGGAAGGTCCATTCGCTGGCTTCGAAGGACTCCAGATCAACAAGGACGGCACTGTCACAACGCCAGCAGGCGACATCGTCGGTCGTGTTGTCGAGGGCGATATCAAGAAGCTCCTCGGACACACGGTCGATGAGGATGGAGACATCACCGACAAGAACGGCAACACCATCGGAAAGGCCGAGAGATGGGAGCCGGAGGAGAAGGAGCGCCGCATCAACCCAATGTCTGGCAGACGTGTCAACAAAGAGGGTGAGGTCCGTGACGAGAACGGTGACCTCCTCGGCAAGCTCACCATGGGTGACCTTGGTCACTGCGTCGGCCAAGAGATTGATGACGCCGGCAATGTCGTCGATGTCGAAGGCAACAAGATCGGTGAGGTCACCCTGATCGAGAACATCGCCGAAGATGAGTACGAAGGCCCAAGCGAAGAGGAGCTTGAGGAAGCTCGCAAGCGTGAGGAAGAGAGGCAAATCGCCGAGAAGATGTCCAGCATCTGCTCGCAGACTCTCGACAGGATGCAGCCCATCTGCAAGCAGATCAAGGACTACATGGAGAAGGCCGACTCCACACCCAAGGACGAGCTCGACGAAGAAGAACTCGTCAACAACGTCAAGCCTCTCATCGAAGAAGGCGGCCGCATCCTCCAGGAGTGCAATGGCTCCCTCCGCGGCCTCGACCCAGATGGCAAGATCGCTGCCCAAGCCAAGGGTCGGGCAGGCACAGGTGAAGCCACCCCAGAAGAGTTCCGTCTCGCGGAGACTCTCAAGGAACTCACCACCACCGTCGTCACCACCATCGACGACGCGAAGAAGAAGCTCAACAACATGCCTCACGCCAAGAAGAAGCTGAACCCGCTGTGGGGCCTGATGACCCAGCCACTCTTCCAGATTCTGGCCGCCGTCGGTCTCCTTCTTGCCGGTGTGCTCGGTCTGGTAGGTCAACTCCTCAACGGTCTCGGCCTGGGAGGTCTCGTCAACGGCCTCCTCGGCGGTCTCGGCATCAACAAACTCCTCGCGTCTTTCGGCCTCATGGACGACAAGAAGAAGGGCGGTGACAAGAAGGGTGGTAACAAGCTGCAGTCGCTACCGATCGTCGGTGGTCTCTTCGGCAGCAGTAAGTAAACCTCCTCATCGTCTGCTTCGTCACATACACACTGCATCACTCTCCTTACCGCGGGGTCGCTGCTGCGGCAGTGAGTGTTTCTGGTGGTGCGCGCGAGAGAGTGAGTGAGCGAGTTGTCGAACGAGCAAGCACGCGACTCTAGAATTTTCTAATGTACCTTTTGCTTCTTAGACAACAACGACAAGAAGACGAAGGATGAGAAACGGTCGGAGGAGATTGAGGATACCCTCAACAAGGCCGATGCGATGGACGAGATCAACAGGCAGGGAGGTCCGATGGCTGTGATGGTTGAGACGTAATGTGTACGGCCAGAGAACGACTTGTTTCGACAGTATATCCTGATTGCGTCTTGTTTTGCAGCGAAGCGAAGCGAAGCGGGAATGGGGTTGGGGATTGGGATTGGGGATTTGGGGAGCTTGTTTGAGCTCAATGTGTGTCTACTACGACCATTTTTGTCTTTTCTTTTGTGTATAGTATGTGTACTATAGCAGGGCCAAAAGTTCACAAACCACACTTCTCTCCCGCTTTCATCTGCCGTTGCGGTGTGAGAAGACCGACCGTATCAAGGCTGTGGTCTCTATTATTATTATTATTATTATTATTATTATTATTATTATTATTATTATTATTATTATTATTATTATTATTATTATTATTATTATTATTATTATTATTATTATTATTATTATTATTATTATTATTATTATTATTATTATTATTATTATTATTATACTTTCGAGCATGGTCTGTCTGAACATGGATCCACCTCGTTGGCCCACATGGTCATCAGCCTGCCCCAATTTCTCATCTCTGTGTATATATATAACCTTCAACGCTCGAGTTCACAGTTCACCAATCCTCCTCTACTTCTTGGTCGTCAAAACGTCCGCAGCTCTCACAACCCCCATTCTCACTTGAAGCCGCCGCCATCCACTTCAAACCAACCAACCCCTTGCCAGTGCAGTGTGTGTGGAGGCGCGAAGAATAGTACAGTACGCTCATCTGCACGAGCAAATAATCAACGTTGGTTGGTGCCCAAAAGTTACGAAGGAAGAGAACGAAGTAGAGGCCGAACGTCGTGCCTCTTCGGCTGCAGCATACGTTCGTTGGTCTCTCTTTGCTACTCGCGCGGCTGAATGCAGGGAGATGGGAAATTTCAGGTGCGTGGACGCTATGGGCAGAGCAAATTCCATGTCGACGCCTGGTGAGGGACTTCTGGGGGATATGTTGCGGTGCGATGCGGGAGGAAAAAAGCTGCGAGGCTAATATAATAAGGGAAAGGTGAAAGCCGAGCTTTGCGCGTCAGTCCGGGGCACGCGTCAGATTTTGTGTTGCAGACGTGGAGAAAGCACGCAGCGTTCTCAGTGTCTAACACAGAATGACAGTGAAAAGGTGATCCATCCGTCTATCGATGCCAGCTTCGCAGCGAAAATAATACAAGATCTAATCTATCGCTGGCCTTTCTTTCCAGTGCCATCACTGTCGTCGTCACCATCTCCCACATCAAACACATGCCGCTCAGTGGCGTCTTCGTCGTCTGTGTATTCGTCCCCGTAGCCGTTCTCCAGACCTGCTTCGTCTCCGTAAGTCGGATGTAACGAAATATCGCTCCTACTGCTGCGCAGCACGTTCCTTGTCTCTCGCTCGTCCTCGTCATCGATATAGTCTGGATCATCTTCGCTCTCTCGCCGTCCAGAGGTGTCTGCAGCAGCCGCTTCCGCCTCAAGCTGCTTCGCTCGTGCCTTTGTCCGGGTATAGATGACGTATCCCGTGCCTACGCCCAGCGCCATACCGATGACGATGCTGAGGTAGCTGATGATCCTGGCGCCTGTGTCCATCTTTTCGTCCGAGTCGGCTAGAGCTCCTATCCTGCTTCCAATGAATACGTGCAACAGCAACTTCGGCGAAGCAATCGCTGTTGCCAGCATAAAGTTCTGCCATGTCACGGTCGGGATCGTGCTGATAGCGCCGTTCGCGAAAGAGTAGGGCAATGGACACAGCCGGACCATGATTAGCAGCTTCAAACCGTCATGCTTAAGCACGAGCGACAGCGCCGCAAAGTCACTGTTCTTCTCCGTCATCCTGCTCACGAAGTTCTTAAGCACCGATCGCGATGCAATGAAAGAAGCTGTCGATCCCACTACTGTCGCGGTCGCCATAATGAACCATCCCTTCATGCCAAAGACGAAGCCTGCAATGGTCACGCAGGTCGAGTACCCGATCATAGGAGGAAAGGAGACGAAGAATGTCATGAGCCAAAGAATCAGCCAGCCTCCGGGCAGATTCCTCCACTTCTCGGCGGCTGGTTCCAGAGCCGCGAAGATCCTGGAGCCGTAGACTAGGAACAGGATGAACAGCGCGGTTGTGATGAGCCACGCGACCACCAGTCCTCCTTGTTGTAAGGGCGACAATCGCGCCCATTGCCGCATTGCTCGGCCATTCCACTTCTCAGCCGTCTGCATCCATTTCGCCTGGATGCCCCGCGGTCGCGATAGCGTTGGTGAGGCGTCCATGGAGCGCCGACTCCATATCGGCGAGCTCGATCTTCGCGACGCGCTGACAGGGAGAATGTGGTCGTTGTCGTCGAATTGGTCGGCGAGCGCTCTCGCTGTCGATGTCCACTCGGCGTGAGCCATGGTGGACGGACGGAGGTGATGGGTGGGCGATTGAGATCGGGGTCAGGCTGGCATGAGAATGAAACACTACCAGATCAGTCTACTAGGCAGCCATATCCCGGTGTGCTGTTGATAGAAATGGATCCTCATGCACACGACCAGCGTGCTATGTCAGGAACCGCTGCACGATGCTGACAATCGTGTTCGAAACGAGATCCACGTCACCGGCGGCAGGCTTGCCACGTGGATGTGGATCTCGCTCTTTTCCATGGGTCTCGACTCTTATCCTACCTGGACGTCGGGATATATGCCGAAAAATGAGCCGTCCAATATGCTGCTATAGTTACCTTCATCTCTGGAGAACGTCGTAGTGCGCATGTCTCGGAGGATAGGACGAGATGACATTCTCGAAGCGTACGGCTACGTTTCCGCTGCATGACGATCCCCATGCGGTACCGGCATCAGCAGTCGTACACTCCCCTTCACGTTGAGGTGACATGCATGTTGCGGTACAGCTCGTGACCTCCTGATTATGCTCATCAACTACTTGCACTCCAAACTGCCCATGTTCACCAGCAAACGAATATGCCAGTCAGCGCTATCGATTGCCTCCTCTTCAAAGACCTCTTCGGCACAGAGGACATCAGGAAGATTTTCGAGGATAAGAAGTACATCGACTACTGCGTACTCGTGGAGAAGAACCTAGCGAGCGCTCAAGCATTTCACCAAGTGATCCCATACGATGCCGCGGAACAGATCAGCTTCCAATGTGGCGAAGATCAAGCACCAATACCGCTTCCATCCTCTGCGCTCGTCATAGTGATTGGATCCTCCTTCCTGTCCTTTGGCCATCCGATTACCTCACCCAAAGCATCCGCCCATCGCTTCTTGAATTTGGGATGCTTGTTGGCCACGCTGCCATCAGCGGCGACATGACCTTGCGTGATACCCTTCATTCGGCATATTGCAGCGATGCCACATGTGCAAAGCCTCGCGCCCCGGATTGCGATGGCTTCTGCGAGACGTTTCGAGACTGTCATTTCATCGTCTGTGGCGTCGATGTTGAGGAGTTCTTTGTATCGCTGCTTGGAGTTTGACATATTCGTTGACGTGTCGTCTTCAAGCAGCGAGAGGAACCCAGTGTCGAGGACATAAGGTGTACGTAGCTTCTCGATTGGTTGGTCCTTGAAGATAAGGCCTTGATCGTGCAGATCTACAATGGCTAGACGAAAGATCTCTCCGAGGTAGTGACCTGCGCTGAGTTTCTCGAAAGTCTGTTGACCTGGTTTGGGGGACTCTTTGTCGATTTGGATATCGTACTTTGTTCGTGGTAGGACTCTGTGCTGGTCATCGAAAGCGCCGTATTCACAGTTGATGGCCATTTTGCGGTCTCGCGGCACTTCCGAGGGCAGCTTTGGTATGGAGCTGCAGTCTTCCATGTATGCAGCATTACAGCCCGTCCCGAAGATCGCGCCAACGATGGTGTCCGGGTCGTGGTACGCAGATGCAACCATGTCGCCGGTAGTGTCGTTGATCAGCGCTACCAACCGGACAGGAAGGTTCTACTCAATCGTTAGCGCAAGCCCGAGGGACACAAGAATATCATGCTCACCCGCTCTTCCATCGCTTTGCGTAGCTGGCCGGCAACATCTTCAGCCTCGACACCTTTGATGTCAAGCCCCTTTGTCCATCTCTGCAGAATCCCATGATCGATGTAATGCTGTGTGGCCGGATAGGAGAAAGTGAAGCCGAAGGGTAGCGGCTGCTCTGCTGTGCCACCAAGACCATGCTTCTTGATGAAGTCCCGAAGGGAGTCTGCTACGTTGTTCCACAGCGCATCTGCAGTGCCAGTCCTGATCTCTGAGGGTAGCTTATAGGAGTCCTGAATCATGTCTGTCTTCATTCCGCGTCCGTTGAGCGTGATCCAGCAGACTCGTATGTTGGTACCACCCAAGTCCATCGCCAGAAAAGATCCCGCCTCGTCGCCTGTAGGTGAGTCGAAGACCCAGGTGAGGTTCATTGGAATGGTACAGCCATCTGCTTCCAGGCCTGCTTTGAGATCGTGCGCAAAAGCATCCACTATCTCGTGCAATTTCGCTGTGTTAACCTCAAAGACTTTCTCTATTTGTTGGAGGGCAAATTCTACGTCCGCAGGGAGTTCTCCTCGCTCGCCGCGAGCATCGTGCAGTAGCGCATCGAAAGCCATTGCTGTTGGTGTAGCAGAAGGTCAAATGTAGGAGGAATGCTTTACTTAGCTTGACACCTTCAAAGCGGCTCATCAGCACATATACTATCGATTAGTCGGCGGTCCGGATGCACTGCGGCTGCCATTCGTTGGATGTCGCATTACTCTTGCTTTACCATGATGTGACATCATTTCTGTTGGCACCCATGTCTGCTTTTGAGCACAGTCAGTATACATACACGAGCCAGTTCGATACTCCCAACTCCGGACAACATCGTCGTTGAATTTATTCGCTCCGAGGGAGAGCGTGTGCCACAATCCCATGGAGGTGATGATGATTAGGATAATTATATTCCAGTCGTGCCTTCCCAAGCCCTGCAAGAGTCTGAACACTGTCCGACAGCACTTGGAAGGCAAGCATCGATGCTGATCGGGCCGAGAGGGTATCGCAGCATCGCAGTCGATACGAGCGTGGACTGTGAACAGCCTTCCGTTAACATATGAACGCATTTGATGCGCAAGGGAGATCTCCAAAGCTCTCTGGCAACGGAGCATACGCGTACAAAAGAATGCAAGCATAGTCTCATGGCTCGGCCAGAGATAGTTCACCACAAGATGTGCACGAAGCATGATGACGAAGTGGAGTTTGAAAGAAGGTGAAGACGGAGTGGGTGTACTGAGGCAAGAACGAGCTGAATCAGCCCGCGGACATCCTCGGAGCTTTCACGCGAAAAGCAGAATTTCTCCTCAACATTTTCTCTTTCACGCCATCAACACCATCAAGACATCCATCACCTGCATCTTGCCACGCCGGAAAACAGCCTGCGACCTGCAGCCGACCTCTTTCTCTGATTGCCGCCGACTGGTCAAGCAGCGGAATGCGTCATGGACGGAAATGCGCGAAAAGGTAAGCACGAGACGTCCTCCACCACCATAAATAACCATCACATGATGATTTCCTTTACATTTACTTTTTTCTGGTACCTCTTAGTAAGTAAACCTCCAACCAGATGAGACTGAGCGATACAAGTCCTAACCTTCGCTTTTAGTGTCAGAAACCTTCGGGCTTCGATGATCTATATGGACTTCTGAACCATCCTCAATTTCGACGCTCCTGCAAATTGCACTTCGAAGGGGTTGCACGGCTGACTGTCGAAGTAATAGGTTCCTCTTCGGACAACACATGATGCAGCTGTACAGTGGCACTGTCATCAGTCAGTGCATGGCGAGTTTCGATGAAATCGCGGTCTGACAGCAGTACTACCACGAAGCGCTGGACCAGGCACGGTAGGTCCCGAATTTGAGCGCCGTTTGTGCGTCGCACTGCCCACGTCCAGCATACTGGAACAGCAGGACCATCCATTGTGTTCCGCATGGACATATTCTGAGATATCTTATCAATCACATTCCTTCCCCTTCAGTAAAGTGCTATATTGCTCCAGGCACCGCCTCACGTGAGATGCGACATTTTGTGACGCCTCAAAGTGTCGGCGAATGAGGATCATCAACGTTGCCAATGCGAATCCCGTTGACGCTTCACCTCGAGCTTGTTGTGGTCGCGGCTGTCGGCACGTCCCCGCCCACTGCAACATCGGCGCGGTCTTCTCCATGTGGACGCGTGGCGCTGTATTCGTGAAATGGACCGACGCGCAGTGTGAAAATTCAGAAACAGTACGTGGACTGCAGCATGAGTATGCATGCATAGCAGGACAGCGCGAGTGTTGTTGTACAGCGCCGAGCGTCAACAAGCACCATTGTTTCGCTTGGATCACAGCGGGAAGTCTGTCCTTTGTTTAGCAACCACTGCAGCACGACGTTGGAAGAGGGAGGAGGTTGTTGATGACACAGGTGAGATTTAAGACTCAGCGCCGTTCACATGGATGGCGTTCGAGACCGTTTCGATGGACAGGCCGTGCTTGCATTCCAGTCCATGCCACGGGGGCCGACACATTCATTCAATCGATGATGATCGCAGCTATGTGACCAAACCACGTTACTGTACTGTACATGTACCACATTACGCGGCGGTGCAGCAAGCGCATGAGGCGGTCCACATGCGGCGCTTGAGCAATTCTCTCTCTCTTGTCGCCACTCGCCCGCCCACAGCATTCGTCGTCGGCGAGTCCACGATAACCAGCGATCGCCGAGCTTTAATCTCGGCTGCCACCCGTCCGGCAGTAGCGGGCCACATCGGGTACCTGATTCGCGCACGACCACGACGCTTCGGACTGGGGGGGGGCTGCAAATTAGATCACGTTTCACGCCGACAACTCTCCCTCCCTCCCTCCTCCTCCTCCTCCTCGCACCCTGCTGAGAGGCGCTCGGATTGTTTTCTTTCTCCCTCACCATCGCAGCCTCACCCCAAGTCGATCATTAATACCACGCCACACCAGTCACTCGTTCACCACCTCAGGTGCTGGCATCACGGCAAGCAACAACATCCAACAAACCGTCAAAGCAATACCAATAGCCGTAGACAGTAGCGCCCACTTCAGGAGAGCTTGGATCACCCCAGCCGCGAGATACCCAACAACGACCCCCTTCTTGGAATTTACACGACCGGCAACCCATTTGGAAGGACTTCGATAACGCGACCACGTCAGAAACACGATGAAGTACCTCTACACCGCAGCAGCGCTGCTCGCAGCCACTGTTTCCGCCGACCTGTGCTCCCACGGAAGCACCGACGACAATGGAAACTACTACTGCCAGTGTGTCAAGGCCATCACCTACACAGGCGTCGGTGGCGAGGGCTCTTACAACAAGGTCACCAAGATGGACAATGGAGCATGCTCCAGCTCGCCGGTTGGATACAAAGGCACATTGGCGCCGTTCGACGAGGAAGTCTCGCTGCATTTCCGTGGACCACTCAAGCTTAAGCAGTTCGCTTTCTACGTACCTGACACGGCTGCTGCTTCCTCCAACAAGGAGAAGAGGAACGCTGGCCGCCGCAGTACCGTTGAAAGGCGACATGCCCACGGACACGCACATGCTCACCTGCACCACGCTCGTGATGCCGAGAAGCGCGCTCCAGCACTCGGTGATATGGTCACTGCAGTCATTGATGGCGTGACCCAGACATGGAAGAATACTTACAATGGTGGTGCCAACGCCAACCAAAACTCGGTCGCAACGGCTCCAAGCTACGGTAGTGCATCCACTGGCGGCGCCAGTAATGAGAAAGTCTCGGCCGCAGCAGCTCCAAGCTACGGTAGTGCATCCACTGGCAGCGCCGCCGCTCCTCCCAGCTACAACAGCGGATCGTCCTCCAAGACATCCTCAACATCGACCCGGCCAACAGCTTCCCCGTCCAGCGACGATGACGATGACTCGAGCAGCAACAGCACGTGCTGGACTCGCAAAGGTTACTACAACGCTGAGCAGGCCCAGTCTGAAGGCATTGTCTTCCTCAATCATGAGGGTGGCTCTGGCTCCGGTGTCTTCGACTACAGCTTCGGCAACTCGCTCTCCTACGCCAGCGCCGATGGCAAGTGTGGTGCTTCTGCTCCTACCACTCTTGAGAACTGCCAGCTTTCCTCCGGCACCGAAGTCGTCATCATGACTGATGACAAGTGCGGCAACGACGACAGCTGCGGCTACTACCGTGACGGCACGGTCGCCTACCACGGATTCGACGGCGCAAGCAAGGCTTTCTTGTTTGAGTTCAGCATGCCAGACGATGGCACAACCACCGCCAGCAAGTACGACCCAACCAACATGCCCGCCATCTGGCTCCTCAACGCCCAGATCCCACGTACTCTCCAATACGGTAACGCCAGCTGCTCATGTTGGACCACTGGTTGCGGTGAATTCGATATTTTCGAGGTCCTCGCACCAGGTGATAAGCGCTGCAAGTCGACTCTTCATGGCAACAAAGCTGGTGGCGACAGCGACTACTTTGAACGCCCAGTCGACAAGACCATCAAGGCTGTTCTTCTTCTCTACAATGACAACTTCCACATCAAGATCCTGGACGACAGCACTGACTTTGGCTCGAATCTCGATGAAAGCTTCGTCAACGACATTGTCGCGGACACCATGGCCGACAGCGTGGAGTCCTCCGTGTCAGTCTTCAAGCTGGGCAGTTAAACGACATACACGATATAGCTGTCGTAGCATAAGGGATGCGAGCAGCCTTGGAGTTTGGCGTCGTTGAATACCACTAGGCCATGGCCTGCAGTTGCGAGCTCATCAGAATCGTGTTTGCAGGCTTTGCCTCTGCTCTTGAGAGATGTGTGCTCTTGCATTTTTGCCGCTTGTTGGGTAAATGCGTTCGCCACTTGGCACTTGAAGCAAGCCTGAATTACTACAGTGCCTGTATGTACATACATCATGACCAGACGCCCGCGCGAGAACCACTTTCAGGTCGTCTACGATGCTAGTATAACTATGGCGACTGTTGGGAGGTGGGGCGCGTCGATGAGTACACGGATAGGCGGTAGAGAATTGTTATCGTTCACGCGATGTCTTGTCTCTCATCTTTCATCCTTTTGATGGAATCTCTTCAAGCTTCGTCGTGCTAGTTACATCTTACGAGCTTTGCTGGCATAAGCAATCGCCAAGCGCTTCGTTTCGCATTGTCTCGCTCAATAACAAGGCTGTCGCTCTGACCTGCTGGTGTGCCCAGTCTCCGTGTGGAGTGTCATCATGCGCGTCAGGCTCTCCGGTCCTTCGTCGTCTCCTGTAGTACCGGTCTTCTTCGATAGTCATCATCTTCTTCAGTAGTCTTCATCATCTCCCGTCGTCGTCTTCGTCTTCGTCTCTGCCTTAAGCCCGAGTCCTCATCTTGTGCACCATCACTTCTACCTCTCCACAGCCCTTGACCACGAGTCGAAATGCCTTGCGTCCATTCTCTCTCACTCTGTGCTCGACCTCGAAGTCGTTCATGGCAATTCGTCCTGCCACACACAAGTCGCGTTAGTCAAACTCGGCAATCACGTGCTAGTGCCTCAGCCCCTGAAACCACGGGGGGAGTTGGAGTACACCACGCGCGCACACGTTAGTACATCCATACCTGGATCCTTCATCGCAATCTCAGAAGCATACAGCTCCTGCTCAGCAGCGGCATTCGCATTCGCCTCATTCCTGTACGTCCCCTTGACTCTCGTCCACTCGTAGCTCTTCGTCTCGGCCTCGTCCTCCGATGCTTCGCGGCGGTGGATGGAGTAGAGGTACAGGTCGTCCGAGTCCGTGGTGAGCGGGTCCTGCACCTCCGCGAGGAGGTCGCTCATGTTGACCATGATGAGCGATTTGCCGTTCTTGATCTCGGCGCGGCACACCGAGTCCTGCAGGTACTTGATGCGGGCTGGCGAGAGGCTCGTGCTTGGGAAGTGCACGCTCTTGCGGATCGCCTCCGCGCGCTCTTCGGTGATGACGGGGGCGTCATCGGCGGCGGCGGCGGCGGCGGTGTGCTCCGTTGGAGCGGTCTTGGTGCTGGAATGGGGTTGTCAGCGGGTTGGATTTGGAGAGGCGCGTGGTGCCAAGGTCAGTTTCAGGGGCTAGGGGAGTGTCTGGATCGCTGGAGAAGGCACTGGATCCTCATGGCTACGTACCGGAACGCAGGGTGAATGGTGGACTCGTCGCGCATTGCGACGGGGACGAGGGACGGGCGGGAGAAGTTGCGGACTAGGCGGTGTTGTGGTCTACAGATACAATCAGTGTTGCTCAGCAAGAAGCTTCGTGTGTGTCCAGTCCAGTATGGTCCAGAGCAGCAAGCGTACAGTCCAGGTTGGCGTCCAGAGGCGGCGGCGTTGCGTGTCCAGTCGTGTTGGTGTTGGTGGTGGTGATGTCGAAAAATGGTGGCAGCGCGTGAGGCGAAGCTGTTCAACGGCTTTCGCTCACATAAAACACTAGCGTGGGAAACGTGCAAACGCCGGGCAAGGATGTCGCGAGAATCATACAACAGCTCTGGACTGAACATATCCCCTACCGAGCAAAAGGACGTCAGCCATATCTGGTACGTGGTATCATTTGGGGGTCGATGTAGATAGTGAAGCGCGGCGCCTCGTGCATAGCGTATCTCGAGTACACCATAGTGTCTCCGGTGCTGCTCGATACCTTGTGACTTTGATACACCTCCTGAACTTAGTTCGTCACTCAATGCGAGTCGACAAGACGCAGAGGTCTCCAGCAGTGGCAGAAGTTCATTGATACCTTCATATTACCCCTATTCACCCACTCGACCTCGTGACCTTGGGGAGTACAAAGGGCTGACGCCAAGTCGTGCACCGGCTTCACCTCGAGCGCTTCTCCCTCAGACTCTGCATGTCCTCGTCATCAAGTCCCCCAAGACGCAAAAGAGCCAAATGGTGGCAAAAACTTCGCCACCAACACCACCTCTTCAACCCCTTGCACCCACCCCAGGACTCGACCTCCCAACCTCCAGAAGACTGACAAAAAGAAGACCTACTGAAGTCATCAGTAGGACAAGAAACGGGCCTGCTCATTGAAGAGCTGAACAACCTAATTTCTCCAGTCGGACAGGATACTTTATATGATCGCTTGATATAGTGTTTGCGCAGAGCGTTTCCTGCGGGTTGCTCGGCTAGAATGGTCAATCACATCTTCTGGTGGAGACGAGATCGACCAAGCTGTTTGCTTGATTATGCAAGCAGGAAGTTTGTGGCGGAATATATAGGTCAAAAAGGGTTCACCCGAGGTGCGGCCGGTGGTGGCATGTGAATGAAGCACTTTGGGCTTCGCTTGATTTCGTCAGGCCAACATTCTCGCAGGTTGCAAGCACCTCATGTGGCGGACCATGGATTGTGCCAGAGAGTGTCGTGGAGCTCAGTGGCTGTCGTGATGATGATGGCATCTATATCGGGCACATCGGGTGACGGTCCATCTTCTGTTCGCCAGGTGTTGGATTCCAATAGCTCCTGGTCAGCCCAGTCTTCAAGATGAAGATTGTGCGGTGTGCGGACAGGGTTTATTCTTACTACCTGCGACGATGGACCGAAAGCTTTGGCTCGGATATCCGATATCTCGTCTTCCGTCGTCCTCGTGGTCATGCCTTCCAGCAGCGACCAAATCCTCTTCATTTTTCTAGCGAGTCTATCTGCTTCAGTCAATGCCGCCCTCAGCATGTGTACGGTGAGTTCTGGTAGCTCTTCCATCACAGGTGTAGAACTTGCGAGTTCAGTGTCAGGAGTGTGCAAGCCGTGTCGGAAACCTGGTGTCGAGCTTTCGCCGCTAGAGCTCAGATTGCTTCACAGTCTGTAGTCCAATGTACTCGCTACATCGTCGGTGACGAATAGAAGCTCTTGTGGCACATCTAGTGAAAAGTACGGTTTCATTAGTGCTAAGAGAGGTACGAATGAGTCCTCCGAATGATCAGAGATTGAAGCTCCAGCCTCGCGCACCATGGCATACTGGCTATCAGATGACAACTTTGATACGATAGCAGGCTTCTTGCCGACAACGCGGCAGTTGTCGCAACACTACAGTGGCTCATTGGGGTACTAAGGTGCACGTCTTCGGTGATAGATGGGATGCTTGCAGTACGCGTTGTCGCATTTGATGATAAGATCAGTGTAAATGTTGCCATGGCAAAAGCCGCGCCGCTGCTCTGTTGATTTCCTCCACAGGAAGCAGACTGCCTCCAGCGGCCGAGATCTTGCGACGTCAGTACAGGTTCCCACGGGCTGGGCTCGAAAGTTACTTGATGAATTTTGGGTGCTTGCACAATATCTTTGTGCTTCGCTGCATCGGTCTTCGATCTCAGCGCGACTTGTGCCTCGGTCGATGCATGCCATGCGATCTGTACACGGTGGCGCTGTATAGCATCCGTCCGACTGCGGCTTGGAAGATCGGAAGAGGAGATGACCGGAGGTGAGAACAGACGAGGAAGGACGACAGAACTGCCTGGCGATGGTCCTAGCGGGTGTGAAATGAGCTCGTGCAGAACTGTAGCAGACCTTTTCCAAAGCCTCGACACCCAATCTCGCACATCGGTTTGTCGTATGGGCATTTGTGACCGAGCACTTTCCACTCGGATGCTAGGAAAACACCACGACGCCAGGAGCTAAGAGTTCCTGCAAGGTCCAGGTTCGTCTCAACCATTTACATTAAATCGAGCATGGCGCGTCGATGGTCGTTTGTGCTTCTGACGTCCTTGAGATAGGCATAGCAAAGTGTTTCATTCCTGTACCACTTAAACAGGGAATTTAGCGACTCCGGTAGCTCTGCGCTGTCCATTTTGTCTATGCAGGCGGTATCTATCCACAACCAGGTACATTTGAGGTTGAAGCCGATGGTTTTCGTGCCGGCTTTTGCAAGACTATGTCGTTCAGGGATGCAATAGCCTTGCAATATTCCTGTATCTTCTTGAAGCCCGTGGGCGGTAACTTGTCAAAGACCGCCTCGGAAGCCAAGCTGCGCCTGGCAGCGCATGGAGTGCCGCGCTTCAGATCTGCCCGTGGCTGGCTTCTGACATAGTGGTAGGTAGTTTCGTCCTCGCCCCATCTGTGAGATGCGATGGCGTAAGTCAGGAGATCATTCAACGCGAAGTCGGCGAATCGTAAAGTATGGATGCTGAGCAGCCGCATTAGTGCAAAGGTTGCAAGAATGTCGTTTGATGAAGGCCACAAGTATCAAGAAGGTCAAGGATGAGGAATACACATCGATGCGAGAAGGTGCCGCAAGCCATGAGCCCGGAGGCGTTATCGACCCCCCCCCCCCCCCCCCCAACAGCAGGCACCGCCCTTCGAGACCTCAGTAACGCATCAAGGGCGAAGAAGCGTACCATTCCAACGATAGAACGGTTCATCCTCGAGCTACGTGCACCACCAGGGCACAGATCGATGTCAAGGTGGCCAACATCGTCCATACGACGAAACGCTATTCAGATCGAAGCTTCGCCAAGCTCGATATGCCAACAAGCTGCCTTACAGAACGCTTCGGGCTATTCAGAGGCATAGCGAAGGCGTAGAAAGTCCACAATCGCTCCTGGTCATTGAGCATGTGCTTCGCGAGACACGTGCTTAATGTGGAAGCCGGCTCTGTATACATGGAAAAACGGATCGCTGCGCCGATCGGACATTGTGGAGGTACATAAACCAGATAGCCGAGGAAATCTCTCAGCGATCACAGTCAATCCAACAGGGCGACTGGTTCGTCCCAAGTCAATGCTTGGATGAATTGGTGGGAATTCGAATTCTAGCTGCCCGTGCCTCCATTATGGCAGGGCTTTTTGGGAGCGGATTCGGCCAGCTCCGAGACTATTGGCGGCGAAAACGCTTTTTGCGTCGTCCATGTGCACAGTGCGAACCTCCAGCTGGAATCGGTGCAAGGTGTGGTTCGTGTTATTGTACATCCTGTTCAGCGATCGACTTTCAGCGAACGTGAGTGCGTCGGAATCCTTCAACCAGAAGCAGCACCCATCAGCGCACCTTTCAATGGTCCCAATCTATTCACAAGATCCAGACCCAAGCTCCTACCCCAAACAACAGGTCCAGAGCTCGCCGAGTACAATTTCTGCAGCTTGTCCACCACGCCCAGCATAGCATTGTTCGCAGCCCATCTTTCAGCATTGTAATCATCCAGACACCAGTTCGTACCGATATCCATGCCATGCTCAACACCTCTAGCAATGCACTTCGCCAGCGATTCTGCATCAGCAAGACCAAGGTTAAGACCTTGGCCGGCGAGGGGATGTACAGTGTGCGCGGCATCACCGATCAAGGCAACGCGGTGGCCAGTGTATGTATCTGCGTGGCGCATGCGGAGTGGGAAGGAGGCGATGCTGTTCTCTTGGATGCCGATGACTCGTGGGAGTGATGCTGGAAGACCTGTCTCTGTCGGGTTTGTGTTTGGTTCGCGCCATGCGAGCTCTTCAGCTGGATCAGCGGAGGGGTGGTCCATCAGGTACTTTAAATCCACGATCATCAGGCGGAAGGCGGCGTTGACCAGGACTGTGAAGATTGATGGTGGAAGTTGCTTCAGCTTGGTGGCGAGTGGCGCTGTGATGGACCAGACGAGACTTGCTTTGTCGTCTGGAAGTGGTAGGAGTGCAACAGGTCCGGTGGGCAAGAAGCGTTGATATGCCGTGCGTAGTTCGTGCTCATCGAAGCTTCGGTCGAGCTGTAGTGTTGCGACAACGCCGTGCTGGCCATAGTCCCAGCCGTGACTTGGGATGTTCGCAAAAGATCGCACAGGACTGTTTGCACCATCCGCCCCAACAAGAAGCCTTGCAGCTATGTTCCGTCCACCAGGTAGACTAACGATCGGCCACTGCGACAGGTTCATAGAAGTCTCATCTTCTGGCTCTGGGCCAAGCTGTATCGACTCTACCCTCGTCTTGTCCAAAATCTCAACGTCTGTCGCACTCTGCCGTAGAGTGCTCAATAGTGCAGCAGTCAAGTTGGAGTTCTCACACATGGTCGCCACCGTCTTGAAGTCGTCCATCTCATACTTCCTCCTGCTCTCTGCTAATCTGCTGCCGGGTATCGCTTGTGCTATGCTGTCCAGTATACTTGACCCAGCTTTGTCTAACGGATCGAAGTGTATCTTACTGCCACTCACACCATCCCATACGTCCATGCTGTGATACGGCTGTATTCGGGAATGGTTGATATGATCCCAAGCTCCATTTTGCTGCATGAAACGAATAGAAGATGGGGTAAGAGACGAGCATCGATTCGAATAGGTGAGAGAATCGTTCGGAGGGCGTGTGGAGGTGATATCTTGACCATCGATCAAAGCAATCTTCAAGTCCTTGGTCGATGGATTGGAGCGCAGTGCAGAGACCAGAGACAATCCAGCAGGACCACCTCCAATGCAGACCAGTTCGTAGAGCTCGGGGCTCTTTGCTGAGGAATTTGCTGTTGAGAAGACAGTCCGTCGTAGAGTTGGTGGCAGGGCCAGGATCTTGGCCATCGAGCTTCTGCTGAGTCCGGATGCCATGATGGCTGCCACGGGGGATGTTGCAATGGATCGTTTGGCTGCAATGTTTCGCTGTGGAGACAAGGTATTCTCGGAGACAGCTCCGAAGTGGCAGATTAGCACTACAGTATGCACGTCAATAATGGTGACGTCTTGACCCGACCGGCAACCAGGCTGTGATATTCTAAGCCAGACTCCTGCTCAGGACTAATCGCGTGAGACGTGTGGAATCCGTTGTGCTTCGCCTACTCTTCCAAGTCATAAGTATACCACCACTTCCTCTTCTCCTCGCACCCAAACACAGTCAACACCTCCACCTCTCATTCTCACTGCACCACCAACAGATCACCCACGATGGCGTCCGGCGCGAGCAAGCTCATGCCCAGCGATCCGGAGAAGGTGATGGTCATACGACGCTTGACTCCAGACGTCGTTACCTTGAGCACACCCTTCCTCCGCTTCGGCAGAATCAAGATCGGCGGCAGAGGCACGCTCGTTCGTCTGCAGAGCGGATCGGTGGCCGTCTTCTCGCCCGTCGCCTTGACCGATACCGTCAAGAAAGAGACAGAGACCTTGGGTCAACTCAAGTACATTGTCGCTCCAGACCAAGAACACCACATCTCCCTCGAGAGCTGGCATAAAGTAAGTTGAGCCAAGTCGTAGGAAGCAGTCCAGCATTCGAACCTCCATCTACCTCCTCCACCATCACGGTCATCACTAATATATACCTCCCTATAGGCCTACCCCGAAGCCCTCCTCGTAGGCCCCGAAACGCTCCCGTCTCTCCGTGACAAGCAATCCTACTTCAAAATCCCCTTCACCCACCTCACCAAACCCAACACCCCCATATCCATCTCCCCCGAATTCGACTCCGAGTTCGACGTTGAATACGTCCACGCCCACCGCAACAAAGAGCTCGTCTTCAACCACCGCCCCTCCGAGACCCTGATCGAAGCAGACCTCCTCTTCAACCTCCCCGCAACCGAGCAGTTCAGCAAGTCAGGTGCATCACCCACGAGTGGCATATTGACTAAGATCTTCAATGGACTGCAGAATACACGAGGAGAGGCAATCTGGCAGAAGAGGTTGCTGTGGTATACCCTCGCGGAGGACAAGAGGGCGATGAATGCCAGCATGGCGAGGATTGCAGCGTGGGATTTCGACAGGATTGTGCCGTGTCACGGCGATGTTATTGAGCAAGGAGGTAAAGGGATCTTTGAAAAGGTTATGAGTTGGCACATTGAAGCGGCAAAGAAGCAGGGGTAGATGCAGCTCCAAAAAATGCGTTGGTGAGAAGAGGGAGAGTGGGAAACTTAGACCATTGGCTCGACGACGGCAGTAAGGATTGTACAGTACAGCATCAAGCAGAAGACGAAACCAGGTCCTACTCTAGGTAATGTGTATGATTGATCAACGGAATGATTGAATCAAGGGGGACGACGTGGTACAGCATCCAGATGGAGATCCTCTGAAATGCATGAGACTCCTGTTCCAAGCATGCGAAACGACCATCCAGGGACACGGGCAATCAAACGGCGCCTTCCTCTGCAAACATGGCATCACACCTGCCAATATTCCATCATCACCACCATCCTCCATCAGCACCCGTAGTCTCACGTACAAAGAATCCCCGCCGACATCCAAAACACGATGATCGCAAGCTCATCCCACAACAACACCGCAGTTCCACCGAGGCTCGAAGATACGGCGATAGCTATGCATGTCCTTCCAACGAGCCAGGTCTGCGCGTACGCGTTTCGAGGTACAATATTAGGTTGTAGGAGGTAGTCTTCGACGTAACGGATGAAGGAAATTCAGATGCGGTTGATGATCAACATGCTGGCGAAGACTAAGAGCCAGGGTCCTAGATTGTCGATCGCGCTGGGGAGTTGGTGGGGGTTGGGACTGGGGTCCATAGTGTGTCTATTTATGGATGTAGGAGAGGGCAAATAGCGATGAAACGAGGGGCTAAAGGATGATGGGGGGTTATACCTTGGATCTTGCTACTGATGGGTGCATGGTTGTGGTGTTTACTCTTTCTTTGTGATCGTTCGGTATTTACAATACACCGTGCTGGAGTATGTTATGGGCGGTGAATTGCTCCCATAGGGACAATGATGTCGTCTATTACTCCTACAGGGACTTATTTCCAAAGATTACTTCTATAGGGACTTATGGGGATGCTAAATTACATACTAGAAGAATATATTATAGTAGCCTCTTTCTAAGGGTTATAATTGTACTACTATTGTTTAAAATGCTCTTAGAGATTAGAAGAGCATCTTAAACAATAGTAATTATAGACAACTAATATAGACTTATATTATACTAATAGACCCTATCTTACTACGTCTTATACTTGAAGTAAATAGGTTATACGTCCGTGCCGGTACATAAGCTAGTTATATAGCGGTCTTTCTTCTACCTTCCTAGACACAATTAAAATTAATGTATAATACGTGTCTTAATTATGTGTGTCTAGGAAGGTATACATTAAGTCTTGTTTCTAAGTTCAATTATCTATAGCAATAGTAGTGTTAGGTTTAGTTAAACCTATAATCTTACTAAGTTAACTAACAAGTTAGGTAACCTTCGTTCGATTAAGATTTGTTCTCGTCGAGTAGGAGCAAGAGGGAGAGTAGTATAAAGTAGTAGCGAGGTAGCGGTTAGGTAAGGTTGTATTCTAAATAGTAAGATTAAACAGTAAGTTAATGTTGCGGTTGGGCCTTGTCCCTCGTCACGTGGGTGGCCTAGGAAGTGTCGATCCTCGATATGTCTCTAAAGTAGTGTGAACGAGAGTTCACTACAAGGTTGCAACTTAACACAAGAGTGTTGATTTGAGTTGAGCACGAGGCTCCTATCTACTCGTAAAGAAGCGTCGTCTATATAGTGCCATGTCTTGGCGTAACTGATCAGACTGAGCAGACTGATCACTGAGCAGACTGATCACTGAGCAGACTGATCACTGAGCAGACTGAGCGAACTGATCACTGAGCTGATCAGTCTGAGCGAAGTTGACCTGCTCAGTTTCGGTCCTTCCCGAAGAATGAGTGGCTGTGGGTTCTTCCTGAACCGAACCGTAACACCATCCCCCTCTTAGTCTAGTTCCGTCCCGGAACTTCTTACATAACCCGCTTGTCACCGTATGTTTCGAGCTGCACCCGCAATGTCTTCCTCCAAATCGTTTTCTAAAACATCTCTTCGAAGAAAGGCGCTCGCCATCGATATTGAGAGAACCGGTGTTGAAATGGCTCCTTGTCATCATTGCCGTGCCGCAAGGGTCCCTGCCCTCGCCGATCGTCCGAAGTGCATCGTGTCGCCCCGTTCCGGAAAATGCTCAGAGTGTATACGCAAAGGATACTCCGATTGCGATGTGACACTTTCGGCACACGAGTGGACGAAATTTCGCGATATCCGTGACGGTCTCCAACGTGAGCTCGAGCGTGCGGAGGAGAAGGAGGTGGAGCTTCTCCATCAGCAAGCCGAGCTGGCCCAGCGTATCATACGCCAAAAGGCCAAGAAGATTTGTCTTCGCAAGCAGCTTCGCCTCGCATCCGGCAAGGCCGACGATGCTGTGGCGAAGGAGCTTGAAGAGCTTGAGGCTGAGGATCGGGAGGGGGAAGGTGCTGCTGGCGTTGAGACGACATCCTCTGGCAAGGAACTCGATCCTTGGCAGATGCCGCCTCAGGATTGGGAACAGCTGTGTGACCCTTCCTTTCCTTGGACCGTCCCTCCGCTGGCCTCCTTGTCGTAAGTTCTTATCCAGTAGTCGTGTTTTTGTGTCGCTGTATTGACTTCTGTGTCCTAGGCCATCAAATCAAGAAGCCGCTGTTTGATGCCTTGCTGTCCTCAGGTTGTTTCTGCTAGGCAGATTTCGAGAAGAAGTTCTCGCATTCCTGGTATGTATTCTCTTCGCGAATCATTGCGTTGAACTCGCGGCTAACCATGTTCTTTTTCTTGCAGTTCTTTGCAAAGTGGCCTTGCTCGCCACATACGTAGCAGGTGGAACCTTTGCTCTTCAGCCCCCTTCCTGTCCTACGCTCCGTTACGTCCAATTCCATTGGGTCTCCGTAACTAGGGTCCTGACTTCTGGCCTTGAAGCCCCCTCTTCCGCCCGCGGCGGGTCTCTGGTATCCAGGCTGTACGAATCGGTCGTATCTCAAATCCTGGAGCCTTTCGTCGATTTCCTTTGCTACCTTAATCATCGCCCCTAGCGTAACGACGCTGGCGTTTCGGGATAGCTCAGCTTTGACATTGTCCTTTAGTCCGAGGTAGAATTGCGATCGCAGTGCTGCGTCGTTCCATTCCAGGTCGGCGGCATATCCTTGGAACTCTGAGGCGTATAGCGCTACAGAAGTGGTCTGTCGAAGTTGTCGGATATGTCGGTCGGCGTATACCTCCTCATTAGGTATCCCGTATAGATCATCAAGTTTCGTCTCAAACTCGTCGTAGTCGTGAAAAATTTTTCGAGTCTCCGTTTTCGGTGTTTCCCCCTCACCCTGGTTATGGAGCCAGTCCTTGAGGTATGGTCGGAATCCTCTAGCTGCTTTTCCACGTAGGAAGGATGCGGCGTACAAGACCTTGCTGGCCTCGCCTTGAAACTGGTGTGCGTTGAAGTGAAGGTACAACTGAACCTGCAGTTGAAAAGCCTCCAGTTTGTCCTTAGTCCCGTCGAACGTCTCCGGCGTGGACACCTTAGGTGCACGGTGGTGGTCCAATGGGTTCAGCATGCCCATAGGAGTGTTGTTGTTCTTGCTGCTTCCTGTAATCGACATTTCGCTCATTCGTTCCGTGATGCCAGTTGACTGTGGCTGTTGTCGTGACGGACTCCGGGTAGCGTCTCTCCCAGACATATAATCGATAGCACTCCCCGCGGCTTTTGGTGCTCAAAGTGTTGCGGTTGGGCCTTGTCCCTCGTCACGTGGGTGGCCTAGGAAGTGTCGATCCTCGATATGTCTCTAAAGTAGTGTGAACGAGAGTTCACTACAAGGTTGCAACTTAACACAAGAGTGTTGATTTGAGTTGAGCACGAGGCTCCTATCTACTCGTAAAGAAGCGTCGTCTATATAGTGCCATGTCTTGGCGTAACTGATCAGACTGAGCAGACTGATCACTGAGCAGACTGATCACTGAGCAGACTGATCACTGAGCAGACTGATCACTGAGCAGACTGATCACTGAGCAGACTGAGCGAACTGATCACTGAGCTGATCAGTCTGAGCGAAGTTGACCTGCTCAGTTTCGGTCCTTCCCGAAGAATGAGTGGCTGTGGGTTCTTCCTGAACCGAACCGTAACAGTTAAACGCTTCTAAACTATAAGGGTTTTTAGCGTTCCTAAATATAAAGGAATTATATTGTCCGGGTCTATAGTGTCTACCTATAGATCCTATAGATCTAAAGGGTCTATAGTGTTAAGATGTGGCATCTTAAGGGGAGCTAATAGTTAGGTTATAATCTAATAGCCTAAGGCATCTACGATAACTTAGCTTATCGGAAGACACCTTCTCTCCTCTTTAGCTTAGATAGACATCTAACACAATTCACACATTGGTTCCTAATATATTGCTGCATGCCCTGTGGCTATTAGCTAGTTAAAGATTGATCTCTTACTCTACTCCGCTACTAACTACGTATCCTATTAAGTCTTAACTTAACAGGTTATAAGCCCGGGTTTGTGCAGGAGTAAGAGCAACCTATATTAGTACAGGTTACTTGTATCCCTTGCTATTATAGCAGAAAACATCTAGGAAGTAGAAGTCTACCCCATCTGTCCTATTAAGGAGCTTAGTTTAATACTAAGTAATAGGTAATCTAGAAAAGGACTCTATGCGGCTTACTATAAGCCAATACCTTAAAGACACTCTATAGGTAGAACTGCATCGAGATACTATTAAGAAGGACTTTAAGTAAGTCATTTAGAACTCTACTAGGAGAGACAGACCTGTGTCCTAGCTCCGAGACTACACCGCTCTTTCTTCACCCTACTAAGCAGGCCTTAGTATCTACACCTACTATTCTACACTAAAAGCCTTAGTAGGACCTAAGCTACTTTAAAGCATATACACCTTGTTTTATTACATTCAATTCATTATAGATTCACACTAAGAGAAAGGAGAAGAGAAGGGGAACAAAATCCCAATTCTTAGGAGAGACAACTAGAAGAGATAGTTCAACCTTTAAAGATATAAGATAGAGAGCTAGTTAGCATTCTTTGCAATTAATGACCTATTAGAAGTGTCATTTAATAACATTAAGGGCAAGAACCTAAGACTCTAGGAAGAGACTAAGATTAAAGAGATCCTTAATGCACTAACATAGACAAAACAAAATGCAGCTTACAACTTTAGTATCCTAAGTAGGATTATAGAAGAAGATGAATTTAAGCTTAAGGGCTCTTACGAATCTAGAAAAGCTGCTAAGATATAGGTGCATCTCTAGAATAAGTATAGCTAGGTGTTACTAACCTATGTATATAAGCTTACAAAACAGTTTATAAACTTTAAGATAAGTGAAGAGTTCACTATTAGATCTGCATAGGCACACCTAGTGTCTCTTAGAAGGAGGATTGCTAATGTTAACCTAGAGGGCTAGCACTATAGGAAAGCTAATATAAGAATAACCTAGCTTTTAAGCTTACTGCTACCTAGCTACTATATAGCTAGGGATACTATTATAGCTTAGCTAAAGATAGATTATAAAAGGACCTTAAAGATCCTTAAGGCTTAAGAGGCTAGATTAAATCCCTCTAAGGCTAAGTATAGTATAGCAGCCACCTAGGTTAGGCCCTTAGGTTAGGTAAGATCACTTTCCTGCCTTCTCTATAAGAAGGACTATCTTATTAAGGACTGCCCTAGTCTCTCTAAGGCAAAGAAGGTCCTTAGATCTCATTCCTAAGTACTATCCTCCTAGAATGCAACACATGTTAAGAAGAGAAGATCTCTACTACTATCTTTAAGAAGAACACTAAGAGAGAAGTCCTCTATAGAGGAACTTAAGAAAATGGTAAAGAAACTTAGCTCTAATATGCTATCACAGATAATGTGAGTAGATTGATGTATTGAGAAGGATCTACGAGAATGCGAAGAACAGCTAGCTATAAGAAAGTGCAAGAAAGCGCGCTAGTGGCTTGGCATCCAAAGAACTGCTGGGACACAGCCAGCCAGCATCAAGTCACCCCCATGCCGAGGCTCTAGGTGCTTGAAACAGGTGTATACACCCCACAGAAAGCATGCCGCCCCTCGCTCTCACCATGTCACTGTCCTCCATGTCGTCATACCGTTGGTTGCGCGGGAAGTGCCGGTGTAGCAGTGCGGCTGCTGTTGCTGAATGTTGAAGGTGTTTCTCGTGCGCTAATTGGCTGCACGGACACCGCGGTCCTCAGTAAGTAACCGCCGTTGAGTTGAGTCGATTGGCGCAGTGTTGCTGTCGTCCAATGAGAGGCCTGAGAATAGGTGTCAACCAGGCTTGATAGCATAGACCCATCTGCCACGCAGCACACGTGTGCCAGTTGGCAGTGTTGTCTTGTCCTTGTACAGCCATGTCTCGTATTGCTCGAGACTGGCGAATTCAGCTTCTTCGGCTGCACGCCACTCGGCGTGTTGTGGTGTTGCCATTGCGGCCTTGTGGCTCTTCGGTATGAGCACCGTTGCTGGATCTGGCCAGTCGGTTGCTGCCATGAAAGCAGTCACAGTCGCATGTGGCATCTCAGCAAGTTGCTTGCGGGTCGTCTTGCTGAGTGAGTGACACAGGGCCCTACGCTGCTTGCGGTTGGCTTCATATTGATAGCCGTTCAATGGGTCTCGAACTTCCGCAGGAGGGCGACGATTGCGCTGTGGCCGACCTGATGGCGTAGGTGGCACAGGTTGCCGAGCTGGCTGTGCCGGAGGTGTCGTGAAGTCGTCTTCATCGTCATCCTCAACAGAAGGTCTCGGAGGTGTTGTTGGTTGCACTTCCGGAAAGTCGTCAGGCGTCTCATCTTGATAGGAGTCCACTACTTCCTGTGAAAGGTCCTCATCCGACTGCTCGAGTG
Organism: Nothopassalora personata; assembly: GCA_033816765.1. Classification (NCBI taxonomy): domain Eukaryota; kingdom Fungi; phylum Ascomycota; class Dothideomycetes; order Mycosphaerellales; family Mycosphaerellaceae; genus Nothopassalora; species Nothopassalora personata. The sequence goes on from CM066291.1 coordinate 1,355,873, forward strand.
GTGAGTCCGCTGGACGGTCGATGACGGTGATGTTCTTCGGTGCTGTAACACCCCCAGAATCACCACCCCCAGGAGTCACACCGCGCTCAGCACCTGCTCGCCGTAGTCCTGTCTTGCGGTTGCGCTCCACTGGAAAGATGTCTTCTCGAGTGATGAGCTCGTCGTCTTGATCTTGCTCAGTCTCAGAGTCACCGTCTTGGGCTGCCATAGGGTCGTTGCCCTCGATGAATTGAACGTCCTTGGTTCTGAACACTCTATGCGCCTTAGCAACATAGGCACGGTAGATGGTGCGGCTTTCGTATCCAACAAGCTTGCCCTGCAACGAGCGGGCGTCAAACTTCTCACCGCGACCGACGTTATGGTCGTACACGAAGGCGCGGCAGCCGTATGCTTTGAGGTGTGACAGGGAAGGCTTCACTGGTTGAGTGCCCTGCCAAGCGTTGATAACTTCTAGTGGTGACAGGCCCTTGATTGCTGCACTTGGTGTCAAGTTAAGAAGATAGACCGAAGCTTTCACTGCTTCTGGCCATAGGCTAGGTGGAAGGCCAGCGTCGATGAGCAGCTTACGTGCCATGACACAAACGATGTGGTTGCTGACTTCCGCACCACCATTCTGCTCTGAAGAATGAGGTGCTGTGACTTGAAGAGCGAAGCCCTCATCGCGTGAGAGCTGCGTGAGTGAGTGTCCTCCATATTCGCCACCCCCATCTATGCGGAAGATCACAATTGCTGTGCCATATTGTGTCTTCACATGACGGTGGACCACTCGAATATGCTGCGCAGCACCGTCCTTCTGTGCGGAAGCGAATACTGTGCGTTGTAGGCTGGCCAGGCAGGTGAATAGCGTGAAGTAACGCTCCTTGCCAATGCCAAGGTTGCGGACCGTGACAACATCCACAGCAACAATATAGTATGGTGTTGTTGGCCGCACCATCGGAATGCGGTTGTAGACCTTGTGACCCATCCCCTTACGACAGGGGATGCACTCGCGTGGGTGCTTGCTGAGGTCGCTATCACTGTTGCCAACAATGGTGATGCGCTTGTCGTTGTGAAGCTGCAGCAACTTGCGGCTGTGGATGTGTCCAAGTCGGCGGTGCCACAGGTCTCCTGTAGCAGCTGTCGATGGCTCGACCTTGGACGAAGTGAGGGCTGTCGCTGAGTCCTTCATCTTCAAGAATGGCAGTCCATTGTGGGTGTAGCAGTGTGCCACCGTATGCGCAGCAGTCCCCTTTGTGAATAGGATCTGCTCGTCGTTGCGATAATAGACACCCTTGCGGCGAAGAGCCTCTGTCGAAATCAGATTGGCTGCAAGGCCTGGTACGTACAACACCTGTGAGAAGCCAGTGATGCCGCATCCATACAGATCCAGTTGGACGATGCCACAAGCTGTAGCAGTGATGGTGCCACTGCCTGTCTTGATAAGAACAGTGCAGGGCCGGTAGTCCATCATATTGCTCAGCTTGTTTGTCATGTGAGAAGTGCAGCCAGAGTCCACAACCCAGTCGGTGTTGCTCTTCGCTGCAAGCAGCGCTGAGGTGTCTTGAATGATGTCGTCCTGGCCCACAGTCATATACATGCTGTGAGAGCCGTTGAATGGAGTCATCAAGTCCTCGAAGTTGGTAGCGCCGTGAGCCGCAAACTGTGCGGTCTCAGTGTGCTGTGCGTCAGTGGTGTTGTTGACTTGCTGACGCTGTTGTTGATTGCCCTGCTGCTTCTTCTTCCAGGTAGCAGGTGCAAGCTCAGGGTGTAGGTTCCAGCAACCAGCTGGTTGGTGAGTGGTCATGCCACAACCACTGCAGGGGTCGTATTGAGGCTTCTGCTGTTGGTTGTTGTTGCCACCACCATTCTGATTACCACCACGAGCGCCGTTGCCGTTGCCGCGGCCTCCACGACCTCCTCGTCCGCCGCGTCCGTTACCACGTGGTGCGCCGCCGCCGCGAGGGGTGTTGCCGTTGCCCTGTGGGTTGGCAGGGTTGGCGTTGTTTTGTTGCTTCACTGCGAGATTGGCTGACTCGGACTGTTGCGCAGTCGCCTCATCAAGCAGATCACTGATCACCTTGTCGAGTGTGATAGTGGTACTGTCCTCGATCTTTCCAGTAAGCTGCCTCATCTGTTCACGCTTTGAGGACGCGAATGTTGGGAAGTATGGTGAGATCTGATACAGGAAGCGGAAGAGAGCTTGAGCCTTTGATATGGCTAACTCGGTGTTCTTGAGGTTGGCCAGCTTCGACTGATATTGCTGGCAGAACTTGTCAAGGTTGGAGCCACCATATGTGTGTGACTCGAAGTCCAGGTACAACGAGTACTCTTCGGACTTGCCAGTTTGACCGTATGTGGACTTCAGATGGTCCCATAGGTCTTCCGGTTGTTGGTAGGCTTTGCAGTTGTCTGCAATAGACTGACTGCAGTTAGCAATAATGAGGGCGCGGGCTTGATACTTCTTTGCCTCCCATGCCTCGATACGCTCTTCGAGTTCATAGTCTTCCTCATTCTTGCGCTTCGTGGGCTTCGGCTTGAGGGCAGTCTTGTCGACAAACCCCCATAGCAGGTCACCTCGCAGGACTGACTGTAACATATCAGCCCATCTCGAGTAGTCGTCCTTGCCTTGAAGTTTGGAGACACCAGGGGTGCCGTTGTTGTTACGGCCGACCATGTTGCTAAAGCCGCGAGTTGATACAGCAGGCTTCTTGGTCTTTCGGGTAGCAGCCGACTCGGTCTGCTGTTGTTGCTGGCTCGGAGTGGCGACAGACTGCTGCGCCAGCGGTATTTCGAGTCCAGTGAGGTCAGTGTTGTTACCGTCAGTATCCATACACTGCAGAGCACCAACTAGGTGTCACTGCGATACTTGCCGCGTTGCCCACTGGGTCGCGACTTTGTCGTTTGCTATTTGCTGCAGTCGCGTTTTGTCGCAATCACCAACCAGGCGTTGTCGACATACACGCGATCAGCAGGATCACATACACACTATCAAGTGTCTTTCGGAGGTATGCGCGCAGTTGATAAGCGCGAGGGCGTCATAACCAGATAATGTGAGTAGATTGATGTATTGAGAAGGATCTACGAGAATGCGAAGAACAGCTAGCTATAAGAAAGTGCAAGAAAGCGCGCTAGTGGCTTGGCATCCAAAGAACTGCTGGGACACAGCCAGCCAGCATCAAGTATCACTCTAGAAGAACTAGGCCTAGTCTCCTTCCTCTAAAACAAGGAAGACTAGGAAAGGTTTCTCTACCTAAGAGCTACCTAACTTATGCAACTTATCCTAGAAGACAATGTCTAATAATAATAAGTATAATAAAGTGGCTTACTTAACTACAGAAGTCTAAGGCAAGTTCCCCTTATTAGAGTAGTTACTTAATTCTTATGCTTTATCCTATATAACTAACTAGAGCTGCCTCTTTAGATCTATAACTCCCTTAATAAAGAAGAAATGGATTAAAGTAGGAGGTAGGCATTTGTTAGCCACTTATATTAGGACTGTAGAGATAAGTAGGAGATCTAGTATAAAAGTTGTTTTAGAAGATGTTCTACTTATACCTAAGCTAGGAGTAAACCTAGTTTCTTAGAACCAGTTTAGCAAGCAGTTTAGTGTCTAACCTCCTTTATTTTCTCTTGTATCCCCCTCTAGCTAAACTGTTGTCTAGACAAGGCTTATTAGGGGGGTTCCATTCATTAATGAGATTTCTCCTCTACTATAAGAAAGGGCATATTACTTATTATGTGCACCACTAATAGAGAATGCCTTTATAACTGCTAAATTAGAGACTAACCTAAAACAGTAGGAGCTTTAGCATAGAAGATTTGCACACTTTAGGAAGAACTTGCTCTAGAATCTTTATAAGGTAATAGACTTAAAAGAACCTATTCCTATTCCTAGGGATAGCTTCTACTAGTATAGAGTGTATTTAATAGCAAAGATGAAGAAGTACAAAGGTAAAGTTACTAAGAGAATACCTAAAAGACTTGCCCTTATATCTATTGACATATGTAGTCTACTACTAACATTAAGGCTAGGATTTAAATACTAGCTTAAGATTGTTAACAACTTCTCTAGAAAGAAGTAGACCTGTCCTCTTAAGAAAAGAGAAGATGCTCTAGTTGCTCTCTAGAACTAGAAGATTAAGGTAGAGAGGAAATCATTAGCATAGTTAAAAGCAGTTAGGCTTAATAATGTAAGGGAACTTATTGCATTAGTTAAGCAGTGGGAGAAGGATTTAGGAATTAGGCTAGAGTATACTAAGGCATACAACTCGCTCTAAAATGGACTAGTTAAAAGGTTAATATAAACCTTAGAAGACTCTATAAGGGTAATGCTTAAAGAGGCTAAGATACCAATTGAATTCTGGCCTAAAGCACTAGAAGCCTAAACCTACATAAGGAACAAACTACTAAATAGTCTAGACTATAATAGGTTTAAGGTTTCACTAGATAAAGCCTTTAATAGTATTAAGCTAACTATTAACCATTTAAAGGTTTAGGGATACAAAGCTATTATCTACATAGACACAAGATCCCAGCCTCAATAGGCAAGAAGTAATAAACTAATGAATAGAGGCAAAGAAGCAGTGTTTATTAGATACGTTAAAAACATAGCTAAGGCCTAGCTCTTTTAGGAACTAGACATAAAAGCTGTTAAACAACACATATATGTAGACTTCTTTAAGGACTAACCTAGAGGTAATAACTTATAGATCTCAATGTTACAAAATTGAATCTATTAAGCAATGCACTAGCTAGGAGACCCTTAGGAAGGCTAAGGAAGGACATATCCTTAGAGCAACCTATTCACCATTCAATTATTTAGAGCCTAGTAACAGCCTAACTAAGAGAGCTGTTTATACAACTTCCCTAGCCTCTAAAGAATGTAGGGGAATTTTAGAAAATTAATAAGCTAATTAAGATAAGCTCACTAGATCCCTAGGGAAAGGATGTTACTAGGACACAAGTGACTACTCTTAGATCATCCCTTAGTAAGAGGAGGGCTAACTATAATATGAAGGGCTATGAATAGAAACAGAAAGCCCTAAGATCTATAGTCCCTATACCTAAACTAGCTACTAAAGTGGGAGAAGCAATAGACCTCTTAGAGAACCTTACTACTTACTACTAAGCTTTCTTTATAGCTATGCAATTAGTAGATAATTCAGTACTATAGGATAGTGAATTCCTAGAAGAAGTTAAGGAGATAGCCTTTACAGTAACTATAGAAGTTATTGTATATAAGTAAGAGATCCCAATTCTAAAGTCCTATAAGGATACTATAAATAACAAGAAATAGGGACACCTTTAGAAGGAAGTAATCTAGAAGGAGCTAGATGCTCTATAGAGCAACAACACCTAGGAGAATGCTGTTCTACTAAAAGGAGTAAACTTAGTTACGTTAAGATAGGTCTTTAATGTTAAAAGAAGCATTAGTAGAGCCATTGAAAAGTTCAAGGCTAGGCTAGTTACAAGGGGCTTTTTATAGAAGTTTAGTATTAACTTTATAGAGACATTTACGCCTATAGTTAGATAGGACACCCTTAGGGTGTTTATAGCTATTGTATGCAAGAAGGATCTCCATCTTTACTAAGTAGATGTAAACAATACGTTTATAGAAAGCACCCTCTATAAAGACATCTTTATGTTACTACTACTAGGAGTTAAGCTTCTACTAAACATAGTGTTTAAGATCCTTAAAAGCTTATATAGACTTAAGCAAGCAGCTAGAGATTAGAATCAACTCTGTGTGTTAAAGCTTAGAGAGATTAGATTCACATAGTTAGAGGTAGATCTATGCCTACTTATCTATAAGGAAAAAGAGATTATAATTCTCACATATGTAGATAACATTCCAATTACTGCACTAAAGTTGACAGATATTCTCTAGTTTAAAAGAGAACTTAGTAAAGTCTTTAAGATTAAAGATCTTAGTAAACCTAAAAAGATCCTTAGCATAAGAGTCACAAGGGATAGAAGGAGAGGAATCCTAAAACTTAACTAGGGACACTTTATTAGGGACAACCTTGCTAAGATAGGGATAAACTATAAGAAGGCAGCACCTATACACTCACCTATAGACAGCTATAAGGCTCTTAAACCTTTAAGCTACATAGATAAGAGGTGTAACAAGGCAGAGTACTAGAGTATTAATAGTATATGGATGTAGCTAGCAACAATTACAAGGCTAGACATTGCTTTTGCCCTAGGAAGGATAAGCTCATTTATAAGTGACCTATCTACCCACTATATAAAGGCTTTAAAGAAGATTACAAGATATCTAAGGTCATATCCTAATCTTAGCCTTATCTTCTCTAGGTATAGAGAAGGATGCCTAGTTGGATACTGTAACTCTAATTATGCAATAGACAAAGTAGACAGAGTCTCTATCCTTAAGTATGTCTTCTTTCTCTATAGGGCACTAGTCTCCTAGATAAGTAAGAAGCAAAAGTCTATAGCAACATCTACAATAGAAGCTAAATACATAGCTATAAATGCATATATAAAGCAATCCCAATTCCTAGCTTTACTACTAAGGGAGATAGACTGTCTAGAGTTAGTAGGAGACTGTTCCTATTAACTAAGGATCACTAGAAACTAGGAGACTGTGTTAAGCTTAAGACTAGTCTAATTAAGAGGTAATAACTAAGCTGCCCTTACCCTAGTAAAGGATGCATATTAATGTCTACCAACCACCCTATGTAGGCCTGTCCGAGTTGTGGTGGTATGGAGCGGTGCTTGCGTAAGCAGGGGTATTTGCCGGTCCTGGGACCGGGAAATCAGGTCACGTGACGAGCAGCGCAGTAGCCAGATAAAACAAGAGGATTGGCGGACCCTAAACCCCTATACCCTCTACTCGAGAGGTATGAATTGAATTGTTGCCTTGATGCTACGCTTACAATACTCAACTGCGCAGTATATATCTCAATGGCCATACCAGGTCCTGCTGGCTTGCCCAAATGTCCAATCAAACCTAAATGAAAAAGGGGCAAGTTGGACCCAAGGGACCCCTTCCCAAACCCAAACCCAAGGTCAACACAACCCATTAGTCGTCAATATATCCTCCCCCATTACGAACCTGTCCTCAGGTTCCAAAGCAGTAAGCCCGGGCCTACCATTCAGCTTGACATACAAGATGTCAGGCAATCCGTGATGGTGACGTCAATAATCCGCGACTCGCGCCCGTCGCACTGCGTTGACGTATGCCACGAGACTGGCGAGGGGTTGGGCAGCTATGTCAGCATCAATCGAACAGGCCAGATGGTCGAACAATGTAAGCGCCATTCATGAGACAAGTGAGTGTCAGTACCAGTAACCTGATAAATCCAAAGACGAGTCCATCGCGTGGCCAGAAAGTGAGTCAAGGGAAGATAAGTGACCATAAGAAACAAGTAAGATCTAAGGACCAGAAGCACCCGTACCCGAAGCATCAACCAGAACCAGAACCAGAATCAGAACCAGAAACCCATAGGCTACAGCTGTAGCCGGAAATCAACCAGAAACCAGGAGCCCATAAACCCGCACCAACCACTCAGTTCCACTCATTCTCACACAACTCCTTTGTCCAGACCCACTCGTTGTCGTGGCCAACACCAATCTCACTAGACGCGTCCCCAAGTGGCTGGTTGGTGAAGTTCCCATGGTAGTTGCGGAAGACGCTCTCATCACGCCCTTCGCTTGTGAAGCACATCTGCTCGAGAGCAGTGACCAAGCTGAGCTGCTTGTCCATCAACTTCACAGCTCGGACGCGCCATTCATGCATCTTCTTGTGGAAGAGCTCCGAGTCTGGGCGGACCGCAGCATCAAGCCACCTTCTAGCATCAAGGATGACTTCGTTGTCGTTCCAGGACTTCAAACCCGCTAGGGCATCGGACAGGGGGCTGATGCCACTGAGGTGTACGGCCGCAGGGAAAGGATGGCCAGGTACTGGGCGTCGATACTCAAACCCTGCAGCGCTCTCACTTGGCGTCTTGAAGTCACGATGGAGGTCCATCACCTGGTGCATGCTCCAGCTTCTCTGGAGTTCAAGATAGTCATCGTCGCGGATCGCGATAAAGCAAGGGTCAATCTGACGCAGCGTCTTCTTGTGTGCGGCCTGCCTCATTGGAACGCCTGCAGTGGTCACCCGCATTTGCCCAGCGCTTAGGTCCTCTCTGAACCAGCTGATGCTGTTCTTGCTCAGGTAATTCTGAACCCCAACCGAGAAGAAACGCTTAAATCGGCCGTCTTCTATGCAGTCGTTGATCTGGCACCACTGGATGAACTCTGCAGCATTCCCTTGCTTATGAAAACCGTGTAAAAACTCCGGCCCACTGGTGCCCTCTGAGTCAAGAGAGTACAGCATGTTGAGCCGGTTGCTAGTCCAGTAGTTTTCAATTTCGAGGTTCAAGTCGACCCCAGCATGCTGCACCATGGTGTTCGCATCACCCCCCTGATGAGCCCTGTCAAAGCTGAAAATCGTAGGCCTGGGGAAGGAGATGAACCGAGTGCAGTGTTGAGGGTGCAGCGCCACTTGCAAGAGCCACAGCCCGGGGTCTTGTCGCATGATCTGTTGGCTCAGAGAATACCACATGTTCTGGCAGACGCCGCCGTTGCTGACCTTGTTCAACTCTCGCAGGTGCCATCGGTACACGTCGAATTCTCGACTCATCATCTCTCTGACTGTTTTAACCCGCGGCGCTAGTTCAGCGTCATTGTACCAGTACAGCATGTTGCCATTGATGTAGGTACCGGTGCTATCGAGATCGGCTTGGTCAGCTTCATCAATGCCAAATTTGTCGAGGATCTGATTGTAGTTGGCATGCGTGACGATGCCACTCGTGGTGCCGGCTTTGCCTCGAACACGGAGGCAGCCAAGCGGGTTGACAGTCTTCTGACCACGCTTGTCAGGGCGAAACCACGACCCATTCTTCACCTTGATAGCTGAAAAACTCTTGCCTTCAAAGAGCCAGTCTTGGACCTTGAGCGCGCGCTCACACAGGGTATTGGTGGTGATACCGGGATTCGTGACGAAGTGGAGGGCCTTGTGGCAGAAATCTCGGACATGCTGATCGCACATCACAGCGCTAACCTTGCCATCCCTCTCAAGAACCTGCGAGACCGCATATTCGAGCATCTCAAGGCCCGCCATCCGGTGCTCAGGTAGCCAGTCAATGCCATCCACATCAATCGAGTTCCTGAACTTGATGCCACAGTACCGCTCATTGCAGGTGCAGTTGGCGCGCTTGATCCGGAGGGCCTCGTCTTCCTGCAGGATCTGATCCTTGAAGACTGATACATCCCTGATCACAGCCGAAGGTGACATGGTGAGTATCGGATTGCCACCCTCAGTCAGGGCCGGAGTGGATCGTGGGGTGCCAACCGGTGTACCCAGCGGACTGCCTTCGCGTATGGGTGCGCCGTCCAGCGTTCGGTTAGGCGAGGATTGAGCAGGCGCAGTCATGCCCTCACCTATGCTCTCGCTCATGCGGAGCTGCTCAAGTCGACTCGACTTGCGACCGCCTCTCGATGGGACTGCAGGCTGGGTAGAGGCTGGTGGAGTTGGCGTGGTAGTCTTTGCACGTCCTTTGCCTTTGCCACCCGGTGGTGGCTGAGTCTGTTGCTGGCCAGATGGTCCAGGTTGACCTGTGCTGTCCTCTGGGGACGCGGACTTCTCAGTGATAGTACCCTCCATGAAGTATGGAAGGCCATCCTCATAGACGGCTAGGCGGTGTCTTCTGATGATCTCCCTGCTCTCAGCCGACTGCGGATCAATGCTGCGTGCTTCAGCCTCCCTGTCGCACCGGGTAAGATCACCAGGCTCCAGAATTCGCTTGCGATCTATGCCCTTGCGGCCGATCCTCATACGCCAGATCAATGCCCTCTGAATTCTGCCAACAGCCTTGCTGTAGTCTGGGTACTTGTTGATGAAGGCCGTGAACTGGCGGCGCCCACTGTCAGTGCTGCAAAGCTCGGAGATGACGCGTCGATCAAGAATCTTGTTGTCCATCTGCTGTGGCCAGTGGCGGGTAAGCGTGGCGCGAAGAGTCCTCTCTCGGTTACGAATCTCTGAACCGGTCTTGCGAATCTTGCCGACGATGGGAAACAAGACATCGAGCTTCCTGTTACCAAGGAATTCATCCTGGTAGGTCTTGCCCATGCCGCTCTCAACTTCCTCGAAAAACAGGTCAACCCAGACGGAGCAGTCTTCGAACACCTTCTCGAAGCCCTTGCAGAAGTCCTTCAACACCTCAACCCGCTTCTGAGGACTGAGCTCTCGGAACATGACATTAGCGGCGGACTTCGGCGTGTTCGTGTTGGCAAGGACATGCTTGACGTTGTCCGGCAAGCGAAGGGACTCGAACAAGGTCTGAGGTGGGCGGGTGAGCCCAGTAACAGTGCTAGTGAGCGCTGTGCTCGAGCCAGCCGGGCGTGACGATGGACCAGCTGAAGCCATGATAACTAGGATTCACTATCAGTGAGATCGTAAGAGCTGGCTATCTCGTGGTGCCACTCTGGAGTGTTGGTAAGCTTTGAAAGCTTGGTATCGGGGTGGGCTTTGAAGGTCAAGGTCGTGAAGAGAGAGAGGCCAGAGAACCGTCTGATGTGTGGTGGTAGGTGGATGTGTTGGTGGTTCTGGTGATGGTGCTAGTGTTTGAAGAAAAAGAGAGGAAGTAGCAGGCAGAGAGCTGCGCTTAAGGATGCCTCTCAGCGTATGTCCCTGTGACCGTTGCAAGGCAGCAGCGCCGAGACCGGTCTCATAAGTGGCAAGAGCAGTGCCATTGAGATCACACTGAAGGTCCGATGGCCCTGCATGTGACCGAAAACCAGTGCTGGTGACCACCTAGGTGAGCATTCGGCAGGGGGCATGCCACGCTGTCACGTGATCCGATTTACCGGTCCCGGGACCGGTAAATGTGACTCTACTAACTGAGGTCCAACCAAGGCAAGAACACCCCATGAAGTGAAGTCCAGATAACCGAATCGGCTTAACAAACTGAAGGGCATGCGCAACACATGCCTAAGGGAAGTGAACTCCGTACGCCATTGCCAACTGATTAGTTCTCAGCCTCGATCCTGCTGAACTGTGAAATTTCGGCTGCAGAAAGGTCATGAGGCCTGACCCATAGCTTCTTGGATTCCGGTTCAGGATACGATCCCCTTTCGTCAATTCCTACAGGTAGCACGTCTTCGTCGGCGATGGGCTCGATCTCGTTCGAATCACTGCTGTCTTCGCTATCAGCGACTTCTCCCTCCCCCATTACGAGATCGATCCCATCATCCAGGCCTGGTACTCCTATGTTATCCGGGCGAAGCTCTGGAACTAGCTTAAGGTTTTCTCGTGCCTGAACTCCCTTCATTGGCGTGCCATCAAGTTCCTCAAGAATATAGGTACCAAACTTCCTGGAGACACTGGACACCCGATATGGACCTTGCCATCGGTAACCGATCTTGCGTGAGAAGTCATCCTTATATGGCTTGTCGAACCTCATGACAAGGTCGCCCTTCTGGAAACCAGCAAAGTCAACATTTCGGTGAGAATCGAAGTAGTCCTTGCTAAGTTCTCTTAGTCGCTTCCTTCGAGCATGCAGCTCTTCCAAACTAAGGTCTCGAGCCTGGAGTTGACGCGCACGTATGGCAAGCAGGTCCTCAGTCGTTCTCACCGATCCCCATTGATAATTCGCCCACGTCGGGTACTCAACCTCAATTGGCAGAATCGTGCGATGGCCATACAGGACCTGAGCCGGCGTCATTCCAGTAGTACGACAGGTCGTGGTCCTATCAGCCCATAACACAGCGGGTACCCATTGCTCCCATCCGCGGTATGTGTTCCTTGTAAGCTTTGCTAACGCTGCAAGAATCGGACGGTGCCCAACCTCGACCGGAGCATTAGACTGCGGATGGTACGGTGATATTCGGATCCTTCGAACACCAAGTCCTACGAGCAACCGCTCAACCTCAGCCGCATGAACCGTAGCGTTATCAAGCACAATTTCAGCACAGCAGCCGTGCCTACAGAAGACATCTTCGTATAGAAACTTGGCAACTGTCTTCGAGCTGGGAGGTGCCCTTGTCACTCTAGCCTCGATCCAGTTGCTGAGTGCTTCGCGCGCAACTAGGAGGTATCCATTTTTGTGCACCTGGACGGGGTCCGAGTACCACTTCTCACCAATGACCTGAGGGCTCGATGAGTGAAGCTCACCAGCGCGCTGGTTGCCTTCGCGAAACCTACAAGGAGCACAACTTCGAACCCACGCAGAGACATCGGCGAAGCACCCGTCCCAGTAATACCGATCGGAAATAAGGTTGTACACGACCTCAGCGCTGCGATGACCGTGTCTTTCATGGCATTCTATGACGATCTCCTTCTGAGCCTCATCATCGTCAATCACAAGTTGCAACGGTGCTCCTCGGCGCTTCTGGAAGAACAGCAATTGGTCTCGGACAAAGAAGTTGACGCTCTTCTTCACCAGCCGCCGGTACTCAGCACGGGTAACACCATCGGGCCGGGTCCTGGTTTCTATAACCTGAGCAAGCTGCTGAGAGCCCTCAGAATATTGGTCCCCGAGATGTCGTGTTTTCTGGATTTCAACTGGATAGGTGTCGACCGGCTCCGGGTACCTGAACAGCTTATCATCAATCATCTGGTCGACTTCGTCTTCGTCAGCTTTCCTGGGTTCTTGAGGTGTAGAGGGCCTTCGAGACAGGGCATCTGGGCCAGTGTGTCTAGTCCCCGCAACGTGCTTTACCTCGAACGTGAACAACCTGATCCATGCGACCCACCGGGCCATTGCCGAGTTTGGCAGGTCCGAAGCCGGCCGGTTAAGCTGCCATACAAGTGTCTTGGCATCAACCTCAAGGACAAAATCAACGCCAGTGATATATCTCTGGATCTTCTTAAGCCCCTTAAGGACCCCAAGGCATTCCCGCTTCCCAGCATCATATCTGGATTCTGACGCGCTCCAGATTCCACTCTCATACCGCACCGGGTGACGCCGTCGGGTACTGTCCATTGATTCTTGAGAAACGATACATCCCCATCCAGTGCCGCTAGCATCAACTGAGACAAAGATGGACCCAGCACCAGGTGAGTAGCAGAGGGTAACTAAGGCTGGAGCCTGCACAAGGTACCTAGCAACCTCTTCTTTTGAGAACTGCTCATTTTCTGTCCAGGTGAACTCGGCGTCCTTCTTCAGCAGTTTGTACATTGGTCGAGCGATGATAACGAACCAGGGAATCCATATCCGGAAGTACACACACAGCCCCACATAGGTGCGGACCTCCTTGATACAGGTAGGCGTAGGCCAATCCAGGATCTTGGCCACAACCTTTGGGTCAGGATAGCGACCATCCGGGCCAGTAACGTACCCAACAATCTTGAGCTTTTCGTATAACCATTGGGATTTGCCTCCAGCAACTACCGCACCAGCTCTTTCCAGGTCAGCAAGAACCAGATCCAGGGAAACGATGTGCTCAACGACCCATTTTCTCAACCCAGGCTCTAGTTCGGCATTCCCATAGTCCTCAGTTGGTCCCTTAATACCGATGTCATCGAGAAACGGCTTCGCTCGATGCGAGATATGATCAAGCAGAATCTTTGTTACCGCACGCACGAACTGAGCAACTGAATTGGTAGCTCCTTGAGGCAGAGTCGTGTTGCGTACTAGGCCAAGAGGGGTCATGAAGGCTGTTAAGTCCCGGCAGGACTCATCCAAAGTAATCTGATCATAACCTGAAAACAGGTCCACAAGTGAAGCGACTCGGCACCCGGCAAAATCCTCTGAGAAGCTATCCGTGTCCGGTGGAATGTTAGCATCGCGCATAGTAACCTCATTCAGGAGCACAGCTGAGTTGATCAACCGATATGGCACATCGCTTCCAGAGGCATCAACCTTCTTTGCGACCAGGAACCAGCTATTGGAATAAGCCCCTTGTGAGTATTCTAGGATGTTATTCTTGATCCGGGCTCTAATCATGCGCTCAACAATTGCCCTAAGACTTGGGTGCAACCGGATAGGGCGTGCCTGCCATGGCCTATGAGGGACCGTGTTAATCTTCTGAGGTGGCACGACGTCGTGCCTAATTTGCCTCATGTGACTGAAATCCCAAGCGAGGACTGCCTCCCGGTTGTAGAGCATCTCATCGAATAAGGCCCTTTCCATTGGCAATAGCTTGATGCCAACCTTGATTGAGGTAAGTCGTTCTGGAGTGATCCGGCTACCTCGCTCAATACTTGAGAATTTCTTAGTCAAGTACTTCCCATCAAACGGACCTTGTCCTTCAGGCATCTTGGATTCCAGGTACAGTGCCCTGCGCTTCCATTCCATATCTCCCTCAACTCGTGATTCTGGGCGTTCGTGAACGCTCGCGTCCACTGGCTTTTTCTTGTCCGCCTTACGCTTGTACATCGTGAAGACCTGCGGCATCCTAATGTTAGCTATATGTAGGCCTGCTTGTTGCTTCCGTGCCTGAGCATTCAATGCAGATTGTCTCAGGATCTCGGAGGGCCAGTCCCCTTGAACTGAATAAACGTTAGCAATAGAATCTCCCTCAAACGCGCCTGTTCCAATTTCTGCAACTCGTTCCTTTGCTACAGCAGTCCTAAGCAATCCCAATAAGTGAGCTGAATGGTTGCTAGGCGTTAGAGCCTTGCCGGGTTCCTGCAGATGCGTCGTGTCGTGGTCGTATCCGTTTTCCTCACTATAGCTATTTACCGGTCCCGGGACCGGCAAATCAAAGTCCGAGGTTTCTCCGAGATAGTGCGAGAACCTCACTGATTTTGTCAAACCCGGCTTTAGCAAATCGGTGGGTTGAGCGCCGTAACTCAACCCACCATTCCATTTCCCGACGCTTTCAATAGTTCCTGAAGGGTTTTGCACCTGTCCGAGCCAACTAGGGCAGTAAACATGACACTTTCACCTTTGCGGCTGGCAATAGTCCCCTCCCATGAACCATCATCGCAGTTACGGGCAGTGAGCCGCACCTTGCGGGCCCACGGACGTCCTAGGATTGTTGGCGAGTTTGGATCCGAGGAGATGAACATGTCCACTTGGCAGTGAACCCCAAATACCCAAACATCCAAATTGCCCACAACACCTTTGAACTGGGCCCGCCCTCCAGCACCTCGAAAGGCAAGCTGAGCACTCGACATTACTGGTAACCCAAACCTATGAGCGTTCCTCTGGCCGATGATATTCACCTCGGAACCCTCATCAATTAGGCACCTGATCTGGTTCTTGTTCGTCCCAAATTCCGCTACTACCCAAGGACTAGGGACCATAGCAAAGTTGTCAAGGACACTAGAGAGCCCGATCTTCTCAACATCCTCATATAGCTCAGCAGCAGGGACCGCACCCTTGGAGCAAAGCATGGTTGAATACACTCCGACATACTGGGCCTGACCATCTTCGCGGAAGACCTCCTCATTATACTCAGGTTCATCTTCACAGGTGACCACTTGTCCAGTGCGAACCTCAGGGTCCTTTCCTGCAAGACGTCGCACTGTAGCGAGCTTCTCCTGAAGAGCGGGGGTGTTAGCAACGCGACCGAAGAGGGCAGCCTCGAACCAGCGACCATATCGAAACCAATCTTGGGCGTTCACACTGGGAAACGTTGTCTGGAGGATCTGATCAATCCAGTAGATGATACCCTCTTCCTTTGTAACCGGGCCATCACCAGCTGAACCATACTGTCGGACGTAGTTGTCAATCCTCATAGTCTTGGCATTCTGCATACGCTTCCTTTGTGCGAAGGGGGCGTTCACGGGACCAACAGGCATATCCTTAGGCAGTCCTTTGTTAGCATCGTTCCCTGGTCTGTTCACTTGGGCATCACTTCCCCTTCCTAGGGTTACCCCGGATCCAGCTGATGACTGAGTTTCGCTCATTTGAGCACTGACTTCGTCAATCATTTCAACCTCCTGCTGGTCAATCTCAGCTTGCCGGATCTCCTGTTCCAATTGCAGGCGAACTTTCTCAGCAGCCTCAGCTCGGGCTCGCAGATCCTGGGCTGAGGACCGGGTCCTCGGGTACGGATTCTTCAGAATACCTACGGGTGCCTTCCCTTTCACTTTGTCAGACTGCACAGGATAGGCAGATACCTCGTCAAGCTCGCCCAAGTCGGTTGCCTGCTCCGCTTCACTTTCTCCGAATGAGACCCAATATGTCCCAGCAGCCTTCTCCTTTTGGCCAGACCGCGCGTCCTGAGGGCCATACTCCATTAAATGCCTGAAGTTAGGAGGGGGCTTAGAATGATCAGGAGGCGTGACCTTAGTCACCCCAGCGTAGTCCCTACCCATCCATTGCTTACGCAGTGCGGGAATCTCATACTGGTTGTCAAACTCGATCGGTCCATAATGTTCTTCGAGCAGAGGGAGCATGCAGAGCAGTTTCGGTTTGCTGTAGTCCCTCCGAAAGTTGAACTTGGTGGGACGTGGATCGCCTTCTTTCCCTAGATACCACCAGTTGTTCGGGGCGAGGTATACGTAGCCCCGGGATATTAAGGACCTCATCGCCCCACAATTGCTGGCCTGGTGCTTCGAACTGCCACAGTTGTAGCAACAACCATCCATCGCTTTGGACTGTTCGCGATTTTGCGATGGGGGACGCTGCATTGCGTAAACCTGCAGTTCAGTGTCTGGGTCGTGCCTCTCCGGTTGCATAGAGCGTTGATTCTCGCTCGGGTAGAAGGCACCCGCGTCCGCGACGCGACCGCGCTGGTATGCACGTATGCTCATTTCAGCTACCTTCTGGATTAGGTCATCATCAACAACAGTCCTGGAGGTGGCCTTCTTAAGCGTGTCAATCTCAGGCTTGAGGCGCGGCATTTGCTTCACGACTGAGCGGTGCAGCTGAGGCAAAGCAAGAGGGAAATCTGTATGCACAGCTTTCCATCCCTCCTCACCATCTGCGATGCTAGCAGCTTCATCGAGAATCCTCTGAAAGTCCCTGAACTTCTCAGGTTGCTTTGGGTGAAGCCCGCAAGCCTTGTAGACCGCTTTCGCGACTGCCTCTGGCAATCCCTGAAGGAGAAGGCGACTCCGGGAGCTGTTATCCAAATCCTCAGGTTCAATTAGGTCACTTGAGGATACAAATAGGCGGATGAATTCCTTCACATCTTGTTCTTCAGGCCTCTTGCCTTGCTGCGCCCTAACAATCTCCTCAAGATATTCCCGACTCCCCAACATCGAGTGGGCGTCAAACCTTGAGAACTCTGACAAGAACGCCCTCCTGAAACGTGCCTTGCCGGTGAGCCACCCAGGCAGCCTCATGACCACACGCCGGATAGTAATTTCGCAATTGCGCTCAAACCTGCCCCAGAAATCATCCTTCTTAATGGATGCCCGAGGCGGATACTGGTCCATTAGGTCGCCAAACCGCTCCCAGAACTCAGTAGCATTGGTGCCATCAAAGAACGGATTCTCAGCACCTCCTGGAGGTGGAAAGCGAGGGCCAGCGTTTTCCATTGCTACTGCCAATCGTCTAAAGAGGGCAGTCATAGCATCCATTCCAATTGTGCTGTTCATTCCTACACCCATACCCAATTCAGCGGCGCTGGTTCCGCTTCTCCCTTCTTTACTAGATTCAGGTGTTTCCCCTTCCTCCGATTCCTCCATCCCCTCATGAGGGACAGAATCCCTGTAGACCCCTTCCATTTTCGTGGGGTTCACAGGCTGTTCGTAGCCTCTGCCTATGTCGGCAAAGGTGCTAAGTTTTTCTGGTGATGCAGCCGTATCCATTGTTGCGTGGTGCTTGCTTCAGAATGTGCTGATACTAGTTGTTGCTTGACAGGACCTTGTGACCGTGATTGTTGCTGAATACCTTGGACCTTGAATGTTTTTCGACCTTAGTCGACCTTGACCGTGAACCTTGGACCTTGAACCGTGATTTTGACCTTATAAACTGGATGCTGATACGCCACCGGGTGTACACTTGATAACCCCCCCTCATTGACCACCAAAATAATGTCTACCAACCACCCTATGTAGGCCTGTCCGAGTTGTGGTGGTATGGAGCGGTGCTTGCGTAAGCAGGGGTATTTGCCGGTCCTGGGACCGGGAAATCAGGTCACGTGACGAGCAGCGCAGTAGCCAGATAAAACAAGAGGATTGGCGGACCCTAAACCCCTATACCCTCTACTCGAGAGGTATGAATTGAATTGTTGCCTTGATGCTACGCTTACAATACTCAACTGCGCAGTATATATCTCAATGGCCATACCAGGTCCTGCTGGCTTGCCCAAATGTCCAATCAAACCTAAATGAAAAAGGGGCAAGTTGGACCCAAGGGACCCCTTCCCAAACCCAAACCCAAGGTCAACACAACCCATTAGTCGTCAATAATATGTTTATAACAAGTTAAAGCACATTAACATTGCCTACAATGCTATTAGGAAACTTTAGTAGAGAAGGCTTATTACTGTTAAGTATACCCTAACATCTAAGATAGTTGTAGATAGGTTCATAAAGCTAAAGACTAGTCTACACTTCTAGAGGTTTATAAGCTAGCTTAACCTATTATAGAGGTCTAAGTACTACTAACAGGAGAAGAGTAGACTGTAACCTCCTATATAAGATAAGTAGGAGTGTTAAGATGTAGCATCTTAAGGGGAGCTAATAGTTAGGTTATAATCTAATAGCCTAAGGCATCTACGATGACTTAGCTTATCGGAAGACACCTTCTCTCCCCTTTAGCTTAGATAGACATCTAACACAATTCACACATTAGTTCCTAATATATTACTATATGCCCTATGGCTATTAGCTAGTTAAAGATTAATCTCTTACTCCACTCCGCTGCTAACTACGTATCCTATTAGGTCTTAACTTAACATATAGTGTCTATCGAGGGAGCGATAGATCCTTTATATAGGGGATCTATGTTACGGGACACGGATCCTCGTGTCGTTACGTACTGTTACGGATCGGTCTGGGGAAGCCCGTAGCCAACCAATCGATGCCAGCAGACCAGCGGATGCACCCGATATGCAGAGTGCTCTCAGTGCTCTCGGGTGCTCTCTCGAGAGAGCAGAGAGAGCAGAGAGAGCAGGAAAGATCACGCCAAGACACGGCACTATATAGACGACGCTCTTTTGCAAGTAGATAGGAGCCTCGTGCTCAACCCATTTTAAGTATACACCATATACTGTTTGGAACCACTACCTTCATAACTGATTGAGACATCCCTGCAAAGATCCAAGCCCGAGTTGTGATAACGTACAGCGGTTCCTAACAACTTTGAGCACCACCACCAGGGCACTTTGCATATGTCTGGGAGAGACGCTACCCGGAGTCCGTCACGACAACAGCCACAGTCAACTGGCATCACGGAACGAATGAGCGAAATGTCGATTACAGGAAGCAGCAAGAACAACAACACTCCTATGGGTATGCTGAACCCATTGGACCACCACCGTGCACCTAAGGTGTCTACGCCGGAGACGTTCGACGGGACCAAGGACAAACTGGAGGCTTTTCAACTGCAGGTTCAGTTGTACCTTCACTTCAACGCACACCAGTTTCAAGGCGAGGCTTCTAAAGTCTTGTACGCCGCATCCTTCCTACGAGGAAAAGCAGCTAGAGGATTCCGACCATACCTCAAGGACTGGCTACACAACCAGGGCGAGGGAGAAACACCGAAAACGGAAACTCGAAAAATTTTCCACGACTACGACGAGTTTGAGACGAAACTCGATGATCTATACGGGATACCAAATGAGGAGGTATACGCCGACCGACATATCCGACAACTTCGACAGACTACTTCTGTAGCGCTGTACGCCTCAGAATTCCAAGGATATGCCGCCGACCTGGAATGGAACGACGCAGCTTTGCGATCGCAGTTCTACCTCGGGCTGAAAGACAACGTCAAAGCCGAACTATCCCGAAACGCCAGCGTCGTTACGCTAGGGGCGATGATCAAGGCAGCAAAGGAGATCGACGAAAGGCTCCAGGAGTTGAGGTACGACCGACACGTACAGCCTGGATACCAGAGACCCGCCGCGGGCGGAAGAGGGGGCTTCAAGGCCAGAAGTCAGGACCCTAATGGTTACGGAGACCCAATGGAATTGGACGTAACGGAACGTAGGACAGGAAGGGGGCTGAAGAGCAAAGGTTCCACCTGCTACGTATGTGGCGAGCAAGGCCATTATGCAAGGAACTGCAAGAAAAAGAACATAGTTAGCCGCGAGTTCAACGCAATGATTCGCGAAGAGAAGACATACCAGGAATGCGAGAGCTTTCTCTCGAAATCTGCCTAGCAGAAACAACCTGATGACGAGGCATCAAACAGCGGCTTCTTGATTTGATGACCTAGGACACAGAAGTCAACACTACGACACGGAAAACAGATAAAGGACGAACTTACGACGAGACCAACTCCGAGAAGGATTCAGGAAGGAGGAGATTCCCATCCAAGGACAAGCTAGGGTCGAAGACCGAAGGATCGGAGGCAGGAAACCACCAGTCTTCCGGGATGGAAGGCGGAGCGGCCTCGAGCTCCCCTTGTTCTAACACTTGGATGCTCGCCTCCTCGACAGCGATCGCCTCGCCCTCGCGCTTTTCGTGCAGCTCAAGCTGACGACGAAGACGCGCCTCCTTCGCATAGGCTGCCGCGATCTCTTCACTCTTGCGAACGAGATCATGACGGACCGCTTCAAGCTCACGGGTGAGCTTGTCCCGTACGGACTGAAGGGACTTCCACTCAGCAGGAGTGACTCGCACGTCACAACCCTTGATGTTGTGTTCGTTGCACTCCGAACAGCGGCCCGATTTGATGTGGACACGGCACACCTTTTTCTCACGAGTGCAGAAAGAGCACGACTTGACCATAGTAATCCCGTTCTCTCGAATGAACTTGGCAAGCTTCTTGCGACGATGCGTACTGGTTTTGGTGACGGGAAGGGAAAGGGAAGAAGAAGACATCGTTGGATGACAAAGTTGGAAAGGAATGACATCTTGTAAGCTTCGGGACGAAGCTAGGCTAGAAGGGGGATGGTGTTACGGATCGGTCTGGGGAAGCCCGTAGCCAACCAATCGATGCCAGCAGACCAGCGGATGCACCCGATATGCAGAGTGCTCTCAGTGCTCTCGGGTGCTCTCTCGAGAGAGCAGAGAGAGCAGAGAGAGCAGGAAAGATCACGCCAAGACACGGCACTATATAGACGACGCTCTTTTGCAAGTAGATAGGAGCCTCGTGCTCAACCCATTTTAAGTATACACCATATACTGTTTGGAACCACTACCTTCATAACTGATTGAGACATCCCTGCAAAGATCCAAGCCCGAGTTGTGATAACGTACAGCGGTTCCTAACACGTACTAACGCGGGAGAGCCTTAGGCTTACCGTGCTTAGACCGTAATAAGTAGCTAACTATTATAGGTGTAAAAAAGTTTTACTTTTTGCACCTATAACTTATTACGTTACAAGTAGTTAGAAGTCATAAAATGGGCTTATAAAGGTGTCTTAAAAGTAGATAGTAGATTATATATGTCTAAGCTAGAATTGAAAGGGCTACTTATAGAAAGGCTATAGGTAACTAATTAATGTTACCTGATTCTTAGCGGCTGCTACCTTAGGTTTAATTAGGCTACAGCGCCGGTGCACGCTTAGATCGTGACACACCCCCTTAGCTCGTGCGGCTTGTAGGTAAATGAGCTAATCGCATGTAATCGCGTGCACCCTATCTATTACCTATTACCCTACCTACCCACCTTATAACGTTAGGCTTCGTTACTACGTGTTAGGTTTGGTATAACCTAATGATATCACAAGTCAAGAAGACAAGCTCAATCGGGTTTGTTCTCGGGCCGATGGGAAGTTTGAGGGAGAGTGATGAAGCAGTAGTGTCTTGACCTTACAAGGGCTCAAGAAACAATGAGGCAGAGGTTGGGTTGTGGTGTATTCCAAACAGTGATATTGAACAGTGAGTTGAACGCCTCGAAGCCATAAGGGATTCTCAGCGCTCCTAAATACAAAGGAGATTCATAGTCTTAATCTGTTTGATCCGTTGATCTGTTCGACAGATCAAACAGAGCAGCAGATCGTCTCGCGTCGTACTCTGCTCTGATCTGTTGATCTGTTCGACAGATCAAGCAGATCAGCAGAGCACTTTGCAGCGGCTGCGCCCGCTTAACTGTGAGGTATCTGATTGGCTTGCGGTTGCAGGCCCAATCCGATCCGTAACACACTTTGCAGCGGCTGCGCCCGCTTAACTGTGAGGTATCTGATTGGCTTGCGGTTGCAGGCCCAATCCGATCCGTAACACCATCCCCCTCTTAGCCTAGCTCGCCACGAGCTGAGGTCATAACTCTGTTGCCTCGGCCGTCGTCGTTTCTTTGTCCATGTTCTCATCATGCCAAAGGTGTCATCTTCATCCAGCACCTCTCGTCGCCTCAAGTTAGCAGAAACGATCGAAAGTTTTGGAGAGATAATGGTTCGGTCTTGTTCCAACTGTCGAGCGCATTCGCGCGTGTGCAAGGTACACGTGTCGTCGGGGCGGTGCAACGAGTGTGTGCGTCGCAACGTTCGTTGTGACGTGAAGGTGTCGCGTTCCGAGTTCGATCGTCTGATCGGTGAGAAGAAGAAGTTGGAGAGGCAGATTAAGGAGGCCCGCGAGGCTCAAGAGCGTGCTCGGGAGACTCTGAACACTGCATACGCAAAGGAGGAGCGGCTTCGGAAGCAAATGGAGCTCGTGGATCAGAGAGCCGACGAGGCCATTGCTGTGGAGTCCGCAGCCTTGTCGGAGCTGGAGCAGCAGGAGTCGCTGGACTTTCACCTGTCTCCTAACACCTGGGGGCTCATGGTCGATCAGGGATACGACGTGTCGTCGGATTTCTGGTTGTACGGTCCTTCTTCGCTCCGGGTTTCTTCTGGTGTCGGAGGTACTCCATCAGGAGCACCCGGCAATTCTTGAGGTTCTCTCTCGGTTCCCAGGTATTTTCTGATTCGTCGTATCCTTTCCACTTGACAAGGTATCGCTGACCTTTCTTGTTCAGGATTTTTTCGACTTCGAATTCGTTCTCTGCTTCCGGCTCGAAATGGAAGTTCTCTTGGCAAGGTGTTTCGGCGTCCGCGGGTTCCAGCCTGGAAACATGGAAGACTGGGTGGATCTTTGCGTCGGGTGGTAGGCGTAGGCGGTAGTTGACTGGTCCGACGATTCTGTCAATGAAAAATGGTCCGACCTTGACATGATCCAGCTTCTTGGTCTGTCTCCTTGTTTTCAAGTTTTTTGTGAGGAGATAGACCTTATCCCCCTCTTTAAGCAGAGGCGCCATTTTTCTGCCATCTTGTCGTTGGTGAGACAGTTTATGTTGTGCATCCGTGATCGCTTTTTGCGCTTCTTTGTGCACTTCCTTAAGAGTATCCGTCGTCACGATTGCTCTTTCGGCCTGTGGGTGGAATCCAGGTTCTCCAAACAGGTTAGGATCCTTTCCAAAGTTCGCATAGAATGGCGTCGTAGAAGTTGTCTCTGATTTGTGGTTGTTCAGTGCAATCTGTGCCATTGGCAGCAGTGAAACCCAATTGTCTTGTGTATGGTTGATGTAGTGCCGTAGATATTGTTCCAAGGTTTGATTTGCTCTTTCCGTTTGTCCGTCGGTCTCCGGATGGTAGGCTGTTGACAGTTTATGTTTGATGCCGATTGTTCCCATGAGTGTTTTCCAGTAATTGGAAGTGAACAGCTTGTCTCTGTCCGTGATGAAAACTTCTGGGAATCCATGGTATCGGATCAACCTGTCCAGTATCAAGTATCCGAGCTGTTCTGCAGTGTATGTCTCTGATGCTGCGATGAAGTGTGTATACTTTGTAAGTCTGTCAACCATGACCAGTATCATGTCGTAGGGTTGTTCGGTGACTTGATCCCGTGAGATGGGGAGTTTGGTGATGAAATCCATCGTGACTTCGTCCCATGGTTTCGTAGGAGGAGTCCTGAATTGAAGGTGACCGTATTTTGCATGTCGGGCAGCCTTGTTCTGTTGACAGTGTACACAGCGTTTGACGTAGCGTAGCACTTTTGTCTCATCTGTGGAAATGAGAAGCTGCGTTGTATGAGGTCCACTGTTTTCGTTGTTCCAGGGTGTCCGTACAGCGGATCGTCGTGATGTTGTCGTATACATTCTTCCTCTCGGTCCTTTGGCACTTGGTATTTCCCTTGCGATATTGGGAATTGTTCTTCTGTGTCGCGTAGTATCCGCACGATGTTGTTGAACTCTTTCGTGTTGGCACTAAGACTTCCGTCGGGGTTTGTCTTGAGTATCTTGTGTTGCACTGGTTCTTTTGCTTCCATGTAGTCGCTTCTTCGGCTCAGCGCGTCGGCGCGGCCGTTCTCTGTCCCTGGAGTATATTTGATCTCGAACTTGTACTGTCCCAGCAGCTCCGACCAGCGGGCTTGCCTTCGGGTAAGTTCCTTTGTTGTCGTAAAGTATGTGAGATTCTTGTGGTCTGATAGAATCGTTAACTTTGGTGGTCCTTCGACGTATACTCTCCAATGTTGCATGGCAGCAACTATGGCTAGAAGTTCCTTGTCATGGATGTCGTAGTTCTGTTCCGCCGTGGTCATTTTTCGGGAGTAATAGGCTACTGGGTGTCGCTTCCCATCGTGTGTCTGTGTTAGACATGCGCCTATTGCCATATCGGACGCGTCGGTCTCGATGTGGACTTCCTTGCTACCATCGAATAGTCGAAGCGTGGGGGCTGACACGCATTGCTCCTTAAGTCGTTGGAACGCGTCAGATTGTTCCTTTCCCCATTTCCAGTTGACGTCTTTCCTCGTAAGCATCGTCATTGGTGCTGCTGTTTTCGAATAGTCCTTGATGAATTTCCGGTTGTAGTTGGCTAGTCCAAGGAACGATTGTACGTCCTTGACTGACTTTGGTTCTGGCCATTCTCTGATCGATTGTGTCTTTGCAGGGTCGATCGCGATCCCCGTGGTGCTGATGATGAAGCCCAAGAATTTGACTTCTTTCCTGTGGAACTCGCATTTCTCTGGTGCTGTCTTGAACCCTGCTCCGGTGAGCCGTTCAAATACGTCCTGGACTTGCTTGATGTGCTCCTGGAGGGATCCTTTGGTATAGACCAGTATGTCGTCCATATATGCGATGACGCATACGTCGAGTAGGTCTCTAAGTGTTTCGTTGACAAGGTCCTGGCAGGATGCGGGTGCGTTGGTCAATCCCATTGGCATGACCTTAAACTCGTATAGTCCGTATCGTGTTCTGAAAGCGGTTTTCCATTCTTCTCCTTCCGCCATTCGTATAGCGTAGAAGGCATCTCGTAGGTCGATCTTGGTGTACCAGTCTGATCCGGTTAATCTGTCCTGTGCTTCTTCGATGTTCGGTAGCGGATATCGGTTTTTGATCGTGATCTCGTTCAACTTCCGGTAGTCTTGTACGAGTCGTAGTTTCCCGTTTGGTTTTGGAACGAACATGCATGGAGCGCCTGCGCTTGAGGTGGACCGCTGTATCCAACCTTTCGCTAGCTTCTCCTTCAGCCATTCCCGTAAGGTCTGGAGCTCTTTTTCGGACATTTGATATAGGGGTCCCCATGGAGGCTCTTTTCCTGGCTGAATGTTTATCTTATGATCCCATGGTGCGTGTTTAGGTAAGGCGTCCCTGCCTCTTTCCTCTTCAAAGAGTCGCGACCACTTGCGATATTCTTTGGGAATATCCAACTCCGAAATGTTGGTATTCTTCGATGGTGCGTTACTTCCATCCGTTCCGGTGATGTCATGACCCAACTGCCCCAAGTCGGTGTCTATCCCAGTCGAAGGTGGTTCTTCTGTCCTTCTAGTCGGTGCAAGCTGTATCCTATTTAGCTGTCTTACCTCATCTACCAGCGAACGCTGCCGCTGCGTAGGTTCAATGTCGATAACGCAATCGCATTGTTCAAACCTGAGTACTCCTCTTCTCCAGTCGATTACTGGGTTGTGCTTTCTCAACCAAGGCATCCCAAGTACGATGTCATGACTGGCCATGTCAGTAACATCCAAGGTGATTTCCTCGTGGTGCTGTTGGATTGCAAGTGGCAGCGGTATCGTCTCGCGCTCCACACTGGGTAAGGATGATCCGTCTACCGCGATCAATTCATACCCCTCTTCCTTTCTTCGGGTAGCTAATCCGTGTCGTTTGACAAATGATTCGGAGGCAAAGTTCCCGCTCGCTCCGGAATCTATCATGGCATATGTCCGTTGCCCGTTGACGATAATCTTCGTTCGAAACACTGTTGTTGATGCTTGAGCCTGTGTAGTGTTGCATAACTCCCTTTGGTCGCTCATTCCTGGGGAGTCGATCCTTTTCCCGATGCGTGGGTAGAACGTTGCATTTCGTGTCGCAAGGCTTCGGCTTGAACCTGTAGCGAAGCTCCTGGTCTCCATGCTTCTCTGTTGTTGCGTTCCTGGATCTTCTGCGTTTCTGAGTAGAGTGCTTTCACGTGCTGAACTGACTTCCTGAGTTCATTCGTGATCGTTATTCCTGACGGCGTGATGTATCCAAATGCGGTCATCTTGCTTCCAATGGGTGGTCGCTCCTGTACGATCTTGGCGCTATCGTTGTCGTGTTCCACGATGGGGTGTCTCCAGACCATCCCTCGCATCGTGTCGAGCATTAGATCGAACTGTTCTGGGTGCAGGTAGCGTCGTCGCTGTATCTTTGGGAAGACTTCTTCGCTTCTCCGAATTACATGTACGAGTAATTCGAAGATCATTTTTGGTGCGTCCATAGTAAACGTTTGGACTTCGTTGTCGTCGTCGGTGTCGCTCTCTTCTCCTTCGGAGGAATCTTCGTCGCTTGATTCTTCCGGATCCTGTTCTTCTTGGATGTTGTCCAGCCCGGTGGTTTCTTGACTTTCTTCCTGTGGTTCGGGTGACCACGATCCGTTCCATCCTGGGTCCTGGTTTTCCTTGTCCTCGTCGTCGAAGCAGGATTCGTCGACGTCCACTTCCTGGAGCTTGGCATCCTGCCTGTGTTGCGCTCCCAGGGTTCCTCGCGGCTGCTGAGGCCAATACCCTGCTCCTAACTTGGCGGAGTAGTGAACCTGACACGAGTCTTGGTAACAGAATCGCCAATGAAGGCTTCCGTGACCATTTCGAGATTCGGATTCGATCTCGTAGTCGACTCTTCTTGTCATCATTCCAAATTCCCTTGTTCGGTCCAGTCGTAGGACTTCTTGGCGGGCTCCTTCATAGAACGTCAGGAGTTCGCGTCGTTGACTTCTGTAGGGTTCTTCCGTTACGTTGGGGAAGTCCTCTATGACCTGTAGGATCTTATGTGTAATGTCGAGCCACGCTTGTCGTTGTCGCGCGTGTTCTGGGAATCGTTCCCTCACTACTGTAGTGAGTTGTTCCCAGGTTCCTTGCGCATCCGGGTGGTCTGGAAAGATCATTCGTATAGGTCCTCGTGGGGAATTGGTGTGACCTCGTGTCATCATGTTGAACTGTTGTGGTTGGTTTCGCAATTCAGATGAAATGACCGTCATCTGTTGCCCATGGTATCCTCCTCGTCCCTGTGAGGGGTCCAGGAGAGGCTCTGTGCTTCCTTCGCTAGCTCTCTCCTCCACTCCTTGAGTATAGTCGGTGTCTTCTGGAGACCCGACACTGCTCTCAAGTTTACTAGTTCGTCGTTGCATCGTGTTGAACTGTTCGCGGCGCACCATATTCTTACCGCGACAGTCCCTTGCTAGGTGGCCAGGTTTGCCACATCCATAGCAGGTTCGTGTTTCCTTTCCTGAACTCGGGGGTCTTCTGTTCCCCTTGCTGTTCCTGATCTTGCGACCCCTTTCGGTGACGTCGAGCTCCATTGGCTGTGGTCCGTAGTATGGCTTGTTTCTGGGCTTACTGTAGTTGTCGTTAAAGCCCTTGTTACGATTGTCGTAGCCTGGGGTAAATCCGGCTCTTCCGGATACTTTGGAGTCGTATCGTCGCTCTAGAGCTCTCTCGTAGAGTCTGTCGTCAAGATCGATCGTGACCTTGACCAGAGATCCCAGGTCATCGATCCTTCGACCGTCCCTCATTAACTCATCCTTGACATGCTCCTTCAATCCTCTCCGGTACATGACTTGAAGTGCTTCGTCGTCCCAATCAGTAAGCTGGGCGTACTCCTGGAATTTGGCAGCGTAGTCGGCAGTGGATGTCTTCTGGGTCAGATGTTGGATGACGCGTACAGCAGTAGCAACCTCGTTCGAGATGCCAAAGACGCTCTTCATCGCGCTCTTGAGATGACCGTAAGACGTAAAGATCCCGTTAGCGTTGTCGTTGCCGTTGCTGTCCAGGTAGGTCCTAAGGAAGGGTTTGACCCAATGCTGTGCTCGTCCTCTCAGGAAGGTAGTGGCAAAAACAGGCTTGAGGTTCTCAGCCATGGAGTTGAACAAGAAGTACATATCCATCTGAGCAACCCAAGTGTCGAACTTGTCTCGATCGCCATAGTAGAATTCTGGCTTGCCAACCTTGAGGGTGTCGTTGCCTGTATGAGTAGCCAAGGCATTGATAGCATCGTTTGCGGTCTGAGGTCGTCGGGCTCTGCCTGCTTAACTGGGGGCGGGTGTTCCCCGTTCACTCTGTCGGTCTCCCATCGTAGAGGGCGTTCAAAGCTGTTAGGTTTGGTATAACCTAATGATATCACAAGTCAAGAAGACAAGCTCAATCGGGTTTGTTCTCGGGCCGATGGGAAGTTTGAGGGAGAGTGATGAAGCAGTAGTGTCTTGACCTTACAAGGGCTCAAGAAACAATGAGGCAGAGGTTGGGTTGTGGTGTATTCCAAACAGTGATATTGAACAGTGAGTTGAACGCCTCGAAGCCATAAGGGATTCTCAGCGCTCCTAAATACAAAGGAGATTCATAGTCTTAATCTGTTTGATCCGTTGATCTGTTCGACAGATCAAACAGAGCAGCAGATCGTCTCGCGTCGTACTCTGCTCTGATCTGTTGATCTGTTCGACAGATCAAGCAGATCAGCAGAGCACTTTGCAGCGGCTGCGCCCGCTTAACTGTGAGGTATCTGATTGGCTTGCGGTTGCAGGCCCAATCCGATCCGTAACACACTTTGCAGCGGCTGCGCCCGCTTAACTGTGAGGTATCTGATTGGCTTGCGGTTGCAGGCCCAATCCGATCCGTAACACTACGTGCTTATTAGAGCTCTATTGTAAGCTACACAGTAGGGCGCTGAGTTAGCGTTTTAGGTGAGGCTATTGTCCTAGCCTTACATCCCTATTTATAATCTTACTAAGTCCCTTACACTATAGTTAACCTATATAATAGGTTCTAAACGATGTGAATCTTGTCCGGTGGGGTGGCTAAGCTGTTCTTATAGTACTAAACGGTAAGGCGTGCTATCTCCCTACATTTTAACGGACATGTAAGGTTATAGGTTCGAGTCCTAGGGGTTATTATATCTACTAAATTTATTGCTTAGCCTATCGTCCGCTTCAATGTCCGCTCTATTATTCTTAATTAAAATCCTAGGTATTATAGTACGCTATTACTTCGGCAATTAGGGTGCCTTACTACTATCTAATAACCGCGTATATGTGACTTCGGTTACGGTCTTAGAGAGCTCCGCTTCCTGCCTTAGGTAGAGATTACCATTTAGCTACGTCCTAGTAGGAACTCTTTTGCCTAATAAAAGGTCTTTATAGCTTATAAAGGCCTTATCTTTTTACTTAGGGTAAGGGTAATCCTAGCGACGGTAGTACTATAGGTACTACACGCCTAGCGGGTAGAGATGCTATCTCTAAGTAAGGTGAGGACGATAATAGAGGTATCGATAATGTTATAACGATCGTTATAATATAGTAACGGAGGTGGTAATAGTAATGCTACTAGCAGCGAGGTTAATAGTGTTTCGGCGCCTATAATTAGCTACGCCGTTATAGGTGCTTATGCGCTACACCGCTACTAGTAATAGGGGTGTTTCCGGTCCTTTTACTATGGGCTAATAGGAGTCCGAGAAACACCTAGTAATAATAGTACTAGGGTAGCGCCGGTAAATAGTGGACGCTTACTCTAGCGGTAGCGGCGCTAGCGGCGCTAGGCGGTAGTACGGAGCCGGTAGAGGAGACAGTAGTGCCGAACATACTATATAGCCTCTACCGGTCTATGTTAGTTAAAGAAAGAAAAGAGGAAGGATTTAGACCTAAAGAGGTGTTTTTATGCAGTCCTACTACTAGTTCCTTCCTAATATAGCATAGAAGGATAAAAGGGAAGTCGCGCTTAGTGGTAGCTAATTACTATGTCGTTCTACATCGCTGCTACGATGCGCCGAGGAGAAGAGTCCTATAGTTAAAGCCTAGTACTAGTAACTGTCGAGAAGAGCTACTAGTGTAGTAGGCCTACGCATCTTAAGCGTTATCATCACCCCCTAAGGTAATACGGCTAGTGTTAGCATCTACAGTAGGCGCTAAGGAGCGTGGATCTACGCCTTCCTTAGCTATGTTAAGCAGCTTCACGAAGTGCTTATGCTTTTATAGTAGTAGTAGCTTAGTAAGCCTATCTATAGGTATGTCGTTAGTGTTAAGATACCGAATCTCGATATCTCCTCGTTAGTCTCTCTAGCGGAGCTAATAGTAATAGATGTTAACATAGCGTAGCTTAGTGTTAAGCTTTTACCCTTACTAGTTAATAAGTCGAATGGTCTAGGTGTTATTACAGTATAGGTGTGTATACTAGTTAAACTCGAGATAGATCTCGGCGAAGATACGTTCCTACTAGATTAGCTCTAATGCCGCTTATAATAGGCTAAGGAGTTCGGCTTTGGTTAAGGACTTAGTAACAGTGATCTGCTTAGAGGCTTTATAATCGACTAGTCCAACGAATAGCATAAAGATCTATCCGCTAGAGCTAGTCCTATCGACGTTTATGCCGTAGGAGGCATCTAATGCGCCGAAGAACTTATAGTTCTTACCGAGATGTTTAGGTTAACTATATAGGCTAGTAATATACTTACTAGCGCTATACACAAGGTAGAGGCTCTTAGTCTCTAGGAGGTAGCGTAGGCACTAATCCGTAAGCTTTAGATGCGTATCCGTTAGCTTAGTTAGGTACTACGAGAGCATTAATAAGGAGAAGGCGATGTCTAGGCGTGTGTGTGTTACTACGAAGTTTAGAGACCTAATGCGCTATTAGTACGTAAGGATCTTTATAGCATCTACAATATAGCCTTTAGGCACCGTCTAGTTAAGGTGTTAATCCACTAGCACATTTGTCTTACGTACGCTAGTGGATATGCTAAACTTAGCGGCGAGCTTCTTAATGTAGTCCTCTTATAAGAGCTATAGTAGTCTCTTTTACCGGTCTCGTATTACCTTAATCCCTAAGAACTAGGTTAGGTCTCCGAGCTCGTACATCTTGTATACGTTAAGAAGCCGGTACTTAATGTATGTAGCATAGGCCTTGTTCTTGCGATAATAGAGCATAACTAGGTCGTCTACGTAGAAGAAGAACATAACCTTATCGTTATAGTAGATGCATTTAGAGTCTAATAGGGGAACTAGGCCTAGGGAGGCAAGCGTTACAGTAAGACAGTTGTACTAAAGGAGAGGGGATTCCTTAAGTCCGTAGAGGGCCTTAACTAGTTTAAGAGCATAACCATTACGTTCGATTCTAGGAGGTAGTTACAGGTACATAGTGTACGGTAGGTCCGAATTTAGAAAGGCATTTACAACATTAAACTGTTTAGCTTCTAGGTCGAAGCTCGCGGCTATAGTATAGTAGAGGCGGAACATGCTTACTAGTAGTGTAGCGGCGTATGTATCTAAGTGTGTACCCTATAGATCGCCTCTTACGTATAGCCGGGCCTTAAAGCTCTTTAGTATACTATGCTTATCTAGCTTATACTTGTACACCTACTTTACCGGTAGTAGTAGCTAAAGTCCCTCCTCTTCTTACTAAGCATTATAATCCTTCTCTTACTAAGTTACCCATTTAAATGTGCTAGTAGAGATTGCCTTAGTAAACTCCTTAGCTATAGCTTTACGCTATTGTTAGGCGAAGCGGTGCTTTATAGCGGTACGGTAGTTTAGAGGTTCGGGCGGAAGGTTATCGCGGTACATCGACGTAATAGTATTAACACGGCGTAGAGGAGAGAAGTCGCGTATACGTTCGGATCGAAGAACATCGTAGTACTTACGGCCTAGATAACGAGGTCTCTAGCGGATGCCCGCTATCTAGCTAATAATAACGTTAGCAACCATAATATTATGTAGAGCATAGTAGAAGTAGGCCGTTCTAAGTCTCTTACCGGATCCGGTAAGGGCGTAATTAGTATTAGCGGAAAAGTCATCTATTTAGCTAAGTTCTTCGAAGGGGATTGTAGGCGGAGCGGTAGCGACATTTGAAGTCGTCGAAGCATCTACTATAAGCTCCTTACGATCTTCCTCTATAAGGGCATCCATTAACTACTATTGTAGTGTGTTAATGTACTGTTGTTTAGACGCGTCACTGTTATTTACCGCGTTGTTGTTATAGTTAGAGTTCTCTATGCTCTCATTAGTCGCTAGTTCGACCCCGGATTTAACCTAGTCTCGTGAAAGTGTAGGGGTTATAGCGTTATTTGTTAATAGCTAATCAAGTGGCTAGAAACTGCTGTTACCTTTAGGTTAGTTAAATGTTACTAGCGCTCGGTGTTATGGCTAGTATAGTTTATGCCTAAGTAGTAATTGTTAATAGGCGTGTTAACGAGGGTTTTAATAGAGCGGCTGCTATTAAGCCTATTCTTTCACCCCCTCGGCCTATACTATGTCCTGCTTATAGTGAGCTATATATAGGTCGTAGTACTGTTTAGGCTCTTTAGCCGGTTCTGCTATTACGATGTTCTTAATAGGGGTTAAGTAACTAGCAGTGAGAATTGATAGGTCGTAGAACGTAGTCTTATTAAAGAGGACGTCCTTTACCCGCATAACCCTATCTTTCGATAGGTCCTACACCCTATAGATGTTAGTAGAGTCGTAGCCTACAAGGTATCCGATAAGTGCTCGTTCTTTAAGCTTCTTAGTCTTACCTAGTTAAGTAGTGCTATAAATGTACACGTAGGCTAGGCAGCCGTACACTACTATATAGCCTACATTTAGTACCCTACCTATTGCTAATTCGAAGGGAGTCTTCCAGCCTTTTAATTAGATTAGTAACCGCTAGAGAATGTAGACGGTAGCTACTATACATTTATTCTAGAGCTTTTTAGGTAGGCGAGCATAAATGCGGATTGTACGAGACATCGTAATAATGACGCCGCCCGCTCGTTCTACTAGGTCCTAGTTAGACGCGTAGTTAGCAGTGTTGTGCTACTCAATTTAATTGTTATTAATAGTTAAGCGGAAGGCTATGCTAATAGCTACTTCATTATCGCTATAGAAGCAAATAAACCTGCGCCTAATGAAATTGATGAAGCTAAGTAGGCTGTTAAAGCAAGCTAATACTAATGGTTAGTCCCTATTCTTAATAGTAAATTGAAAGTGCCCGTAGGTATCTAAATCGTAGAAATGAACTAGGTAACGATTACTATTGTATACTAGTATAAACTCAGCCAAATCTATAGCTACGTGTCTATAGGAAGTTATTACCCTAATTAGCTTAGTCCTATTAAACACTTTATGTGCCTTAGCTAGGCTACATACTCTATAATATATAGTGAGGGGTGCTTTAGGTGCATTAGGGTTAATAACCACCCCCTCAACTCTAAACGGAAGCTAGTTAATGCGTTTAGCGCTAATATAGCCGAAGATTTAGTACTACTAGCGGCCTAAGAGCTTACGGTGTTTAATGAGGGTCCTACTAGACGTTACTGCACCTTTAGTACCCCCTATGCTGTTTATTACTACTAAAACGGTACGGTCGCCGTTAGAGTCCTAAATAGGCGGTGTTTAGATAGTATTACCCTTACTAATCGTACTAATAAAGTGTACTGTGCGGTGCTTCTTAGTAATCTTCGGTAGGATGTGCCTATTGCTTAATAGCCATTTATAGACCATCTCTAACTAAGGTAGTGTAACTACCTTAAAGAACGGGATTGTACTAGTAGGGCGGTAGAGGTCCATTAATTTAGAGTCGTTATAGTAGACTAAATTAGTGCGGCTATGCTACTAGAGTCCGGCTGTTTCTATGCGGGCATAGGAAATAACATTCACATAAAAGCCTAGGCAGTAGGCAACATCTAGCAATGTGAATAAATACCCCTATATGTTCACATAAACACGCCCCAATGCGGCAATTAGAAAGGTTATTATTCTAGCCTAGATCTCTAAGGTGGTTAGGCGTTTAGTAATGAACTCTACCCCTTACTAGTCATAATGATTAATCACATAGGTGTCTAAACAGTTGTTATAGACCTAGCAATCCCTAAAGTTAACACTTAGTGTGCTAATTGAGCTTAAAAGAACAGTAAGGCTAGTAAAGCCGTACGGTGCTATTTTGCCCTTAGCAATTACTTTATCTCGTTCCTTATCCGTGCGGCTATTACGGTTTAGAACACCTAGTAAGCGTTCACTATTATCGCCTAAGCAGTAGTTAATAAAGTGCTTCTAGTACTTCTTCTACTGCTCCGAGCGCTAATCCTTTAATAGACGCTTCTTAGGGTTAACTACATTATATAAATAGAGGTTCTTATAGCAGTTATCCTTAGGCTCGCCGGTGATATTCTAGTAGCCGCTTAGCTTATTACTACTCTTATTGTCCTTGTTGCTACGGTTACGGCTCTTGTCGCCGCGGCTACGGCTACGCGTGTTATTATTGTTCCTACCCCCTATGCCTACTATAGGTACTAGGGTCGGTAGGACTTCTAGAGGATCGTGTTCGGCTAATAGCTCGCCTACGAAGGTTATAAAGACTAATCGACCGCTGTTAGTAACTAGGGTGGTATCGCGTATCTATTCGAGGTATCGCTTAGTAAGTTTACTAAGAGAGAGCTTATTACGCTTCTACTCGTTATATAGTAATGCTCCATAGGTAGGAGCTTACTTCTACTATATTGCGAGTAAGAAGTGTCGTGCTAGGTCTCCGTACTTAGCGTAGTTGCAATCTAGCATCTTAGTCTATAACACTAGCTAGTCTAAGCACTAGTCGTTAATCCTTCGGGCTTGGCTCTTCTAAAGCCTATTTAGCTCTAGTGTAAGTTGTCGCTTACGTAGCATGTCGTCTAGTCTATACTGTGTCTTTAGAGCCTAGTACTTGCCTCTAAGAGTGCGTTTCCTATGCATAAGCTCTTAGCCTAGCTCCGTAGTAGTACGGATTAGGTAGGTAACTAGTTTAGACCTTACTACGGTAAAGATGTTATACATCCGCTACCTACGCTTAGCGTCCGACTAACGGAGCTTAATAAGCTCTTTATCTACCGCCGTAGCGTCTTTAGTAGTATATGCTAATTAGATCTATTCGAACGTTAAGAACACCGGCTCTATTAGCTCGGTAGTAGTGTCGTTCGGATCCACATACTTCTAGATGTTTAGAGACTTAGCGTAGAGCTCTAACTAACGGTTAAACTTGTTCTATTAGTTATAACTCTTAAGAACGATAGTAGCGTACGGTAAAGCACCGGTACTACCGGGTGTCTCGGTAGTCGCTATAACGGTGTTAATAAGCCTAATGAAAGTTCCTATAGGTCCACTAGGGTCACTACACTGCTATACAATAGTTGTTAATAGGATAATGATAGATCCTACTAGTTTTTGATAACGATGTAAAATCTGCTCTAGGGCTTCGTTTTGTGCAGCGAACGTTAGTAAGCGCCTGTCGGGCTTATAACTATCACGTTACAAGTGGTTAGAAGTTATAAAATAGGCTTATAAAGGTGTCTCAAAAGTAGATAGTAGATTGCATATGTCTAAGCTAGAATTGAAAGGGCTGCTTATAGAAAGACTATAGGTAACTAATTAATGTCACCTAATTCTTGGCGGCTGCTGCCTTAGGTTTGATTGGGCTGCAGCGCCGGTGCACGCTTGGATCGTAACATAACTACCTACCTATTCTTTTATACCTTTCTATATAGGTGCTACTCTAAGACAAAAGGCTACTATAATGTGTCCCTATAGTAGTAATTTGACTAACATCCCTATAAGTCCCTATCGAGGCAAGTTTTTTTTAAAAATGAATCCCCATAGAAGTAATAAACGACATAATTGTTCCTATGGGAGTAATTCACCGATTTCACGGGACGATTTCGCAAACCATTGACTTATGTCTCATCGTAGATTCGGGCCAATCTTGCGTCGGTCTAGACACGCCCAGTCCTGCAACTGCATGAGGATCTTCACATATGGTGGTCAAGACGCTACCCAGCGTGTCTATAGAAGCGTAGGACGAGTGCATTTTCCGACGGGGCAAGTACATTTACAATTCATTGTCGTCTACGTCTTTGCTAGTTCTCAACAACACAGTCTTATCCACATCATATTCAGACTCCGACAGCTTCGCTCTTCGGTCTTCACCTCCTTTGAAACAAAAAACCCTACTCCGCCCCCCTGCACCCTCGCGTTCCAAACGTCCGAACACCTTGACCCAAAGTCTAGACCCGTGAGAACGATATAGGAACGAACGAACTGCTCTGCCACCTCCTAGAGTCTAAGGATGGTAAGGAACTCAGGCCCGAGGATCAAAGATGCGCAAACGGTAGTACTTCAGAAGGCGAGCGATCTCTTACTAAGCTCCGCTGGGGTGTAGTTCACTAAGTAGAAGGGTGGATCAGGGTGAGCGAACGACCGGTGTAGAAAGTCTTCTAGGCGACTTAGGGTCGGGATGCAGAGGTAGTTGATGAAGAGGATACTGCTTGAGACGAAGAGCCATGGTGCGAGAACGGTGCTGTTGGCGACTGGGGGTAGTGCGGTCGGGATGAGCTCAGCGGCCATGGTGTCAGATCTGATTCTGAAGTAGCTCAAGTGTGTAGAGCGAGAAATGAGCGAGTCATGGCAATCTGATATTAGTTTATGGTTGTTTGCTCGTTCCTTGATCACGTCTTCAGCTGCCTTGTGCTCCCTTCTTCCAGGATCTACCTGCATCACATTCGTCAACTTACTTGATTTGTGTTGTGTGTGTGTGTCTTGATTGTGTGTGTCTACAAAGGAAGAAAGGCAGCTATATAACTAGCTTGTGCACAGGCACGGACCCTCCAACCCCATTCACTTCAAGTCATAATCGTCTAAAACTTGGCCTTTCTCTTTCGCTTGTAAACTATAGCAGCTATTGCAGTACATGAGTCGAAGCAAGAATGTGGGTGAACAATATTTTGCACGTGTACGCCAAGACTACTCCTCACGTTGGCCAGGCCCAACATGCCTGGTATGGAGCTTCATTATCAGACAACATCACCCACAGAAGCCGGTACACTACTCGTGTCATGCCTTCGTCTTCTACAATGATCGCCAAACTGACACCCCACTAACGAGTCCTTCACTGTTCCCTCACACAGCCACATCACTCCTCGTGTCAGCTGTGAAACAAGGCGAAGTCTGTCGCTCATCCGCGCGCGGATCGCCAAGGATCTGGAAGAAATCACCAACAATATCAAGGAGAGCTTTCAAAAATGGATGTCCTGGATACATAGAACGCGGATCGGTGTTTTCTAGTTGATTCCTGGATCTCAGGAAGGTCTCCAAGAGGTCCAGCACGTCGTTCATTGGCACACCATGCTGGCATGCATAGAAACTCTGCATTTTTGCAGGGAGATTACAGATGCGCCTCAGACTTGTTCACGTCGCTAGGGGGAACTAGTGTAGCGATTTGTTAGCAAGCACGAGCCGACGTCAACATAGTTCTCTTCACGAACTACGGCGAGGATCTTTTTGAATGTGTCCAATGTGGTGCGAGTCTTGTCTTCACGAGCGTTTCTCGCGCTTTCAGACAGCCAGGTGATTGGCTTCTGTGTGCCGCGCATATATCGTATGTAGGTGGTACTTCTCATTCACGCGGGGGGATTTCATGGGACGCACGAGCGCGAAGGCGACTTCTTGCGTTTGGCGGGTTGGTGCTCTGAGGTGTTCGACGGACAATGAGTACAACTACGTTGTTAGAAGACATGTCAGTCTAACCGCGCGGCCCGGACCGAGCGATGGTTCCGAAGTCGAGTGAATGCTGTCATGAGGTGACCCAGGCGGTGTGCCTGGCGGCTGGAGTCATCAATTCATCGATTCATCTTGCTGACTTCCCCAACGGCAGGTGGCAAGTATGCCACCTCGCTGCCTGCGCCGCGCTATGCTCGGAGGGAACGCCTCTATAGTACAACACGGCCACTTCCCAAGCAAGCCTTTCCCGCTGCATGCCAGTCATCACTTCGTCTGATCCGGCGTCCTCGCCATGCCCGCTCCAACTCCTCGCAACAACACAATCGTGTTCCCCGTCTGCACACTCTGCCCCAACTTCTCGCCGAACTCCAGCAGCCTGCCTCCTTCCACGTGGAAGATCCTCAACTTATCTTCCTCACTCTCGCTCCGGTTGTTCACGTTCTGCACCTGCAAGCTCTTCGCCGCAAGATCCAAAACTCTGCCGATCGAGTACTCGGAGCTGTAGAAGAAATTGCCCTTCGGTATCTTGGCCGTAATCGTGTCACTCGATGCCTCCACGTGTAGGTATATCCTCTTGTCTTGTGGGATCTTGTCTTCCCCCTTTGCCGTCTTCTTCAATGTTGCGGTTGCTGCTATTGAGGCTGCGGCGGATTGTTTTGCTTTTGTCTGTGGTAGGCTGGCTTTCTTCGATGCTCCCCATGCTCTTAGCTTTTCCAGCGCTGCTAGACCTTTCTCTTTTTGTGTTTGTTGTCCACCAGGTCTGGCGCCTTTTGGTGTGAGGTTCGCGCAGTTGTGCTCATGGGTGAAGCGATGCTTCAAGCAATACCGATAATTGCACTTGTCGCACTGCACGCCCGTCACCAGCGGTGTATCTATGAGCGTCTTGCACGATGCTTCGGAGCATTGCTGTTCGTGTGTGAGGATGTTCGGTTTGGGCGAGGGAGTATAGCCTCGTAATGCGCTCCCGCGGTTCGCGTCTGCTCGTCTTCGCGCCCATTCGCCGGCTTTGGGACATTGATGGGCGGTTTCAGTGCGGTGATCTAAGCAAAACTTGCTGGGATGTGTCAGCCAAACGTTGCTCCTGCTATACTGTCGAGATCACTTACACACCCTTGACAGCTCTCGCACTTAAAGGGAAGGAAGTCCAGCTGCCGACAGAAGGGCATCTGGCAGTGTGCGCCTATTGCTTCCACGTCGCCGACCGACATTTTGCTGAAGCTTTCGTCTGCGGATGGTTCGGGTGTTCGTGAGTTTGACATGGCTGTGGCCGGAGTATGAGTTGTTATAAAGGGTACTTGTCGTGGTGCACGTGTTCATTGACGGCCTAACGATTGCTCATCAGCGCTGAGGCAAAGAAGATTCTGGGCGATGGGTGCTCGGCGCTCGGCTCGTTGTGGTTGCTCGGGGATGGCTGTGACTGGTACTCGTAGTACGAAACTGTCACTTAGCTCTACTGTATGCAGCAACATCAATATGCTGAGCCCTATCTACAGTATACGAGTCGCCGCGGGCTCGACGTCACGTGGTGTTCTATGTAGATGATGGGAGCTGCAGGCATCACATGCAAGCGCAGGGTTGGCAGTGACGGCTCGGTCCTTTCGATGAGCCGTGTCTGTGGTGTGGTGTGCGTGTGGTGCTTGTCGCGCTAAGTCTTATCAGCGGCGAGCGCGGAGACGACGCGGGGCCCAGCACGAGTCACCCAAGAGCTTCATCAGCTCCATCTATCTCCTGCCCGTGTTGCCGAGCTCCTCTCTT
This sequence comes from Nothopassalora personata, assembly GCA_033816765.1. Taxonomy (NCBI): domain Eukaryota; kingdom Fungi; phylum Ascomycota; class Dothideomycetes; order Mycosphaerellales; family Mycosphaerellaceae; genus Nothopassalora; species Nothopassalora personata. The sequence goes on from CM066291.1 coordinate 1,395,551, forward strand.
CTCCCGTCCTGCCTGTTCACGTTGCATCGTTGTTTCCTGGTTGTCCCCGTGCTACCAGTAAGTTTGCTTGAGGCTCGAGGCAACAGCTGGGACATCGTTCTATCGTTGATGACAGGAAGCTCCGCTAACGACATCACCAACGAGCTGACCAACCCACAGCATCGCGCATCGCGTGCTCTGAGCTCGGCGGAGAGGCATAGGCGACCATGTTACCTCCCCAGCTGCAGTACAGTCTACGCAAACGCTCGTTATCGACTGGCTCCATCGACATCGTCCGAGCATCGACAAACTCCATCCTCGGCGGCCGTGTTGCTTCCTCCCAAACACGCAGCTTCTGGGGATGGCGTCGACCAGATTACTCGTCCCATATCGATCCCATGTTTCACCGCTTCACTCGCTACCGCACATTGAAGACACGGGCAAAGCTTCTCGATAAGCTCCGACGCAAAGGCCGATGGAATTGGGATGTCGAGCAGCGTCCCTTCTTCAGTCCAAAGCAAGTAAGATTAGCACATGACATCGGACGGCCCAGGTGGCGAGTCCCCCGAGATGGTGGCAAGAAGGACGGCAAAGATGAGCATGTCAAGGAGGATAGCTACGAGCTTAGTGAGCGCGAGAAGGAGTGGAAAGGCCAGATGGAGTCGATGCGTAAGCGTATCGAGCAGGATCCATACGAGGCTGTCTTCGGAAGGAGATTCGAGCCATTCTGGAGCCCACTAGTCCCTAGTTGGATGCGTGAGGAAATGGGTCCATCCCGTTGGCCAAAGCCGAAGGAGACTCCCGGGGAGAGTGAGTCTACCACACAGTCGAATGTGAATCCCATGCCCAAAGCACCGCAAACACCACCCCCAAAGCCTGTAGATCATGTAAAGCCACATACGCAGAAGAAGACTGGCGATAATGATGGCGAAACTCCCAATGGCCAACACACTACCCCCTCGTACAATCCGGAGAATGTCCTTACTGAACCTGATCCAGACTCTCCAAACGGGCAATTGACCAACTATTCGTACTCGTCGTCAACCTCGTGGGACTCGTGGACGAAAAAAGCCCGCAAAGAAGAATGGGACTCTGTCTCTGGCGAGACAAGACGATACGAGTATGACCCCATTTCTAATCGCATGGTGGCGTTCACCGCTCCGAATACAATGGAGTCGTCCATGGAGCACATCGGTGGACAGCGCAAACAAGACTCTGCTCTGCCAGACCCTAAAGCCAAGCCTGACCTGAAGATGTTGCGATCGAAAGTACAAGATCGCCAACAGGCTGAAAGGTCGACTGCCCCAGCGAAGACGTCTCAAGCAACACGAACGGCAATACCTGTACCCACACAAACGACACCTTCTCACGCCCAAAAGACATCAGTCTACTTCCCATCGCTCATCAATACATCGGTCGTCTCGAAGACATCGAAGTCATCGCCTGTTGCGACCGTGCCAAAGAGTGAGCTTGATATGCTAACAGCAGCCGAAGTACGTGCATCTGTAGGGAAGGCGAAACAGGAGAGTATTGCGGAGCAGAGGCAGCAAGATCGTGCCTATCGCCATGGGAAGCTTGACCTCAAGCGGAGTCCGTGGGACCAGGCAGAGACACGCATCATACTTGAGAAGGAGCTTGACAGTCTGCAAGATCAAAAGGAAGCTCTTCTGAAGCACGGAGATGGCTTGTTCCACATCGAGAAACAGAAGAAAGATCTCGGCAAGCTTGAACAGAAGTCCGCCGAGGTCAACAAGCAGCTGAAGAGCCTCGATGCTATAGAAGCCCAGCTCGCAGCTGGAAAGCCTAAAGATGCATTCGTCTTTGACAAGGCCAACAGCAATACTGCACTCGAGACAGCTCTATCACGACAGGCAAAGAAGTCGGAGACTACACCAAGTGCGGAGAAGCCTTCTCCGCAGAAGTCATTACAGTCATCTTTGGAGCGAATGCAGTCAAAGGAACTTAGTCTCGCGGATGAGCTGGACGATTCCGCCGCTCATGAGTCGACAGGAGAGCCCGTAAACTACAAAACTGTCAACATACCGAAGAACTGGGAGAAGCAGGCTGATTTACTCCAAGCGAATCGTATTCAGCGCACACGCGGCACCAGTATCAACTCCAACGGCAACGATCTAGCAGCTGAGCTCAACGCAAAGAACGCTACGAAGTCGATTGTCGAAGACGCGATGAAAGCGAGAAAGGCTGGTGCACGCTGGATCGACATCATGAACGCAAAGAGAGCTGCCTGGGAAGCCGAGAAAGCCGAGAAGAAGGCAGCAATTGAGGCACGCGATGCTGACAAGAACGCAAAACTTGAGAAAGCTAATGCTATGCTCGAGTCTGAAGTGAAGGAGCAGAAGTTCCTCATGCAAGCCCACGAGAACCGCTATGCACACAAGATTCGATCGCTACGGCAAGAGCTCGACACAGCATACAAGCAGAGCAGTGTCCAGGGTGATATGCACACCGACAGGATCCGCAGTCTCGAGCAGGAACTTGAGAACGCTCAGAGAGCTGCTGGCGGCACATCTAAGATGGAAAAGTTCCAGAGCGAGCGAGAGCGGTATCAACAGAAGATCCGTGATCTTCGGTCTGAGTTGGACGTGGCATTCAAGCAGAGTGCCGTCGCCTCGGAGAAGCATATCGAGCGGATCCGGTTCCTGGAGGCAGAACTCGAAAAGGCTCTTACCCGTCGCACAGATACGCTCGAGATCGAAAAGCGACGCTGTGTGGACAAGGTCAGATCGCTACGGGAGGAACTCCACAGGACTTTCGAGCAGGGTAGGCCTCAAGGAGACAAGCACGTCGAGCGTATACGCGAGCTGGAGAAAGAGCTCGAGCAAGCTCGGAAGCCCACCAATGCCAAGCCTGTCGAAGCTATACAGGCTGAGGGTGACTTCAGTGCGAATGTGGCCAAGTACGCGAACAACGCGAAGTGGTACAAGCAGGCTCAGAATAATGCAGCAGTGACCGGAAAGCCGACCGAGCAAGAAATCGACGAGGCAACCCGGAAGCAGAAAGACCAAGAGCTTGTGCGTGAAGTGAAGAATATCTACGAAAGCAGGTACGGCACAATCGATGTCAACCATCGCCAGCCCTTGGACGATCAGGCGATGTCGGTTTTAGACGTTGGAAAGCAAGCACAGCAAGTCGTTGAGGTCGAGTCTGATGTCGATCTTGGCAAGGCTCTGGCAGACTACGAGCATGAGCAGCGATATGGCTACCGCAAAGATGACCTTGAGGCTGAAATCGCGGCACAAGAGAAGGAAGCGCACGAAGCGCAAGCTTTGATGACAGCAGACTCGTCTGGCAAGATGACACAGTCTGTCGCCACCAAGCTCGCTCTTGACCAAGACTCCCATGGTGTCCGTATTGTTGATGATGCTGCGCCTCGGCTGATTCCGACAGAGATCGCTGCTCGTAGCAAGCAAGAGGCAACCAAGTCGAAGGAGGAGTTAAACAGCTTCGACATTACTTGGGAAGAGCCACCGGTCTACAAGATCCTGGCATACGACTCCGGTAATGACATGTTCTCGACCGCAACCACATCCTCGAACTTCACCGGCAACGAACACCCCATCTCAATCCCCGAAGCTCTATCACAGCTGTACCAGCCAGCAAGATTCGTCCCTCACTTCTCAGAACTCCAGCGCGAGGGCTATCAAGTAATCCACGGCACCAAGGATTTGCTCGTCTTCAAGAAAGTCAAGGCTCCAGCTGCTACGCCTTCAATCGTTGACCATGGACTAATCAAGCCTGCCACTGAGGAAACATCGACCACCAAGGCACCCAACACGACGGTCAACCCAGTTGACGGCATGACTCGCACAGTCGAGCCCGAGACAGGCAGCTTCGCTTCACCTACCGGCTTCGTCGGCGATCGATGGGACACTCCTGTCTTTGAAAAGCGACCCAACAACACGTCCTCCACGACCACCCCCGACCCCCTCACCGAATCGCTCAAAGAATACGACACCAAACACTCGTACAACCCCCGCGTTAAGCGCGAGGAGCAAGTCTTCTCTGGTTCGCGGCTCTCCAGAAAGGAAAGGAAACGCCATCACCATGAAGCCAGCACGGAGCAAGTCAAAGAGTACAAGAAGAAGTGGAAGTCGTACCGTAGTCGCATGAGGTGGGCACTTGGAGTCGGTGTTGGCGCTAGCTGCGTTGCGTATGGGCTGGGTGCCGCTGCTGAGAGGAAGGAACGCAAGGAGAAGGAGAGGTGGGAGGAGATTCTGGAGGGGAGGAAGTCGAGGTGGTGGTAGATGCATTGCATTTGGTTGGAGTTTATGGTTGATGAAGGTTATGGGTGCATGATGATATACGTGGAATGCTTGCGCTAACGCCGCTCTGATCTGTTCATGAATCTAGATGAGGACGACACTGTAGGCGAGAGGAGATGAAATGATATTCCTCTGTATCAATTAGTGTCCAAGTTGCGTCGCCTGGGCATTAACTCGACCCGTCGTAGCGCATCCGGGCTGAGGAGCTGGAGCATCTTGGCTCTGGCCGATCATCGTGGATCCCTCGCCACTTGTCCACGAACCTCACGATCCCATCAGGCTGCCATCTACGAGCGTGGAATTGGCAATTCCCCATTCCGTACACGAATGGCGTCGCCACTGTCGAGTCTCAGTACCACTACTAACACCATCCAGGCTCCTCCAGCGACAAATACATTCTTACGCTTTCCCTCCCTCACACACCCCCTTCATCGAGCCACGTCACATCCCACAAACAACTACAACCACCATAAATAAAACCCCCTCCACCTCACCTCCCTCGCCACAGCTACAAGATCAGCAGACCCCGACGACTGTGTGAACGATTGCTTGGACGCTTGCACCGGCGGCACAATGACGAAACCCCAGTGTATAATTCCTTGTGTAAGCTTACAAAAACTCTTGATTTTCTTGTAGGAAATTTTTCGATGGGGTTATCCCATGTTCTGTAGTACCGGAGGTGTTTTTTCTTTTTGGAGTCGATCACTGTACTTGGCCTGGAGGAGTATGGAGGTTCCAGGAGTGGAAAGGTTGCAGTGGAGGATTGTCTTTCTTGGTGCTGGATTGTCTTTGGTGCTGGATTGTCTTTCTGAAGGGTGTGAGGAAGTGTGCTGAGAGCTTTGGAGGTTGACTTTGAGGGCGTTTGAAGTATTGAGTGCTGGTTGATGGGGGTAGTTGTTTTGATAGGTTGGAGAAGTCAAGGGCTTTCACGCAAGTATTTATAACATTCTTCATGACGGCAAAGGTCTCTATACTTGAGTCTGCTCACGTCATAATACGAACAGGATTCTCCGTTGGGACTGTGGCATCGATCCGACTGTACGTCGGATGAACGTTGCACAGCTTGCATGCTGGCACAGCTTGGGCTGAGAGCCTTGGCCACAAGCATCGATGTGGATCGTCGAAGAGACCCTATGTTGGACTAGACCTCCGTCAGGCATGATGCTTGCGACAGAGTCGTGCAGAGCAGCTATGCAAGGCCAGTATGACTCTGCTCTTTCGCACTTCGTCAAGCTTGGTCGCTATTGCTTCGGTACATTTTCCAGAGTCCATCGAAGGCCGAGGCATCCATCTGAGACAGCCGAATATTCTCGAACAATAGGAGCATTGCATCGACGTTAATCCTCTCATACCAGTATGTTGAGGACACCACCAGGTAGGTACCTTGACTTGGTTGCCACTCGAAGCTACTTGATCGGCAAGGTGGACGTGGCGACCGTTGTGTACAGATGAAGAGCATCGGATGCCAGACTGTTCGGCGGACATGGCCTGACTTGCTGCCACAGCGTATATGATATGGAGTATATGATATGGAGCCTTCGTCTGCCGCGTGGCCCATTGCGCCGAAACCCAATGAATGGCAATGATATCGTCGAGGAGCTGACGCAGAGACAAAGGACGAACAAGCAGGAAGGTGCGGCCAAAGGTTTCGCCGTGGCCGGACGTGAACATCCCCACTCCCATCACACCTAGTACTCATGCCTCCCGTCACATATGAGAAGCTCAGCGCCTAGCCAACACGAAGTTGAGAAACTTGACCTTGAGTCACATAGCGAGTGCAAATGTAAGAGCTGGATAAACGAAGGGCACCATTGGAGATGTTCATTGAAATCTTGCATACAAGGCTGTACCATTCGTGGCTCTACGAGATGAAGCAGAGGCAGTCGAGTCCGACGTAGAACACGAACAGTGGATAGACAGCCAAAGACACCCTGTTCTTGACCACGCCACTTCCTCCGAGAATGCTGATACCCGCTGCTAGTGACCAGAGTCCAAGCACGCTGTAGACCGGTATTCTTACGATCGTGGGTACTCGTAGTGCGCTGAGAAGTGCTGCGATGACCATTGGGAACAGGGTGTAGCCTATGATGCAGACGGACTGGAAGAAGGAGCTACAAGTCACGTCAGCAGTTGTCGTGAAGTTGAGCAAAGTGCTCGACTTACATGTTACCACCCAACAGCTTGATCTGCAGCGTCACAATCGCCTCAGCAATCCAGACAGTCGCGAACACACCGCTGAACACCAGCGAGCGCTGATCGTCCCTGGCGTTCAAGCTTAGCAGGAAGGAGAGCAATAAGCAGAACAGCAGTGGTCCCCTGTAATCAATGTTAGCATCCTGCACATGCAGCTCTGATCGTTCCAGACATACCAGAGATCCCAATCCCTCAGCCCTTCACTCATGCCTCCCTCAAGCAGTTGATCCGCATCCGGCCACCTTCCCACAATACCCCTGACCTGCCCAATCACTCCCTCACCACCACCAGCTCCTTCACCGCCCTCTCCACCCATGCCACCTCCTCGTGCCATCACGCCTCCAAGGAGATACTTCGGCCACAGCACTTGTCGCATCTTCTCCCACACAGCCAGCAGATCTCTCCGCAGTGTATCCCACACACTCTCATCAATCGTATCTAGAGGGGCGCGACGGTCTTCACCGGGAATGGAGTTGTTCAGGTACCCTGTCGCGTTGTTTGCGGCGCGGTGATTTTGGTTCGCTTGTTGGTTGGAGATGTTGCCGGTCAAGGGTGCACGGTCGTGAGTGGATGATGGGTCTTCGAGGTCGTCAAGGGTAGCTGATGGGATTTGTTAGAGCAGTGAAGAAGTGGTATGGTGTGTTTCTGTCTTACTATCATCAGGATCTATCAGGCCGTCTTCAATGGGTTCGTTGGTGCCGTCGTGTCCACTGCCGCCGGCGGGGAGCATTGCGGCCATGGCGACGTCACGATTCGAGTATCACTGTTATCTTGGCGTGATATGCTGTCCACACTTATATGTCGCGAGGTGAGTTGTTCTTATGATGTTGCCTTGATGCCAGCTGGACGACGTGACGCGCAAGGAAGCAGGCAGGGTCCAGCTTCACTCGTCAAATATCATTCAATATTTGATGACACTTTCATTGTGCTCGACTGTCATATGCAGGTACTGTACGTGCTGGAAGACAGTGGCCGATGGATCATCTATCTCTACTCCCAACGGCTTTGGAGGCCAGCTCACCGCTCATAAAGATGTCACGTGCGTCTGACAGCCGCGTATCGCTCGCTGGCCAAGACAAAGTCACAAGATCGCGGCGCGACCACGAAATATAGCACTGGGCGCGGTGGTGATGCGTTACAGACATTGAGGAGCGAACTATAGACATAAAAAACGACCGTCGAGGCGTGTAACAAGGTAGACGTGCGCATGACACTGCACGGCAAGCTCGTCCACCTTCTTCATTAGAAATAGTGTCGACGTGCGCTTTCGGAATTTGTCCTTTAGAACAGTCGATTCCGGTCGAATATACCTTCCTTATATTGAGCTCGACACTGCTTTTAATGAGTCTCCTCGCTACGTAGAAGAACTACAAGAGACGATGATAAGTTCCTCCCCCGCGATTGCCCCTGCCCACGCTCTCCCACGAAGGCTTACGATCAACGCTTGTCCTCTTATAGCAGACCCCTTTGTGCACATGGTCGGAAGTGCTGTTGATGCTTAGACCAGAGCAGATGCGAACCACGATGTACATATTTGTACTGTGTTGCCGCAGTAGTGATCACGATTGGCACTCACTAAGAACGACCTCGGGCCTGTACTTCTCCGCAGGGTTGGACTTCATTCGTATGATATACACGGCTTTGGCACGAGTTGAACGTTACCAAGGCAACTTCAATTGCGCCTTCAAAATCATGGCAGACTGCTTGTGTGCCTATCAGTGTTCCGGAGCCAGGGATCAAAGTCATGTCCATATCGTACGCCATTTGGCGGAGCTCGAATGCGAACTGTCGAGACCAGATGATGCGGAACAGCGCGTTTCCAAGTACGTGCAGAGACAGACGCTAGGGAGACCACTCGCTTCTTCACGCGAAAACACACGCTTGATGCACCCGCTCGCTGAAGCTCACATCCAGCAAGGCAAGTTGACGAAGGCACGCGAAGAATTGGCCGACTTGCTCGTGGCTCACTACGGTCTCAAGTGTCCCGATGCCTCGGATCAGCTCGATCACGTCCGAGCCGAGACTGGTCTAGCACGCTTAGCATACCTCGAGGCGAGCTGGACGCGAGCACAATCACACCTCGACGCTGGACTCACGTTAGGCGCCAAGTATCACAAGACTTTCAGGGCTCGTAATTATTATCACGGACTGATAGTACGCTTGAAAGCAGTCTTGTACTTGAAGTTGGAGCAGAAAGAGGCCGCTGCCCAGAATGATTGGCGAGCAGTGAACATGTCTGATCAGACGCCGCGACACTTATGTATTGAAAATGATCAAGGAGGAATACTCACGCATGTGCTGATCACATCATCAGTGGGAATGCTTGGCGGTTCCTCTCCGCTTTTGTGCACCGCAGCTCAGTCGGCATCGCTCGTCTTCATCTGTTGCGCAACCTGTATACATAGCAAGAGCACATTACCATGTCTTACGAGGTCAGAAATTTTAGCAAGCACACCGCGCGTTTTGCTGACTGGCAAAGGATGCTGTTCAATTACTCAACACACGCAGAGCCAAGCCAGCGGAGAGCTTGACGGAAATGCGCGGCACTGACGACATGGGAAGATGGATCGAACTAATGGGCCATTCAGTGAGTACAGCTGCTCGTCATGAATGCCCATGAGCTGACTATGTCTGGAGATGCAAGAGCTCGATAGGCTACGCATTATACACGTCGCAGGCACGAACGGAAAGGGAAGTACTTGCCAGCTGACTGCTGCTCTGCTGCACGCGCACGGTCGCAGGACCGGTTGGCCAAAGAAAGTTGGAGTCTACACCTCTCCGCATCTGGTCTGCCTTCGCGAACGAATACTTGTCAACGGAGAGCAGATTAGTGAACAGGCTTTCGCCAAGGCTTTCTTTCAGGTATGGGAAAGGCTGCCACTAAAGCCAACACCAGACCTAGACATCCCTCGGTATTTGCAGCTGCTGACTCTGCTGGCTTATCACTACTTTCTTGAGCAGAAGGTCGACGTCATGGTCTGCGAAGTGCATCTTGGTGGCGAATTCGATGCTACCAATGTTATTACAAGTCCCTGTTTAACGGCTATCACACCTATCGGCATGGATCATGCTCATCTCTTGGGACCTACAATTGAGGACATAGCGTGGCACAAGGCTGGCATCATGAAGCATAGTCGTCCGACTTTCTCAACGGAACAGTGCCGAGCTGTGACGGACGTGCTCTATGCGCGAGCACTAGAGAAGGACGTACATCTCGAGCTGGTATCTTCTCAATCAGGGTACGAAGACAGCGTCACTGCAGCATGGTCCTCCGGGCAGAAGCAGAATTTTTCCCTGAGCTTGAAGCTGGCCGATGCCTGGCTGCAAAGCTATAACAGCCGGCTCGATCCAGATGCTATTCCGGATGTGACCAAAAGCTTCCGGTCTTTGGGTAAATTCATGCATGTAGGCGACCGATGGTTCGTTGATGGAGCACACAACTCAGAGGCGCTACAATCGACGGCTGAGTGGTTTGCTACTGCACGGGATTCCAGGTACAGTGATCTCCTCGCAGGGTTTTGCAGCCCTGTGCTAACCTTCAGGCAGTAAGCTCAATGTCTTGATGTTCGCACACTTCTCGAAACGAGACTCCGGTTCCCTTCTGGAGGATCTCTTGAAGGCGCTGGAGGATTTCCACGTCAGTGTGGACTGCCTTTTACTCACGTCGTACCAAGAGACTGACGGGGGAGTGGCAAGACTTGGTGAGTTACTGCGGCGTTCTCTGAAGTCTTGGCTGATTTGAGTTGCAGACCGCAACGGCATCGGACTTTACGATGAAAACAAGCAGCAGCGAAACGCAAGAGTGTGGCGGGACCGGTACCCTGATCGATGCCTGTGCGTGGAACGCTCCATCGAAAGTGCTATCGCAGTTGCTCAACGGAGAGACTTTCTGTCACAACCCTGGCAAGTGTTAGTCACTGGGAGTCTGAAATTAGCGGGCGGGTTTCTCAACGTGTACCACTCGCAATCCAACGAGGCCACGCGGATCTAGTCTTATCAGTCGTGGCTCCACCGAACAAGCGTAATGTCGATGCACCGTCCCGACACATGTTACAGAAGCGTGCTCTGACATCCAGTCAACTCAATGGTACTCATATGCAGCCAAGCCGGAGTACACGAAGCCATCGACGGCCTGTAATCCTTCGTTCAGTTGTTGCTCCAACCTTTATCGCCCCGCTGGTAGTCACTAGAGCTTACTAGACAAAGGCAATGTAGTCTCGGCTCGGGGGCATACAGTCGCGTGGGATCATAAGCGAATGGGAACTTGAGCCGGATACACGTCTATAGCGGCAGACTCGTTGCGCTGCTTCTTGTGTGTATTCCCCGTCATCCCTCCGACCGGGTTTGGCAGTCAAAGAAACTGTGGCAAGGGCTCTGCGATTCTTCCATGGTGGTTGCGGACGCTTACGCAACTAGTGATACGCTGCGTTACAGGCTAGATATGGGATTGTGCATTTAGATCATTAGCTGACACCTGATATAGAGTGTATGCGATGATCGATTGAAGCTCGTTCTCAATGCTTGAATGTGTGGCTTCCTATACACCCACTTGTACCCTCCCATACTCAAGCGGCTGGAGTAGGCAGTTGACCAACACATTGTCTTCTGCTTCTTCTAACGATGTCGGACCCGGTATATTAATATAATACGTGTACGCACTAAGATAGACCCTACGATCGATCGTCACGGGGCTGTAAACGCCCGGCCGGAAGAACACTTGTCCGTCAAAACTGTTGCCAGCTCCAGCTCCACCGCCGTGGAGTATGTGATGGAACTCGACCAGGTTGCTTGGGCCCGAGTGTTACCGGTCGAAGGGGTCCGTTGACATCTTGCGAAGTGTGCCGCCGGGCACATCGGGTATGCGATGGAACTTTCAGGGGCTGTCAGAAGAATTCTATCGATGCGCAACCGCGAACCAGGACAGAAGAAATGAGGCTTAGTCTCTGTCTCCATGTTCATCGGTGCTGCAAAGTCGAACTTGCAGCCGGGACACCTGAATCCTGTGTAGTGCGCCCGGCCTCCTGCCGATCTTCACGACCGCACCCAGAGCTCGTGCAACGTCAAGACCCAGTGCTGAAATAGCCCGTATCATGTGCTCCAGGGCTTTGCATGTATCGTCGACTGGTTCCGCAGTCTCGATGCTGACCAAGATAATGTGAGTAGATTGATGTATTGAAGAAGATCTACGAAAGCGAGAGAGAGAGATAAGCTCGAAAAAAAAAGGGGTCCTGCCTAATGCGGACTAGTGCATCGGCAAAACCGGTGGGACCAGTGAATGGGCCCCAGCATCAAGTCACCCCCATGACGAGGCTCTAGATGCAAAACAGGTGCTATCAGCACCAAACAGGACATACGCTCGGATCGAACATTTGCTGACCACCGTATTGTGGTTGTTGCTGAGCGAGTGATACAGTGCCCTACGCTGGCGCCGATTGGCTTCGAATTGATAGCCGTTCTGAGGGTCGCGGACGTTGACTGGCGCACGACGAGTGCGCTGCGGGCGTGTTGAGGGTGGTGGTGCCTCCTCAACAGGATCTGGTGTATCAGGAGGTGTGATAAAGTCGTCTTCATCATCATCCTCGACAGATGGCTTGGGAGGTGTTGTTGGCTGCACCTCCGGAAAGTCGTCCGGAGCGGTGTCTTGATAGCTGTCAACTACCTCCTGGGCCAAGTCCTCATTCACCTGCTGGACTGGTGTCTCAGCAGGGCGGTTGATAATAGTGATGTTCTTAGGTGTAGCTACACCCCCAGAATCACCACCCCCAGGAGCCACACCACGCTCGGCTCCAGCGCGCTTTGGCTGAGTCGATGCCTTGTGGTTGCGCTCTACAGGGAAGATGTCGTCCAGAGAGATGTATTCATCATCAGCTTCAGGCTCCTCGGCCAAAGCAGTGATAGGCTCCTTGCCTTCAATGAACTGAACATCCTTGGTACGGAACACTCTATGCGCCTTAGCAACATAGACACGGTAGATGGTGCGGCTCTCGTATCCAACAAGCTTGCCCTCCAATGAGCGGGAGTCAAACTTCTCACCTCGGCCGACACTGTGGTCGTACACGAAGGCGCGGCATCCATATGCCTTGAGGTGTGACAGGCTGGGCTTCACTTCGCCCTTGCCTTGCCACGTGTTGATGACTTCCTGAGGTGACAGTCCCTTGAGGGCTGCACTCGGAGTCAGGTTGAGTAGATAGACCGAAGCCTGCACAGCTTCTGGCCAGAGTGCCACTGGCAGGCCAGCATCAATCAGTAGCTTGCGTGACTGGACGCACACGATATGATTGCTGACCTCCGCACCGCCATTCTGTTCTGATGAATGAGGTGCTGTGATCTGAAGTGTGAAGCCCTCATCTTGTGAGAGCTGGGTGAGTGCGGTGCCTCCATACTCGCCGCCTCCATCTATGCGTAAGATCACAATGCTGGCATTGTATTCTGTCTTCACATGACGGACAACGGTGCGGATATGCTGGGCAGCGCCATTCTTCTGCGCTGAACAGAACACTGTTCGCTGCAGGCTGGCGAGGCAAGTGAATAGCGTGAAGTATCTCTCCTTGCCAAGCCCAAGGTTGCGGACTGTCACTACATCGGCTGCGATGATGTAGTATGGTGTTGACGGTCGCACCATAGGTATGCGGTTATAGACTTTGTGCCCCAGTCCCATGCGACATGGTACGCATTCGCGTGGGTGCTTGCTGAGGTCACCGTTGCCGACAATGATGATGCGCTGATCGTTGTGAAGCTGCACTAGCTTGCGGCTGTGAATGTGTCCAAGGCGTCTGTGCCACAGGTCGCCAGTCGCGGCGATAGATGGCTCGACCTTAGATGATGCCAAAGCAGTCGGTGAATGCTTTAGCTTGAGGAATGGCAGTCCATTGTGACTGTAGCAGTGTGCCACCGTACGCGCACCATTCCCCTTTGTGAAGAGGATCTGGTCGTCGTTACGATAATAGACACCCTTGCGGCGGAGAGCCTCTGTCGAGATCAGATTGGCTGCAAGGCCTGGCACGTACAGCACCTGCGAGAAGTAGGTGATGCCGCATCCATACAGGTCCAATTGGATAATGCCACAGGCTGTCGCAGTGATGGTGCCCTTGCCTGTCCTAATAGGGACATTGCAGGGCCGATAATCCATCATATTGCTCAGCTCGTTAGTCATATGAGAAGTGCAGCCAGAGTCCACAACCCAGTCGGTTGGGCTCTTCGCTGCCAGCAGTGCGGAGGTGTCTTGAATGTCATCCTCGGCAGCCATATACATGCTGTGGTTGCCGTTGTATGGAGTCATCAGATCCTCGAGGTTGTTCATGCCGTGAGCCGCAAATTGAGCGGTCTCTCCGGCGCGCTGCTGCTGAGGGTGGTCAGTGGTGTTGTTCACCTGCTGACGCTGTTGCTGGTTGCCATTCTGGTTGCCGTTCTGCTGTGGTGGGTTCTTTGGTTTCCATCCAGCAGGTGCAAGTTCCGGATGTAGGTTCCAGCAAGTTACAGGTTGGTGAGTGGTACTGCCACAACCATGGCATGGGTCATACTGTTGACGCTGCTGGTTGTTGCCACCGTTGCCGTTACCGCGGCCTCCTTTGCCACGGCCACGACCACCTCGGCCTCCACGTGGATTGCCGCCGCCACCACGGTTGCCATTGCCGCCATTGCCCTGTGGGTTGGCGGGTGGGGTGGGAGTAGTCTGCTTTGCTGCAAGGTTTGCGGTCTCGCTCTGCTGAGCAGCCGCCTCATCAAGCAGATCACCAATCACCTTCTCGAGTGTGATGGTGGTGCTGTCCTCGATCCTGCCAGTCATCTGCCTCAGCTGTTCGCGCTTTGATGAGGCGAATGCTGGGAAGTAGGGCGCGATCTGGTACAGGAAGCGGAACATAGCCTGGGCCTTGGATATGGCCAGTTCTGTGTTCTTGAGATTGGCAAGCTTTGCCTGATACTGCTGGCAATACTTGTCAAGGTTGGAGCCACTGTAAGCATGTGACTCGAAGTCCAGATACAACGAGTATTCCTCGGACTTGCCGGTCTGGCCATATGTTGATTTGAGATGATCCCATAGTCCATCCGGAGCCTGATAGGCTTTGCAGTTGTCGGCGATAGACTGACTGCAGTTGGCGATGATGAGGGCGCGAGCTTGATACTTCTTCGCCTCCCATGCCTCAATCCGGTCGTCAAGCTCGTATTGCTGTTCACTCGGACGGATTGTAGGTCTTGGCTTGAGTGCTGTTGAATCGACAAATCCATACAGCTGCTCGCCACGCAGGACTGACTCGAGCATGTCGCTCCATCTCGGATAGTCGTCCTTGCCCTGGAGCTTGCTGACACCAGGGGTGCTATTGGTACTTCGACCAACCATGTTGCTGAAGATGCGACTCGTAGTCGCTATTGCTGGAAGCTTCTTCTTGGTTACAGCAGCCGACTCGGCTTGCTGTTGTTGCTGACTCTGGTCCCCGGTCACAGACTGCTGTGCCAGTGGTACCTCGAGTCCTGTGATGTTACCGTTATCGTCAGTATCCATCCACCACTGCAGAGCACCAACTAGGTGTCACTGCGATACTCGCCAAGTTGCCCACTGGGTCTTGGCTGAAGATGTTTGCTGCTGTCGCGTTTGGTCGCATGAAGTCGCGGACACGCGCAATCAGCAGGATACAATCAACAATGTCGTTCGAAGGTATGCGCGCAGTCGTAAGCGCTGAGGGTGCTCATAACCAGATAATGTGAGTAGATTGATGTATTGAAGAAGATCTACGAAAGCGAGAGAGAGAGATAAGCTCGAAAAAAAAGGGGTCCTGCCTAATGCGGACTAGTGCATCGGCAAAACCGGTGGGACCAGTGAATGGGCCCCAGCATCAAGTGACCAGGCGCTGGACCAGCGAGATGCATATGTCCTTGAGCGCTTCTCGAGCTTCGTAGATCAGCCGAACGGCATCGACAGCCTCCTGCGGAGACACTGTACAGGCACACAAGCCGCTGGAAAACTGCTCTGATGCTCGTTCTTTCAACGGACCGATGTCTCGTCTTTCGAGGCCATGGTTGTCAGTGCGCGGATCTAGGCTGTGTGCATTGAATGTCTTGCGGAGGTGGAACGTGAAGGGCGAAGCCAATGGAAAGGTGCGAAATGGGGCACGAACGGCGCGCTGGTTCCAACGTCACTTCAATACTGCTCACTTCTGCGACAACCAGAACTCGATATAGCCAGCCAGCGACTTCAGACTCTGCTCCTTCACCCACGCTACACACAGTCAGCGAGTTCTATCACTTCCTTCGACAAAGGAGTTACTCACCCTCATAAGGGACATCCAGATTCGCCCGCAGAGCGAAACCATGCTCAACGCCATGGAACAGCTGCAGCGCATACTCCTTGCCATCCTCAATCATCACATCCACCGCCTTGTTCCTGCTCTCCGTCCCGAAAGTATAATCAACCTCAGCACAGCTCAAGAACAGTGGCGCCTTCAAGTTGCGGAAATGATGGTCCTTCAAGAAAGCTGGGTGCGCGAAGCCGCCGGCCTGGCAAGTGCCATCGGCCAGCGAGTTGCACACGTACGGTGCTCCGAAGCAGTATCTACGACGTCAGCACATTTGGGCGCGAGGAGGTCTGGAATGCACTAACCCAACACATCCATACTTGGTGGTCGACTTTCCATACATCTTCTTGACTTCTGCTGTCCACTCTGGCACCTTCTTCGCAGCAAAGTCGGAGTGTTTCGCCTTCCACGCCTCGAAGTCGAATCCTTCCTTGCCCTCCTTCGGGCCAGTACGATGCAGGAAGATCGGGTCCTGGAACTGAATCAGCCGTGATCAAGCGGAAAGACTCATGCCGCACTCACATTATTGAAATAGTCAAGCCCAAGCGTCAAGAAGCCAGCATGTGCAGCGTCGGGTCAGCAGACTACCAACAAGCCATCAAAGTGCAGCACTTATCTGCAAACTCATCCATCACCAGCTGAGCATTGGTGAACATGCCATACACATCGGCATAGTAAAACAGAATATGGCCATTACTCTTGCCAGGATTCGGAGAAACAACATAGGTATCAACACCCGCAATTGTCTCGAACTTCCCTCGCGGGCTTCCAACATGCATATGTCCCTTCAGACAGCAGTCTCCCGATGGCCTATGATGCTATCAGTAATCTCGCTTGTGTCTGACGATTGAACAAGGTATACTTCGCAAGCCATGCTACATCAACGTGACGCTTCTCGGTGGAGCTCATCCTTGCAATCGTTGAAGCACTGAGCTTTGGTACCACAACACTTGGTTCAACTTCAAGAGGAGGACAAGATGAAAGTGATGTTGTACAGAGTCTAGGCCTCGGCGCTGAGGTCCCGGAGCTTAAGCTGTTTCCCCTCTTTGGAGGTCGGAAACGCACCGAAGGCATGCACCTGAACGGTCTACACAGAGTATGCACATCAGCACAGCAGTGAGAGGTGATGTCATGGAGAGGAAGCTGTCGTCTTTCATTGAGTATCGGCAAGGCTCGCACGTTAGTCAGAAGAGCCTGTCTTCCTCAAGTCTTCCGGCGCTAGTGAAAGTATGAGCACGGGGCATTCCCGGAGACTGGCTCTTACAGGTCGACTTATCATGATGGTTGCATGGTAAGGCGTATTCTGTACTTTAGTGTTGAGAACGGGCAACGAGCGGGCAACGAGCTTCTGTTTTGTCACATTTAACAGCAAAGATGCCTCTCCAGTTTACAGCATGTCATAAAATCAGTTTACAGAATGTCATAAATTTTATTAGATCCTGGGAGGCTTGCTACATAGACGTCCAGATCATCATAAACAAAGGCTAAGCTATACGAGGGCGTAGACCAGCGACAGCTTCAGCAAGACGCCAATGCCTTGTTGCTGCACTATGGTATGCCCAAGCCGGCAGACATGACCAGAATCGACTGACGCATAGCAGGAACGTCGTTCCCACCCGAGATCATCGCCCATGCCGAAGGTCGAACCATGTCAACAGTTCTGGTCATCGCATGCTTGACTGGATTTCTGGGTCAATATCGACCTTCATGGTGATGGTTGATCTTTGCCCATAGATCGGCCGTTCTGCGTTCGTTTGCATCGGCGTCAAAGTAGTCGTGCCGTGGGACGTCTGGGTCTGTAGCTTTGATGATGCGGATGGTTGCGTTGTCCGAAGGAGATTACCGGGGGCCTTCGACGATGAGTGACAACCACAGCACCTTTACCAGCGAGTCTTTACCGATAGTTTTTGAACAAATCGAGCTTGTTTCTGTGGTTTCTTAGAGATTCATACTATTGAAATTATTGATGACGGATTTTCGATATGCACATGGCAGAGTGTACAGCCAGGTTTGGATATGGTTGAAGCTGGACTCACAGCCAATGTTCTTGATACGCAATGAAGCCACTCGGCCGAGCCCGCTGCACACACGGCTCAGTCAAGGAGAAAGACAGGCATGACACGTGCGCAGAGCCTTATCAGGGCGTCACGTCGACAAGACATCGTCTGGATGTTAAAGCCGTCCAAAGGACTAGCTGCTACCTCGCCGAATGGTGTTGCCTGCTCCGCTACTTACAGATTGTTATGATGTTGCGTCAAGAATGGGAACGTACAGATGGTATGATAAGATTAGGCTACCCAGACCTTGGCCGAATGAAGCTTCCGAGACAAGCCGTCGCCGCGGTTCTTGGCACTGTTGGGTTTCGCAAAATTGAGCTTGACAACAACAACATACTTTCCACCATCACATCATCAAGAATGCCCGGGGAACTCATCGCATACGCCTGGTGCTGTGCTACTGATGACATCGCAGCTACAAGCCGTCCATCACAAGCACAGTCACTCCGAGGTGTGGAGGCCGCGTTCAGGTACATTCAGGTACATCTCTGTCTGCCGTCCTTCAGAAGCACCTCCTCTGCCATCAGCAGCTTGATGCGAACGCACTTCTTAGCCCCGGAGACGTGACAGCACTTGGTGGGCACGAAGTATGAGTACCACTCCGAAGCGCTCGAGCCTTGTGTGGCGATAATGTATCTCCATGATTAAAGACAGCAGCTCACCTCGGCTTTCGACAGCCCACTTCTGGTGGCGATCTTCGACTCCACCGGACGCCTGCGCTGCAACCTACATTCAAACTTGAACTCAAGCCAATGACGAGGCCGAAGAGAAGTACTTGAATATCTGTCCTTCCTTATGAGGCAAGCGTCTCGCAAATGGACTGAGCATACACGACCGACCTCTTTCAAACCAAGCACAGTGGCTGGAATGTGACCACCAATTGCTTTATCTGACTTCCTACGTGCAGCCAGCAGACCTTTGCCGATGCTGATCACTGCCCATTATCGATGCTCAGCTCAAGCTTCGCGAAAGCCAATACAAGACAGAAGCACATGACCTGCTCGTTATCGACATGATCGCGCGCTATTGCAAAATCGTGGCTGCTGCACGCAAGAGCAGCGCTGCGGAGAAGCTCCTGCCAAGAGCGTCCGTGGACAGCATATATACTGTGAGTGACTTGTGTGGGTCTGGATGCTCGGTA
The DNA here is from genome assembly GCA_033816765.1 of Nothopassalora personata. Classification (NCBI taxonomy): domain Eukaryota; kingdom Fungi; phylum Ascomycota; class Dothideomycetes; order Mycosphaerellales; family Mycosphaerellaceae; genus Nothopassalora; species Nothopassalora personata. The sequence goes on from CM066291.1 coordinate 1,414,494, forward strand.
GGTGCTGCTTCATTGCTTCAACCAGAGATGCGTTTTACTTCTTTCGCCGCTGTAGCGGCCGTGGCCACTGCTGCAGTCGCTGCTCCCACGAATGTCCAGCGACATGTACTTCACGAACGCAGAGCCGAGTCAGAGAACTGGGTCAAGCGGGATCGTGTTCACAGCGATATCAAGCTACCAATGAGAATTGGTCTGACCCAGCAGAACCTGCACAGGGGCCATGACTACCTCATGGAGGTGTAAGTCGACATGGCAGCGCAGTGGCAGCGAACGATACTGATCAGTAACCCAGGTCTGACCCGGACTCTCCACTCTATGGCAAGCACTACACCGCCCAGGAGATCAACGACATCTTTGCCCCAGCCAAGCACTCAGTCGACGCCGTCCGATCTTGGCTTCACAAGGCTGGTGTTGAGGCCGAGCGCATCTCGCAGTCAGTCAACAAGCAATGGATCCAGCTGGACATGACTGCAGAGGAGGCAGAATCGCTCCTCCAGACCAAGTACCACTTCTTCGAGCACGCACCATCTGGCAAGCACACTATTGGTTGTGACGAGTGAGTACAAGGAACAGGTTGCCATAGGCATCGACTGATCTTATACAGATATCACGTTCACGAAGATGTAAAGGAGCACGTGGATTACATCACCCCAGGTATCAAGCTGTATGCCACCAAGACCTCCAAGCCAGAGCCGATGGATATCGAGAGGCGATCATTTGGATGGGGCAAGGGACGCGGCACTCAGCCACCACTTACTTTACCCCTGCCGCTATCCCTCACGGACGTGCTCACGAAGGCACTGCCGCAACTTTGCGACATCGCCATTGTGCCCGGCTGTATCGAGGCCATGTACAACTTCACCAAGGCAACAACGGCCCAGCCAAGCAACGAACTAGGTATTTTCGAGGATCTTGGCGACTACTACGCTCAAGAAGACCTGAACTTGTTCTTCGCCACGCTGCAGCCACGCATTCCACAAGGCACTGGACCACAGCTGAAGGGCATTGATGGCGCCATGGCTCCTGCAAGCGTCGCTAATGCTGGAGCTGAGAGTGATCTCGACTTCGAGATCAGCTACCCAATCATCTATCCACAGAAGTCTATCCTCTTCCAGACTGACGACCCAGTCTACGAGGCCAATTACACCTATGCTGGCTTTTTGAACAACTTCTTCGACGCGCTAGATGGCTCTTACTGCCCGCCCGGTCTTTCAGCTTCAAGTGAACAGAGTCTCGACCCTCCTTACCCTGACCCAGCTGCGGGTGGCTACAAGGGTCAGCTTCAATGCGGTGTCTACAAGCCTACTAACGTCATTTCCATCTCTTACGGTGGCCAAGAGCCCGACCTCCCGGCCTCTTACCAGCAACGCCAGTGCAATGAGATCATGAAGCTCGGTATGCAGGGTGTTTCGGTCGTCGTTGCATCCGGAGACTCAGGTGTTATCGGACGTGGCGACACCACAGCAACCCCACCAGACAACGGCTGCCTCGACCAGAAGTACTATAACCCAGACTTCCCAGCGACTTGTCCTTACATTACGACCGTAGGAGCTACTCTTCTAACCGGCGACCCAAGGAAGGACCAAGAGACTGCCGTCACCCGCTTCGGCTCCGGTGGTGGCTTCAGCAACATCTACCCAGTCCCAGACTACCAAGCTGCCGCTGTCTCTGGCTACCTCGCCAACAACGCGCAAACAATCCCCTCGTACACTGACCCCAACGCCAAGGGCAACGGTCTCTACCACAAGGGTGGTCGTGGCTATCCAGATGTCTCAGCTGTGGGCGACAACATTGTCATCTTCAACAAGGGTGCACCAACTCTTATTGGAGGAACTAGTGCTTCTGCACCAGTCTTTGCTGCGCTGTTGACCCGTGTCAACGATGAGCGTCTGAAGGCTGGCAAGGGACCTGTTGGTTTCGTCAACCCAACTCTGTACAAGAACCCATCTGCCTTCCACGACACCACCGTCGGTAGCAATAACAACAACGGCATGATCTGTGGACGACCGAACAATGCTGGTGGATCTGGATTTCCAGTCGGAAAGGGTTGGGATCCAGTTACGGGTCTTGGTACTCCAAACTACCCACAGTTGTTGAAAATCTTCGGTGTCTAAAGGCACGTGGGATATAACGCAGCATGCTAGTCATGCAGGATGAAGATATGTATGACTTACGATGTAGCGGCGAGACCGCGAACAATGAGTAGCAACGAGAGAACTGCTTTCTTGGATCATGGGTGCAGCAGCTCATTCAGCCCTTTCCTGGTTGGCGAGAATGTCTTTCGTCGCGAAATGAGTACGTGACGCGGGAACCTAGGCTTGATGCTTTGTGATTTGCTCGTGCTTTCGTGTTCGTCTTGTCGTGTCCACAGTCGCCTGATGGACAGTAAATCGTGATAGAAACAAGGATTCAGGTTGCTACAGGGGACGTGCGCAGGGGTCATGCGACCAATCACGACGTGCCGGATACAGTTCCGGCACGACAAATGCAACCTCGACGCTTTCGTCTACCCACGAACTGATACAGTAGAAAACCACGATCGGGACGGCCGGTCGTAGGAGCAAATTCTGGCATGCAGATGGGAGTATGAACAGTCGCGAAAAGATGACCAAAGACCAGCATATCCGTGAAGGATGTCCTTTCCCAGAAGTCGCAGAATCTCTCGGTCCGTACATCAGGACTAGACAGGAGGTCATTGCCATTAGGAAGGCTCTTCACACAACTCTTCCACTCGCGCCGATCAGTCTTGGTCTGCTTCAGAAGCCAGAAGATGTGGACACTTCCTCGCTGGGTGGCGTTCGAAAAGCATACTGGAAAGCACTTGAGGCGCACAGGCAGGCGCAAGCACGATACGATGCATTGAAAACAGAGCTGGAAGATCTGGTGCACAGAGATTCTGACGGGCTCACATCTGTAGACGAGAGCAATGCGTTCTTGACAGAGAGCTATCTTCCCTTGATGCGGCAGAAAGAAAAGCGACGGAGGCTCAAAATCATCGAGAAGTCATTGGCGAGGATCGAGTCTCAAGGCGACGACGCCACCAACCAAAGTCTTGACAAGGTGGCGAGACGTCAGGTCGGTGAGCCACCAGCGCCTCCTTCCACATCCGGGTTTGCAGACCGCGAAGCAGATTTCAGCGCAGAGTACGACCTGACACAACTAAAGAAAGCAATTCTCAACGTCAAGCGTCAACTGGAGGAGCACAAGGCGTCTACTCAGCAGCTCAATGGTGTTGATGGAGATGGTCACGGCCCGCAAGCTGAGCTCCGAGGCCTTCAGAAAGCGCACAATGAGCTTACCGCGTGGATGGAGCAGCAACTCGCTCTGATCAGTGATGTTGGAAGCGCGAAAGATCCTTCGGATGCGTCAACTACGAAGAGCGGACAGAACGGCGACAGTGATCACGACCTGGAAGAGATCGAGAGCCTCTACGAGCTGTATCTCAGAGCGAGGCAGCGTTTGCTGGATGTCGTTGCCCATCCACCCTCAAATGTCTCACCACCTTCGTCGCCACCGGACTTCCCGCGCCGTGGGTCAGACAGTGGTTTATCAGAGAGTCGATCCAAAACATCAACAATACTGGTCCCCTTCATTGCAAGCTTAACCTCGGCGAAGCAGAAAGAGCAGCAGCTTCTACAGCAGACCGCCTACACACGACGACAGCTCGCAGCAGCGGAAACGCAGAACTCGGCACTCTTCTCGCGCTTAATGGAAGAGAGTCATTTGGTGCAACCAGATTCGAGACGTGGAGCACCTCGCGGTAGAGACTGGGCGGAGGCCGCAGCACGTGCCGGTGCAGCGACAACAGAGGAGGTCAGCAAGCGCTTGCGGTCGGGACACGTTGCGGCAGACAGTGCAGCGAAGACTCTGCGAGCGATCAAAGGCATGCCCAACTCTATTGACGCTCTCGTAGAGGATTCATGAATCACAACGGCATAGCATCACATCCGTCAAGGCGGCCTATTCTAGTCGTCGATCGTGAGGTCGTGAACATCTGCGATACCAGCGAATACTACACTGGCGGCTTCTTCGCTCTGGTCTGCCAGATGAAACACAAGCAAATCACGAAGCCGAGACAGCCAAGAGCGGTGCCGAAATACCACGCATCTCGGTGGCCGCCGTACACGCCATCTACGGGACTCTGATATCCATTGATCGAACCTACGAAGCCAATTCCAGTGGCGATTGAGTAATTATCCGTCTGCGATACGCCAGCGACTAGACTTCCAGAGCTATGAAATCCAACCTACCGTGGCGATCACCGAAGCGGCGATGCCTTGGTGCTGCTTTGAGACAGCATTTGCAATCAGCGTTGTTCCGAACGGAAAGCTCCAATTCATCGCACATGGCATGATGATGGTGGACAAGAATGTGTTCAGCCAGTAGGTCTGATCAGCTGGTGCTGTCACCATCAGTACTGTGCCGACTATGAAAGCGACTACGGCTGCGCTCAACAGCTACTCGTAGACTATTAGCACGATTGCGTATTACACAAAGCAGGTTCACTCACACAGCGCACTCTGATCTTCTTCAAGATGAATGGCACCGCGACGGCTGCAGAGAAGCCGATGGGCGACACTGGGGCAAGTTCCGCTGCTGCGATAAGTGCTGGCTGGTCCGGTCTTGCTAATTCGTTGGAACATCTTGTGTCTTTTCGCTATCAGCATCGAGTCCATCGTCAGTTCTTAGCGTGGTCATGGAAGTTGTGCTTGGTGATGGGTCGATGTATGTCATTGATAAGTCTCCCAAAGAGAGGTGGCGTTCACAGATCAGTTGTTGCTCTCTGTGCACCGGTACGCATTCCAGTACATGACGATGCATCACTGCTCCTTCGACAGTGCTGTCATCAAGCAATCAAGTTACTTAACTGACGCAACATGCGATACTTGCTTGGATAAATGACTAGTTACTTGCTTGACTGATATTAAGGGCCTATACTCGACTGACTTCACTTTCTTAACTGTGTAAAAAATGAAATTTTTGCACTATTCATATATTCGAAGGCCTAGCGGTGCCCTCGCGGGTAGGTCGTTTTCCTTATATCTTCTGCGATTAAGTACGAGGTAGTATATAGTATATATAATCGTAGATTATGTAGGAGGTATAGATCCGGTTTTGTCTATACGTATCATTAAGATTACTAAGGTTAGGAGTTTACGGGGTCACGGGATCTCGAGGTTACGGGGTCATAGCGTTACGGGATCGCGGGCCATAGCGGCTAAGTTTATAGCTAAGCTATAGATTCGGGCCTTTTATACATGTTTATACCCCTTATACGTACTTGTTTACTTGCTTGACTTAGCTGACAATATCGCATGTTACTTAACTGGGTGTTATACAACCTTGCTTAATTGACTTAAAGGGAAAATTTGTCAAGCAAGCAGTCAAAACAGATCAAGTTGATGGATTGATGCCACCACTGTCCTTCGACTCGATCAATGACTAACGTCACGCGTCTCAGGCCTTGGTCCATCTTGGTGAGTCCGGAGTGACGACGCTGACGCCATGAGTGCAACACGTGTTGACCTTATGACATACGAAACTGACACGCACGACTATCCCAGAGCAATTCAGGCTGCGGTGTTGGATTGGACGCAGAGTATTGGCTGCTTTGCCGTCACCGGACCTCGCATGAGCAGCAACTCTCTTGCTAACGGTCGGACACGATGCAATAGACTTCCTCACAAGTTATTCACGCGGTCTACCGTGCAGTCCTTCGGACGTCATGTGCGCAATTGCAAGAGAATGGTCAGCCAATTGGCCTACCCGGTTCGATATGTTCTTTATCCTTGCCACGAATGGCATATAATGCAGCGCCAGTAACGGCCTACGCTGCGCTGAAATTTCTGAGCACAATCCGACATGTTTAGACACTATTCCTCATAGAACACTGCGACCCGGGTCATAGAACCGATAGGTACGTAATCGCCAGCAGCGTGCGATTCTCTCCCTCTTGACTTTTCGACTCCTTCCATGCAGGTAGGAAGCATATCAAAGGCATTATGGCGGCCCAACGTGAAGTCCAGCACCGAACAACATCCGTCACAACGTGACTTTTGATCGCTGCGACAACACTTCTCGGTGAACCTCCTGTCCCCCAAACCCACGACTCGCAGTCCGGCCATCGGCAGCGCGTCTCGTCGTTCGCTCCATGTTCTGACCGCACCAGCTCAGCCTTGCCTTCATAGTCGGACACAAGCGAATCCGAGCTGCGGACGGCCCATCCGCTCGATCAGTATGCATGACAGCTATGGCTCCTAAGAGCCCAGGGACGGAGCGAAAGTACGATGTTGTTCAAGCTGTGCTACTAGATGTCGTTCCCCACCCAAGTCTCGCAGCACATCAAGCCGCGATCCGAAACCACACATGATGCATCATTCACCTTACCTCATTCCTACCACGACCGCACCTCGACGCCCTCGCTCTCCCAAGACTCCCCTCAATCCTGCGGTCAATTTCCTCCAACCTCCTCGCCGTATTCCTCTCCATGTGCCTCGTCTTTGGCGTTAGAATCTTTACCTCCACCAACCCCTTGACTCGGCAATAATCTGCCTCTCCATGACCACCCAAGCACTAACACTCTGCAATATCACACTCGCCTTCCTCTCAAGATACAGAGTCTACAAACCCGCCAACCCCGCGGCTCCATCGAGGCAGGATATGTCGCATCCGCGCTGGTTTTGAGGGTCAGAACCGTGACGGCGGCGCGACGCTTCGGACCTAAAGATGCCAAGAGGTTTCGTGGGGTCGCGATTGAGAGGCGGTTGAGGGTGTATAAGGGGTATCCGCTTCTGTGAGGAATTTTCGACAGGTCGGAAGGACTGTCAAGCCACTGGGAGTGCGGTCACTAGCCGGGCGACACGGAGCCAAAGGCGTCGTTTGGGGCGATGCGGAAGATTTTCTCGTAGATGTCAAGGCGAAGTTCTGCGGGGAGTTGGAAGATAGGCGACTGGGACTGGGAGTTAATGGATTCGCCATGCTCCCCTTCATCAGTCTTGTTTAGTTAGCCTGCTTTGTCGATAGGTCGCGGGGTGTAGGAGAAGGTGCCGAACATGGTCCGTATTTGGAATTCGAGGTAGACGTTCTTGATCGGTGTGTTAGTCTCTTCATATGGGGCGTCCTCGGGCGAGAGCACGATCTAGTAGTCCTCGGTTTCGTGGGTGTAGATTTGTACGGTGCTTGCCATGATTGGAGCCATTTCGTGCCGTTTGGTATGAAATGCGCCGGCTTCGTTATGCCTGGGTCCAAGAGATAGAGGGTGACGACAAGTTATTTTTTGGGCGAAGCCTGGAGTCATGCCGAAGCACCCGTATTGCTGATGAGTAGCTGCCTGGAATCCTTCGCCACGTCAGGCTGCTTTAGCTTTATGCGTGTACACAGTTAGCCAAGACATGACTAAAGAAGAGGTCTCAATCAGCAATATCGACACAGAATAGCATTATCAGCTGAACTACACAGTTTGTTCGCACTCTGCCCCATAGAACATGCTTCTAGTTGGTATCAAATTCTGCGGCCAAAATCAATCGAATTCGCAGCAGACTCGCAAGCATGGAGGAAGGAGATGGTATCGTGATAAAAGCAGAACGTTCCTCTCGCCGTGCCAACACGCGCTTCCTGAACTTTCTTCGCTGAACGCTTCGAAGGATTTATCATGTATGATGGCATGAGTAGTGGGAATGGATATTATACTCGCATTGAAGGAATGGGTATCGCGGATTGTGTTGATTAGTGGCGTGCGGCGGCTCCGTCCATGTTGCCGGTGAGTTCGGCAACGCGAGCCTTGATTCGGGCGACACGAGACTCGATAGCTATGACACTGTGGTCAGTTGTATCATGAATGCAGGATGACGATTGAACTTACTCTCTTCACCGCTGGTCTCGCCATCATCGGTCTGAGAACGGACACTCTGACTTAGCCTGTTGCTGTGGTCCTCGCTGGCACGCTCCTGCTTGTACCGTTCTGCGCGCTTCTGTGCATTCTCACGAATGGTCGCCCATCGGTCTTGCTCGCTCGCAGGGTCATTTGGATCGTTCAAGCTGGCCTCGGACTCTTTGTCAGAGACTGGTGCATCGAAAGGCAGCGGCTCAGCGGCACCTGCGCCAGCCTGAGGGTGCAATCGACTCGCGGCGAGCGTGTTGAACTTTGGTTCTTCGTGCACATGCCCACGTTCAAAGACCGGAGCGGGAGATACTTCTTCGGAGTATCTCGGCTCCTGAGCAGGCAAGTCGTCAAGTGGACCCTGATCAAAATGCGAGAATTCGTGCTCTGCAGCTCGGTGCTCATTGATGCTATCACGAGAAACTGGAGCCGGCGAAGGATCGCGATATGGTTCAGATGCTGGCATTGAAGGCTCTTGGGCACCAGCTGCGTGTCGAGCAGCCGCTGCTGCAGCCAAGCGCGGGACGGTAGTGTTGCTGTGTTTCTTGCGCCTGAGCGAGAGGCGGCGGCCAATGCCAGACTCGGCTGGCGGCGCGGGTCCGTTGCTGCCAGGTCTTTGGAGGTCAAGGGAAGCGTCTCGCGCTGGGGCATCCTTCTTCTTGCCGAACATCTTCTTGAAAGCACCGCCGGTAGGAGCCGGCTTCTTAAGCTTGTTGGGATCTGGACCAGCAGCAGCTTTCTCCAGCATAGCTTTGCGCGCAGCAAGAGCAGCAGGATTGCCCGGTGTCGGCGTCTGTGGCTCCGGCTTGGATTCTTCCCTAGTCTGAGGACGGAAGGCAGGGTGATCGTCTTGAAGAGGCACGGGCTTCCTGCCAACTTTCGTGGTCGACATTGAGGATGAGAAATCATCTCCGACCTCTTTATCGAAGGCAGTAGAGTCGTCAAAAGGAACGGGCTTCGTCGCCGGAACAGCCTGCGGTTCTGACACGGCTGGAGCTGCCTGCGGTGTGTCGACCAGTGGCTCTGCTGGCGCGGAAGAGGCAGTACTTGGAACGACCGGCGATGAAGTTTCTCCTGCCTGATGCAGGTACGTCTGCTCAGTGTCCAGCTGTGGTTCGGCGAACTTATTCGCCAGGGGTGAAGGCGGACCCAAAGCAGGAGATTCATCTGCTGAAACCAGCGGCAAATCCCGCTGTATAGGCTTGTACGCCGATGCTGCTGAGGCAGCTGGCGACGCAGCGGGCAACGCATTGGCATGAGCAGCAGCAAGGTTGAAAGATGAGGTTTTGCTGGCAGCTAGATCCTCTCTGGACATTCCCTTTCCTGCAAATATATCACCAAGGTACTGTTGCCGGATGGCGTTCTTGTCGTATGACTTTGCCCATTGCATTGCTGGTGCGGCCTCGCTCTGCAGTCCAAGCGTAAGCACGCTGTTGGTCTTGGAGGCACTGGCATCGTCGTTTCTGCCACGGCGAGTGTTCTCGTTGTCAGCAGTGTCCTGCTTCTGATTCATAGCTCTAGCAGCAGCCTTGATCTTGTCATGCTGATCCGTGGATATGTTTGTCTTGTTTGCTGTTGCGGGCAGCACGCTCTGTGGTAGCTGTTGAGTAGTCTGCTTGTTCTCCCTTTCCTTTCGACCGAATCTACTGCGTTTTGTCAACGTAGAGAGGAAGCTCTTCTTCGGTGCGATGTAGGCCTCGCTGACTGGATCTGGAGAAGCGCCCTTAAGTTGCTCCTCCATAATGAGCCAGCGGTTGCCCATGATCGTAGTCTCGACGAGCGCGCATCTGCCGAACACAGCTTTGCGCTCATTTGGCTCCTCGCCAGCGAGACTTGTCATCCACACCCACCAGAAAGCATCATCAAGCTCAATGTTCGTGATGGCAGCAAGCTCACCAGGAGCCAGATTCTCCTCATTTTGCAGAACTGGGGAGGATGAACGGCTGCCAAGAGGTGGCAGGACCTGAGCTGGCGGGTACAATAATGTGGGCGACTTCGCCGAGCCATCATCAGCAAAACCGGACGACAGAAAATCGGCCCAGGACGGTGTCGTTGGTCGGCCGAGGGCTCCCGAACGTGAAAGCGGCTGTTGCCTGAGGCCTTGCCCAACAGTGTTCGTAGAGCCATTGACGCTAGTTGGTGATTTGTGAGAGAGAGCCTTCTCGTCCAGATCTGCAAAGCCAAGGTTCTGAAAAGCAGACCAAGACTCTTCTGGTTTTGCCAGTCCTTGTCGCGAGCGTGCAACAGTTTGCTGGTTTGCAGTGGCTACAGCGTTCAGAACGCGCTTGTTCTCTTCTGTCAGAGCATCGATAGGATCTTCGAATTCGGCGAACTCGCTCAGAACACGATCTCGGTCGCGATACTCAAAGTTCTTAGCTCTGCGCAGCAACGCAAAGGGAGTTGGCGAAACCGTATCCACCAACATGACCACTCGGGGGGTTGATCGCTGAAGCAGAGTAGGCTTTTCGGGTGGGTATTCCGTGGAAGCAACCAGCGCTTGCAATGAGCGTGGTATCCGCTCAATGACGTTGAGTGACGGATCGGTGTCTGGCGACAAAGATCTAAGGTATGCGAAGAATAAATGACCAGATGCATCTGCGGCCGCAGTCCACGACTTGTACCCTCCTTCGAAACCTTTGCCGTTGTCTGTATGCTCGAATGCCCACCAGCCAGCCAGTCTCGACACTTTGCGTCCAGTCAAGCCGTTATTCTTGCCATGAGCTGCGATCGCGGACAGTAGATCGTAAAAGTCGAAGATAATGCTTCTTCGAACCTCAGAGTCCACTACTATAGGGATGAATGTATCGAATGCGTTGCGTGCCAACTTTGCCTCCTTTTCACCCAGTCGGAAGCTCTCATATACCGGCCAGGAGACAACACCTCCCGGCATTCTGCTCCAGCACCACTTCATGATGCTGCACAGAACAACGGAGTCTGTAAGACGAAGTTCCTGCTTCAACGACTCGCCCTTGTATTGTGAGGATCGCTCGGCGTTCGATTTGTAGTAGTTGTGAATAAAGGTGCGTCCGCCTGCCGGGTCTGAGTCTGGTCGAAATGGCAAAAGAAAGAATGGCGCATCAAGTGCCTCCGCTGCATGGTCGTTAGCTTGAGATCATTATCTCACGTGTTGAACTCAGCATACCTCGCGACTTCATCTCGGCAGTGCATAGATGCACCAGCTCCTGCACCTCCTCAGGCACAATGACTGTGCTTTCCCATCGCGACTGGTAGCCTCGAGGTCGCGGCGCCTCCAGGCTGCCATTGGCAGTGTCCCCGAGGTTCTTGCCCTTGGATGCCGGCTGTGCTCCCTTGTTCTTAAACCGAGAGAAGAGCGGCATCTTTGCTTGTGACTACACCTCCTCGGCGTGCAGGCTGTTTCGTGTTCTGGTGTGATTATGGACGCTGGTGGCCTGATGGAGTATGTACGTAGGCCTGACACAGACGACCCAGCGATTAGGCGGCTATCTATGCTGTATCCGCGTGCAAAAGCAGGAAGGAAGGCCGTGTGGTCGTCTGGCGCGAGGATGTAACGTGGAAGATGCGGGCTCGAGTGTCGGCGCGTGGGAAAGGTCGCGTCGTCGCCAGGGTTTGGACGCAGTGAATGCAGCCAATAGACTATTGCTCAGCAATTCGAAAAGGCATTAGGGGGAGGAAGGAAAGGAGCAGACGGCAGTCTGTAAAAGATGCATTGTCCCGCAGACATAGGGCAAAAAAGAGCGTGAGGTGGTGGGTGGGTACCGTAGATGCCCCTTGAAGTTGGACGTGAACTAGCTCGTCGCCCGAACACAGAGGGAGCAGGAACAAACAGGGGTCCGCCCACTCGGAACTGTTCCTTCCTGACATGGACATCATCTACTTCTGCATCTTGTCTACGCTTGTTCCAACATTTCCACGTCGTTGCGGCTTGCGACGTCACCGGATGCTCACGTCGTATGTATGCATCGCACTGCGCCCGCCAGCTGCAGCAAGCACGCCAGATCCTGGGATATAAATACAACGTGTGTGCTGGCGACTCGCTAATAAAAGCATAATAAAGTCGCTTAATCCCGTTCAAGGTTATGGCGCGGGGCCCCATTTCAGGTGCACGCTCCTCTCTTCACCTCATCTGGGATCGTAGAATATCGAGAGCAACACATAGCCCGTCACCAGCCCATCGTGACATCGGCACTCAGAGACACTACAGGCGCCTCCCAAGCCCGAGCTCGTCCCCAAAAGATGGATTTAGACAGCGCCAGCACTTCCCCAGCGCATGAACTCCGGTGTTTTGTCATGAAGCCTCCGCCACTCTCACGTAGATTGCCCGCCGCTTCGAATATGCTCTCACCAGCCGCGACGTCTCCATAGACTCTCTGGCGTGGGACGTCCCGAGGTTGGTCGCCATCTTCCCAGCATGGACCCTCAGAATAGTGAGCATGACCCCCCTTCTGTGCAGGAGCTTCCTGGTTCCGCAGAAGTGTTCATGCATGTAGTAGAGACCACAGGTGCGCCACCTGCTATCACGAAGGAAGGCGTCGGTATCCTCGACATTCACAGGACCAAAGACGGCAGCTGGCTTGTCGTGAGTGCATAAAAGTGCTGCCGGACTGGACATGGTGGCGACAGGGGCGTCATGAACCCAATTGTCGGTGAATCGCTATGGACGACTCCGACGTACTCAGGCTACACAGCGCTGTCGTCCAAGACATGATGATGTTCGAGCCGACGCGACTTGAGGCTCAACAAAAGGGTCAAACAACGCGACGTGATTTTTGTTGACGTCACCATACATCATTGATATGTTCGATCACGATGCAGGTACGATCGACTTGCTCGAGCACAAGCACTACATGTATCGTCTTTTCCCGCCAGTGGCGCATCGAAGAATAGCCCATCAATTCTATCGACCTCTCATCACAGCTCAGGTAATCACTCCACAGCCTGCAGCTCCTTTCCATCGAACATCCGTCAAAATGGTCAAGGACAATGATACTGTGATCGAGTGAGCACGAACGTATCCTAAGACCTCGGAACGACTACTGACATTTGTGTCCAGAGAGTGGAACGAACTCGTCAACATGTCCGCAGATGAGTTGAAAGAATGGCTGGGAAAGGACGAGTCCGCCGGAGCAGGCTGGAGCAAGGACGACGGCTCTGGAGAGACTATTGGCCACGAGAGGTATTTCTCCCACGTCGAAGTTTGAAGTTCTTTACTGATCAATTCCATAGCGGACGCAAAATCATCAAGATCTTGGAAAAGAACCCAAGCAAGGACTCAAGCAAGTACGACGACGAGGACTTGCAGCATATGCGTAAAGTCGTCTCCTACTGCAAGCGTCACCTCGCACAGGAGGAGAAGGCGAAGCAGAATCCTGATAGTAAGAGTGCGAAGAGTTTGAAGAATTGGGGTGAGTTGTATTGTGATGTTGTGAGTTGTGTGTGAAAAGTGTCGCTAATACAGTCTATAGGACATGATCCTCAGAAGTCGTAGCTTCCATGCGGCATAGGGTATACACATCACGATTTGTATGCATTGGGCTGTGTCAAAATGTACCATGGTATTCAATTTCCGTCCACATTATCGCTTTAATACTCCTCATCTCGCACAGCAGCCACCAAGACCCGAATTCCATCCTTCGGCACGAGAATTGCCGCACAACACCCTAAGCTTAAGGCTGCATGCAAAGCGGATCATGCGATGAGAAGCAAAAAGTACCACCATCAAACATTCCCATTCTTTTGAAGCGGCCTTTGACAGGCCTGTGGAGGTCAACCGGTCATTGCCTCAAACTTCCATGAACAACAACGAGGACCGGAACCGACCATGGATTCCGAACAACAATTCGAAGCAAAACGAGATACCCTTGACCCGAGCTCGAATACTCCAGACTCTCCTCCCAAAACCAAGCCTGCCCTGATCCTCCTCACAACAACCCTCTACATCGGCATCTTCCTCCTCTCCCTGGAGCGCACAATAATCGCAGTCGTAAGTGACTTCTAGCGACACCCACTCACACCACCAAGTAAGACCTACCCTAAGAATTCTTCCAGACCATCCCCCAATAACAAACACCTTCCAGTCACTTTTGACATAATGTAGACACCGCAGTATTTTCGACTATAAAGGTTGGATGTGGGAGTATTTCACCGTTTCATATTCTCACTCATCGCCGGCACTCTGGTGACTAAGATCGGGTACTTCACCCCTCCTAATATCGCAGGCAGTTCGTTGACCCTGATCGGTGCTGGTCTGTCCACAAGTCTGAGCGAGAGCAACACCACAGCCACATGGGCAGGACGGCAGATCCTAGTAGGCATGGGCCTGCGTGCCAGTCTGCAACAAGGGGTATTCGCAATGCAGGTCGTGCTGGATGCGAAAGATATCCCTGCTGGGACCTCACTATAAACGTTCTGTCAAAGTCTGGGAGGCGCAGTTGCAGTCAGTGTCGGTAATGTTCTTCTCACTCGCACGTTCCGTACTCTCGAGGTGGAATGCAGCAAGTTGGCATCGATTACAGTATTGCGTATCTGGGCGTGCTTTGGACGTATTCTTAGACGTATACGTTGAAGGGCTTCCGCAGGACTTTCGTCATGGGCGCTGTACTAGCAGGCGTCGCGTTATTAGCCACTTGCTTCATGATAATGCGAAAGGCGGTGGAGACAGTACCACCTTCCCAGTCGAAGGAAGTCAAGGAGAACACTGGCGGGCCATGAGACTGTCGCGCTCGAGTGAGAATGTTGCTGCGTAGACATCGTTACATACCATCGTTACATTTTTGATCGCGAGCGGGGAGCTACATATATGTCAAGCTCTACCACTCAAGCGGTTCCGGCTTCTCCTCACCACGATTCGTCTTCGGCACAGGTGCTGCCTCGACCTTGACAGCACCAGTTCTGTGCTTCGACAGGTAGCCAGACCCGTCCAACCATGGGGTCTCTTCAGTCCGCCTCTTCTCGAACTTCGTGATCTTTTCGTCGTCTTGCATTGTCAGGCCAATGTCGTCGAGGCCGTTGATCAAGCAGTGCCTTCTGAACTCATCAACAGTGAAAGTGCCAATGACGTTGCCAGAGGCGTCTTTGAGCTCGTTGGCTTCAAGGTCCACCTCAAGCTCGCGACCAGCCTGCGCCTCCTCGAAAGCCTTGTTGAGAACCTTCTCGTCCTCAATCTTCAATGGCAACATGCCGTTCTTGAAGGTGTTGTTGTAAAAGATATCACCAAATGAGCTGGCGATGATACACTTGATGCCAAAGTCAAGCAGAGCCCATGGTGCGTGCTCTCGGGACGAACCACACCCAAAGTTTGGACCACTTACGACCAAGATCTTCGAGTTGGTGTATGGCTCCTGGTTGAGTACAAAGTCTGGCTTCTTCGAGCCATCCTCGTTGAACCGCCAGGCATGGAAGAGACCCTTCGATAGACCAGCACGCTTGATAGTCTTCAAGAACTGCTTGGGAATGATGGCATCGGTATCGACGTTGTTACGATCTAAAGGCGCAGCAATGCCCTTCAGCTGCGTGAACTTCGGCATGCCAGCAGAAGCTCCGGATGGCGCCTTCGATTGTGGGTTGTTGTCAGATTGGGGAGCGTCGAGGATCTTGTCGAGGTCGACGTCGGACTCTGGGTCCTCAACGTGGGGGTGAACTTCCTTGACTGCAGACTTCGCGCTTGGCAAAGCCTGCTCGTAGCCGTCGAGGTGTCTCACATCCGCGAGCTTGCCAACTAGAGCTGCAGCGGCAGCCATAGCAGGCGACATCAAGTGCGTCCTGCCGCCTGCACCTTGCCTGCCCTCGAAGTTGCGGTTACTGGTGCTTGCGCATCGTTCGCCTGGTGACAGGATGTCGGGGTTCATGCCCAAGCACATCGAGCATCCTGCTTCTCTCCATTCAAAGCCTGCATCCTCGAAAATTCGGTCGAGACCTTCCTGCTCGGCGCGTTGCTTCACAAGACCAGATCCAGGAACAATCATGGCTCGCTTGAGATTCGGGGCAATCTTCTTGCCCTTGACAATGTGTGCTGCAATGCGCAAGTCTTCGATACGCGAGTTCGTGCATGAGCCAATGAAGACCTTGTCGAGAGCGATGTCGGTCATTTTGGTGCCAGGTTCCAATCCCATGTATTGCAATGCACGCTTGCAGGCGTTCTTCTTGTGCTCGTCCTGGAAGTCATCTGGTCCCGGGACCACCGCCGTGATGGGCACGACATCTTGAGGCGAGGTACCCCAGGAGACAGTCGGTGCAATATCCTTTGCATCAATGATGATTTCGGCGTCCCACTTCACATCTGGGTCACTCTTCAGAGCAGACCAGTGCTTGACGGCCTTCTGCCACTCGGCTGAGTCTGGCTTGGGCGCCAATGGCTTGCCCTTGATGTAGTCGAATGTGATGTCGTCAGGCGCGACCATGCCAGCTCTTGCACCGCCCTCAATACTCATGTTACACATGCTCATTCTGGCCTCCATGCTCAAGCTTCGGACGGCCGATCCACAGAACTCAATAACGTGCCCTGTGCCACCTGCTGTACCAATTTGTCCGATCACGTAAAGGACAACATCCTTACTGCTGACGCCTGGTGCGAGCTCACCGTTGACCTCAACCTTCATGTTCTTGCTCCTCCTCGTCATGAGAGTCTGTGTCGCGAGCACATGCTCGACCTCACTAGTGCCAATGCCGAAAGCTAGAGCGCCGAACGCTCCATGTGTGCTAGTGTGTGAGTCACCGCACACGACTGTTGTGCCTGGGAGAGTAAAGCCCTGCTCAGGACCAATGACATGGACGATTCCCTGCCTCTTGTCGCCAAGACCAAAGTATGTCAGCTTGAAGGCTTTGACGTTGTCCTCTAGTGTCTCGCATTGTAATCTGCTGTCGTCCTCTTCCACAAATTGGCTGATGTTCTTGAAGTTCTTCCGTGATGTCGTTGGCACGTTGTGGTCGGTGGTGGCGAGGGTGCAGTCAGGTCTTCGTACTTGACGTCCCGCGTTCCTGAGCCCCTCGAAGGCCTGAGGACTGGTCACTTCGTGAACCAGGTGGCGATCGATGTATAGAATGATGGTGCCATCAGGCTTCTCGTCGACCTAACACCACATGTTACCCACGATATCTCACTTATGTGCTCGTTGCCACCTACAATGTGCTGCTCGAACACCTTGTCGTAGAGCGTACGGGGGCCTTGGACTACGCCAGGCATATTTGCAGCTTCTAGTTGTGATGCTAGGGTATATATGTTGCTTCGCACAGAACGACTGCAGCAAACGAAAGGCGAGTGGGTCTGAACATCGATTTAATGCTTCCTTGCTGTTGTGTGGCTTCCCCGGAAGGCTCCCGATATCGGGCGCGATATTAAGTATAACCCTGCACACAGGTAAGCGGAGGCTGGGCTGTTCTGATTGGGCAAGAGCTTCTGTGGGGTGCAGACCCTCGATCGCACGGGATGGAGCGATGACGATCGGGAGCGAGCTCTACGTTACATATGTACATCTGTAAACACAACACGATCCTATAGCGACGTCGCCAGCTTCTTCCAGCATCTATCGACCTTACCGCTGAACCACCATACATCCTCCGCCAACGATGAAGTTCCTCCTGACAGGACTCGTCGCCTCCTCAGCCATAGCATCAGCCATCTCGGTTCCTAGCTGGGACGATCTGGTCAAGAGCGTCGAGGGGCAGAATCCTTTTGCCAGCGCTGAGCAGTATCTCGTCCAGCTTTCCGATTCCGAGACACGATGGGTCACCGAGGACGAGAAGTGGGAGCTACGTCGCAACGGCGTCAAGTTCTTTGATGTGACCCATGCAGCACACGATAGCAGCGTGGCGGTCAAGGCAACGACAGGGTCGACCCGCAAGGTTACCTATCCGAAGCAGCCGGCACAGAACGAGACAGTCTCGAAGTTGTTGAAGTCGTTGGACAAAAAGAACATGCGAAAGCACCTCGAGACTTTCACTGCGTTCCACACACGCTACTACAAGTCGGACTACGGTAGGCAGTCATCGCAGTGGCTGCTGCGTCAGGTCAACGACACGCTCGCTGAGGCCGGTGTTGGTATTGTGGAGCCATTTAAGCATCCTTGGGTAAGCAGGACCCCTATCATGGTCATGCCCGTTGCATGAGCCGATATCGCTAGGCGTCGAAACGTAGTGCTGACGGTCGTGTAGGGTCAAAACAGCATCATCGCAACGCTGCCAGGAAAGTCCGACAAGACGATCGTCATCGGTGCGCACCAAGACAGCATCAACCTCTTCCTACCATCGATCCTCTCTGCACCAGGTGCTGACGACGATGGCTCCGGCACCGTCACTATCCTCGAAGCGCTGCGTGTCATTCTGCAAGATAAGGATATTGCTCAAGGCAAGGCAGAGAACACGCTTGAGTTCCACTGGTACTCAGCGGAAGAGGGCGGTCTGCTCGGATCTCAAGCCATCTTCCAGTCGTACCAGAAGGAAGGTCGTGATGTCAAGGCAATGCTGCAGCAGGACATGACTGGCTATACACATGCCACACTGGAAGCCGGGGAGCCTGAGAGCGTTGGCGTTATTACAGACTACGTGGATCCGGATCTCACCGAGTTTATCAAGCAGGTCGTCACCACTTACTGCGAGATCCCATACATTGAGACTAAGTGCGGATATGCATGCTCGGATCACGCGTCTGCCAGCAAAGCCGGATACCCGTCCGCCTTCGTCATTGAGTCGGACTTCAAGTATAGCGACAACAAGATCCACACGACTGAAGACAAGATTGAGTATCTCGACTTCAGCCACATGCTGCAGCACGCGCGCCTGACCCTCGGCCTCGCCTACGAGTTGGCATTCGCGAAGTTCGACTAGAGCCGACATGGCTCTAACGATGAGGTATCTTTAGTATCTGTATGGTCGCACGAACCGTCATTACGACAATGGCTGGTCGTGCTATGAAGAAGGTCACACGAGCGTCTCTCCCCAGGTCTCTTCCGAGTCCACGGCACGGTTGCTGGGATGTGTGGAGGAGGGTGTGCGGAGAAGCAAGGGGTTCGATATTGACCTGTCAAGTTGAGATCCACATCATGAGACTCGAGAGGCACCACGCACGTGTCGCGCACGCACTCTCTCCGCAGTGGGAGAGAAGCGAGAATTCCTTGTTGACGAGATACGAAGAAAAGAAACAATTCTGCCATTCAGCTTCTGATGGTCCATCTTGTGCGACGGAGGAGCGGCAAAACTTCTATTCTTCCAGTGTGCATGTCTCGGCAGGGGCGAGAGTTGAGGTCTCTAGCGCTGCAGCTAAGGACTGCACATCGTTTGCGCTGTCCCAACCAAGGGATGGCGACTTGCCGGCCGATGCCTCGCCTCAGACTGTTTCTGCCGACTTTGCAAGCATTCTGTTCCCAACCTCACTATAATTTTCCCTTTCATGCGACTATCCACCCGACAATATTGGCTTCGACGGCTGGTGGTGTGAAGCACCAATGTTCTCACTGGTGCGTCGCCGCAAGGTACAGCTGGAGATACACAGCGGCAACCTGCGGTACATGCGGACAGGCGCAGTGTTAGGTCTCACATAGATTTAACAAGATGAGGTAGGACTTGTGGCGATTTCAGGTGGTATTGCGCTGAGAGATACGGGGAGATGACAAATCTACAGCAGCAGGAGAGGAAGTACAGCAACAGCAGACGATCGTTGTGAAGTGCAATGAATGCCTGCTTTTCGATTGGCTTCGGCGTCTCCTCACCGACATGGAGTCGCAAACCTCTGCAGCCACCTCCGTCTTCCTGACAAAAAGATGCAACTTCGCTGAGCCCGCCTCTTGAAATGGCATACACTAATGCAGGCACGCTTACGATGGCCCCGGCAGATGCATGTTGGCTCTCTCGAGCATGTTCTTTGCAGATCACAGATCACAAACGTCGAAACGAGGCAGAAAATCTACGCTACGCAGGCGACGCTGCGACCTCACAGCCGCTTGGCCCACGGTTGAACGCAGGACAAAGACGTCGTGCAGCGGCCTAGCTCCTCACGGGTAAGAATTGTCGGGGCTCAGTACATGTAATAGTATCCACATACTCGTGGATACGGCTTGGCTTGCGCTCCTTCTTGTTGGGAAGAAGTGGTTCTCTTCGTCGCTGCTTCTGCACTTGCACCTTCTCTTTTCTGTTCCGGGATCTGCTGCGACATCCTTGCAATTCACTGAATTGCTTCGCCTCTTCCGCACGTGGAGGACTCAAGGCGACACGCGAGAGGATAAATAAGAGTGCTCGATCGCGGCCTGGAACCGAACAGCATCATACATTCGCTTGACAAGATAGAATTGGAGTCGTCGCCACCAACATCGCATCATGAGGACTTTCGCCATATTACCGCTCATCGCTGGGCTGGGCTATGCTCTGCCGCAGGATAGCTGCAATACTTATACGACTCAGCTCATCATCCCAACTACGACGGCGACGTACTCGTCGACGGCGGTCGTGACAGAGTATGCGACTACACCGCGGGACCTGGGCACTTTTACATATGTCAAGACCATCTCGTCCACGAAGACACTGGAGACTGTCACTGCTACGACTAACACATGCGAATATGCTGCGACAGTGTAAGCTATATGTGATGCCTGGGAGAATCAGCTTACTGACTTATCCTCAGATCGGCGCCGTACGCGACTGAGACTGTGTATTCATCTGACTACGCAGAGGCGCCTTTGACCAAGAGAGATCTCGGCCTTGCGCCACGCGATGGGTGCACGATCTTCGTGACATCCACCACGACGTACGGCCAGACACAGACTTGGGTACCGGCAGGCGTAACTCGCACATTCACCGACTACACGGACTTCACGCAGGCTACTGTGACTCGAACGACGACTGGTGGCAAAGCCTATGTCATCGCAACAGAGACTGTGACCAAGCCAACGGAGTGCGGCGACGTGACAGTCAAGCCAACAGAGTCTACAGCGACGGTCACCCTCAACGCGAAGTGCTCGCCCTCCGCCATGATCAGCGCATACAACAACTTTGGCATCGACTGGCTCAGCGACACACCCGCAGGTGGTGCAACGTACGAAACTACCGCGAGCGATGCTTCGGAATGTTGTCAACTGTGCGCCGAAGCAAAGGACTGCGCAGCGAGTGCGTGGGACATCCGCTCTGGCACATGTAAACTGGAGTTCCCGGTCGAAAGTGTGTCTGGTAACCTGAACTGTGGCCAAGGGCTATTGGGCTACTATAACGCTGGACCTAATAATCCCATGTCGCCAGGTGCGGGCTGGTATGTCGCTGAGCTGTGTGGCAATGCGCAATTTAGCAACAGCAAGCCAGACGATGGCACCTGATGTGGCTTGCTCGGCGGGGTCAATGGGAGTGGATGTGTTGTCAATGGCTTGGCAGGAAGCTGCTGCACGAACAGGCAAATATGAAACGATGTAAAGATACTACTACCCAGATGTATAGAGTATGAATTAATGACCAAGGCGAAGTCACTGTGAGCTTGCAGTGCTTATGACGGCTACGTCGCTCTGCATTCACCTTTCCAAGCGTGGATCTTCCTATGGCAGAAACGTGTCAGTAGTGTGTTCGCCGCTGGCGTTGTTGTCATCCCTGCATGCAGTTCGAATAAGCGATGCGGTAGGAGTTTTTTTTGAGTTCAAGGCGTGCTAGGTGGCCCGAAGAAATACAAGAAGCAAGTTTCGGGTTTGCTTGGCGATGCAGCTAGAGCTAGAGAGCTGCTTTAGCTTTGTGTTTTTGGCTGTATGAGGTGAGCTGAGATATCATTCCGGACGTTTTGTTTCGCACGGCACAAGTGGGAACCATGTTGAAGGAATGGCAGAGGAGAAGTTGAAGCAGGAAGGGACGCATTGATCGGCTCGGCATTGCAAGGTTTCGGCGTGCTCGATCACGATCACGTGTCACAGGGTAGGCGCGTGGCTACGTGTTTACAGTACGTGGCGTGCGTGGCTGCCGTGGCGTACCGTACTGGGATTCCTGTGGCTGTTTTAGATCGACATGATCTCTTAGCCAATCGTAGCAAGAGCAAGAGCGCTGTACCTTGGCTGGCTCGTAAACAAGAAACGACAAGCAACAAGACTCACCACTTGTCTCTTAGCTTTGACATCGTTCTCTCGGTAGGGAATGTCTTCCGTGCGGCAGTATTCTACATCCCTACTGCCACCTCCCTGCGATTTGACCTCATCCTGTAACACCCACTGCCTTGATTCAGCCGCCCGCAAACCTCCTATACTTCAGCACACATGCCGCGCTCCGACATCATGAGCAGCAAAGAACATCCTCACAACCACAAGATGGGCTGGACCCGTGACCAAACCAAAGTCTTCCGACGGAAAGACGCTCATGCCGACACCATCGAACACCCCGGGGCTGGCCCCGGCGACGCGATACCGCTACGAGAGTATGAGAAAGGACAACACAACGCCAATGTCAAAGGCAAGCTGCCAATGTACAACAGAGACGGTCATCAGATCAATCACAACGGCCACAGAGTGACAAAAGGTATCCAGCCCGACGGCGAGAGTGGACGCAGCTGGTTCCATCCCATAAAATTCTTCCAGATCATATGGTGCTCCTCCTGCACAGCCAGCAAATGGACGAACATCCTCTGGCCCTTCACATTTGCTGCCCTGGTTCTCTACTTTCACTACCCGGAACATCGGCTATGGCTCTTCATCTGCGCTTATGTCGGAATGGTCCCATCGGCGAACTTGGTCGGCTTTGCGGGTCAAGAGCTCGCGCGGAAGTTACCGAAAGTCGCTGGCGTTATGCTCGAGACGAGTTTTGGCTCTATCGTGGAGATCATATTGTTTACCGTGCTGATAGTGCGAGGTGGAAACCAAAATGTCACGGTTATTCGTGCGGCTATTCTGGGCTCTCTCTTGGCTAATTTGCTGCTCTGTCTTGGTATGTTCGTGTGGTCTCACAGCTAGAAGGGAGCGCTGACAATGAACGACAGGACTATGCTTCTTCGTGGGCGGCATCTTCTACCCACAGCAGACTTTCCATGAGGCCATCTCCGAGGTGGGTTCTAACTTGATGCTCGTCGCTGGGATGGCGCTTGTGATACCTACGATATATTACAACACGCTGTACGGACGCTTCGACACACCCGACTTGCTCGTTGTCCTCGAGCGAGAGGCACTGAGGATCTCGCGCGCGACCGCAATAATATTGGTTGTCGCGTTCGCGGTCTACGTCTTCTTTCAAGCTCGTAGCCACCACGGGTTATACGAAGATATCCTCGAGGCCGACGAAGAACGGGACCACGATCGACACAAGGATCTTCGCAAGCCAAAGCTCACACTGACTGAGAGCATCGTTGCCCTCCTGTTTGCTTTGATGTTTGTTAGTTTCATGGCCTTCTTCCTTGTCGAGGAGATCCACTTCATGGTGGAAGAGCGCCATATTTCCGACGCTTTCGTCGGTCTCATCCTCATTCCTGTGGTTGAGAAAGCGGCGGAGCACATCACTGCCGTTGACGAGGCTTACGACAACCAGATGAACTTCGCCCTTAGCCACGTCCTCGGCGCGAGCATCCAGACAGCTCTCCTAAACACGCCAATCGTCGTCTTCGTTGGATGGGGTCTCGGATACGACATGAGTCTTAACTTCGAGCTATTCGATGCTGTGGTACTGATCCTGGCCATCATGGTGGTCGGCAACTTTCTTAGGGATGAGAAGAGCGACTACTTGGAGGGAGCGCTGTGCTTCTTCGTCTACATCTTGATTTCGGTTACAGCGTGGTACTACCCAAACCCTACAGAGGAGGGCGGCACCAGCAGTGCGGAGACTGCTGGCTCAACTACTGGTGAGAGTTCGGCCGCGATAGCGTCGGAGGCTGCACAGAGGGTTGTGAAGATGATGATGGCTTGAGCGGAAGCGTGGACTAGACTGCAACAGTTGCATGCATACACACAATGGTCGGGCCAATGGCCGTTTTCGTCGGCCGATAGCGAGCGAGCTGAGCGATGGTGCTGGAGGAGTTTGGTTGGCTGGAGGAGTTTGGTTGGGTTATCTAGAATGGAAATGTCTTCACTGATTTTGCCGGTCCTTCCCACTGACTTGGAGCCGTTCTCTTCTTTCTAACAAGCTCTGTATTTCACAGGGCTTTGACTCCGCATTGATGATTGAGACTTGGTAACAGATGAGCCTACTTCGTCAAGCATGTTCTTCGTATGTATAGTTGAGATTACAGATAATCTTGCTGGCAGTGCCTTGCTGTTGCCATCTGTACCGGTTGTTCTTGCCGCACATAAATCCGCAACATGCCGCGGAACGCCCCACCCCGGACCTCCCTCCAAACAACTTCAACATCACAAGACGGACGTCACGCCCCCATTCAGACAGCGCCAACGATACCATTGCATACCAAAGCGATCCACGGATCTACACATCTGCGCGGCGCATACGAACGACGCTATACATCCGCTCCCCTGGTTGCGCCCAACCACGATTTAGCCGCCCACCATGCGGCTTCAACTCCTCCTTTCGATCGCAGCGTTCGCGCCTTCTGTGTTCGCAGGCGTGAAATTCACAACACCCGCAGCGGGCGCAAATGTACAGCCTGGGACGATCACGGTGGAGTGGGAGGACGATGGAGCTTCACCTAGCTTGGACGATTTTTCAGGTTACACACTGCAGTTGATGGTAGGAGGAAACTCGGATTCCAATTCGCAAGCGCTCGTAACTATAGGCCCATCACAAGGCTCTTTTGCATCTGGAAACAAAGTCTCTGGAACTGTCGCATCGACAGTGGCTGGACCTACAAAGAACGGGTTCTATTTGAAGATGGTTGCGACGGCTACGGAAGGCGGCACGGTGACATACTACTCCAGCAGGTTCAATATGCCTGGCATGACTGGTACTACTCCATCGGAATACGCTACGGCAGCAGAAGCGGTGTCAGGAACGGATGGGCCAGATACCGTGAATGCAGTAGCAAACAATGCTGCGGCAGGCGCCGCAGGCGGCGCCTACACAGTCCCATACGCTTTACAAACTGGCCTTACCAAGTATGCACCGATGCAGGGTGTACCGCCGACGAAGATTACACTGAAGACCGTTTCCCCAATGTACCCGACAAGCGCGTACACGATCGCAACTACCGCCATGCCCAAGGCAAGCATCGTCACAACACTGACTGAGAGTCAGACGTTCAAAGTCAGTAGTATTGAGAACACGGTAGGTCAAGATGTTTCACGATCAAGGTATCGCACATACTAACATCCACACAGGCTGCCGCTCAGTCCCAGCCGACTGGCGATATGGCAAAGTTCCTCGCGAGATGGACGGATTGAATAACAAGTAAGGAGCTTGCTGCGACGATATGTGGATTGATAGGCGTAGAGCGACAACGTGGCATGGATGTTGGAACAGGCATTTTCGGGCGTCGGTGATAGGGTGTGTTCCGGTCGCATGGCCAGTTGATGAACCTCTGGCGTGCTCGCTTCCAGATTCGACAGACCTTTTTGTGCGACCTGCATAGATGTACATGCATGGGTATGTAATGCTCATATGACAATACCATAATGTAAACCGTCCGTTGAATTGTATGTTTGAGCCTTAGGCAGCAATGCTCTTGTGACGCCACAGCTTTTCTTCGCGTGTGTTGAGTCTACTCCGCGCAATTACCAACATCTGAACACGAAACTTGGCGATTTTATAACGTTGCAAGATGGCAATAACGACCTATCACTGCCTCTGCAGCGAGCTCGTCTT
Source organism: Nothopassalora personata (assembly GCA_033816765.1). NCBI lineage: Eukaryota > Fungi > Ascomycota > Dothideomycetes > Mycosphaerellales > Mycosphaerellaceae > Nothopassalora > Nothopassalora personata. Next base: position 1,440,040 of record CM066291.1, read on the forward strand.
CGCCAGCACAGTCCCGCTTGGAAACCTTCCAAAGCGCCAATCCGACGGTTCGATCATCTGCAAGCTCACGGCCGCGGAAGCTCTCGTTCAAGGCGCGTCAACTCTCACCGCCGCTGTTGATTCTGACGAGGAAGCTGTCGTCCTTAAGCTGGACGATGGCTTCGAGAAGCGGTATGCTGTGAGGTGCGGGAGGTGTGGACTTATGCTGGGATATCAGCTTGATCGCAGTCAGTTTGAGGAGTCGAAGGAGAAAGTAGGCAGGAGGGAGGATGTGGTTTATGTCATTCCTGGTGGGTTGCAGAGTACGGATCATATGGAGGGTGGGATGCAGGTGAAGGTTTGAGATGGTTGTGTGATGAGGTGGTTTCTCCGCGAGGTGTGGGTCATGTGGGTGCCGTGGGTGCTTGAAGAATACATTCCAGTGGATGATGATAATGGCTTGCATGGCTATGCGGACATCACGACCGCCGTCGGAGACGGCATATCTATCAGGCCAGACGCGCATTGGTCCGGACAGTGCAAAAGCCTCTTCGACCTCATATCACCCTCTGATGTACAGCCTTTGACACTTGGCTACACATCATGGGTACAACTTACAACCGACAGCTCGAGAAGCTCTCCATGGCCATCATCACGGAAATTGTGGCCAAAGAGACCGACGGTAAAGTGGTCATGTGGCATTCTGTACACCGAAGTTCGAGTGGCGACCTGGACCCCACCTTGCCCAAGGCCTCCCACCATGCGATAACATCGAAGAGCACATGGCGAATTGGAAGCGATTCAACAAGGTCAATCCGACTTGTTATGCTGAAGCATATGACTGCACTGTTGATGTCGAGCCTAGCAGGGCGAATGCAATTGTCATCTGTATGGTGCGTGGGCGCTACGATGACAGACCGGAGACGCATCGCGAGAGTGCTGATAGGTTGCATTGGAGGAGGAGCACGGTGGACGGTGCGTGAGAGTGCTTCTGACCTCCGCAGGTTATGAGGATGGGGTCGATCTTTCCGTGATGGTATCTTCAAGAACGTTTCGCTTCAACCGCACAGAAGCTGTGCCAGAGCTGGACTTATACCTGTTCAGCTGGTGTACGATATTCAATGGCAGGGTCCCACGCTGTCGGAAACCCATCACGATGCCTGATTCTCCAGGCCTGCGTCGTTGGTCGCAAGCTGTTACTATTCGCATCGCAGCTTTCACCGGAATTGAGTGCTCGCAGGATATGTCACATGTGACGAGACCGGAAGCGGCTCCCTAGCCTCCCACCTCCATATTTGCAGCCATAGCAAGCGACAACTGGGATGCCCAAGACTAACCGCAGCATAAACTTAGATCTTGGCACTGGCTCATTCTCTTTGTGTCGGAAGCTCTGTGTCACTGGGGCATTCTGTGCAACGCACCTTTGGCACACAGCTCAGATCTTTCCAGTTGGGCAATTCTGGCTGGAGAATGTATAAGCTTGCCCAGGACCTTTCATTGCAGCATCTGCCAACCGCCAATGCCGACCTAACAGTATGCTCAGACTGTCAAGAATGTCGCAAAACTTGTTAGTGCTTTTCTTGAGCTTGGCTTTAGCGCTCAATGAGTCGAGTCCTTGCTATCTCCCGAACGGAGAGCAGATCAACGATCGAGGCTACGCGCCTTGCGTCTTGTCAGCGAATATCAGCCACTGCTGCAAAGCCAGCGATACGTGTATCAGTAATGGGTACTGCTTTCAACAAGGCGGACAAACGACGGACTGGAACCTTCGAATTGCCAGGTCAAGCTGCACTGACCGGACGTTCAACAGCAGCTATTGCCCTCAGCGATGCAAAGACCGTAAGATTGCTCCGTCACGGAATTGGTGCCTGCAATAATGGCTCACTGACGAGTTGCCAGTCAGCACAAGCACAGACATGGCTATGATGCTCGTCAACAATTCTGACGTCGGAGAGTTCTGTTGCAGCGAGTACGACGCACAGACTGGCCTATGCGGTGTCCCTACGCTTGGATCCTATGAACCTTTTCAGCTGGAACCAGGACAGATCATATGGAACAGGAACACCGGCGACGCCGACTTCCGCAATATTGCCTTTGCCAATGTCACGACTACCGCCATAGCCACGCCGCGGACAGCAAACACGACCGATGCAGCAGGTGGCACCAATATTGTGCCGATTGTCGTCGGCATCGCTGTACCACTCGGGGCTCTGCTGCTTCTTGCATTGATAGTCGCATTCCTGTTCTGGAAGAGGGCGAAACGTCTACGACTGCAGAATGAACAAAGTCTGGCAGAAGAGAAGAGCAGCATCTTGCCTGTGGCACAGCCCCCAGCGACATCAGCGACACGTCACGAAGTCCAAGCACTGGCCATACACGAAGCGTCAGCTGAGTGTCAAGCTTACGAACTTAAGGCAATGCAGGATCCCATTGAGATCGCTGCAAGTCCAATACATTCGCGGAGATGACCGAGCGAAATCGTTGGAAAGCAAAGCACCGCTGAAGTCTGAATGTACTGATACCATTCCCAGAGAATGAGCAATAACCGACTTTTATTCACATCAAGCCGCAAACTTCACCTTCATCCTCCCAATTCCTCCATAATCCGACACCACCGTCACCCGCGGCCTAACCGTCAACGGCACAATACAAGTCCCAGTCGTAACATACTGCCCCTTCTCCAACGGAACCCCATACAAACTCAACTCATTCGCAATCCACGTCATCGCAACCCTCGGACCTCCAAGCACATTCCCTCCCTCCCCCTCCCTCTCTTCCAAAATCCCTCCCTCCTCATCCACCACGCACCCCTTCACCTCCATGCTCCGCCAAATCCATATCCCGCCACGCAACAGCAACCTCCGGCCCAAGCACAACCCGATCCGCACAAGCACTATCCGCAATCCCCTGCTCCGCCCCAACCACCGTAACCCTCTCACAGCGCGAATCCAACACCTCACATCCGAGAAAAAGTCCATCCACCATCGCCATGACTTCCCCCTCCCTCTCCATTCTTCGGCCCTAGCGTCTCCCCGACCCTAAACACAAATTCCAACTCCGCAACCAACATTCGATTCGCTCCCCAGCTTGACCCTCTCTTCACCGTAACGCGTCACTCTCTCTCCCCTCTCTGCAAAAATCCTTCCGGCCAGAGGTCTGTCGACGTGGAGATGTTTCTGCCCGTGAAGTGAGTTGCGGCAATTTTCCAGGCTCCAGCCCCAGAGGGGGTAACTCGGAAATTTTGCGGACGAAGGATTGTGCCCGGTAGGCGCTGGGTATGTCCGGTGGGATCAGGGCGGGGGGGGGGAGACTTGATGCTGGGAGAGTTGTGCCGGCGCGCCAGCGGGTCGTGCAGAGGGTGGAGGCTTGGGATGCTTGGGTTTTGGATTTGTCGAGAGGGGTTAGTGCGGGCGGGCATTGTTGGTGGTGTTTGTCCCGGGGCAGGAGGTTAGGCTTATGATTCAGCTTTGGGTAGGAGGAGGTGAATTAGAAATGTTTAGGCGATATTTTCGGAGCATGGAAGGTCATTTGATCCTTGACCTACATACATGTATATCGGGTCCGGGGTTTACGTCATCCTCTGTAGAAGCCGCTCATCCGGAAGATGCCATAGATTCGAGTTTGAGCCCTTCTAGTCAGTATATTCGACGTCGTGTATCGGGCACGACAGCAGTATATCGCGGGTAGGCATGATGATAAGAGACCGCGGTATCCAAGAAATCGTGAATTTTTGGATTGAAAGCACTACACTGGATTGCACTACTCCAAAACAAACCAAATGTATATGGGGTATCTTCCTGAAAGCCACAATCCAAGGTAACACCGTCGTGATACTCAATAAATGTAAGAAAGCGCATTGAATGCGGGCGGTGCTCACTTCGCCGGTGTCTCTGGGACATCCCAAACGCTCTTCGTCTCTTCGGTGCCATCCTGATCGTTTTGTGCGTTCAGCATCGACTGGCCAGTCCCGTGGCCATTACTCATGCTGGTGCCCTCAGCTCGTTCATGCTTCCAGGTAGGCCTGGGTGGGCTCCCTGGCTGCTTGCCCGTGCTGGAAAGTACCTTGCCAAAGGGTATTGGTCCAGTGCTGCTCCATACAGGTAGAGTGTTACTGTTCGACTTGCTAGGTGATAGCGGTGCTCGCTCTGTGGCGATGGAGCCAGAATCAGTGTTCACTTGCGGGTGCACATTGTGCAGCTCATGCAGACTTGGTTTCGCAGCCCTCGGAGCAGGGTGATCTTGCGGTATCGGGGGCGACGACGGTGCCGTGGAAGCGACAATTGAGTCAGGGAATGAAGCATCATCGGACGTGAGCATGGGTGACCCGCTGCCACTTCCAAGAGTGGAAGTGGATCCGGGCAGCTGCGGTTCATCCATAGATGTACTGACCGATGTCGTCCGTATAGGCTGCTGGTCCAGCGAACAAGACAATAATACGGCTTCGGGACCAGGAGTCTGCAATGATACTTCTGCAGCTGCAGCAGGAACTAAAGTCGGTGCCGCCATGCCGTGCTCATCACCAAGTGTACCGGCCATGCTCACAGGATGTGGGGTTAGCTGGTCAGAAGCAATCGCATGAGAAGAACCTTGTGCTGCACCACCAGCAGGTGGTGGTCCTACAGCAGTCGCTGCCTTCTTAGCAGCAGCATTGACCTTGCGCGTTGCGGCCGCCTTGAACGCCCTTGCACTGCGGTCGGCCGCCAGCTTCTCCCTCTGCTTCCGATCATGCTCTTCTTTAGAGTCACTGACCTTTAGCGTGATCTTCTTCATGCCTGAAGTAAGGTTGTCAAGGTCAGAAGCAGCCACCAATGTTGAAGGAACGGCAACTCCAGCTCGTGCCGTCGACGAAGTCATAGGTGCTCTAGCTGATGTCGCTGGCCTAGAAGGTGCAGCAGCCGTGGTGGTCGTGCGTGGCTTGAAAGGTGCTCTGGACTTCTTGCTCGCCAGCGCGTTGGGCACAGGCACAGGTGTGGGCTTCATGACTCCTGGGCCATTTTGGATGGTCGTAGGAACTTGTGGGACAGGTGGCGCTTCAGTATCTACCGAGCTGCCCGACGACAAGTTGAGGGCACTGCCTGCGCTCGAGCGTCGACTGGCCCGCGTCTGCTGTGCACCAACGTCGTCGGAAGGAAAAACGTCGATCGTCTCCCGTCTGCTGGAGCGACTTTCTGCCCGACTCGAGGCGCGGGACTGCATACTCTCATCACTGTGAGCGCTCGGAGCGTATGTAGGCACCTTTGCTTTGCGATTACGTAGCTGCCTTGGCTGACCAGCCGCCTCAGTGGACATGGCAGGCACAACGCTTTGGCGACCTTTCTTCGTGCGAGTGACGGCAAGGTCTTCCGCAGTACAGCTCTTCGTCTGTCGATCCAAGGGTATCAAGAGCTTGGACATTTCTTGGGTGGCAACGACCCAGTCCACCTTTGGCGGAGGAGGCGTAGGTGGTCTCGTAGGCGTCTGGCCTTCTCTCATGGTTCCTGAGATGTTCAAGGCGAACTTTTGTGGATCCACTACTTTGTATGCAAAGGACTCCGTAGGCGTAGCATAGGTCGGCCTAGGCCCAGTGCGCACCTTCTTTGCCGGCGATGGCGGAGGTGGGTTGATCTTGTGCTCCAGAGCAGTGAGGTTCGCATCGGACCACCAGTCCGTATTGTAGTGCAATGCCTGAGAGCCGCTTATGCCAATGCCGAGTCCACGCATCTGTGAGCTCAAATCGGTGAAAGCCTTCACGCCCGATGTCCCTGGATCTAATGGTGGTGTTGCACAGAGACCAGAAAGATGGCTAAGAACACCACTGCAGAGCGCTCGATCACTGTAGCCACCTTCGAGCACGCTGATAACACGACCTTCGCAGCCATCAATGCTCTGTGCTAACTGAACGACATCTCTTGTGAACCGTGCATAGAACTCGGTAGGCACACTGACTTGGTGTCGTTGCATGCCCGAGCCTTCCCACTCGCTGGCATCAAAGCCCGCAGAAATGAAGATGGCTGCCTTGGGCTGCACTTTGCCCTCAGCTCGAATCCGCTTGGCGTGATGCTCCAAGAAGTGCCTCGCCTTGTCCAGCAAGATACTATATCGAGTCTCGTACAACTGCCAGAACTCGTCTTCTGTCTTCCACGGTCGGAGGTGGACGTTCCAGATTGACTGCCCATGCGCGGTTTCGACACACAGACTGGCGGCTTGCACTTTCTCGTCATCACCCATCTCGCACGGGTAGCTGTTGATGTCGTGGAGGCTGTAGTATCCGAGGTCGGGATTGAGGTTCAGCTTGCTGTTAGGCTTTGCATTGACACGCTTTTCGTTGTTCTTGCTGTTTCTCGCCCATGTGATGGCCTGGCTGCCATCTCCATGATGCAGATCAAAGTCTAGCATGGCTGCGTGGGTGAGGCCGTGATTCTGCGCGGCGTACTCAATGCCCACATGAACGTTGTTCAACCAGCAGAAACCGCTTGGATGACTCGCTGAGCAATGATGGCCAGGAGGTCTGACAGCAACAAAGGCTCGCTTGGTGATGGTCTCGGGCGCGAAGACGGCATCTACGGCATCTGCAACGCCACCGAGCGCTCCTTGAAAGGCGTCCAGGGATCCTGGCGCAAGGTACAGATCACCTTCGTGTAGTTGCTGCTTCTCGGGCTGACCCGGCACGTTCGACCGGCTGAGCTCCTTGGTTCCTGCTGCAAGCTTCTCGGCAGCCGAGTGGCACATGTCTTGGAGCTCGGACATCCACGCAGTGCCGTGGACGTTCGTGACGTACGACGAGGTAATGTCGATAGCACGGCCAGTCCGCCGAATCTTGAAGGGCGGGTGCGCGACTTCCATATGTTCAGGGTGTGGCGGCCGATTCCCCTCAGCATGATGTCCACCCAAGCGCACATATGCTGTCGATGCACCAAGCACGCTGGCTTGGATTCGTTCTGGTCGTTCGACAATCATCGACAGGGTCGTCTTGGTTGCCTTCAGTCTCGAGTATCTATGTCCATAGCATGCATCGTGGAGTATGACGACCGTTTCAGCTTCCGAGTCTGCGCGGGAATGGCTGAGCAACTCCCTGGTGAAGTGGTCCGTTGCGATTTGAGCGGCGGTAAGCGGTATGGGCTCCTCAATCGACTCCATCGTCGACTGTGCCTCTCTAAGGCCGGAGATGAGGTTGGAGATGGACCGCTTCGGCGTTGGTCGCTCCTCTTGCTCGTCGGACGCAGCAAGCGACGAGCGCGAGCTCTTAGGCATCGGTCTAGGTGAAGATGTTGGTCTGTTCATGCTTGCAGAGCTAGACGCGCGACGTGATGTTGCATTGTGTCGAGGGAACTCCCTGCCAATCAATGGGGATGTGGGAGGCTGCGAAGTTCGTCGCGCAAGTGGTGTTCGCAGGTTATTGGGTGTCGCGGGCGCCGAAGTGTGCGGGCTGCGTGCCTCTGAAGTGCTAGCCAAGGTCGTGGTCACTGCAATGTGTTTCGTGGCGTCGTTCACGTCGGACGTGTCGAGAGTGCTGTTATTCGCGTCTTGTCGCGCCTTCGCCTTTTGCGCGTGCCCAGATGTATTCTCCATGGTTGCATTTGCTGATGTATGACAGATGGCTCTCTAGCAAGCGACTGTCGACTAATCTTAGGACAGCGGGCGCTCGGTACTGGTGGTCTTCGAGCGGGTGTTTGTTGGTGTATGTTCAAACAAAGAAGGATAGCTATAGAAGTAGTGTGTGCACAGTCGCATCCAGTATCCAGCGCACAGCCCAATGAAATCCAACTGTTGTTTAGGCGACACCAGTAATATTTGACCGCTCAGGCCTAAGTTTAGTGGACTGTGGAGAGGATGCACGCCAAAGTTACACGGGCCAATACTGTACTGTACTAGTACGTACAGTATTATCTTCCTTCTATGCTCTGAACAGTTTCCTCAGGCGCAGCAATGCCTTCTTGGTCTTGGTGGCAGCCAGCGAAGGCTGTGATTGATCGTAGGGATTCTCGATCCGCAATGCGTCAAAGTCGAAGTCTTCCACCGGGCGAATGCGATGCACGGGCACCTCCGCTCGCTGCGACGCGAAGTAGGCTGATCGTCGCTTGCGCCGCGGCGCTGATGATGATGATGATGAGGCTCCCGACGAGTCAGTAGTAGAAGTAGAAGAATGCATTGCTTTGCCCGCTGCTGTTGCGTCCTGCTCGCCTCTGCCCGGCTGTCGTCGCTGCGAGAAGGCGCGCTTCAGTCCAAGTCCTGCATTGCGACTCTGTTGTGCCACGATCGATCGCTTGCTCTTCGTCCTGCGCATCCCTGAATCGGCCTCTCCGCGATGCCTATAACGGTCGTGGACGCTGTCGAAGCGAGCGTACTGAGGTCAGTCAATAGATTACAACAGACAGCCCAATCGAGCAGAAAATGATCGTGCCCGTCTACTGCACTTGTTGATGCAGACCGGAGCAATGGCTGCGCGTACCCACAGCAGACGTCTTCTCCTCAAGTACTTGTCCATCATCACTCTGCTGAGTAGCTCAACTATCTGACTTCCAACAAAGGCTCCATCCCTGCGGTAGGTTTACTGACTTCTTCTGCCACCATACAACCCCTCCCGATGTCTCCGGCCCAACACATGTTCGGAGGCAACTCCCTGCAAATCGCACGAACGACATCAGGCACACGCACTCGAGCACTTCACGCGACTGCCATTCGCTTGGCTCCAAGCATGGCTATCACGCTGCAGATTCTGCGACAAGTCCTGGAACACAACGGTTGCCGCCTACTACAATACAGGCCGGACTCTTGGGCTTGGGTCGGAGGTTTCAGTGGACTGACGAGCGTTTCTCAGCCCTACCACTCTGGTTCCTGGCCACGAAGCTTCACAGGCCCCTGAGAGACGAACGTATGATAAGGAGGCGGCCCGCAAGGATCTCGAGATCGCTGGCGCTGCTTGTTACTCACAATTGCCTGGCTTTTTCCCACCTTTAGCATCCAAGAAGGAGACAATGCCTTGCCTTAGGTATTCTTCACGTTCGGGTATACTTCGCTCGGTTCACCGTCGCCGTGAACATCACCCCATCAATGGCCTAGTACAGACGACGAGTCCAGCGGGGGCCGACATTAGCTGCTGCGTTGCTTTGATCGCCCGTTATGCAGGCTGGTTACTGACTAATCCCATTCATGGCTTGTTCGTCTGAATTCTGTTCACGTTCTCAATAGGATACCTATCGAGCGTGGCTGTATGGACTGCAATAATCATGACGGGTCCCGAACTGACTTCTCACTTCACTCGCTGCGCCCATTCTGCAACGAAGAAGTCTCGTCCGCCGAAAGAGAAATGCCAGCATTACGATTGCGACTTGAGAAAGTGTTTAGGCTTGCCCCGTGTTGTATATGCTCCAGCGTAGCCGTCAAGGCGATACAACGCAAGACATGTGCCGACAAAGTCCTTCATCATAAAGCGCAGCCTGATCTACGGCGTAGACGCCCATAACTGACGTCACACCCATCCTGGCGAGGCGAGCAGTTGGAGGCGTCAAAACAGCTTTCAACCACCATCATGGCTTGCGTGCCCAGGCTATCGCGTCCGGCTGATCACGTGCGGCTCGCATCCCACCCAGTCCAACCATTTCAACTACAAGATAGGTACCCCACCTTCCACTCTTGATGATTGTGGAATAGTAGAATACATCCGTACGTCGCTGTCAATGGGTTGGAAGCCTTGAGTGAGGCAGTCAGTGATATCGACATGTCTTAGCGACTCGGTTCTGATCCACGTGAGCACTAAGGTGCCATGTTCTTGCTAAAAGATGTCGCATGAAATCTTTAGGTCCACCATATCCACATACTCCACGATGCGGACAGATCATCGACACGAGTACGCCTCTTCTTTCTCTTCCCATCTACCAGAGCCTCGCAAGAGATCCTCGGCCCCGATATGAAAACTGTCCATATCTCTGCACTCTAAGCCTTCCCTCCTCCTCGCCCAAACTCTCTTGGCAGTTCCCTCAGAACAGATGAGGCAATTATAGCATCGTCCCTGTAGCGCAGCGTCAATTCGAATTTCAATCGTTGGCTAAGCAATGTAGAGAAATGGACCGTGTCTAATTCCTACTTCCGCACAGGGGCTTCAGGGTTGAGCGCTCGAAGACTCGAGCTGGGGTCTCTGAATTGATGGGTTCGCCGAGTGTTTTCACGGGGTTCAAGGCGAACCAGACAATGTGTGTAGATTGATGTATTAAGAGAGATCTACGAAGTCGCGAGAAAAGCAATATATAAGCTACGAGTGAGTGCCTGAGGCAACTAGGGCCTTGGCATCCAAAGAACTGCTGAGACAAGCATCAAGTGAGACCCTTTCTGATTTGAAGACGATGCAGATATCTCGTGCTCCTTTTCATCTTCCCTCTCTCGAATCTGTTCCGAGTTCGGCGTTCACTTACTGTTGGCGGCACCGTGGGGAGAGATCTGAACCTGAACCTCTTCGCTCGTACTCTCCATTTTCCGGGTTTGTAGTGTGGTTCATTTTACATTGAGCTAGGTCTTCCGAGTTATACACTGACCGAAAGGTATCTATTCGGTAAGACGGGCAGTATTGAAATTACAGGCAGGCTTTCATCGATCTATAAAGACAGATACGTACGCAAGCCTCTGCTGTGGTACGGTTCGCCCGAGTCTAGCTGGAGTGGAGTCCTTGCAAAGCGTCACAGTTTCCCATCGATCAAGGCCAGTGAGTGTTCTCGCCAATGCTCTAAGTGCAGCAGCGTCCTAGTCTTGCAGGCGGGAAGGCTGCATATTGTCGGACTTGACCTACACCCTTAGCTTCCTGGATTAACTCACAAATGGACTCGATCCGTTGCCGATCGGCCAGCTGATGGCTTGTCCAGTAGCGAGTTCACCATCGGCTACTTTCGAGGGTCTTCTCGAGTAAATAGGAGTCTCGCCTTCATGTCGCTCTGCTTCAATGGCAGAAGATGTTAGGTTTTGAGGTAGTCCCGCTTCAGGTGTCGATATAGAGACACCTCTTGACGAGATCAAGTCTCGCAATGATCGATGTCATCGTCAAAGTGAAAGGAGGACGCAGAAGACGAAGTCGGGTCGGCTGACCTCAGTTCGGACTTTGAGATTCCGATTCGGGCCGAGCCAAGACGGTCCTTCTTGCTGCACTCATCATCATTTTCATGCTGAACGACGAGCAAATTCTCAAGCAGTCGTATATTCTCAATAGTCTCGGCTTGTGTGGAATTAGGAGATGGACTGCGAAGTACTTTCCAGGTCGGTTCTATGCAGGCGTCAAGTCGACTGTTCCAAGGGACATGAATCGCGTTTGGTATAGGAGATGTGATGGTGGTTGCTCGCAAGAGCAGCAGTATTCCTACAGGTCGGAACCAGGAAGCACCGCAAGATCTTCCCTTGGACCCAAATTCTGACAACATTCACCTATTTCATGGTCCCTCTGCTTAATTTACATGGACCATGGCTTCACGTGAAGTCACACAATTCATATATCTATCCTACTGTGAATCAATCACCAAGCGATTCCAACGAGCCCTATCCTCCGAGGCGCTTTATAGCGACCTCAGACCCCTTTCGATTACCACGTTGCACATCGAGCAGCCACCGTGGGTGCTACGGTCACGGGCTCTACCACTGTTGTGCTACCACGTGGCATACTCCATAGCACCGGATCACAATCCACCTGAGCCTACCCAAAACCTTAAGCCCACCCGTGACCACGCTAGGAGGACTTTTACCATGACCGCTCCCCACGGCAGCAGATCTTGGAGATCCGGTTCGACTACCACGTGGGCATGGCCTCTGAACGTGCGCTTTACCATCATTGGCCTAGACAAGGAGCAGTAGCAATTCCATCTAAAGCTCAGCTAAGGACAAGCGCGACTGTGCTCCTCTTGGCACAAGTCAAATGCGGCGAATCAAGACAGATCCTGGACAAATGCGCGCCCTGAATCGTGGAAACGCATATTTACCCTCTAATGTTGATACCACGAGGGGACGGGTGCACCCTAGTCTGGCCGGAGTCACCGCCGCCGAGACTCGCTATGCTACGCCTCCGTGTCTAGTCTGTGCGTAGCGTGCGCCACTCCTTCTGGACTGCTTCCTGATCCGGCATGGTCAAGAGAGTTTCGGCCAGTCCTCATATTGTGGGCGTAGTAATGCGGCCAGATTCAGAGGTTGATGATGGGTTCGTATAAGATGCCCGGGTAGTCGTTACAACCTGACCCATAGCACGCTCCCTGAGCGACAGCTGCGACCCTAATTCCTCGGGTCATGTTCTCCGCCGTGCTCATTGCTGCCTTGACCGGCCTGGTATGCGGCAATCCAGTACCCCAAGCCACCTCAGCGAGTTCCAAGGCCGTCTGCACCAAATTACCTTACAATGTCCTTGTCCCTCTCTCCATTTATCCACCGGTGGTATCATGGTGCTCATCACGCTTTCCGGTTGCTGATGTGTTATCAACTTCTATGGGTAAGTCGAAATTGAACGTAAACGACGTCCGCTCCACTTCTACTGACGCCCAAGCAGTCACGCCAACGACAACGTCGATAACGACCATCTGGACCACTGCTACTATTCCGACAACTTCGACAGCAGTGACAACCGTTTCTTCGACCACGACCGTCACGACAATAACCATTGCAGCGGAGGATCAATTTGCAAAGCGTGCTGCATCTACAACTCTGGACGCGAGAGCCTCTGCCAGCTGCTCCTCGCGATGGAAGACGGCATCGTCCATGCTCATTCAGCTCGCCAAAGCTAGTGCAGTTGCAAGCACCGCATGCTCTTGCATGATGACTGCGAAGACGAAACTTGCAACAGTGGCAGCGGCAAGCGCTGTGACCGTGGTCTCTTCAGTCACCAGCATCACAACAACTACTTCATTCGAAGTAGTCCAGACTACACAGACTGTAGAGGTCGATGTCACTGCAAGTGCCGCCCCCCAAGCTCCTGCAGAAACTATCAGTGCAAGGGACGGTAGCAAGTTTGTCATCGTCCGAAACATCCTGTGGTCCATGCCAGACACAAATATCGTCGGCATCAATCCGCATAACAATATCGAGTCGATGGAGGCTTGCACAGAAATCTGCATGCAACAAGGCACCAAGTGCGTCGGAACGTCCTACACACAGTCAAGTAAGACATGTCTCACGAAGAAGAAGGTCAAGTCAAACGTGCCTCCCAGTTTCGGAACGGATTCTACTATTCGCATGACGGGTCCTGCTGGAGTCAACACCCAACAACTCCAGAAGCGCAATTTCGCCGACGGCAATTTAGGAGCATGGACATCGACCTCGAGCCAGCTCGGTGGCTCGTTCAGTGTCGTCAACGGAGCTGCGTGAGTATACTAGCACCAGATGTGGTGGTGTCTTTGCTGATTCTTATCCTCTAGAAATCTCACACTGCCTCTGTCCAAATCAACAGGTACTTCGTTCAACCCGAGAGATACCGCCTACCTTCAGCAAGCAATCTCTGCAAGAGCCGGTCAGAATTTCTTCTTCCAAATCAACTACGGGTACACTTTGAACTTCAACTCCAGTGCAACACCATACCAGAGACAGATGGTCTCATGCAACGTGAACGTATCGACTGACAAAGATACGTTGATGAGCATCTACTACACTTCCAGGAACGGTAATCTGAACTTTGCACAACTTCCGGCATACGCCAGCGGCATTTTGTCCGGCGACGCCAGTTACCTGCGGACAGAGTTTGTCTGCAACGGAGGCCAAGACGCTTCATTTGCGCTCAACTCCATCTCACTCAAGACTTTCGACCCGAGCACCGGGACCAACGTCATTGTTCCAGACCAGAAGCAGGTGCTCCAGAACACGCAATTCACCGACAACGGCTCGATTTCACCATGGAAGATTGTCGTCTCGAATGACCCGAACAATACTCCCACAATTTCCCCAGGTTCTATAAGATTGTGCCTTGGCCCACAGGCTCAATTTCAGCGCATCGGCACTCTATCACAGCCCGGGCTCCCTCTACTTGAGCTTGACCAGCCATATCGCGTCAAGGCGCGTGTCGATGTGGACATTCCTAACAATGCGGGTACATGCAATCTCAGCTTATTCATGAGCAACAACGTTGCTACATGGAACAGTGGAGATGTAAGTAACTCGCGGGGTTGGGATGTAGATGTCAGGCAAGACAGCATCAGAAATGACGCGACTGAGTTTGGAATGCAGGCTTTCTGCTCAAGTACTACCGTGACAATGTGCTTGACGCTGTCAAACGTGGAGCTTATCTACAATGTTTAGATATAATAGATGGAAGATACATGGTAGATGATAGATGATCAATGATAACCATAGTCATAGCGATTTTCAGGATCCAAGTATCACTCCCTCCTGGATCAGTATGATTACTGAGGAAATGTAGCGATGTCGTGTCGGTATCTAGGCCACCTCCCCATGGGCTTGGGTCTATGAACAAGCGATGTTGTTGTCGATGTGAAAGGAGGAAAAGAAGCCGCATGTGCCATGTCGGCCGACATTCGGTATATTAGATCATGGCCGAGCCGAACCGAGCCGACGCGTTCCGCCACGGCTGCAGAACATCTTCTCTGTGTGCGCCCTACTGAGACTGCATAAATTACGACCGGTACGACGAACCTGTTTTGCCTCCATTTGTTCAGCGGCCAGGGACGCCACATGACAACTTATGCTCTCCGCTACGACGTCACACGGACGACCATTGTAACATCAGAAGGCTTTTGGCAGAGTCGCAAGAGCTCGTGGCCGGTTCAGCCCTATGTGTAACCACACTTCCCCAAGGCTGTGCCACCAAGATTGATGTTCTACATACTTGCCGTGGCCGAAGCGGCGTGAGAAACGATGCAACGGGCGAAGGCAGGACACTGCCATTCAAGACCGCTCTCTAGCACTTCGCTATCATCCCCTTCGTAGGTCCAACACGCAGGCTAGATTTTATGCAGTTGACCCTTTGAATGATTCCAGTTTGCGAAGCACAGAGCATCAGCCACGGCGTTGCATGGCTTGCATCATCCAGCTGGTGAGACAAATGGTCTTCATGCCCAGTCTGGTCGAACGATGGCTAGCTTTAATGGTTGCAGCCACGCCTACACTAACAATACCTTTATCACAGACAAGTGTGCTACTGGTCCTCAATTTTGCTACCATCTGCCTCAGGGCTACTTTACACAGCCAATCTTGGGACGCCAGCCTGCCCAGAGCCATGATATAGCGCGCCCAGGCACCCTCAGAGGGCTTTCAAGCGAGGTACTTGCCAAGCATAGTCTTTTCAAGTCATGAAAGTGTGGCAACAGCGTTCGAACAGCCGACTATGCGGAGGACTGTTGTGGAATATGCCGAGGCGGTGTCCAAAGACGTGACCTGGCCAAGCTGAACCTAGCATTGTCATGTGTCTTCGCTGGACTAGACTGGCAGGATTCTTCCAGTATGACCTGACGCCTCAATGTCGCTCATTGTAACGTCGAGCGGTCAAAGTCTTTCGTCGGCAACGCTCAGAGTGACAGCCTGCGACACACTGACATGCGCGCAGCGTCAGCTGGAGTATCATCGATAGGGGATAAAGTATTGCATGGACTTTCACTTAGTCACTTACAACAGATCCCCACATTACAGCCCAGCTCTGCGCAGTCCTGTACGGTCGAGACATCGAGAACATTGAACCAGCGTTCAAAAAAAAGTTCTTGTCTTCGTTTCTGATAACAGCATCGTTCGTAATCTCCACCTAAAGCAACATTCAACGACATCCACTCAGCATGTCAGCCTACAAATCAGCAGTGTACTTCGTCAACTGGGGTATCTATGCTCGAAACTTCAACCCACAGGACCTACCAGCATCGCGACTCACGCATGTGCTCTACGCCTTTGCCAACATTCGTGCTGACGGTGAAGTCTATCTCTCCGATACATGGGCCGACACAGACAAGCACTACCCGACAGACAGCTGGAACGATGTCGGAACTAACCTTTATGGCTGTTTAAAGCAGCTGTATCTCCAGAAGAGGAACAACAGACAGATGAAGGTTCTGCTGAGTATTGGCGGGTGGACGTGGTCGACGAACTTTCCAGTAAGTACATCCAGGACAATACGCGATATGCGAGCTGATCCATCTAGCCTTTGGCATCTACAGCTGCTGGCCGCCAGACCTTTGCTCGTACTGCTGTCCAAATCCTCAAGGACTGCGGCTTCGATGGTCTAGACATAGATTGGGAATATCCTGCCAACTCTTCTGAGGCCTCCAACTTCGTCCTTCTCCTGCAGGAAGTTCGCAGTGCCCTCACTTCCTACTCAAACGAGCTTCGATCCCGCTTTCCTGCGGTCTTTCCGACTGCTCCCAAATTCCACTTGACCATCGCATGCCCTGCAGGTCCTACAAACTACAATCAATTGAAGGTCAGAGAGATGGATCAGTATCTCGATGCCTGGAATCTGATGGCATATGACTATGCTGGCTCCTGGGATCAAGTTGCCGGCCACCAAGCAAATGTCTACGCATCCACGAGCAACCCGCAGGCAACGCCTTTCCACACGGAGCAAGCCATCAACTTTTACACCTCTAACGGTGTCGCTGCCAATAAGCTTGTGCTTGGTATGCCGCTCTACGGTCGTGCTTTCACGAACACAGATGGACCCGGCAAATCGTTCAATGGTGTTGGCAGCGGATCTTGGGGAAATGGCATCTGGGACTACAAAGTCCTGCCCCAGAGCGGTGCTCAAGTTCTGTATGATTCTCAAGCCGTTGCATCACACAGCTACGACAGCGGAGCTAGAACGATGGTGAGCTACGACAGTCCTCAAGCTGCCCTTGCTAAAGTGGGCTACATCAAGAGCAAGGGATTAGGCGGAGCCATGTGGTGGGAGGCCAGCGGCGATAGACCTGTGACTGACAGTGGCAGTTTGATCAAGACAGTCACCGATGGCTTGGCAGGATTGGAGCGGACGCAGAACAACTTGAACTATCCGGACAGTAAGTACGACAACTTGAGAAGTGGGATGGCCGTAGTGGGGGCAAGAGGCGGATCAAAGCTGTGATAGAGACGAGGAATTGGCTTTTGTGACCTTGAGTCCCTTCAAATGAATGCACTGATCTTTATTCGAATGGCTAGCAGTCACGACATTGCAGAGTGCTAGTTACAAGCGAGCTGCGAAACTCGCAGCATCGTCGAGCCACCTACAAGACGAGACCTTTGCCCCCAGCCAAGAAGTCTACAATGCAGGATTCAAGCCGCAACACTGAGGGCTTCTGGGAGAATCGCAGCAAGTGTGCAGTAGGCAGCTTCAACCCTCATTGGCCAAATCTACGAAGCCCTACCCAGCGGCGACCAAGAGGAGTGCTCTGCACACACTAGAAAGAAGCAAGGGCGAAGCGGGCAGAGCTTGAAGCCCGTCGTTTGACTCACTTCTACCACAAGCATTAGCACGTCCTCGGCTTCTATCGTCTCTAGCGCCTTGGCGTTATGCATCTATATCATGTGGGCCCCCAATGCATCGCGCTGATCCACACAGAATGACCAGGATTCTTTCAGCCCCCCAGGAATGAAGGACGTAGCGCCAGACTCTCTGCCAGTTCGCACCATTGTCCTTACTCCAATCTAGATTCGTGCAGGCCAAAGGTCAAGTATATACTATATACTTGCCACATGGCCGCTTGTACCGCCTTGGCTATCGCCATACTGGGGCGGACTCCACGCGATACCGTGATCGACATAGATCGACGACGTCCGCTGAACTCTGCTGAAGTCAGGTGAAGGGCTCTTGTCGGCAACATGGGCTGAGTGTGTCGTTGTGCACGCACAATGGCTTCGTCTATCGGCTGACAATGGCATTGGCAACGCAGTATATTCAATCTTTGAACAGACGCCTCTTCGCACCACAACGATAAATCGTACGGCAGCATCTGGTAGATGGTTGACGAAGACACAGTGAACCTTCCACAATCCTCGAGCCCAAAACAATTATCCTGAACTACCCTTTGCACGTCGAAGTCCAAGGCACACGATATAACCCATGGACATATCATCGAGACGATCGCGGTGCATAGTCCATTCTGGAGGGTACGAAGCATTCGGAACCGCTGCCATGTGCTCGGTGCGATCACCGCCAGTTCAGCTGAGTATATTACCGGCCTATCGAGATCATCCAATCACGCACGACCAAGATACCGCTAAACGAATGCAGTATCTGCCTCGACGACGGAGGAGCACTTTCACACTGCCAAGGCAAGTAGCAGCTTTCCTTCGCAGACACGCCAGTGATGGTCAACGACCCGCATCAGCAATGATGTGCGGTCGATCCCACCGTATTATCCTCAGCATACGAGATCATGCTGCACCTCGTGCATCACGTGCTTGTTGAGTTTGTTTGAACGTCTGTAAGCAACCGTGCCATTAGTTGGGCCAGCATCTGCAACATTCACTTCGCTCGCTGGATTATCGGACTTTCAGCTGCGGTATGCTGAAGGAACCGGAGGCCTGGACGGAGTGCTGGGTGTTGTCGACTGGGACGTTATTTGAGCGAAGAGTGCCACCGACTTTCAGGTCGCCGAGCACTTTTGGACATCTCATCAGGTAGCACAACAGCACGGCATCCAAAAACTATCGGCCAACATGCTCAGCCCACCTCAACCATTTCTCATCCCTCATTCCACATCCATCATGTCTACCGAGACCATGTCCACCATAGTAGCAATGGCCACAGTCGCCCTGGCCTTCTCATCCTCCCCACTCGAGATTCGCCAGGGAGGATGCCCAGCCACTTAGGCCGACGGTGACGGCACCAAAGAGTGCTACTCTGCCAACAACGGCTACTACACCAACGATGCCTGCACCCAGCTCGCCACCAGCTACTGTGCCTACGGATCCCTGCAGCCAGACGCCTGCACCGTCAACAAGGGCGACTACGGCTGCCTCAGCGCAAGCGATCTTCCCGGAAAGTACTACGGCAAAGTCATTGATACCCCATCGCCTGATGTTCAGGTCCTCTTCACCTAGGACCAGTCCTGCCCACCATCCGGCCCAGGAGCTGTATCCGCCTCTCTCATCGACAACTAGTCCTGCGTCATGATCAACATACCCAACAACATCCCGGGAACGTGTCTTCCCAGCTGGAGGCGCCGTAGTTGCCCGCGGTGGTCTGAACGTTACCAAGCCAGTTAAACGCGGCAACACCAAGTGCTCCGGCTCCAACGTCAAGTCTCAGTAGAGCAGCGAGTCGATAAGTGTTCAGGTTTCCACCATCGTGGACTGTATCAACGGCGACGATTCTGAATGCAAGATCACCACAGGCTCTGAGCACACTAAGTCTGTTACGAGTCAATACTCCCTGACCCCTTGTGGTATTATCGAGGATATCTCTGAGGCCAGTGCCACTTTCGGCATGAACTACACTGACGCTTCGACCACTTTGCTTCAAAGGGGGGGGGGGGGCTTCTCCGTCGCTGCTGGGCACCAGGGATACCTATCTGCTTTCTCTGCTGCCACGCTGTTTTCTGGAAATTATACTGGCTGTGACCAGGGTGATGCTGAGCAGGATGGCCAGGGTCTTGCTATCAAGACTAACGACTTCACCTACGTTGTGGTCAACACTGGTGCTTGGATGACTATGGTCCGGAGGAGAAGTGGTTTCCACTCGTCGGAAGGGTGGAGACCGTGGATTATGGACGCCATGTTGATTGTTTGTGGCAATGCGAAATTTTCTGTTGCTGATCGAATGGTGCGAAGCTGAGATGGCTTGCGAGATAGCTCAAGAATGACAATACGCTTTGACGGATGACCTGTGCTCGTGCCCCAGTGCCCGAGATGCGATGTATTCCAAGGTCTCGGGATCCGGAAGGATTCGTTCGTTCGTCTTCGCGTGGAAGTGGCGCTGCGTAGCACGGTCCTCCAGGAGAGCAGCATATCCAGAGCCAAATGTTGTGCCAAGAACATAAATCTCATCATCTTCGTAAGACTTTTCTCGATCTGGACTTCCAGGCAAGCCGATAAAGCAAGTCTCCAATGTAGCCTCCAGCTTAATGTTGGAAAGAAACGTCACGAACATCAGTCTGACGTATCCGCGTGCGAAGTATTGGCGTCCAGTCAGTAGTTTACGTCGCTATCTTTTACGTATATCGTGGCAAGTGTGAACTTCTAGTCCTTGCTCCTCCAGCTCAATCTGAGCTTGTATGACCTGAGCTGGAGCATTGGCAATGCGGTCTCCGTCAACTCGGCCACTACAATTTAGCAAGCGTACAGCGCGGCCTCGCAGATCAGGGTCTCGAAATCCGTGCCCAGTGAAAGCGATAATGTCGATCAGGCCGTCGTCAATGCCGAAATAACGAATCTGTATGATTGGAGTCTGTTGAAGAGGGACCTTGAACGCGAGATATTGCCCATGTTTGCCAGCTTTGGAATGGCCGTGATACCCTGGGGGCGTTCTTGGCATGCGCAGGTTCCAGACTCCGGAGCAAATTACACAGCATCGGAAGGAGACCGGAAGTCTTCCTTTTGGCGGAGATCGAAATGAGGACGAGAAACGAGTCTCGGAGGTAGTCTTCAAGATTGCAAGGCGCCATGGTACCCAAATAAGAACGATGTTACTTTTTTACCACCCAAATCCAACAACCATCGCTCTTCCTGGCTCTCCCCAGAGAGCTTCGAAACATCATCTACCACCTGACCCTGTTGCCAGTTATGCAGCGGGGGTAAGTGAATGACGAGGTTGCTTGTGATATTTGTGTTGTTTTGTGCTTGCTATCTACAAGTGAATGCGCGTGCCCTTGTACACCCCTTGCGCCAAGATGTACGCGTAAGCATCGAATCACAGGCAGCGTGAGTGAATGCTATAGAACGTACTAGCAAACCTTAATTTGTAAGTAAGTAAGTCCAATCGTTCCCTTGTTGCCCTCGGGTATTTGACGGTTATCGACGGACATATCTAACACTCCCCCTACTTTAGACTAGCCCCTAAAGGTAGTACGAAGTCCTATATCGTCGTCGCCGTCCTTATATCGCCGTCGCTAGTAAAATTGGCTATTGTACTTCCTAGGCGATTCTAGAAGCTTAAGTAGCATTAGCGGTATGCTTTTGCTTACTTAAGGGCTTCGTTAGGAAGTCGGCAAGTTACTCGATAGTCGGGATTTAAGTAATCTCGACTTTTTTAGCCTCGTATTGTTCCCGGATAAAATGTGCCGCAATATCGATTATGTTTTGTCCTCACGTAGAATTCCGGGTTCTTTACCAAGGCGATACTCGCCGTATTGTCTCCGTATATTGTAGGGACCCTAAGGTCCTTAGAAGATATATATCCTATTTGCTCTAGGAAAGAGAGAGTCCAAATTGCCTCTTTTGTAGCGTACGCTAGCGCTAGGTATTCCGCTTCTGTAGTAGACGTAGATACCGATCTCTGTAGCTTAGAGGACTAAGAAACAGGTGCGCCTACTAATATAGACGTATATCCTATCGTAGATCGTCTAGAATTGTCCGCTCCGTAGTCCGAGTCCGAGTATAGGTACGGTAGCTTATTTCCGTCTAGTCTAAAGACGATAGCATTATCCCGAGTATCGGCTAGGTACTTTAGGCAATATATACCTCCCTCGAAGACCCTGTGACTTGATTTTAAAAGTTGTCTAACTGCTCCCCATTGCAGCTTCAAGTTCTCCACTCGCCATTGAAGCATTATCGTCTATTCCAAAATGCTCATAGATGTCGAAACTGGAGGCGTAATGCTCCATTTCCCAGATGATTTCTTCTGTGGTGGTCCCATATATCAGACACATCATTTCGAAATCCTCATCTTCTTCATTTTCCATTGACATGTACAAATCCCGTGGTATATCATCACCCATGAGTATGTCAACCACTCAACCACATCCTCGTCTGTCACTCCATAGCAGTGTCGGTTTGCCGGGTTATGCGCGTATTAGCTTAGCCTTTGTGTCGTAAAAGATACGTCTATCCTAGACGCTCTTACTAGCCAATTTAATTTTCCGACGAGGGATTGGTACTTAGAGGCCTCAATTAGGCGAGTAGCCGTTTGCCGGTCTTGGTACACTAAAGGTAGTGTCTGTGTCGAGTCCGAAATCTCTAAGCGTATTTTCGATATTATGTTTTTGATCGACTCGAGTCGAACCATCCTCGCTATAGGATATTCGGCAGCTCTGCAACAAGCGTAGTCGCGTCGCTTGCGCTATCGTCACCAGTGATTGTTATGACAGGCTTAGCTGCACCACTGGTTTTGATATCATGTTTAGCGGTTGGCTGCGAGGCAAGAGCGCCCGGTCTAGAAGGTCCCACATATGCTGGACGAAAGCCAGTCTGCTGCGCTTCAAGGTCGTTCGGACGGATTGTACCCCGGGGAGGTATTGTGGCTATGGCGGGCACTGCAAGCGATCATGATGCTGGTAGTGCTTCAATCTTGTCCTCGAAGACCTGCTGCGAGTACAAGGTTGAGGCGCGAGCCGGCCCTCCTGTATCAGCGATAGGATACGATGGCTTAGCATTGCTTTTGGAGAACAGAAACGTGTATTATTGGAGCTCTTCATCGCAACGCCAAGTATGCTTTGCACGCTGGAAGCAGTGAGACACAGTGCGCGTCAATACGAGAAGCGATGTTGCTGCGTGAGTCGAGCGACCTCGCCTCGCCCTCTCCACGCGTCACCTTGACACTAGCTGCAGATGTGGCTGCATGAGCTGACCATCCTAGTGAAGCGTGCATGCACAGCTGTGAAACATTCCTTTTCTCGTGCTCAATCCATGTCGGGGTTTGCAGAAACATCTTCATCTTCTTCGAGGAGCTCCAGGATGTCTCTCGACACTTCGAGACCAGCAGTTTTCAATTGGCCGAAGATGGCCTTTGCTTTCTGTCGCTCAGCAGAAGCTTGCACCTCGTGACGCTTGCGTGATGCCTGTGCTTCAAGACTGTCACGCTCCATGGTTGCTTCGTCTTCGCTAGAAGTGCTGCTGCCGTTGGCAGTAGTGATGCTAGATCTGGAGACGTCCTTGTGCAAATCGGACAGCCACAGTGCCACAGTGCCTCGTAGATGAAGTAACTCTGTGCTCGTATCATAAGGTGGACTGACCATCAGTTCGTCCATGCGTTGCGCAATCGGCAAAGCTTGGCTCAATTCGAGGTTTCGAATCGGCACGATGCTGCGAGTTCTCTCGATGTCCTCATCGTTCTCGCTGCCATCTGAAGTGCTGTGGACATCTACTTCGGAAGCATCTTGTGTTGAGCCAACCTTCTGCCTCGCTCGGTGCGCTCGATCATGTACCTGGTATGACCAGACGTTAAAGAGAGCTGGGTAGATCGCAAGTGCATTGACAGCATCGTGGTGTGCTCGCTGAAGGTGTGGGTACTGCAGGATCAAGCGTTCGTAGTACTGGCGTGCTAGTTCAAACCCTTCATCTGAGATGACCGGCACAGCGGTAGTTGCACCTTGACGTTCGTCGGCACCCACGCCCCTATCTGCAATACGTGACTGCACCCGCTGCTGTTCGATGGTTTGATTACGTCTCATCAGAAGTTCGCCGCCAATGAGCCATCGACCATTCTGCCGTACATCAACACCGCGACCTTGAACTTCGGTCCGAAGTATCAGTCCCCATGCTCGAGACGCACGATGCCAGTCGCCATTCAACATACATTTGTGCAGTATCGCAGTCAGATTGTCAAGGTGCCGTCGTTTCAGAGAGCCTGACTTGTCGTCGGTGGTGTTCTTGGGCACGTACAGTGGGGGATTCAGACGGGCAAGCTCTTCTTCCGTGGACAGGCCTATGCTCCTAACCTCCTTTGCAGGTGCGTGTGGGAAGTTTGCTCCAGGTAGAGGTTTAGATCTCGGCCATCCAGCAACATGATGGGGATCTCTCTTGTTGACGGATTGCGCGCCGCGGGGGTCATGCTCTTCGTCAGTATCTGGCCCAGATGGTGGCTGGTCATCTTCCTCGTCGTCCTCGCCACTGCCATTTCGCTTGCGCTTGCGATGACGCGTTCGTTCGCGTGCGAAAAGTGTTCCGTGCGTGGCAGGAGCTGTATAGACGGGGGCGAAGGCAGGCATAGAAATTATTCACCGGAGAGTGAGATGAGATGGTGGTTATGTATAGCAGTGCGGTGCGGTGCCACGCCGGCTGATCCCAGTTGAGCATTTACGGCTGTCATCAGTTCCCTTTCCGGATTTGCGAGTCAGTGGCACCAGCCAGGCAGGCTCTTCCTGCCTCGTTGTCGGAGTTCGAGATGAGGCGACGCCTGCGCGTGCGACCGAATCTGGCTCTCTGCGCGGGGAGGAGGAGGTTTAGAAGGTGGAGAAGGTGGAGGAGGTGCAGGAGGTGGTGGAGGAGATGGTGGAGGAGGTGGATCTCTTCGCCTGCTTCGTTCATGCAGCGTCGTTGATGCTCTCCCCAACACGCCTCATTCATGTCGCAGTGTGCGGAGGGTGATACTGTGTGTGAATGCAAGTGTTTGCTACCGTATTTGCAGTGACACGTGGGATGTGATGTGCGCATACGTTGCCCCAGGTGTTTGTTTCGACTCTCATCAAGCAACTTCTCGTCTGATTGGTGCCATCTGCACGGCCCACGCTTCGGCCGACGCCATCAATATGCCCGGTACCTCTCAATACTACCACCGCCCGCTACAGCGCCCTTAGCATCACAGCCTTCCTACCCTTCTACCGCTCACCACATATTCTACGCCCGGTATTCTCTCGTTTTCTAGCACGGGTGTCGTAGGCGTCCGGCAGAACACACCTGGCAGCGCGGCGAACGACGTGGAGGAGGGATGCGATAGCCCGGGCACCACTCTACCACCTGCGCCGGCAGGAAACAGCCCACCATGGGTCAAGGCTCTTCACGGCCGCAACAGGAGCAGCAGCGGCGACAGAGAAGATGGTACGAGAGGCCTCAGAGCTATGTCGACGAATACTATGACAGGGAGACCGAACTTCGTACACCACCCGCGGAGCGGCCGCAGCGGACGGCAACACTTAGGAGGGTGCTGAACCACAGCCGCTCGCTTCGAGCCAGTCGAGACGGGGCTCAGGATGAACGATTGGGAGAGCGGAGGGGTGGGCGGAATCGACTGTCACAGATGTTCCGCTCCAGCGACGGTAACGACAGCAGCAGCAGCAGCCGCGTCGAGGAGCGGGTGGAGTCACCTCGAAGTACTCCCGGCACGACAGGCTCGCGGTTCAGGGAAATGCTGCTCGACCGCCGGACTACCCAGCGACGGCCTTCATATCTACGCACCGGACAGAACAACGATAGCGGAGACGACATCTTCTCTCCGCCGCGACTCCCCTCGATAGATCTATCTTCCACCTTCGACGACACCTTCAGCGGGTCACCTGCCGACCCTGACCCTCCTGCTCCACCTGCTCCTCGCAGCGAGACCTCTAGCAGACGTCCGAACCAGATGAGGCTCAGCGCCCGCCCATTTCGAAATCTCACACACTCGCTGCGTAGGCGACGCGCGGCATCGCCTGCTGCTTCCATCCGGCAACGAGGCGGCGAAGACCAGGCAGCAATGCTCAGCAGGTTGCTTAGTGTGGCAGCTGCGGCTACAGCAGCAACTCTGATGGGTGAAGAGCAGAATGCACTCAGTCAGGCAAGAAGCTTGACAGGCAGTAGTCTTGGGGAGATCAGTAGCGGAGGAGAAGAAGATGGCAGCTTCGATGGCTTCCTCAGAGCACTACGAAACGGCCGCATAGCATCAGCACTTCGTCAAGGAGTTGCTGATGGCATGGGTGCAGATGAGCAGAGTCCGCCGCTGAACTTCTTCCGAATGTTCCGCTTCGGAGCTGCTACTTCGGCAGATAATCAGACTGATCCCCGAAGCTCTGCATCTGCCGTCTCAAGCGGGTCCGGACAGAGTGAGGGTCGGATGGTACCAATAATCATAGTAGGGATTCGGTCGATCAACCCCAATTCGAGCTCCGGCAGCGCGTCGACCGATGGTGACTTGCCTCCCTTCATCGATGCCCTCGGCAACTTTCCCACGCCATTGCCAGCTCATGCGCTCGGCACACAGGGTCACGACAGTATCGACGCGATATTGCGGCCTCCACAAAACGGCACATCCTTCCGACATAGGAGAAGAGCTAGTATGGGCGGCTTTGGCATGGGCAGAAGCAGGCTGAGCGATCGTATGGACGACCAACGCGATCATCGCTCGCCAGAAAGACGCAGAGAGCGACCGTGGAGTGTTGCAAGCTCAAACTTCGAGCCGAGGCCGCCTCCAGCTACACCAGCTTCGCCAAGTCCTGAGCTCAGCAGAATATCTAGCAGGACCAGCACACCAAGCCACTCTCGTCCGACATCGCTAGTCGCTAATAGCTTCCGCGACTTCAGCAATGATTCACGACGGAATAGTATACTACACAGATCGTCAGCCGCCAGTCCACTGAGCGCTCACACTGAAGAGACAGCATCCATTCGTTCGACACATTCTGGTACCGGATTGCTGGGCGATACGGAGCCATATCGTATTCATCGCCGGTCAGATACAGCACCCAATGTTCATTATCCACGCTTTGCATCCGGTCACCCGCGTCGTAATGGCGTGGTCGAGCCGGACAATCTGCCGCCGCTCTCGCGAACGGCTAGTCAGGACTCGGACGAGTCCGGCGAGCAGAGAGGCGACGCCAGGAGCTGGATCATCTACGTTCTTGGTGGATCGTATCCAGAAAATCATCCCATTCTTACGACCCCAAGTCTGTTCACGGAGAACCCTACCTACGAAGACATGATGCTCCTCTCAGCACTTCTAGGACCCGCCAAAGCGCCGGTCGCTACCGAAGATGACGTCGAAGCTGCTGGGGGCTTGTACGCCATCATGATAGATGACAGTGTCACCACCGAAGAACCATCGGATGTGGAAAAGACTGTACGGCTTGTGGCGAGAGCAGTGGAAGAGGGCAGGTATGACCAGGAACCCGACACGCAGCTTGAAACTGGCCAACGCTGTCTGGTGTGTCTTTGTGACTTCGAGGCCAGGGAAGTTGCTCGCAAGCTCATCAAGTGTAACCACCTGTACCACAGGGAGTGCATCGACCAGTGGTTGACCACAGGACGCAATAGCTGTCCTCTGTGTCGCGAGCAAGGCGTGGATGCGAAGAAGGAAGAGGCCGTGGCGAGTGAAGAGCCACTGGCTGAGGCACGACCGTCCTCACCTGTGGCCGAAGTCGAAGCAGCGGCTTGATTCTTTTGGCTCAATGTCAGAAGCACCGATACTCCCCACAGCAGAGGGTAGACAAAAATGCGGCAGAACATGGGTCGAGCAGGGATGGAGGCGAACATGCATACATTCCCTAATGATACCCAATCGCTTTGGGCGTGGTAGTGTCTGGCGGGCATGGCGTTTAAAGTGGTTCGTTGGCAGCGGTAAAGGTCACTAGTGTTCATATACAAAAGGAGCGCTTCCTTCTAACGAGGTCATGAAATGGTCGCGTTGGAAGGATAGGGACGGGACGAGATGTGTTCTTCTCGGAATGTGTCTCGTATTTTCGATTGATAGCGTGCAAGCATAGCGAAGTCGATTGACATTGACAATGAAAGAGGTTTTATCATGCGGCTCTTGTTGAGCGTTATTCGGATAATTGCAACTTTCCTGGCTGGGTCAAAAACGCAGGCCGGGGCTCCAAGACTGTGCAGTTTGTGCTACGCGGATTTCAGGTGCAAGGGAAGTAACTGGTCAAGACTCATATGGAGCTAATCGTGATCCTCTTCGACAGAACCCCGCATCTCCTATGAAAGGCACCACGCGTAGGATTCACATCCAGACAATACGATTCAGCCTGTGCTCAACCGTCTACTGAGCGTGGTAGCAGCAAGATTCCGCCCAGTGCTCAAGGCGCTCAGCACAATTATACCCATCTCAGCCCTCAAACAAGTCCTCATCGACTCCGGCGAAGCCTGGACACCAGTCTGGCAGAAAGTACTGGAAGTATTGCCGCAGTACCTCGCCGCATACACGCAGCTCCGTCAAGTCCCCATCACCAAAAAGGGCGCTCTCCCGAAAAGTCCAAGAACTACTCCTCGCCATGGACGCGCAATGTACACATCCCCACGGTCCAGGCATAGCAGCACATACCGCTGCAGCAATCCAGGCAGGCGCCACCCTAGGCGAGATTATAGAGACACTGGAATTGAGCTCCGAGTCGGGAGTCCACGCCGTCACAGTTGGCGTAACCCTCCTCGTTGAGGTTCTGGCTGAAAAAGGCGAGAGCCTCGCAGAGTCCTTGACAGACCATCAACAACGTCTCAAAACCTCCCTCGAAAGTCAGCGAGGTTATTTGTCCGAGGCTTGGTGATCCTGTGCTACGGCTCTCACCGGATTTCTTCGAGGCTTACACGGAGTACTCGTCTGTACCATTTCAGGAGGGGAAGAGGTTGCTCGAGGCCGAAGGTCAAGGAGTTGGTGTATTTTGCTATCGATGGCGTTACTACGCACCTTTTTGCGCCGGGATTGAAGATACATATTAGGAATGCGATTGAGAAAGGGACGAGTACGGAGGAGGTTATGGAGGTTTTTGAGTTGGCTAGTTTGATGGGGTGTCAGACGGTGCTGGCGGGGGTTGAGGTCTTGAAGAGGGCGGTGTGATTCGTTGATGCTGGTTACTCAGCAGCTCTATACTCTATACCATCGTTACGCTGATCAGTGTACAGGACTGTAGAGGGATTGCTCGCTCAGACACATTCAGTTTCTTAAATTTATCTGTGGTTGGTGGTGCTAATGTGAGACACAGCACCAGGTTGTTGAGCAAGGAGTCATCCGTGCGCGGCACGATGCAGACCAGATCATTTACCTGAGGATTCTGGACTGCATCTGGCAGATCCAAGATCTTCTTGGTCTTGCCATCGGGACGGAAGATTTCGATGGGTGCGTTGGAGAAAATTCCATTGTTCGATCGAAGACGGGGCTCATCGACTAATGTGCCAACATAGAATAGAGCACCTTACTAAAGATCTTCCCTTCGGTTGTGATTATAGTCTTGATGGATGACTGTCCATATTGAACATCGCAACGCAGCTTGAGATCACGTACCCAAGAAGACAGGTCGCTCGAGCGCCGTGGTGCCAAGGTGACACATTGACACGATAGACTGAACAGAGCGTCCAGAATTTGACCACGCCGCACCAGCCAGTGACCAGCCCATATGCAAGTCTGCTCGAAATTCAGACCGTACGCGTTGGGAAGTGGTAGATTTGGATCGAGGCTCGCAAGGGCGTATAGCCTGTCTCGACCATCTGAGCATGCGAGGTGATCGTAGAGCGCGAGCATTTTCAGCATTTTGTGTTACTTTTGACTGACAATGCTTCTCCGGAGTAGATAGATCAGTTGAATTTATGACCACTGGAATCTCTGACTTAGGACAGCGTCCACCCTGATGACTGCCCCCGGACACAAGAAGGAGAGGTCTCATGAAGAGCGAGATCCCTCTTTGCAACCAGATAAACCATCGCACTGGACACACAGGCCGCTGAGAAGCGTTCTCAACGCCTGAAAGAGATGTTCACACATATCTTGACACGTACTCTGAAATGTAGAACAAGTGCCACTCTTCATTCACGGTACGATGCTAATCGCCGCTGGGTCTTGTCGAGAATGACCATCTAGAGGAAGGGCAGCGACGTGCCTGACTGTGGCGCCTTGCAAGGCAAAATTGAGGAGCTGCTCCAGCAGCAGTATCTAGACCTACGTCCAGCATCTTCGATGCACTTCATCATCAGTGCTGCGATCATTACAGCTTCAATGAAACACCCCTTTCGCCTTACCAGCAACGCCTGAACACCATGCATAACACCAATACCAAGAAGAGAAGCACGGTCTACCTGCTCCTCGTGCTGCCCATACCTCTTTTACCAGCCAACAGCCACTTCGACTTCGCCGCAGTGGTATGCCTATCAGCTTCACCCTGTCTTGCCATGCGGTTCATCTTCTTCTGTCCCAGCTTCTGCAGACGCTCGGCCTTTGTTCTTGCCAGCTCGTCCGTTACACCGTCATCACGTCTGTTCTTGCTCTGGCTGCGTTGCCTTAGCACGGACATGCTTCTTGACATGCGCTCCTTTGGAGTGGCGTCCACGTCCATAGCATCGCCGTCGTCGGTAGGTGCTTGACTCCTTCCACGTGGCCGCGATTTCGATCGTGCTTCTTCAACGCGTGTGGCAATGGCAGATGTGTCGTAGCCAGCGTTCTGGAGGGACTTCTCCATCTTCTCGAGCTCGACTGCCTTCTTGGATCGAGGTATGACCGCCCTGTTCTTCAGCGACTTGCGCATCTTGTTCTCGTTCCTGATGAGCTGACGCTTCTCACGGATGAGCTCGGCCTTGTATGCGATGTCTGCCTCCTCTGCATCCTCCAGCTCCTCGTCTTCGTCATCGTAGTACCCGCTCGCCTCATTCCGTTCTTCCTCCTCTTCCAGCTCCTCGAGCTTCTTGACGATATCTGGGTCGATGAAGTCGTACACGTTCTTGCCGTCGACGACTTCGGGGATCTTATCATATTTCCACTCGTCGTTTTCGAGAAGGTAGTTGTCCTTGAGGTTGATGTTGAAGACACCAGCACCACCATTCTCTTCCTCGACGTCGCGCATAAGCTTGGGTCGGTTCGGATCGTTTTTGTCGTACTTGATCTTGTTTTTGATGCCATCTGGAATCTCTGGTGTCCATGGAGTGACGCCACCAGGCGGTTGCGCAACGTGGATTCTGCGCAGCACATCGCCGAGTCGTCCTGTGACCTCGCCTGAAGCGTTCGTGCCGGCAGTCAGCTTCTGCGCATTGCGCTCTGCCAACAGGCGATCGCACACTGCGTTCCGTACACCCATGAGGCCTTCTGTGGTCGTGCAGCTCAGCTGCAGAAGCTCGACGTTCGCGCTCTTGGACAACTTCTCCAGCCTCTCCTTCGACTCGGCATCCAGATCTTCAGGCCTCATCACATCAATCTTGTTGACGACAATAAAGACAAGCTTGTTGGCGAAGAGTGGCTTGACGCTCTCGAACAAGTCCATCTGCGCAGAAACGCTGTAGCCACACTGCTCACTCAGATCCATGAAGTACATAATGGCACTTCTCAAATGTGCAATGGCGGTGATGCTCTGCATTTCGATCGTGTTCAT
Source organism: Nothopassalora personata (assembly GCA_033816765.1). Lineage (NCBI taxonomy): Eukaryota > Fungi > Ascomycota > Dothideomycetes > Mycosphaerellales > Mycosphaerellaceae > Nothopassalora > Nothopassalora personata. Next base: position 1,471,065 of record CM066291.1, read on the forward strand.
CTCTTCGAGCGGGTGGTCCAGGATCCCGGGTGTGTCGATGGCCTGAAAGCGAAGCATCTTGTAGTCGAAGTGCCCAACGAAGAGCGACTTGGTGGTGAAAGCGTAGGGCTGCACATCGACATCTGCGCGGGAGATGTTCTTCAGGAAACTCGACTTGCCGACGTTGGGATAGCCGCAAATGAGCAGAGTTCTGGTGTTTGGATCGATCCCAGGCAGACGACCCAGATGTTGCCTCACCTGCTCAAGGTATACCAGCGGATCCTTCAGTCTCTTGCAGATTGTGGCCATGCGGCCCAAAGCCGCCCTCTTGAGCTGCTTGCACTGGAAGAGGCTCTGTCCATACTTCAGCAGTCGCACATAGTCTCTTGCTACCGTCTCGATCAGGCCCTTGGCGGTGTTGAGCTGGCCCAGCGCGATTCTGAAATGGTCGGCATCGTAGAGGGTGTTGAGCAGATCCTTGTGGAACGGGTGGATGTCTGCCAAGCGTGGGAAGTTGTCGAGGATGGCAGACAATTTCTCGGCGAATGTCTCGGAGGTGTACTTGACTTTTCGAATGTAGAACGCTCGAATACGATGGATCTTGAACCCGGCGCGAATCTGTGTGGGTAGGCGGCGCTGCGTACGGGAGAGGACGATGTCAAGGAACTCCTGCGACGTCGGCACCGGCGCGATGTCCTTCCACGTCGTCTTCATCCTGTCTGCTGTACTGTGAAGACGTGGGGTGAAGAGCGTTTGTAGTGGACGCGAAGAACAGACGGCAACAGATCTCGAACTTTTGGCGGAGAAGCGAAGAAAATCGAAGTGGCGCTAACTTAGAGTCTACTGTAGCGTTTACCGCGGAGACTGGGATACGACCGAGCCGAGCCGCTGACCGAGAGCCCTATCCTGCCTCCCGTCACGTCTCCACTCTACTGTAGACGCGTTCCTCCTTCCTACAACAACCACATCAACCGCGTTCAAGTTGAGCAACGTGATCGATGGCAGCAATCACTTGACCTGCTGTTGCTCAGCTCTGACCTGACTTCGTCCAGTGGAATGCCCAGTCGTATTGCCAAGAGCCGCCACAAATGGTTTGGTTCTTGCGTTACAGCTGTCCACGACAGACAATATCATCGCAAGTACATTCGTATCTCTTCGCTGATCCAGAGCTGCTCCGGACAGACGATGATCCGAGAACGACTTTCAGCCTCATCTGAAAAGTACTTCATCATGCTTGATAATCATTTATAGACCGTCACGAGCACTCATCGCAGTTACACAGCATGCACCGGTGAGGTGCAGCTTCAAGTCGTCCAATACCATTGGAGGAGCCCTGCTCACTCATATGGAAGTCACTGAACTGCGCGCTTGGCATTCCTTTTTCTGGCTCAACAGCCGAGCTGATCAGGATTACAACAATGGCCTTATGTACAGTGCTGTGAGAGTCATGGCCTCTCAGCCTTTCCAGACTTACGTTTCTTGCACCCAACTTCGCTTCCTGGGTTGGGTAGGAGCTAGCAGGCCACGACTGCATCTTGCGACTTTCGTCTGACAATTTCAATGCAAGCTAAATCGCCATGGCCTTCAACATCCGGACGAGCTCTCTCAGTCAGTATAGTCTGTCTTATATGGACTGGTCGAACATCTACTACGTCTCTGGTTCTCTCACACTCTACGACGATGGATGCAACTATGATGGAACCTTGAATTGCACGCGAGCTTGCCAAGATCCCGAGAAGCTATGGGCCGACTCCTGGCGCTCCTTGTCAACCTTACACAACTGCATTGTTTACCCAGCAATCGCCCAGATATGGAGCCGCGACAATCTCTCCGAGTCTGCCGTCAAAACAGCTAGGGAATTTGTCATCGAGAGAGACCGAGACTCACCATTGTTCGACTCTTGGCCGAGCATCAAGACGTGCATCGACTCCTTCTGTGAAACCATTCCCGATGACGGGAAGATCAAGGGTTGCGAGCCGCCACTTTCCGACTATCGTTATCAAGCCTGGTTTTACTCGAATGCAAGTACGTATCGCGATTCCTTCGATATCACATTGGACTTCAACGTCCGAATGTGCTTGGACGCACCAAGAGATCTCGGCATCAACCTCGATCTCGGAGGCATCGGCATGCTTGTCTCGTACATCTCGCAAGTCTCCGCTGTTTTGGCAATATGCCTTGTCTGGCACTGCCTGAACGACTGGGCCAGGATCACGGCTTGGATCTACCACAAGATTCGCAAGACACACCGAGACACCAGCAAAGCGGCGCGAGACTTCCAGCAGAGACTAATCGACAGCCGTTACTACGCATCGTTCATCAAGCTGCTCGCAGAGTTCCAGAAGGCACAAGTCTTCTTCATATGCGCGGTCGAAGTCGCCGCCTTGATTGCGCTGCATGATCCCTCGAAGCTTGCCGATGACTCCAGTGGTGGCAACCCGGACTCTCGGCGAGCCACTAATGACCTTCTGAACAACATCGATGTCTTCATGAACCTAGCATTTGCAGGCACTCTTCCCATCGTACTCGGCCTCCTGATCCTGAGGCTTGCGGGCAAAAAAGACTCCTATACTGTCGCCATCACGACATGCCCGATTGCCCTCGCTCCCGCTATATGGGGTCTCGCTCGTAGCAAACTCAATCGCGGTGGTCTTCCCGACATCGAAGCAGGTGGTGGTCCATCGCAGTGTGCGAATGTGAAACCCATCGCGTTCTGCTATCCTCTGGAACGGACCACCACGAATCCTTTTGTTGAGCTGACTAGCATAGGCATTCTTTCTTTCTGTGTATTTGTACACATCTGCATCGTGCTCGAGCATGTGCGGGTGTTTCCAAAACATGACTCACAATCTGTGCGGCAGGCTGGACGACGCAACTTCAATGGACGAGGGATATCTCGCCGATTGCCTTGGAACGTCCTCGCAAGCATACCCACTGCATACGCTGGTCTGACCCACGTCGACCCACTCGGCGATGTTCATGATCAGAGACAAGACATATTAAGTCTGCTGCAAGACACTGTACACCGAGGAGATGGCGCTCGACCGACGGGAACCCATCGGCGAACTTGGTTCTTAAGACTTCTGTCGCCTGGTTTTGCACGCATTGCCATCTATGCCGCAGAGCTCGCTCTTTTCGGCTTGAACTGCATGCTACTCCAGCAGTACATCCGGACACTCCACCCAGGCGAGGGCTATCGACTCGAGGACTTCGACAAATGGACCCTTGGCCAAGTCATCGCGGTCACAATCTGGTTCCCTGTTCTATTCGAGTTCCTCTGGGATAGCTATCGCGGTATCATCAGGACCATCGAGGACCGAATACTCCCGCCGACCTATAAAGTCGTTCAAGTTAAGTCAAGCGACATTGGTCGGTCTGGTCCTGGGACATCTTCTACGACAGAGCTCAATCCCTTGCCGCCAATCGGGCCATATGAGCCGCTCGCAGGATCTAAACCGTGATCGCGATCATTATCGGTGGACATAGCGTCTCTGGATGATGAGCTCATCACTGTTCCAGATGAAATCAAGTGCACTCTGACGCTGTACCACGAAATAAGACTGGTCTCGTCGTCTACGGCACGCAAAACGGGTGACGCGACGGCGACAGCGTCCACCGGGCTCATGGATAAATCCCTCGAACTACCCATATTGTCTTTCAACTTGGACCATCATGCTTCTGATATCAACTGTATGTCACAGGCCTTACGACTAGGACCAAGTTTAGGAGGCATAGGTTGAGTAACTCTCGAGCTTGCGAAGTCGTGTCGACTGAACTTGATAACCTTTCGGGAAATCTTCGGTTCCCATCACCAAGCTTTCCGTCTTGGTCCCGCCACAACCAAACTTGATCGCGACGACCACTGATTCCACCAATTTCAAAATGTTCATCGGTGGTGGCTTTGGGCCGTGGAAGCATCCACCGGTGCATGAAACTCTTACCCTCGCGGCACTCATCGCATCTGAATACAAGCTGGATCCGAAGACAACGTACAATAAAGCCATTCAAGAGTATGATTACGACAATCTTGAGTTCCTTCGAGGCATCGTGTGGAACGATGATCCAGCGTGTATGCTGTTCAACGACGAAGGACTGTTCGCCCCCAAGAGTGATAACTTCAGCAGGGGTCTAGGCAAAGACTGGTTCGTCAAATTCAGCGACGGACATGTCTTCGATGTCGATTGCACGAAGAATGGATGGTTCGGCCATAAGAACATCATCGCGAGGTCGCACTTTGGTGATTTACAATTCTTGCATAGTATGGCGGACGAACCGGGCGAGCTGCCGGAGGAGACCAAGCGCAAGATCATCAACTGGATCGAGATCATGTATAAGCTCGCGATAGGCGAGATTTCTGCTCAAACGAAACTCCGCGAGGTGGAGCTTACGCGAGAGGACGGTGATCACATCTACCCACTGCGGGATCTGTTCGATGCAGCCACTATACCAACTCACAACAGCACAATCCACAGTCTTCTGACCGCCGACCACGCTTACAAGGATGTCAAGCACGACCGCAGAGCATTGGGGAGCTGCATGCACGTCATCCAAGACTCATACGCCCGCGGACACTGCCATCGCCCCGTGCATGATAATGGTCCTCCGAAGAGGTTTGGTGCAGTCATGAACTTCCACTCGTTTCGGGGCCAGGATTCGGAGGAGCACACGAAGTACGATTTTGGTGCAGAAGAGGGACTTGAAGACCATGACTGCTCTGACATTAGCAGGTTCGAGGAGATGGATGGCTGTACGGATGCTATTGAGCAGTGTACGAAGTTGATCAACTTTTGGTGGAGGCAAGCGCCATGGGAGGAGGTTTTGGGGTGGTTAAGGGATGAAGTGTTTGCTGTGTCGAAGGAGGCCACTGAGTCAAATACTAATGTTGATTGATGAGATGGTCGTTGTACTGGAAAGGCTGTACGATGACTCTCCCGCGCGCTCTTGAATACTTTCTGACCTCCTACAGGTTGTCTCATGGATAGCGTCTTTGATGCCAAATCAGCTATCGGAGAGGTAGAATTTGTAATGTTATGATCGATGCTGACCGCGAATGCCACCTTGTGGAGGCATGCCTGTGCGCGGTGTGTTGGAGGATGAGTTTGCTGGTATTAACCGCTCGATCCCTAGGTGCAATATTAGGTACGCTGCCATGCAAGTGGACTCGGGCATGACAACACGCTTTCAAAAGTCGGCATCTTTTCAGTAACGAACATTCACGACCTTGCCGAACACGGTCGTCTCATTCCGTGCCAGTCATTGCCCATCACGACGATCCCTCACGAAAGTAAAGACGACAGAATGCTTCCGCGAGACAGAGCCAGCTGGCCCATGCGGGTTCGCGAACGTTCGCGCAGTGCCCCGATGCATATCAAATTCCGTCTCACAAGCAGGGAGGCCTAAGTGAAAGTCAGTATGTTCGGCAGCAAAGTTCTTAAATGGAGTGGCGAGCTCGCCCTTCGTGTTTGAAGGCACGCCAGGCTGTGATGAGTGCGTAACAGTGAAGTCTTCGGCGATGTATTCCCAGTCCGCTGCGGTGTCAAAGGTGCGGTCGTTGACGGATTGCGTTACTGAGTGGAGTGGATGACATATTCGACGTGGAAGCGGACCTGGGCGTCGCTGAGTGATTTCTTGTGTTCCTGTGTCACGTCTTGGTCGTGTCATCAGCCTCCTCTTCCATAGCTCTACTCGGGGTTCTGACTTGGCAGAAACTCTAGTCATGTTCCTGAAAGGGATGCGAAAGACTTACACGTACATATATCTAAAGTCGACTTCCTTGTTGCTTACAGAGACGATCCGAAAGCGAGCTAAGTCTGAGCACGTGCACGAGCTGGGCAACAACTTCCGTAGACCTTCGTGTTCCTGTCATTACAGGCATTACCTCGCCACAATGTTTTCCAAACGCGCCTTGTCATCGCTGAGCTCTGCCGAGCGACAGCTCATACGGTCACAATGGTTACAAAGTGGACAATGCGCTCGCTGTTTTCACGCCTCGAGGAGACAGCGAACGGGCAATGCGTCACGATCTGGCGATGGCAACAACAGTCCTGCTATTGCTGAACAGGCTGCGCCGCCTGATGGTAAGACGATGTACATATGCACTGGCAATACCATCGATTACTGACCCTTTATAGCTATCAACCCACCCAAGCCACAACCTTCCCGCAAAGAACGCTCCGCCCGAATCTCCAACGAAGTCTCAATGCTGCAGAAAGGTCCACCTCCCTCAGGCGATGCAACTGGGCCGGGTAGCATCACTGGAGCGTACCACGCACCTCCTCAGGCGCCCACGAGAAGTGCTGGCTTCCTGGAAACACCGGATGATTTCATAGCCGACAGCCCAAGAATGGGAGATAACGTATCCGGAGGCAGAGAAGGACCTAATGCACAGGGTGTAGGACGGCCTGTAAGATATGAAGATCGCAGAGGCGCGCCTCAGGACACGACAATGGAGGCTCGAGGGGCGAGAGGGTCGGGACAAGTCGAAGAGCCAGCAGAGGGCGGTGCGAGTGTACTCGGTGGAAGTAATCCTGAGGCCGCACACCACCAAGAGTGGATTACGAGGTCTGGCCGCGAAGAGGCGGACGAACGCAACGCTACAAACACAACTTCCACCTCATTCACCACCGCACTACCCCGCCTCGACCACACCCTCTCCACTACCAAGCTCCAGGCAGATCTCCTCAATGGCTCCCGAACCTACACTATCGCCGGCAGCGACTCCCGTGCTTTCATCGGCACAATCCGCAACCGCCTCGCCTCCGTCCAACTCCCTTCAACCCCAAAAACAAAGCCTACCCAACACCGCCTCGATGTAATGTCAGAGTCTGCACGCAAGACGCTCGTGAATAAGATGATTGCAGGACAATACGATATCGCGAACTTCCTAGGCGGTGACAAGTTCAAGAGTGCTTCGGTGAAAGAGGTAGCGAAGATGACGTTGTTGAATGGATCGTACTTGCAGAAGGATGCGGACCGGGTTGTCAAGAAAGTGCAGAGTTTGATGCCAGCTGCGACGACGACGGCGCAGAAGGGGCAGAGACAGGTGGCGGCGAAGGCATGAGAGGACTTGCATAAAGTGTAGAATACAGATGTACAAAGAACTTCAGATCACCCCCCGTGGGCTTCTCTTTGCGGGCTTCTTCTCGCCCGCGTACGGACACGTAGTCACCCGAGAGCGCCATCAGGAGAGCCTTCGTCTGGGAGCTCAGAGGAATGTTCCTTGTAGCGAATGTTCTAGAGCTCGTCATGGGTGAATTGGGAGCCAGGCGTATCTGGGGCTGGGATCTCGGACGATATTTTCTTCCCGTGCTTTGTGAGAAAGTTGGTCATTCTGCCTGGGCTCCACAGTTGAGGCAGAGCAAAAAGCAAGGTCGGCATGGATGACGGAATCTGGCCTTCTGCGTGCCTTGGAAGTGAGGACGATCAGATCGCCCTGCCGCTCTTGCGGGCACAGAAAATCAAGGTTGCGCACAAGATGTTTGTTGCAATGAAGAATTTCCATCATCTCTGTATGACAAGACGCTTGGGCGATAGCGGCGGACAGAGCGAGGTTGTGGATCAGGAGCGTCTCTGTCTCGGGGAGGACATCGGGTCGGCCTTGCCGTTGATCATGGGGAGCGTATCTCTTCTTCTTGAGGCGGAAGAGGGAAGAGATCTCAAAACGGAGCTTTGTTGGCATCTTTTGCACCTGCTGGTCGAAGTCTGTTCCGCGTGGAAGTGAGCTAATAAGGAGCCTCAAGGCAACACTTGGGTGCAAGATCTGCTTGCTGCAATTCTGAATCGGGGCACATTTGGATGCCCTGAGATCTCGTCAATCGAGCAAAAAGACGGAAAGGTACAAAGATGCTTCGTTGACCACGGGATTCGAACCCAATAAGTGGATGTGTGCTCTGTCAAGCAGAGCATGCATGCAGCAAGGTATCATTTCCTTTCGGACTAGATCAGCCGAGGACAGGTCGAAATGGAGAGTATATGAAAGTTAGTCGCCTGCAGTTGATGGAGATGGATGGCCAAGTCCTTCGCTGGAAAACGTGAAGACAGAGCAAGAGGAAAGGGGCGACCGCAGCTGAATTTCCTTGATCTCTCGAAGGATGCTGTCAACGACCTGCTTCGTTTAGCACGTGCTCGATGACCATGTTCCCTTTGTTAACTGGCCAAAAGAATAGTGGACTGTACATCGAAGTACGACTTTCCCGACGAAGACTTCGAACGTCAGCACCGCATCATAGTGGAGCCATATTGCGATGTTCTCAGAAGGGACGTGGCAGGCCTGCAGACGAGCAGGATTTTGAGTCATGAAGTGTGGCCGCCTGTATCAAGGCAGTGCAGACACGAGCCTCCGTGGCACACTCAGTCGGAGCGGCCGCTCCACGGGATGGAATGCTCTACGACTACGGGCCGTGAGTTGCTCGGAAGCTTGCTATGATGCATATTTGGACGTTCAAGGCGTACTGGGCGATGATCTGGTGCTGGCAATGGCGCCCATATGCTCGCAAAGGCCTCATGGTTCAAAGCGTCAACATCGCGATGAGGCTATGGATCGCCTTCGCATCGACGATGCGGACCGACGTGCTCAGAGTCGTTGTGAATGCCTCATGAGCTGGAGTATGTTGACTGTCACATGGTTGCTTCGATCGTGCCATCTATCTCGAAAGTGGTTGTCTTGCAAAACGCTTGCTGTGGGCGCCTGGTAACATTTAGACCCCACTGGTGACATTCAGCTTTACAACACCTGCTCACACTTGCTCTGACACCGTCGTGGCAACATGCACGGATCCACCAACTTTATGAATTTTTATTCTAGGCACGTTGGCAAGAGTACTCTCGTTCCGGGTTGCTCCTCTGACATACTGTGCTCTTCCCCCAACAGACCAGTATCGACTGCATCGAAAGAACTCACACGCAGTCAAAAGGGTCATGGACGGATATGCCCGGCTGAGGTGAGGTACTGGAGGTGCACATACCAGTAGGCGCCCATCTCAGCGTTCTCCAAGAATTGGCACCAACCGCCGTAGTGGAATGCGAACCCGCCCGACTGATTGAGGGGGGATGAACAGCAAGGACATTGTCATGGTATTCACTGATGTGCGGCAAAATCCGAGCAGGGAGTGACTCGTGTTACACAATCCTTCCCATGCGAACACGTGCTCTACCCCGGTGGACCCCAGCTTTTCATTTTCACAGCCACAGCTGAGAGCGTGATATAGTGCCCGTTCAATGCCCGAGCTCTGCACGACTTCATCTATCGTCCCGTGTGCTCCACCACGAAAGCAAAATACCTCGTGAAGAACTTCTTGGCGACGATGATGTTCACGGCGGCAGCGAGAAAGGGCGAGTTGTGCGTGGCGGATCGCTCGATGGTACTGACAAGAGGACCTATATAAGGACATCATGACAACCGCAAGATTGGAGAAAGCATCCAGCAGCAACAACAGCACTCCAAGACCATCACCACAACTCGTTCTCAGAACCACCACCAACAACCGCAAACATGAAGTTCGCAGCAGTCTCCCTTGCCCTTCTTGGTACCTCCGTCGTCCAAGGTCTTACTACTCCAGCAAACTACGGTAACGCTGTTCAAGGTGTGCATCTTTATTCCAACAGCTCCAGATGTAGAGACTAACACAACACAGCCCGCCAGGTCGAGGGTTCCCTCGAGGGTATTGGTGACCTCACAGTCACTATCGGCGACCTGATCGACTCCTTGACCGATCTGAGCACCGGCACGATTGGCACTGCGTCTGATGCCGTCAACTCTGCCATTGGCACTGCTGCCGAACTCATCGCTACCATCACTGCTGATCTTCCCACCATCAGCAAGCGTCAAGCCGACGTCCCAGCTGTCCTCGCCCGCCTCAACGCAATCATCGACAACCTCCAGGCAAGAACGCTCGTCGCTAGTTAGCTTCGAAGAAACAACTGTACTAACACGTCTTCTCTACAGGTTCAGGCCAGCGTCCTCACCGGGATCGCCCTCGCCACCGCCAACAATCTGATCAACCAAGTTCAGGCCATCATCAACAGCCTCGCCGCCCAGGCCGCTGCACCAATCTGAGAGACTCATTGAGATTTGTCATTGGCTCATTGGTGGGTTTCTCCTTGAGCGCTTAGACAATATCGCGTGAAGGTCGCTTGTAATGGCAAGAAACGGGTTTGCTCTGCTGAGTGCGATGAGGTGGGACTATTTTCGGTCACGAGGTATGTATGCTGTGGGTGGGTTCCTGGCCAGAACTTGCTAGACGATCATTACGTAGAGTAGGAGACATGGATGTGTGCACACTACTTATTCTCTCTCTTCTGTTACCATTGAATAGCAGAAGCGAGCCTGATCCTTCGGACACATCTCGGCGTTTACGGTCCCGAGGCACGATCGGGATATTTCTGTAACTTCAAGCCACATTTGTTGTAACCCCTGAGCTCTTGTTGCCTTAATCTGCGATGCGTCATTCTACTCGAGCATCAGTTTTTCACCCCGTTAACCGACGGAGATCCGTTGCCAGGTTTACATTCCTTCCCCCATACCCCGTTGAGCAATCGCGACCTGGCGACGCCCATGATCTGGATCTTTCAACTGTCAGATTGAACGAGCCATTGGATCAACAACTCCCGAGAACTGGAGTACCAGCTGGACACTCTTAGGCAATACTGTAACCATGGCATCCAGCGGAGAGGATCATGAAATGCCATCGAAAGCGGTCATCCATCACTCCATTTAGCACGACATCGGAAGTTAAACCCCTTCTCCGCAGCAGCAAAGAAGTCAAGGAATATCTCGAGAATATCGTCGAGCTCCTTAGATCCGTGCCAACGATCGCACAAGCTGCGACTTCAGGCAATACTTCGATCCGGACTTCGTGGCAGTTGTAGTCGAGCCCCAGAAGCTCACTCTTGCCGAGTATTGGATCATCTGCAGTTCGTGTCTACAGCTAAGCCGAACATTTTCATCAAATTGCTCGGAATGTCCATGGTGATTGATGCGTAGAAGGGATCTGCGAGGTTCTTTATGGACTTTGAGATCTCTGGCGTGTATAAAGCGTGGTAAGGCCGAGTGTCGGGGTGTTTAAATTCAACAGGACGTAAAGTGGCGAGTGGTGCATTATGAGGCGGCGGATGGCGTGAGTGGCAATAAATGTATGCCACCTGCCAGTAGATCAAAGAAATACGAAGCTGGGACCGCCGCTGTGAGCCAGAGGCACGTTGCGGTATTCTCAATTGCGACGAACGGCGCGCCAAGTCGACCGAAGGGGGATCACCTGTGTTTGTATACGTCGCTTCACCATCACGCCGGTAGGATTGATCGGCCAAGAACGTCTTCAGCACAGCAACAACGCCCAAAGCGGATCAAAACAAGTCGACGAATCCTTATGGCAATATATACCCATCAGTACTGCGCTTCTTCGACAAGAAACAAGACACACCATGTCGATCAACCTCTCCGTCACGATCTCCCTAGAGACTATTGCGCTCATTCGACAAAGCGACATCGTCCTCGAGGACGCCACAACAGAGTTCGAGGCAGCACTAGCAGATGTTGCCTCGTCTGTTATCGCAGCTGTGCAGGCACTTCCGTACGACATGACCATAACAGACTCGGACTATCCAGGATCATGTCGAAGCAGGCAGCCGTCCTTCGAGTACACGGTGCATTCGTCGGCACGGGATCACGACTCCAGCTATGCTGAATCACCGCCAACCACATTCCCGAGCACTCCTGTAATATGCTCTGGAAGCTGGTCACCTTTGCCAGCGTACGATCCGCAGAATGCAGAGGAGGATTTCACCGTCAACGTGTGCGATCTGGAAGGCGTGCACACTACGTTCTGTGTGGCGGTCTTCGGAAGTACTACCGTCGCCGAGCTCGCAGATATGGTCCACGATCAGTCTGGCGTACCTCCCGACCAGCAACGTCTCGTCTGGAAGAGCTACAAACTAGATCAGCCAGATGCAACTCTGAGCTCAGTAAGTTGGCTCCAGTGGAAAAGTGGGACAGCAGCTAATGTGCATTCAGTACGGCATTGCAAGTGGTGAGGATCTCTATCTGTTACGACATCTGCTCCCTAGCCCGGACATGCCAGCTGCGAATGATGGCATCTTCTTCCCTGCGTCGGAGTTCGACTTCTTTGTCCAGACCATTGGTGGCAAACAGATACCCGTGGCTGCGAGATTCGCTACCACGACTGCGGAGCTGGCCTCTGCCATCTTTGACTACAATTGTGAGCGTTGCAAAGTGCTGTCACATGGGAGGCAACATGGCTGATATATGTCTCCAGGTATCCCGCCTAACCTACAGCGTTTGATACACAGAGGTCGCGTCATTTACGATGGGCACTCCTACGAGCAGGGCAATGTGTATGCTGTCCATACACTTGAAGAGGTATGCTTTGACGGTGTTACGTAATCCGTATCTGGTGAAGTGGCTAACATCCTCCTTAGGTGAATGTGGCCCAAGACTCTATTGTGCAGCTTTACTTTTGCAACACCATGCGAGACTTCTGAGCGCCAAAAACACAGATCTATCAGGATCTGAGCATGTGCGGTCGTATGTAACACGAAACGGAGGTGGTAATGGCTTTAGATGACCCAGACACCTGTCTACCCAAATCGTCAGTGTATGCAAACACCACGAGTGTCTCCGCCGATCCTTGGCTCAACACTGCAATCAGTCATCAGGTCCGCCTTCTCGCCAGATCGGTATGCAAAGTGTGCTGCCTCATGAACAAGCTACAAAGAGCACCAACTGCAGCAAGCGCGAAAATGGTCCAGAAAACTGCTGTAAGGGCCTCCATATATGCTCCCCGCGCATCGTCAGCCATAACCCTGGGCAGGTAGCGGATCTCATCTAATGAGTCTCGCAACCTGTCCACGATCGTTCCGCCATCATGATCGTACTGGAAGCGAGCCAAGAGCTCATGCCTCAGCTTGTCCTGAAACACGGAAGAGCATACTGTGATCCCGACAGTCGAGCCCGTACCACGGAAAGCAAATGCTGCGGAAGTAACGACGGCGTGGTATTGCTGCTCAACTGATGCGATAAGAGCCGTCACAGTAATGGTGAGCATGCCAGCGTACGCAAAGCCAGAGAAGAAGAAATATAGGAACGGCTGCCAGTCAGGCGTGTGCAGTCCAAACTGTGCCGTCAGGGCGAGCGGGATGAGGAATAGGGCCTGAATGATGATGTTGAGGAGGTAGTACTTTCCGGTCGCGCGCATGACGATGCCCACAATGATGGAGCCGCATGCTGCACCAATGCTGGAGGGTATCAGGCGGATGCCAGCACCAAATGCAGTGTGACCTCGGACCTGGAAGTAGATGGGCGCGTAGAACGTCAATGCTATCTGTGCCATTGTCAGGAACCAGTTGGTCAGACATGCGGCACCGACGGTCGGATTACGGAAGAGGTGCACTGGTATAACAGGCTCCACGGCGATGTAGATTTCGGTGTAGAGGAAGAGTCCGAGGAAGACGCCACTCAGCGGCGAAGTCAGGAGCATCATCGAATGTGTCCAGCCCACAGTGTTCCCGCCGCTGTTCAGCCCAACGAGCAGCAGCACGATCACCATGACCAGGGCGAAAGAGCCCAGGAAGTCTATTCTCTTCCACTTGGCATCGACTTCTTGCTTAGTATAGGCGACGCTTTCCGGCATGTTGACGAAGTACCCGACCAGGAGGCTTGAGAGCATTGTCATCGGTACCAGAGCAAGGAATGCCCAGCGCCAATTGAGGATGTCATTCATCCATCCACCGAAGACACCGCCGAGTCCAGCACCGATGCCATAGCAGATGTTATTGTACCCCTGCCAGACCCCTCTCTTGCGAAGCGGCACCAGGTCGCTAGCGATGAATAGCGGTATTGCTGATAGTGTGCCACCTCCGAGACCAGCGATGACTCGCCCGAAGATAATCAAGGACTCGTTTGGAGCAAGGCCGCAGATCAGATTGCCGAGACCGAAGAAGAGATTCGAGAACACGAGGCCTGCTCGTCGCCCATAGATGTCTGTGAGCTTGCCAGATAGTGGCTGCAGTACGGAGTTTGCGATATAGTAGGACGACGCAAGCCAGGCGAGCAGAGTCAGAGAGTGGTATGAAGCACTGATCGATGCGGTAAGCGTTGCGACCATCGTACCGTCCAAGGCTGCGAGGATGATGCCCAGATATGTGCTGCAGAGGATTGCCGCGAGTTGGGAGGCTGGCAATTCTTGTGGCTCGTGGACGTCAGCACCTCTTTCGATCGTGCTCGGTTCTGCATCTTCGTTCGACGGACCGCAAGTTTTCTGACCGTGGGCTACAAGTGGCGATGTTTCCTCCGCTTGTATGCCATCGTCACCGTCATAATCTGGCTCTCTGCTTCCCATGGTCCAGCGCTGCCACACAGCTGCGTACTTGAACACTGCACTCAGCCCGACGCAAAGCGTGATGGTAACGAGAGAAAGGAGAGCGTCGTGACGGAGCATGAGCTGACGTCCAAGATCTGATCGGGCATGATCCAGCCATGGAAGCACATAAGGTTGTGCACGGGGAGTGCACAGCCGGTGCAGTACAACGCTTGCGTGTAAAAATTCTCGTGGGCTTGGAGCATCTCATAGTGGTCAAGAGCTACAACAGGTCTCAGAGCATCTCAAAGTTTCCGGACCTATATGGTTCCGCAGTGAAAGCGCTTTTAGCTGATTGAAGTGGTGTAGGAAGCTCAAGCCAGCCTGGCCTGGAACTGGTGGCATGGACATGCTCGGTCAAGATCGAACCTTACCTCATGCAGGCATTGCGAAGCTCATACTGCCTGCTTTACGTCCGAGGCGCCACTGACCCAGCATCATTGATCAGTAGCAACTTCAGAGTTCAGAGACCGGATCGTTGATAATTAGATTCGAGAAGCAAGTCCATTTCCTTAAAAGTGCTTGCTCTCGCCTCCCTTTTGCTTTCATCGAAGTCGATGCCATGACCAGAAACAATAATGCTAGAGACATGCTTGCTAGCTTCACGTCATCCAATGTCAACGATAATGTCTTTGCTTGGACCGAACTTTCTCCTCACGTTCCAGTGGTTCATGTACGTACACCGGGCATCGGGCATCGGGCATCGGTGCGGGCTATCCGGGGTACCCCCACAGAAGGACGAACCGTCGTGGTCGTGGGGTTATTCACCATTTGATGGGATTAATTAATTAGTCAGACTGGGGGGGGGGGTGGGTACTCACCATTTGATGGGATTTGATTAATTAGTCAGATTACCCACTTGTTGCATTGTCGCCTTGCTCCACACTCGATTAATAGCGATGAGCATGATGTGGCCTTCGATCTGCATGGTATATGCGCATCCGTCGTCTTGCGATGACATAGCCAAGACCAATGCTATGGCGATGGACGTCCATAGGAGGATTGCAGACCATCAAGAGGCACAGCCTCTTCGCTTGCCAGATCTGAGTGAATTTTTCCTATGCAGTCATCGGCGCCTTCCGATCATCCCTTGCATGAGGCAACCACAACATGCACCTCCCCGCTCCCGCCTTTGTCTTCACCGACGCCGCCGCAGCACAGCAATTCCGCGCTCAAGTTAAACTCTTATATACATTGTAAAATCCATTCTCTCAGGGAAGTAGCTCAATCAATATCGTCACTTGAGATTTCCGAAAATGGCTTCGGCCTAGGATTCCTCTCCCGGGCAGCTGCGGTCCATCAGCGCACGAGCCTGGTCTCTTCGGAGGCGCACAATCACCTTCCCTTTTGCTCGCGATGCGTGAAAGAAGAAGTTATGCAAAAGGTTCGCGGTTCGAGTGCTTGGGTGGTGGTCGTTCTTTCTGCCTGATCGCTTATGCCCATGCACGGACGGCTTCAGTAGAACGTATGCCATACGTTGGGAGTTGCGTTTTCTGGCTTGGTTTGCTGTTGAACTGCAGCAGTTCTTTCGTACCTTTTGCCCATCGTGTAGTCTTGATGCGAGTCCAAGTCTGATCGTGTATTTACGCGGGTTTGGTAAGCGGCCGCGAATTGAAAACTTTGTACATTCGTCAAGTGTATAAAGTGTATAAAGTGTACAAGTCTCTGCTCCATACAGAGCCAGCATACTACCCTACCACGCCGTCCTTAGTACGTCGTTCTCGTTACCGCGACCCAGCACTGCGGTGCCCGCCGTCCCGAACGTGTGTGTGTCGCGTGTTATGTCCTCTTCATCTCTCTGGTTCACAGCCTTGCGCCTGCAGATCTGCTATGTGCAATAGCTCTTCATCGACACCAATCCCAATCGCAGTATTCCTCGCTCATGAATGACCCAGACTGACCCTGATACCAAACTGTCCGACTCGCCTCTTCCCACCAGCAAAGGCATATTGCACATGTGCCTTCCTGAACCCTCTAAGCATCACACTCGCTCCCTTACTATTACCACCACGTCTCGCCATCTTCCTTGCACTTCTGTTTGCCGTGAGACGCTTCGTCAAACGGCCTGCTGCTTCCACCTCGACACTGCTGACTTGGCTGAGTAGCAGCTTGTTTTGTATTGTGTCATTGGATGTCTGTCCCAGATTACCGATCGTGAAGTCGGCGAACGAGAACTTCGTGGGTTGCTGTTGCGCTTTCGCTTGTTGAATCTTTGAGATTGCTTGCGCGTTGGGAAGAGGCGCCTTCCATGTCGCATCACGAATGACTCGTCGCGGCTGATTTCGACGATCGCGAAGGCGCTGGGCAACAACTCGAGCGAGGATATCGGCGTCGAGATGTGGTTTCGTCAGTCTGATCAATCGCAAGTCGACAGGTTTGCCGTATATTCTCGCGATTAGTGTCTGCAGCCCAGCTTTAGATGCCTCGTCGAGCAGGATATCGGACTCCGTCCCTCTGAAGCGGCCGGCTCCTCCTTCAGCTCTGCCCTTCATTCTGTCCATTCTCTTGGCCATTTCTGCCTTGGCTGCGGCCTTGCCATCAAAGATGAAAGCTGTGAGCTCCATTCTGTCGCCAAAGTCCTTGATCCTCGGCTTGGAGACGTACACCTTCTCAGCGCTCTTCCTCCGTGCTGCCAGTGCCGTTCGTATTGCTCGAATGTCTTTCCCGGTGTTGTTGACGGCCTTCATTGTGACATATCCCTCAATCAGTTTCTCGACGTTCGTCGCTGCCACAGGTAGCGTCTTGATGTTCTGCTTGTTCCAGCTATATACCGATGTCTGCCACTCCATACCACCTGTCACTGACTGGGCTTGTCGTACAATGGGTATCGAGTTCTGCCATAGCGCTGTTTCTGGCGAGTCAAAGGAGAGTGTTGAGGCGAATCGTCGCGATGGGAGGTGGTTCCGAAGATGTTTTGCGTGGGAGGCGAAGCTGCCTCGCGGGATTAGGAGCGTGCGAGGCGGCATGATGTCCAAATGGCGATCTACTGTACCGTGAACAAGAAGTCCTATGATCTTGATGTCGATGTCGTGGTCCCAGTGGACAGCTCCGCGGGGATGCCAAGACACTGGACCTTGTCCTCGAGCAACAACTCTCTTTTCTCTCCTCTGCTTCGACCACAGATTGTCAATGTCATAGCAACTGATGTGCAAATTTATGGAAGGCCGCCGACTTGCAAAAAGGGCTTTCGGGGCCAGGGGAGGCGACGCGGGCTATGGCCGAGGTGCCTGTGTGTAAACGTGAGCAAGTATTCGGTGCACATGTTGCGCATAATCACTACTGACCTAGGGTGGTGGGAGCGGAGTAGGCATATTGGCGTTCTGTTGTAGACCGCGCACGTAGAAAATGATGGGACTGTAGAGGATCTTTATGACGGATCGGTCTGAGTCGGTGTCGACGAGTCCGTTTGATAGTTTGAACATGGTGAAGAGCTGAGAGTCACGGCCGGCGACGATATCGCCGGGCTTTTCGAGGTAATAGCGTCGTGCAGTGGCGTCTACGGTAGCGCTATCGGCATTGAGGCAGCTTGAAGGGAGTGATGGGGTGTTGCTTTTGGTGGAAGCGTAGTGTCGCGCGCGGTGGTGATACCCGCAGGCAAGTAGGATGTGGCGCTGCGGTGGCAGTCCTTTATAGGTGTTCACTGTTGACTCTGGTTGTAAGTTTAGGAAGAAAAGCAGCTATAAGAACACATTTCTCGGGCAAATCAGGGAATGAATCTCTTTGAGGCATGTGGACGTATGCCACGTTACATTGCTACAAGTTCAAGGCTGACCGAAGTCTTAACACGCCAGACTCCGGTTTATCATGATTGCACGCTGCCAGAGCTCTCAAGGACAGCCTACGGTCGACATGCTCAGGCAACATCAGTGAAACCCTTCTCCTTGCCCCATTCCTCGACTTCCGCAGCCCTTTCCTTCGCCAGCCTTTCCTCCTCGTCCTGGATAATCGCCATGACTCTATCATGCGGCGTCTCTCCTTGGGCTTCAGTGTGTCCACTCACAGTATGACTCCAGGTGGTAGCTCGCTTTGGCTCCTTCTTCTTAGGTGGCGGAGGAGGTTCGACGCCACCGAGCATGGGGAATGGGTTCTCGTTTGAGTAGCCGAAGACCATCGGCCTATGGCCTTGTTCCGATAGTGAGTCGAACATATCTTTTACGGCCATGGCTTTGTGAAGAGGATAGTCTTTTTGGCCTTGGTTGCCGACGCTCTGTGAAAATTTGGTCAGCAGTTCATCGTGGAAAAGACAGCTCCCCTTACCGTGTAGAAGATAATCCGCAGGTAGCCAGGCATGAGATCCTTTGGATACCATAACGCTGGCCGACCTAATCGTGAGAGCCCATCGAGCCAGTATTTCTGCCAGTATGGCAGCTTGTCTTCAAACCCGCCATACGCTCGGTTGTCGTAGAAAATTTGTATTGTGCCTGGGTCATAGGCGCCAGCCTTCGAGGGCTCAAACGAGTGCAGATCGTTGAGCTTGTGTGCCATGATAGATGTCAAGGGAAGGGAGGTGCAAGGCTGCGTGAACTTTTAACACCTGCCGTGAGCACTTGCTGCGGGACTTAACGGACTGCTGCTGCTATCTTGTCATGGCGTCCGGCTGAATTGAAATAGCTGGTTTCAAGGTTTGACCCGTGAATTTTGTACAGCCGTTCGTCCTTGACTTGTATCAGATCGATGTTGTCGGTGCGGATGGTCGAAGTGAAAGGCAAGCCGACATGTGGTGTAAACCGAGACCCTGATCGAGCTAAATCGCGGGCACGTGGCGCCGTGTGGAAGTGGCGCACGCGTCGAAGCGCGTTCCCTGTTCTCGGATGTCGTCACTCAATCTCTTTGAGCATTCACTTACCACATTCACACCTTGTGTAGGGACGAGCACATGCTTCGCGTAATGTCTCGGCTATCTCCTGATCTACGATAGCATACCTCCCTATCCTGAGCCATGGCCAAGCTGCAGGCGGCTACTGATCGGCCTCCTGAGATTGTCCGCAAGCCGAAGCGAAAACGACAGACACCAGCGCCACAGGCTGAAGAGGTGAATGACGGCTCCACGACAGATGATGCAGTAACGATAGTGCCCACGAAGACGCACGATGGTGGCAAGAAGCCTCGCAGGTCGAGAAAGAATGCCAATGCCCCAACTCTACAACGGAACAACTCGTCCACCATAGTTGAGTCGTCGATACCATGGCCTGCCGAGTTCACGCAGCTTGCCCAGGTCCATCGAGCACTAAACTTGGTGTATACATTCTGCTGCACTCGCAAGCACTTCGCGACCACAATCGAGAACCTTCGCAGTACAGTCGAAGCAAACCTGAAGAGGAAGCTCGAGTACGCAGATGTGGCCAAGATCAAGCTGCTCATCCCCCTTGCCGTTAACTTCTTGTACGTCGATGAGACACTGCTGGAGATACAGCTTATGGGGGAAGAGGATCTGCGAGGCAAGAAGGCGGCGGGCGACATGTTCATGGACAGCCCAGCAGAAGTACGGAACGTCAAGGAAGGCCTCGGCAAGGAAGAGCACCAGGATGTGTTGTTCTTCGAGTTCGTCGATGGCGAACTGAGGCGGCAAGTCGCAGATCCAGTCACAGGCGAGCCGATCAATGCATACCAGAAGATCAGGAAAGAGGATCTCAAAATGCCAGTCTTCAGCCAAAAGACATTGATGAAGTTGATCGATAAGAGGAATGTCAAGTTTACCTCTGCCATCAACGGGTGGCTCAATGAATGTGCCGAAAAGGATGTCGACCCTGTGCAGCGGCTAGAGGAAGAGCATAAGCAGTACATACCACAACAGCCTCAAAGCAGGCAAGGCACGCCTCCGGAGTTGTCGAAGAGCACTCTTCCTGCCAGTATACCAGAGGATCGAAAACAGATACCGGAGATCATCGAGGAGCTGAAAGGCTTGGAATGGTACACTGGTCAAATCGTGCCAGACGGACATCGTGTCTTCGACCCACAGCAACCTGTGTACGGCGAGCTGAACTTCTCCCTTAGTCAGGACTTGGTAGATGCCATGTACAACACCAAAAGCATCACGAGCCTCTATAGCCATCAGGCAGAAGCTATAAATGCACTCCAAGAAGGACAGAATGTCATCGTGTCCACCTCGACGAGTTCTGGAAAGTCGCTGATTTACCAATTGCCGGTATTGCACTCCCTTGAAACGGAGCCACAGATCCGAGCAATGTATATCTTCCCAACGAAAGCACTAGCTCAGGATCAGCGTCGGAGTCTCAAAGCCATGCTTTCGTACATGCCTGAGCTATCAGATGTGGTATGCGAGACATTCGACGGCGACACCTCATTTCCCGATCGCAACTACGTTCGAGACGAAGCGCGTATCATCTTCACGAACCCGGATATGCTTCACCTCACAATATTACCACAGGAAGAAGCGTGGCGTACGTTTCTCAAGAACCTTCGATATGTGGTCATGGATGAACTACATGTGTACAACGGTTTGTTCGGCGCTCATGTCGCTTTGATCATGCGAAGGCTACGAAGGATATGCGCAGCGGTGGGAAACCGCAATGTCAGGTTCATCTCTTGCTCGGCCACGGTCGCGAATCCTGAAGAGCACATGCGCACGATCTTCGGCATCGAGGATGTGAAGCTCATCGATTTCGATGGCTCACCTTGTGGGAGGAAAGAGTTCCTTTGCTGGAACACACCATACAGGGATCCTGCTGATCCTACCAGTGGGCGAGGAGACTCTTTCATCGAAACTGCGAGGCTTTTCTGCCAGCTCGTGCTTCGCGGTATAAGAGTCATATGTTTCTGCAGGATTCGAAAGTTCTGTGAGATCTTAACCACTGCCATTAAAAACGAGCTTAGTGCTCTTGGGCGTGCAGAAGTGATGAATAGAGTTATGGCATATCGAGGCGGGTACACGCCTCAAGACCGCCGACGGATCGAGAAAGAGATGTTCGAGGGCAAGCTCGTTGGCATTATTGGTACCAGTGCTCTCGAACTTGGTGTCGACATCGGCAGCTTGGACTGTGTCATCTCTCACGGATTCCCTTACACTATTGCCAACTTACGACAGCAGTCTGGTCGAGCTGGGCGACGAAACAAGGACAGTCTATCGATCTTGGTCGGTAATAGCTTCCCAACAGACCAGTACTTCATGGCAAACCCGGATGAGATCTTTACCAGGCCAAATTGCGAGCTGCAAGTCGATCTGACAAATGTCCTCGTCCTCGAAGGCCACATACAATGCGCAGCCTACGAAATGCCCATCAGCGCTGATGAAGACGATAAGTGGTTCGGCAAACAACTCCCGGAGATCAGCTCTGAACGTCTTCGCAAAGACGACCTAGGCTTTTACCACCCAGCAGACCGCTTCCTTCCCTACCCATCTCGAACCGTGGCAATACGCGATACCGAAGACGATCACTTCGCTATAGTGGATATGACTAATGGTCGCAACGTGGTGCTCGAAGAACTCGAAACCAGCCGTGCCTTTTTCACAATCTATGAGGGAGGTATTCACATTCATCAGGGCAATAAGTATCTGGTGAAACACGTCGATACGGAACGCATGATCGCCCGAGTGGAGTTCGTCAAAGTCGACTGGATCACTCAGCAACGGGACTACACAGACATCGACCCCGTCGAAACAGAAGCAATTCGTCGGATTCCCGACTCGAAGTCGAGGGCTTTCTTCGGTACGATCAAGATTCACCAGAATGTCTTTGGCTTCTTCAAGCTTGACAAGAAGAACCGCATCCTCGACGCCGTCCAAGTCGACAATCCACCTATCATCATTTTTAGCAAAGGCATGTGGCTTGATGTTCCGAAGCAGGCGGTGGAAATTCTTAACGAGAGGAGACTGAATGTTGCGGCTGGGATCCATGCAGCTGAGCACGCACTCCTCAGCCTCATGCCAAACTTCGTCATCTCCATGCCGGGCGACGTGAAGACGGAGTGTAAAGTTGCCATCAAAGAGTTCGCGAAGAAGGAGTCGAAGCGCAAAAGACCTGCACGGCTTACGTTCTACGATGACAAAGGTGGACAGCATGGCTCGGGCATCGCTGCTAAAGCGTTCGAGTTCATCGACCTTCTTCTGCACCAAGCCCACGACAGAGTTGAAGCTTGTCATTGCTTGGAGGGATGCTTAGAATGCTGCTGCTCGGAACGCTGCAAAGAAGCGAACCAAGTCATGTCGAAAGCAGGTTGCGAAGTCATCCTGAAGAGCTTGTTGGGCAAGGAAATTGACGTCGAGAATCTGCCGTGGGGCCCTGAGGATGAGAGAGTCCCCGCTGGAATTGAGACTATTATGTTAGCAGAAGAGATTAGACCCCGCGCTGGGAATCGTATTGAGGTCATTGAAGTGAAGAGAGAAGGAGGCGGAACTAGGAGGGTTGTAGTGGGGGAGGAAGGAAACGTCGTTGATGTGACGAATGATGATGAGGTAGTGGTCATTAAGGATGAGCCTGAAGATGACTGATGTGTATATAGATGATGAGTGCGAGGAAAATAGCGTCGCATTTACAGACACAGAAGTGTATGATCAGACGAATCGAGCCTCAGGAGCCTCCCCAGGCATCCAGGTTGCACAAGGATGTGGGGCGTACTACTCACCGGACTGGTTGCCTGCAGCCCAGCCCAACACCTTCGATGCTGATGAGCTTTGATGACTGCTACCATAACGACAACCCTTCATTGCAGCCACAACATCGCTGTGGCAAGGACAAAGTCCGAACGCTGCACGATGGAACCGACAGTCCAGCTCCAAGAGCCCAAGTAAGCTTCCTCCATTCCAGTCTGCCAACACACCGCTCACAGTCACATCAACAGAAAGCTCGACCGTACCATCATCGCATCAGCTCACAACAACCAACGCGGCCTCCTCCGCCTCCCAGCAGAACTTCGAAACCAAATCTACTCACACGTCTTCCCCACTGACCAAGTCATCGGCCTCTTCACCAACGACCGCCACATTTTCCAGGTCTATTACCACAAACTCCACCTCGAAGACGACAAAACGTCCTGGGCCTGCAAAATCAAACGCCATCTAGTCGGAATATGTCCTCCAGATTTCTCCCGCATCTCAACCTCCCTGTTCCAAGTCTGCCGCCAACTCCGAACCGAGAGCATGACCTTCTACTACGGCTACAATTCCTTCGTCTTACCGCTATCTTTTCCCGACTTACCGCGGACGCTTGGTTGGCTTGCGTCCCGGCCTGAGGAGTTCTATAGAGTGTTGAAGAGGGTTTATCTGAGCCAGGAAATTCGACGGTGCAGTCGGAGGTCTACTTCTACACATTTGCGACTGCTCTTCGTTGATCTTGAGACGTTTTCACTCGAGGTCGTGCCGATGGCGGGTGTGCATGATGGGTGTGTCAGACGGTATGTTGAGTATATGGAGAAGAAGGAGACGAAGGCGGAGTTTGTGGCGTTGAGGACGGAGTTTTTGAGGTCCGCTGAGGTTGAGAGTGACATGATGGTTAGGTTGGTGGAGTGTTTGCAGCATGGAGGGAAGAGTAGGGAGAAAGTGGAGAAGGAGAAGCAGCTTTGGAGGGAGCTGCCTTTTGGAGCTGACTGATCCATTTTGGCCGCATGACACAATCTCTAATACATTTTGGCTTCTTTGGAGTACTCGATGGCCACGGTACCAGGACGATGGGCTGACAAATGCTTATTGGGTTAGAGCAACGCGCGCGTTGCTTCAATCAACCCAAGACAACCGAAAGCACAGGGAGCCTTTTTCGAAAGCGGAGAACATGATGCATTACTTTTCAACAGCGCTACAGCTAGCTTCCTTGTTGGGAGATCGAGGTCAATCTGCCACTCACTTCGTCTGTATCGGGTTTGGCATATCAGCCCAAAATGAAGTCGTCATGCCAGGCGGACCCTGTATTCTCGTAACGACAATGACCACCACTGTGATAATGGTCGTCGTCGTTAGCGATGATCGCGTAGAACACGGCTTCGCAGCATGGGCATTTGAATTGTGGCTGCTTTGGGATTCTCGACTCCTCCTCGCGACGAGCCTCCTGTGCTCGTACCACCTCAATTAAGAACCGAGGGTACTCGAAAGTCATTCCCTCCTTTTTGTCCTTGTCTGCCGAGAAGGCATCGTTATTGATGAGGTCCAGCACAAGGGCTTCGTGGATCTCGGCGGTAACCAGTTCGGCGCTTTACGCTTGCTCAACAGGCTCGGCACTGTCAAGCATTTCCTCCGCATCTCCCAAGGTTTCCTTGAACTTGGTCATGGCAAGTGCCTCCAGGCAGGGGATGTCGTATTTGTCGGCAATGACACAGCTATAGATAAAAGATCAGAGTTACTCAGTGTGTTGGATCGAGGGCCACGGTCATCTTATCCTGTCGTCAAGTCCATTGGAGTCTTTGCCGGGCTTGTTGCAAGTGTGGGTGTGCATTTTCTTGCGATGTATTCGCGGCGAATAACGGAGTAGTGAGTGAAAGAAGAAAGCAACAGTCAGGGAGGCGGCAAGCTCGGCCCCCATCGGCCGCCATCTCCGCTCTTTCCCTGCCTAACATCTCGCAACGCGTCTCCATCCACACCAGTGGACAACGATCATGCCGATATGCATCGAATGTCGCTATCCGGTCAGCAATCTATACACAACCTACAGCAAAGCCGATGACAAGGCGCTCGGTAAAGGCGTCCGTCTAACGCAATGCCCACGATGCAAGCGATTTGCCGACAAATACGTCGAGCATGACTTTGTTGTGCTGTTTATTGATTTGGTGTTGATCAAGCCGCAGGCAAGTGACCCGGAGCGATCGTTGGAGTGATCCAAGTGGTCTTGTTACTGAGACGATTTGAACATCTGCCATGCTCAACTCCAATTTCTTGGCATTGTTGCCCTCTACGCTACGCTACGCTGCACGAGCTAGACTGACATGGCCAGGTCTACCGGCATCTCCTCTTCAACAGACTGGGGCGAGAAGATGAGAAATTCGATGTATGTACCTCCGTCCCTATACAAATCAACACATGCCTACCTAATAAACACCCAGCCCTCGATCATCCGCCTCGGCATTCTCCTCCTCCTCTTCGACGTCTACCTAACCTGGGCCCGAATTGAAAAAGCAACCTCAACCTCAACATCCCTCCCCTTATCACCGCCTCCGCCACTTCCACCCTTCTCCTCCGGCTCCAACACCACAGCAACCCACCACCAGGACTCGGACGACTCCAGCTTCCTCGCCACGCAACCAATCCTCCTGCAATACCTCTTCTTCCTCTTCCTCTGCACGTTGGAAACCGCCTCCTTCCACCTGCCGATTCGCTGGATCCTCTCGCTCAAATTGCCGCTAATTCCGCACTATCCACATGCCGCGTTGATCAGCACGGCGCTGCTGGTGAGCAGTTTCACGAAATTGTTTCCGCTGATGTTGCTGGTGTGGAAGTATGATCTTCCAAGCAGTGCGAGCGCGGTGAGCTGGGCGGTGATTATCAATAATGTGGCGGCGCTCGAGATCTTACTGGATTGTGGCTATGTTAGGGCGGCATTGTTGGCCGGTGTGGGGGCCGTGGGAAGAGCCGGGGTTGGTTGGGTGAGTACTCTTTGCCATTGTGCTGTGCGTATGTGGATGATGCTAACATATTTGATAGGGTATCTTGCGAGGTGTGGGAGTTGGCGGAGGCGTAGCTGCCGCAGGAGTGGTGGAGACGGGAGATCTGATCGATATGTGGAGACGGCTCATGGAAACTGTTGGGCTGGGCTAGACGTACAGCTTTGGATCGCAGCGCTGGCTCAATATGAGGTTATGACATGCAATGCTCGCTACTCCATGCTTGTCGTTGCGCACACGTCCATGTCTCTTACTTGCTCCTCGCGCTCTTCCTGATGCTCGAATACGCCATGCTATACAACCAAAACGCCTCTTACTCCCTCGTATTTCGTTTCCCTCCGCCCCCCTCAAAACATCGAATCCGGACTCGGCTTCGCAGGCCCAGGAACTCCATTGAATTCAGGTCGTAGATCTTTGCGCTCGGGACTGATGAGAGGATGCCATTGCGCGAGGAACGTTGTCGCTGTGCAAACGTCAGCTGTGCCCACGACCAAGCCCCAATGTCCTCCGCATCTCAGGCCTTCGCAACCAGACTCTCCTCGCCCAGCCTCACGACGGTCGAAGACTCACCCCACATCAGCCAACAACTCGCGGTCGCAAGTATTATGCTGGACCTCCAGACTGCTTGATTCTCGCCTTTGGGACTGAAGAACCAGGCGGCGACGCCGATGAGGGCCACGACAATGATGGAGATGATGAGGGACCAGCTGTGATGCCGTGTCAGTAACCGATGCAAGGCACAGTGTCAGCGCGCCTACCCGTTTGCCATGATGTGTACTGTCGTGAGAGGTGATGTGTTTCTGCTGTGCTTGTTGCGGCTGCTCTGGCTGGCCTGGAGCTTCGTTCAATGAGGTCAGGGTTCGCGGAGCTGGCTCCGGTGGCAGGCGCGACTACACTTGACCCTTGAGACGATGGCAGCCTTCAAGCAATGCCATCACGGTGCGTAAGACGGGTGGGTGATGCCACAGTAACATGCAACACGTTCTGCTAAGGCATATACGGCACCGCTGAAGATGCTAACCGAACAGCAGAAGAGTTGGCGACACGCGAGCTAAGGCACGCGATACATGACCTTTGAGCTACGACCATCAAGATTGAGATAAAACATATTCGCTGTCTACATTTTACGCTGACTCCACACCTTCGAAGAGCGACTTGGTCGCGTAGAGCTTGAAGTTGACGCAGAATTGTCAAAGGCCAGTGACTGTCACGCCAGCGGCCAGGATTAAAGATGAATCACCAAGTCGCATGCGGGACTCTGCTCAGGAGCGTATCAGGAGTTCATAGTGGACCACGGCCGCTCCCAATCGCTCAGTGAAGATGTGCTGGCCGATGTCGGCATTGGCATCGTGTAGGATTATGGTGATTGCCATGATATTCGCTGACAGGACTATTGTGAAGAGCAGCTTGTAGATGCTGGAGTAATTGCTGCTCCAGGCATCGTGCATTTGAATTAGTGGGCGTTGAGGTGGGTTCCGGTGTTCATTGTGGTGTTGGGATAGTTTTAGGTCGTCCGTGGTCGAGACGGAGTTGGTCTTCTGCTGTGTGTTCGATACCTCCTCGGTGTCTCTTGTGTTTACTTGGAAGTTTTTGGCCAAGACTGAAGATGAGGACAGCAGTGCGTTGATCGTCATTATTCCTGTTGCCATCCCTGCAAGGTCGAGACTGTGGAAGCATTGTGGCGACCAAGAGTGTTATCACTCTATGCAGTGCCAACAATTTCATAACGATGCCCAGCCACATCCGGGAGCAGGACATGAAGAGTGGTTCTTCTCGACATTTGCGGACTCGCATCGCTAGCGGCTCGCCAGTGCACTCAGGTTTACCGAAGCGGGTCCAAGATGTGCTCCATCTGCCTGAGTTGGTCGTCGCTTGGGGCATGAGGGAGACCACGGGAGCAGCTACTATGTCGCAACCAGCGGACGATACAATCTTGCAGCGCACGACTACTGTTGGAAGACCATTGAGACATACGCACGTGCGTGTGGTCTGCAGATCAGAGAGGTGGACTGGTTGCGTCCGGGTACCTTTGATGAAAGGCAACTGGGCGGACATCGCCAAGGCCAACACCGTCATGGCCCGCCATACATGGACTAGGTACGTGACGGTGACTGGTCGCATCAAGGACGTGATCATTCGTGGAGGAGCGAACATCCATCTAGCTGGCACCTTTGTTGTACAAGCCAACCACTTTCACCTCTGTCACAGATCTGTTCGAGGTTGGCTGGCTACCAGACTTGAAGGAACGTGGCTAGCGAAGGAAATCTTCTTCGTGACAGATCTTCCAAACAAAGTCCCGAAGTTGAGCTTCAAGAGAGAGCCAGCCAACTTTAGCAGATACAGTCAAGTGGAGTTGCGCCACGGATGGCTATAGTGGAGGGATTCGACAAGCTCCAGGCCGGGTCGCTGCTCGCTTGATAGAGATGGCCGACCGCGTCCAGCCCATCACTAAGAGCTCTAATGCCATCGGTGTCGGCGCTGGCACCAAGGCGGCGACGATGATCCTTATCGTTGCGACAGATACTGCACCTCTTATGCTGGACAAGATCGTGCTGTAGTGCACGCCATCGGCCAGCAAAAGACTGGAAAAGCGAGTGCTAGAAGTCTCCACCCTATCAAAAGCCTTCTCTCGCCACACATATTCTCATACCGTTTCGAATATGCGCTTGCACGTCCTCGAGGATCCTCCAGCAGCGGTCAAGGTGATGGCGACCATTACCCGCTCTGATGGCATTCTCGCTTAGGTTATCACGGGCACACCGGTGTATCCCTACGTTCTGTGGAAACGTGCTTGTCAACCTTCGACGATACATTTCGAGTTCCCGATCCATTTCCCCATCGATAATGTACGCCGCAGGACCTTCGGAAAGCTTTCGAAGCTGTAGGTGCCCGGGGGTTAAAGATCTAGGAAATTTGCGTGGATTTGCCTTTAATTGATGGACATCACTTCGCCAAGTTGATGGCAGAGATGCAAAGCAGTTGTTGCTGCATGAAAGGGCTGTAGTGACAGCTCGTCGCAAGCACTTGTCAAAGTCCCGAGCAGGACTTTGACTTAAAGCTGTAATCGAAGTAGGAACCTTGGCATGATGAGGCAAATTGACCGCAAAAGCGGGACAGCGGGTCAGAAGCATTCTCGTTACAAGAGTATGCTCCTACACATACATTTATCATTCCGTCCCGCGACTATGCGCCATTCTCCTGTCCTGCTGGAGTCACTTCTTTGAACCACGCCTCCACATATCGATCTATAAGCCTAGTAGACGAGCGTGACGAGTCTGCCGGTCAAGCCAGCAAGCAACACAGAGCTCGTGGCGAAAATCGACAACCTGACCATAACCTTGTTGACTGTCGCGTGGATTACCGAGTGGATAATCCTAGCCGCAACGTATGCCCACGCACCATAGACAGTGTATGGGTGATCATCGTCAAGGACGGCCAAAGAAAGGGCAATTGCGTAGAATACAGTTGGTTGCTCATGCAAGTGGTTATAATTTTCGGCCTTGAAGCGAATGCTTGGTGGAATCTTGGTCTGCAAATCGTGCGAGACCTTGTCGGGGCTAATGTCCACTGGGTTGGTACAGTCAGGTGGACTCGTGGCCGCAACACACGATAAGACTTACCCTTGTACTTGGAGATTGCTGGGACTCTGGTTGCGTACATCCAGAGTTCCATAACAAAGGTCCAGCCCGCGAGGGCCGCAATTGGACGGATTAGCGGCGCTTTGCCGATGCTAAGGGCCATGTTCGACATCTGGGGTGCTGTGGCTAGGGTCTGTCGACGTTTAGTAGAGATCTGGTTGTTCGTTGTGCTGACAGCTGTTCCACCGGAGAGGACATCAGAAAGCTTTTAACTGCCGCAGTCCGAAGATTAGCCGGCAGCTGCACAAGTTGTGCGCCAGCTCTTGGCCTGCGTCCCTACAACACATATGATATCCAGAGATCGAAGAGAAGCGGTCGTAGCCGCGTTACTCATGGCTGTGGGCCAATAAGAGAAGCATCGAAGAAGAGGTGGTTTGTTGTATGATGCTCACCAACTCGACATAGGCACTGTCAATCACACATCAATTCCAAGACAAAAATATCACCAGCAACCTGGTTGAGGCACGCTAATTCCGCAATGCGGTCTGGTCTATACATATCGCGTTAAGGCAAGTTGATGGTTCACTTGATTTGGGCTTATATATTAGGTGTTTCAAAAGCAAGCAGCGTACTGAAGGTTGCTGCAAATGAGAAGGCTGTAGGTGACTAATTAAAGTCACTTGTTTCTTGGCGGTAGATGCCTTAACTTGGATCGTGACACATCGCACCGACTCTTTCCTCGCAACACCGACTGACACTGGCAGCACTCTACACTTCACCTCCTGAACTTCACCTCTGCAATTCCACCCGCCAACTTTCATGCCTCCCCGTCTCTGTGCGATCTCCGTTCTCTAACCCTGAATCACTGCAACAACTTCACTGATATCTCGCCCATCATGCCGGCATGCCCAACTTGCTACCAATACTTCGGCAGCACCGATGCTCGTGCCCAACACATGAACGACACAGATCATTGGCCATACGATTGTGATACTTGCTGCGAGGGCTTTCTATCGTGGAAAGCCTGCCACAACCATACGAATGATTATGACCACTGGAAGCCCACGGTGCCATGCGAGTCTTGCCGACTCGTCTTCCATACACAAGAGGAGTGTAACGACCACATGAATGATTATGCACACTGGGCGCCAATGGAGCCATGTGAGGCCTGCGACAGGATGTTTCAACGAAAGGCTTTGCCATATTTCCGAGAGAAGAGCCTATCAAATGGAGCTGTAGCTCGACTCGTGGGGCGGAGCCTTGAGAGAGCAGCAGCTGCATTCCTACGTAGATACCAGGCACCTTAACGAATTGTTCCTGGTCGGGAACAAGTCTGGAGGATCGCATCGACTTGGAAATTATGCTGATCGATGAAGTGGAGCATCTCGTCCGCGGCTGTTGTTGACATACGTGCTACATCATGAGCTCGCTCGCGCACGGGTCAATGATGAAACAGTGTGTTCGTTGAGGCTCGTTGACGACATACTGCCATGTCTCTGTCGACAGTTCGACGAACGTGCGAATCTCGAGTTTCGTAGATGGCCTGGTCCGGTCGAGAGGTGCGCTGTGTGACTACCGCTTTGTCAAGCCCTGGAACCCATTGACATCCATCAAGTCAAGTGAAGTAAAAGACAGGGCTAGATGGTGACAGCGTTCAATGAGCCGACTGAAAGTCCAGAAGCGAGACTGGATTCTACAGTTAAAACCTATTCGTCCTGTTTCATTCCTCCCCGTGGACGCCGAGCTGTCGAAATAAGGCGATTTGTGCGTAGCTTCGGACCTCGAAATTGAAGCAGTCTGAGTCTTGGTCAAAGGCGACTGGTTGATAAGCTTGCGCCTGCCTGATCAAGTCTGGTTGACTGGCCTGTCGTGGCTAACATGCTGCCAAGACTTCATCCAGCAGCAGCTACATCCGCAAGATAGCTCTGGATGTCATGAGTATGGTTCGCGCCATATGCCGCGGCCTTGCTTCGTTGCAGCTCTGTAAGCACTTGGGCCGCAATTGAAACTGCAGCGACCGGCATTCCCGCAAGCTTCGCCACTTTCAGTGCGTGCGATGAGCGATTGACACCACGACGTAGCTTGTGGTCGTACCTCCAGCTGTCACCGCCCTGCTCGGTCACATCTGTACAGTAGCAAGCCAAGTTGTCGAAGTCTTTCGTCATGTCTGCGAGTACGTGGAAGTGAGTTGCAAATAGAGAGCGACACTGGTTGATGTTATGCAAGTGGTGCAGACAAGCGTAGCCTACAGCCACTCCGTCCTCGGGCGTGGTGCCTCGACCGACCTCGTCCATGACAACGAACGAGCGGGTAGTGGCCTCTTTGAGAATATCTGCGGTCTCCAACATCTCCACCATAAACGTGGATTGGTCTTGGTAGAGGTTGTCAGCAGACCCGACTCGGCTGAAAATCTTGTCGACCAGGCCAATTTCAGCATAATCGGCTGGAACGAAGCAACCTGTCTGGGCGAGAATGGTAATGAGCGCAGTCTGGCGGAGAAAGGTGCTCTTGCCTGCCATATTTGGACCAGTGATGAGCAGAATCTTCTCCGTGTCTCCTATGGTGCAATCGTTAGATGTGAAGTCCCGTCCCTGGTCCTTGAGACCTACGTCGACAGTCGGATGACGCCCGCCGAGGATCTTCGTGGTACAATTATCTTTGAGTACCGGACGCACGAGATTTCGTTCACTGGCCACCAGCGCTGATGAGCATGCCACGTCTAGCTCATCCAATACAGCAGCGTTTCGGCGAAGCTTCATCAAGTTCTCCAGTACTTCAGCACGCAGCTTGTCGAAGACCCGATCTTCCTCTGTCCTGATCCGCAGTTTACTGTCATCGATCCGCACACCAAGGTGTGTCCAGTCTGACAAGTAGAATGATCGAGTGCTCTTGGTGCTTCCTATCACTCGAGCCCCGGGTAATGCAGACAAAGTACCTTGAGCATCTTTTCCTTTGATATGGCAGTAGTGACCGAGCTGTGCGCTCCATTTGAGCGTTAAACTCGAAAATCGCAGCTCTTGCTTTAGTCTGCTCGTCAGCTCACGCTTCGCATCAAGAACATTGTCGAGGTCGGTATGCGCTCTCCTCAGTGTAGCTGAAGCATCTCTGCGCATGATCCATATGTCTTCGGGTTTCTCTTCAGACCCCTTGTCCGACGTTGTCGACTTTGCTGCTCGGCGGGACAGCTTTGGTATCTTCGTCCCCGCC
This sequence comes from Nothopassalora personata, assembly GCA_033816765.1. Taxonomy (NCBI): domain Eukaryota; kingdom Fungi; phylum Ascomycota; class Dothideomycetes; order Mycosphaerellales; family Mycosphaerellaceae; genus Nothopassalora; species Nothopassalora personata. Next base: position 1,503,742 of record CM066291.1, read on the forward strand.
TCATCAGCGGCTACGACTTCCTCCGTCATCTGCTCGGCTTCCTCCATTGAAGCTTCTGTCGCAAGTTGCTGCTGATTGAGACCAGCTTCGTCAATGGCAGCCAAGATCTTTTGCGCGACCTTCGATGGGGTGTCGAGGTCCAGTCGCTCTAGTATATCCCAAAGGAAGATCATGTCGGCATCCTGCACAGTGTCTTCGGAAGGAAAACGGTCTTGATTGCTCAGGATATGCGTATGAAGAACATCAGCTACTGCGTGCATGACTTCGACCGTGCGAGCTAGGCCGAGAAGATCATCGGCATCACCTCGCCCGATAGAGAACTTCTGCAAGAGGCGAGAGGTATCGGAGGTGCGCTTCAAGAGGCCAGTGATTTGTTCGCGCAGGGTCTCGTGGCGAAGAAGCTCTTGCACAAGATCAAGCCTATCGTCGATGACGGAAAGTGACATTGATGGAGATACCAGCCGTTGACTCAGCAAACGAGCTCCACTTTTGGTCGCGGTCCGGCGGACAGCGTGCAGCAAGCTGCCGTGATGCATTCCATCCCTTAGTGTCGTCCGTACTTCCAAGTTCCGCAGAGTTTGTCGATCGATCGTCATGGCTTCATCGTGAAGGCGTTGTACGGGTGTTTGAAGTTGCAAGTTCGCGTCACCCAGCGTCTCTTTGACGTAGTCTAGCACGAGAGTACCCGCAGCCACTTCCGAGGACAAGAATGCTGATTGCTCGTGCCCCGGGACAGGCTTTGCCAGCATGGATGACCAGTCGGCCACAGTAGACAGGGTTGCGCTTTGCGTGTGAAAGTGAAGTGGCAGATTGGCGTCGCCGATCAGCCGCCGAAGTACGTTTTGATCTGCGGACGCAAGCGATGAATCTAGTACAATCTCTCTTGGGCCTATCCGTGCTATCAAGGAAGACAGGCTGCCAAGGTCCGAAGCTTGTGTGAAGAAATCGCCACTGGATATATCTACCCAGGAGCATCCGACCTTAACGCCACGGTTCTGACCCTCGTGGCTGGCTCGGCCGCGGGCGTCGGTCGTTCCAGATGGCAAAGCACCTGCGATGTGCACTGCAAGCAAGTAGTTGTTTTCGAAGCCCTCCATAAAACTTTCATCAATCAGGGTTCCAGGTGTGACAATGCGGGTCACCTTTCGATCAAACAGCATACTACTACCCTTAGCTGTACGTTCAGCTTCTGGCAAGCGTATTTGCTCACTGATAGCTACGTGTTTGCCCAGATCTTGAACGAACATCTTGAGATAGCGATCGAGCTGGGTGTGCTGGAAGCCCGCCATTGGCACATCACCCAGAGAAGTCGCTCGCTTTGCCTTCTTCAGGTTGACGAGAGGGGCGTACTCTTCGACTTGGTCAAAGTACATCTCGTAGAAGTCGCCGACCCTCGTCAGGACGATACAATCCTTGAACTTTCGTGTGTTGTTCAAGTGCTGCTGTAAGACGGTGGGATACATCTTCTCCGGCACAGGCTCGACATCTATTTTCGGCAGAGGTGCGAGGGCGCCTTGTGGAAGGCTGCCGGCTTTGAGAATGCTTCGTGTCTTTGCGCCTCTGGTCTGTCTATGCTGTTGGAGAAGTGCATGGCTGCGGCCATATTGGTTGGTCCGCAGACTAGGCGAGCCTGCCGACGTGCGGTGCAAGCTACATCTCGCTAAGCGGCGAAGAGTTCCACCGTTCATATGATGAGCAGTGTGTCGTGTCTTTGATGTTGCGTTGTCGGTTGCAAGTTCTCCTTGGAAGTTGATGCTGGCGCGTCCCGACTGCGCGTCTCGATCGGCAGATGCGGCACGTCCCGAACCTCATCCACTTTTTGCCGAACCGCAATAATACGACCACAACAACACCACGAGAGTCACAGCGGGCATCGACTCTGGACTTTAAGAACCGCTGAACATGGCATTCGGGTCTCCACCGGGTCTGGTCCTATATTGAGGCTCTCCACTACTTGGAAAACGAAGAACTCCTTGAACCATGCCTGAATCCCTATAAGCTTCGAAGCATTTTGAGGCTAGCTATATGGCCTTTTCATGTCACATGACATTAAAGGAAGCGCTTGGCGTACGAAACTCGCCCGCTTAGGTGAGTTGACTTGCAAAGCCCAACCTTGACGCTATGCTTACGTTTCCGAAGCTCATCGGTAGAGCGCGTCACTAGTAATGACGAGGTGATTGGTTCGATTCCAGTAGCGGGCAACTGCGGTTGTGCCTCTCTTCTCTTTTGCTGCAGTCGTCGCCAACTTTTTGGTCCAGATACGACCTTTGAGGTTTCCGGAGGCGTTATGTGAACACTTATGACCACATTGAGCACGCTGGATATCGACCTCACTTTGCTGGAACGATTGGTATGAGTCTTGTCATTGCTGTCGAAGAAAATTTCACAGGGCACTTTTTTTTTCCAGCATAATCGGTTTCTCATGCCCCTAAACGCTGCTCAATGCTCTTCCAGATCTTCCGGGCACTCCAGAAAACCCTCCTTCCTGTCGATGATCGATATGTGTCCATTGGAAATACCATATTGATGGGCCAAATTATCGTCAACTTATGCACACCAGTCTTCGCTTAAGGCTTCTGCGAACGAGCAAGCTCTTCTTCATGCAACGAACGGCTGTCATCGCCGCCGTCGATCGAGACACATCATCATTGTTCGGCTGTGGCAGGAGCCAGGTCGTTGCACGACAGCACAATTGTACCAGGATGCTCAAGCCACGCTTTCATCCCTCCCAAAGTCGAACATCAATCTCTGTCGATCACTGGAGGACTACGAATACTCGCTGCGCAGCACAGGGTTTACCGGCGATACGTCCGACAATACCGTCACGTCTCAACGCCGTACATATGTACATCTTGTTCCTTGTGCATCGTGATGATGCGAAGCGACAGAGCTCATGATACACATCTATCTGCAAAGTGAGCTCCAACTGCTGTCAGCCTGTGCAACAGGCAGTCTGTCCTCGTGAGAGATAATGTGCCCCATGGAGGATAATGTCTGGCAGCTCTTTCTTGCTTCTACGGACAGTCGATTTTTTGATCCTCACACGCCTTTGCTGCAGGCGTATTCTCACATTCATACGGCCGTCCTCATTGTCAGCCCGCTTGAATCACACTGAACGATGGGCCCTCCAAAGTTCGATCAGCCTTTCGCAGGGTACGCTCGACCCCGGGACCCAGCTAAGCAAAACGCTGCCCGTAACCACTTTGTTGCAGCGACCGGCGAGTTTGTCGGCACATTTATGTTCCTCCTCTTTGCTTTCCTGGGCCACACCATGGCAGTGGCACAAGCACCCGGCACTGCCCCGAACGGAGCCAAGAGCAGCATGACCGCCATCTACATCGCCATGGCCTACGGCTTCTCCCTCTTAGTGACTGCCTGGACGATGTTCAGAGTCAGCGGCGGTCTCTTTAACCCAGCCGTGACAATTGGTCTGGGTCTATCTGGACAGCTACCTTGGACACGAGCCTTGATCTTCCTGCCAACACAACTTCTGGCCGCCATCTGTGCGGCGGCGGTATGCAGTTGCATCATTCCTGGAGATATAGCAATAATTCAGACTACGCTGGCGTCTAATGTCAGCATAGCTCAAGGACTGTTCCTGGAGATGTTCCTGACTGCTGAGCTTACCTTTACCGTGCTCATGCTCGCTGCCGAGAAGCACAAGAGCACTTATATCGCACCCGTTGGCATCGGTTTGGCATTGTTCGTTGCTGAGATCGCTGGGGTATACTACACTGGAGGATCGCTGAACCCAGCTCGATCCTTCGGGCCATGTGTCGCCGGAGCATCTTTTCAAGGCTACCATTGGAGTATGTGTACGACGCATGAACAGGGAGAGCCAGCACTTACATATCTCAGTCTATTGGGTCGGTCCCTACCTGGGAGCCCTGATTGCCGCCGGCTATTACCACTTTGTTAAGTTCTTCAACTATGAGCAAGCCAACCCTGGCCAAGACAGCGCCGATGGTGAGTGTCAGCCAAGGGATGGACACACATCTTGAAGAAGCTGGACAGCGCTGCACTGCCCGACGGATAGCATAAGCTTGTGTTACAGCGTGCAGAGCTGCTCAAAGGAATGTCTCGAGAGTCGGACACGCCCTCTACCGCAGCAAGCTGACAAACAGCCCGGAGCCTTCCTCCCACATAAGGACTCGATCGATACTACGCCAGGAACGAGACCTGAAAGTGGAACCGGGGCAAGTAGTACAGTCGGGCAGAGAAATGGCGAGAGGTTGGCGTGAGTACGAAGACGACTTAAGACAAAGAGCGACCCGGTTGTTTGGGTGTTTGGGGGGGGGGGGACCCACAAGTATAAAAGGTAATGATCAAACAAGTGAAAGCGTTTACACGGCAGAACATAGTGTAGTTATACATGAATGAGAGTATCCACGACAGACATGAATGCATGCATGAATCGCAGAGGTGAGGTCAAAGTAATGAATGTATACATACATCTCGCAAACTACACCATATCTGGAATGAATTCAAGGCTTCAACCATCACGCGACACTTACGACCAGCACCAATAAAATGCAAGTCCATCAGAGCTGCCGCTGACGACAGGCTACAACCAAACCACCTAACTGAAAGCTTCACCACAACCCTCATCCCAAAAAGCAAACACTTCGAAGCACACAACATTCAAGCTCTCATTCTGACTCCAATGTTCGTTCCATCCTCATCATCGCCAGCATCATCAAGCAGTGACAGCAAAGACCCAATCAGCATCCACATCACTAGCCATCTTCAACCAAAGTGTTATATCTTTAAACACAGATCCCACTCCCACTACAAACGCCACTACAACATGCTGCTGCGGTCCTACATGGAACTAAAAAAGACATCATCAGTCTCGAGACCCAATGGGTCTTGAAACCTCTCGCCGCGAAGCCAGTCCAGACGTACCGTCGTTGTTTCTACAGTCCCTCTTAGCAAAGAATGTCTCTGCTTTTGTTGGCATTGCTAGAGCAGAGGCGATGATTTCGGACGAGGCCAGGGCGAGGACGATGGCGTGGAGTCTCATCGTAATGGTTAGGTAAAGTATGACAGTGCGAGGGGGTGCGTGTAGGATTTGTAGTGATTGAGCTGCAGTTAACTATCCGAATGGAGAAGATGCGATAGTTTCGCGGCCGAGGATGTATGATGGCGATGACGGGAGTTCTACCAGAGATGGACAGAGTGATGGCGGATGTATGTTCGCTGGAAGATATGTCGACGATAGTGATTCCTGTTGGTATCGCTCGCATAGATGTTGGTGTATCCAGACCCTGGTCAAATACTTTACTTTGGAGAGAAGGCACCTTAACACGCATTCACCTCACTTGATATATCTGAAGCCTCAGCCCTCAGTCCTATCGCCCAAACCACCCATGACCAAGCATGACAGTCTCGACCCATCAGCCATAGCATCCACCAGGATCACTTGAACCCTCAGCCGACAGCCAATTGGCGACGAAAGTGGCACATGAAAACCCTAGGTAATTTCTGTGCACGATCGCAGCTGTCAATCTGCCCCGGTGAAAGGGTCGACAGAGATCGTGCTGCTAGGGGCCAGTCGATGATCGGGAAATTACCCTCGAATCTTTTCTCGATGTGTGCCTCATAGTAATACCGCTTGATCTCGTACGTCTGAGCCCTTAAGAATGGCATCGAGAAAGGTGGTACAGTCAATGTCGATCGACATAGGGTCCAAAGCTCGAAGTCGCTGTGCATGTCGTGTCTTACTCAGGGCGTGACCTGTTTGCCTAGCTGAGACACTCGCTCCTGTACGGCGGCGTGTGGCTTTGCTCCCGAACGGAGTTCCACACCACTCCCGGAGAGGTGGTGCTATTGATCTCTGCGCGCCTGAGGATAGGACATTGACATTTCCAGCTACGCCGCCACATTCAGGTCTGACGCGAAGCCGTTGAGTGCTCCCAGCGAAAGCCATCGCCGTCCATCGGCACAGCTGCGAAAAGCTGCACGACCACCATGCCTCGAGGAAAGTTCCGCCTGAGGGTTTGTCGCGGCGGAGGCGGTAATCTTCACCGACATGCACATCATGTGGAGATGTCACACTACCATCGCGCGAGTGGCACAGATGTCATGGTTGTATGCCTTGGCATTCTTGCTCGCGTCTTTCATAATTCTAACGTTGACCCAGCGGGGGCATTGCCAGCGAGTCTGAGACAACTTGAGGGATGAACAGAGGTATCCTTACTGCCTTGTGCGGTGATGTCTATTGTTGCACCCAAAGATTCATCCGCCGGGCGGACCAGTTCAAGCAAGTTGCGCGTGAAGCCCAGAACGTCGCGACTTGATTAGCCTTGCACAAGAATTCCCAGCTGATCACACTGTGCGACCCGTGTAAGGCGCCTTTCAGCATGCCGGGTGAAAATTATCATAGCGACTGGCAGACCGAGAACCATGCCGAGGAGCACAAGACCTAGCGTAAGGTCGGTGGCCCACTGCGCAAACTTAAGACTCTACGATCTTGCGCCCATCGAATCAGTCTCGTCTCCTAGAACCAGCTCCTACCACCAGTATCGTGACGGCTGGTCTAGGTCCTCTGATGTACTGCCGGGTTGGCGGCCTGTTGGGTCACGAGCACGTCGTGCTGTTGACATTCCATCTACTTACGCGCTGCTACAGTATCATGCTCATTCCTCATCATAAAGTCATGCTCAAACGCTAACGGCCCAACCAGACGCGATTCAAGCGATGCTCGTGTGCTTTTATAGCTTCGTCAAAGCTCCGGCAATTCCAGACTCGATTCACTGGATGCCAGCCTTCTTCTTGAAGGCGTTGATCAGACCGCTCGTGGAAGCATCATGCTTTGTGCTCTCGCCAGCAGCCTCGAGCTCGCCCTGGATGGTCTTTGCAAGAGCCTTGCCAAGCTCGACCCCCCACTGGTCGAAGCTGTTGATGTTCCAGATGGCACCTTCGGTGAAGGTGACATGCTCGTAGTATGCGATCAAAGCGCCGAGGGCACCCGGTGTGATCTTGTCTGCCAGGATGCTGGTAGTCGGGCGGTTGCCCAAGAATACCTTGTGCGGCACAAGCTCGTCACTTGCACCCTCAGCTCTGACAGTATCTGGAGTCTTGCCAACCATCAGCGCTTCAGCCTGCGCAAAGTAGTTTGACGCAAGCATGATCTGGTGCTTGTTGTTCTCGATCGGGTTGTGGGAGTTCGCGGCGAGGATGAAGTCGGTCGGGATGAGCTTCGTGCCCTGATGAAGGAGCTGGAAGAAGGAGTGCTGTGCGTTGGTTGCGGGCTCGCCGAAGAGGATCGCACCGGTGGTGTACTTGACGTAGTCGCCGCTTCGAGTAATTGCCTTGCCGTTCGACTCCATAGAGAGCTGCTGGAGGTACGCTGGGAAGCGATGAAGGTACTGGTCGAATCTGGAAGATGTGTTAGATGGAACGAATCGGTATGTGTTGACAAGACTCACGGAGAGACGAGATGTGTCTGGGCACCGAAGAAGTCGGAGTACCAGACACTGAGGAGACCGCCGATGACTGGGATGTTCTGCTCGAGCGGTGCCGTCCTAAAGTGATGGTCCATGGCATTGGCGCCCGCCAGGAACTGGTGGAAGTTGTCGTAGCCGATGTAGAGGGCTACTGAGAGGCCAATGGCAGACCAGACGGAGTAGCGGCCACCGACCCAGTCGCTGAAGCCGAACATGTTTTTGGTGTCGATACCGAACTTCTCGACCTCCTTGGCGTTTGTGGAAAGAGCGACGAAGTGCTTTGCGACATCGCCCTCCTTGGCGGTCTGCAGAAACCACTTCTTGGCAGTGGTAGCGTTGGTGACAGTCTCTGCCGTGGTGAAAGTCTTGGACGCAATCAGGAAGAGAGTGGTCTCGGGGTTGCTGTCCTTCAATGCCTCGGCCATGTGTGTGCCGTCGATGTTGCTGACGAAGTGGAGCTTGTAGCCTTCCTTGCCGTATGGCTTGAGAGCCTCGGTGACCATGACGGGGCCGAGATCTGAGCCACCGATACCAATGTTGACGATGGTGTCGATTGGCTTGCCGGTGTAACCCTTCCACGCTCCCGAGCGAACTTGCTCGGAGAACTCCTTGATGTGCTCGAGCACCTCGTTGACGCCCTCGACCACGCTCTGGCCATCGACCGCCATCGGCTCGTTCTTGACATTCCTCAATGCCACGTGATAGACGGCCCGCTTCTCGGTGAAGTTGATCTTCTCGCCCTTGAACATGTCGTCGCGGAGGTCCTCGAGCTTAGCCTCCTTGGCGAGGTTGACCAGCAGAGGCAGCGTCTCGTCGGTGATGAAGTTCTTGGAGAAGTCGAACAGGATTTCGCCGCCGTCGGCCTCGTTCTTAAACGTGTGGCTGTACTTTTCGAAGCGCTTGGGGTCTTTTTCGAACTCGCTCTTAAGGACCATGCCGCGACCCAGCTTGTCGTGGTGCTCCATGAGGCTTTTCCATGCCGGCAGCTCGTTGGCCTGCGCGAAGCCGGGCATCGTGGCGGTGTGGTGGTGTTGAAGGCAATGGGTATAATACTGTATTTGACGTGTTACTGGTGGCCAAATCAATGGTTAGTGGGGTATATGAGTGTGTTTGATGGTGTGATTGATGCTCACGTTGGGGGAGGGTGAGTGAGGTGCTGACGGAGCTCTGCGGAAGCTTTGGGAGAAATTGTTGGAGCTGTTTTTGCAGACGAGAGAGAGCAAGTTCGAGGTCGGATGCCGATGACGATGGTGGGGCACTTCGTTGAGAGGCACGACGACGTTCAACACATCACCTCATCACCTCATCACCTCATCACCAAGCTCTTACTGATCAACTGCACCACATATAATGATACTGTTCTTCCGTACCGGCTAAATGTGTGAGCTGCCATTGAGACCACGCCTACGGCCACTCAGGCTGCAATGTCTTCGTTGGCATGATCGTCACTCACTTCGCTGTCAACACCGAATATGCCGATGCGTTTCCGGCTGTCGTCACAGTCGCCGCCTTCTATGCCGGCGCTCCACCATGAACTTCCCATGGACACCCGCCTGCGATTCCTCTTAGTGTCCTGGTTACTTCCCTCATCGCTATATTGCAACTGCGACGACATCGACGCCGCCCGGCGTCTACTCTGGCTTCGACTCGGCCGTGTGAGATGTGGTCCTCTCCAATCAATACTAGCCTAAATCTATATGAGGCTGAAAATAAGCTTTGCGACTCGCCTGGTCCATCTCCACGTACTCAGCGGCCGAGACGACGTAGGGAGTAGCAACCTTCAGTCTTAGATAGACACATGCAATGCAATGCACTGCTAGCTTTTGAAATACCCAATATGTGAGCCCGAATCAAGCAACCAACCAATCAACTTGCCATAAAGCGATATTAGTGCCCTACAGCCTTTTTGTTTGCAGCAACCTTCAGTCTCAGACAGACACATACAATACACTGCTTGCTTTGGAAACACCTACTATATGATATGAGACCAAACCAAGTGATACCAATCAACTTGCTATAACGCGATACATCAATATCTAGGTGCGACATGCTACGTTACACGATGGGACTCGCTAACGTGTTTGATAAGCATGTGAATCAGATAGGCATGTGCATCAACTTCTATCTCGTATCTACCACCACTACTAAACGCGTCCATTATTCCACCATTCTACGCGATGGCACCTCCAAACGAAGAGTGTATTTAGAATGCTGTTCGCGATTACCTGTCAGGTCGTTTTCCAAGCGTGCGACGCGCTGCAGCCGCCTACGGAGTCAAATATTCTACCGTTAACCGCAGACTCTATAGTACGGCTCTAAAGACTAGTACACCGCCAACGAACAGAGCCTTGACTCCGGTTGAAGAGGAGGTAGTTTATTAGAAGATTCTAGACCTAGATTCACGTAGTTACTCGCCAACACAGGCTATAATCAGAAGCTAGGCGTCCTCAATAACCAAGGCACGGAATAGACAAGAAGTTGGCCAAAGATGGGCTTATAACTTTGTTAATCGTTATCTAGGCTTAGAAACAAGGCTATTACGGAGGTTATTAAGCCAAAGGGCAAAGAATAAGGACCTAGAGGTTATCGCAGAGTGGTTTAGGCTCGTTCACAACATAATAGCCTTCTATGGAATTATATAACACGACATTTACAACTTTGACGAGAGTGGATTTAGGCTTAGACATAGTAAGAATACTAGGGTTGTAACTGCTACAGAGCGTAGGCAACGACCTAAGGCCTTGGTTTCTAATTTAACGCAGTGGCATACTGTTATTGCCTATGTCAATGCAGAAGGCTGGTTAGTGCCTCTATATGTTATCTTCTCTAGCAAGGAAATAAACAGAGCCTGGTTTGAACACCTACTAACAAACTAGAGGCTTGGAGTTAGTCCTAAAGGCTAGACTTCCTATAACTATAGAATAGCATAGATTTAGCACTTTAATAACTATACTAAGCACAGAACTGTTGGTTAGAAGAGGCTCTTAATTCTAGATAGCCATAACAGCTATATAACACCAGAGTTTGAGTCATTCTGTAAGGAACAAGGCATTATTACCCTCTATATGCCTACACACTCTTCTTATTTATTACAGCCTTTGGATGTTGGCTGTTTTGGTCTATTAAAGAAGGCATATTTAGCTAGAATCCAAAGGCTTAGCATAGTTAGATATCACTTCTTAATTAAGGAAGACTTCTTACTACAACTCAGGCCTGCCTATAAGGCTGCATTTACTTCTTAGAACATTAAGGCAGCCTTTAGAGGCTTAGGTTTATTGCTATTAGATCTAGAGGCTATGTTGTCCAAGCTAACACTACGTTACAAAACACTAACTCCACTACTACCTTGTTTATTAGACACGCAGAATACCCCTTAGAATCTAAGGCAGGTTAAGAGGCAAACAAGCAAGATTAAGGCTAGGGTTATGAATCATCAGAATAGCTCACTAACTTCAATCCTTAAGGCAGTAGACAGGTTATTAAGAGGGTTTAAAAGGTTATAGGCTGCTATAATATTACTCTAGGCTAAAAAAACTAATATAAAGACTATAATTGAAGAATTACAGTCTTATAGGGCACTAAGGAAGAAAATCAAGCTTACTCTTAGACTTAACACTAATAAATTGGCTGCTAGAGACATGGCTTAGTCACAGGCTCAAATAGTAATAGAGTTAGTTAGTCAGATTGAGAAACAGCCAAGAGCCAAACCAACCTGCAGCAAGTGTGGTATACAAGGACACAACTCAAGAGGTTGTCCATTAGATAGAGTAACTTCTAAGCATTTAATTGATCCATCTTTGAGGTAGTTCTGACACCTATAGCATAAGATATCAAGAATCAAAGTTATCCACCTCGTAAAGTTGATGCACATGCCTATCTGATTCACATGCTTATCAAACACGTTAGTAGAAGACCGGCAATATACCGACGCTAAAGACGTCAGTATGTTTCGCGATACGGGCAAGGCTCTTAGCTGTCACAGACCGCGAGAAGAGTAGTTCCAGATACAAAATGTCCTGGAGATACCAGAACAACTCGCCGCGCCTCGTAGAGAGACAGCGATCAATCGACAACAAGAAAGAATTCGCCTTAAACAACAACCATGAAATCCTTCGCCCCTCTGCTCTTTGCAACATTCTTCTCTGCAGCGACATCTTTGTACTGCGATAGTGGCACCTCAGGCGACGGTTCTTGCGAGCACAAGCATCTGAATTCCTACTGTGTAAGTCTACCATCGAGGAAACAGATAGACGCAGACAACGCATCTATGCCAGACCTTCGCGAAGTTGTTAGCACTAATGCGTAATCCGTATAGTGCATAGCCACCCAGGACAAATTCTTCCCGATCTGGAGAGATACCAAGGAGCAGAGTCGAACCGCGGATGGAGATGACGTGTGTATAGCGAACGGTGAATGGAACGACGGTGCAAGGGTATGGTGTGCTTGAGAAGCGCAACCACGTCTAGGGAAAGATATAGTTCTGCGTCTGAAATTACAGTCAGTAACCAGTGGTGGAGCGATATGCCGAATGGCTGACAGAACTTCTCCATCGTCTCATTTCCGACAATTGTCACGCCTAAGCTGCGCCACCTCATTATTGCTCCCTCCGCAATGTCAAAGCACACACCATGGAGCGAGCGCCTCCGCTGGCCGCTCTCGACATTCCTGCACCGTCCCAATGCCCTGCTGGATGATCATCTCAACACGATTCTGCGCGTGGCGCTGTCAATGATACGTCGGCATTTCGAAGGACCAGGTGACGCAGATAGCATATTGTGGCGTGAATGCCATCCGCACCGCTTTTACCTCGCAGAGCTGCATCAGAAGTCTGAGGTTTGGGATTTGGGACTCCAAGATCGCATGCGGCACTGCTAAGGTCCTCAAACTCAGGACCTCGGCGAGTCTGCGCAAAATTTCTCCTCGCCTTCATGTACGTAAGTTTCAGTGAGGATGGTGTGGGATCGATCGTCTCAGAGCCAAAGGTGACACTTTGGAAGACAGTGCAGTGGACGCAGTCGTTGTTGTTCGCCGAGTCATGCTCCGGACAGCTTAGTCGCGGTTGTACGTCGACGGTCGTGGAGAGCGCGGATTCGGAGAGCTGAAATGTGGGTCTGACAGAGCGCGAGCCAGGTTTGCGTGATTTTGAAGCCTTGTACAGACAGCTGGGAATCGCTTGTGGAATCGTCTCCAGACTTTCATGCACGGTCCCACGAGGCTGTTAGATTTGAAAAGCTTGTGACACGGCCATCTTCTCGTCGGATGAGAGAAATAGATCCCATGCCTTTTACCGGGAAACTCCGTGGCCCCTCCGCCTCCGGACTCATCTGCTTCGCCTGGCTATTCTTATTAGAACGGCACCTCTGGCAATAGCGAGGGTTCTTCTTCTTAGCCTGACCGTGCGTTTGATGGGCCATGGGTTTGCGCATCGGATACCTTCAGGGAGAGTGTCAGGGCTGCGCTAAAGTCCACAGAATCCGGAAGTCGTCTGTAAGATTATGGTTCCAAGCGCGGAAGGCCTTCGTCTAGCCAAGGTCGTCCAAAAAGTCGTCTCTCCATTTCAGGAGATGCAGTAGACATGCGAGAATCCAGGTGTTGCTCTAGAAGAAAGAAATTGAGCACCGCGGGGAGCGGAGCAGTCACCAACACGAATGACGCCGCTCTGACTGGCCATGGCGAGCTCGTAAGGTATATGATGTCCTAAATGTGCTTGAGTAGGTAGAGCAAGCGACGAGGCTCCATATATACTTGAAGTGAATAGGTCATCGATCCGTTCCCGTGCACAAGCTGGTTCTATAGCGGTCTTTCTTCGTAGAACACACAACCAAGACGCGCTCCACACATCAAGTTATATGTCCTCACAGACCTCTGAAAAAGGCAAGGCCGGCATCTACTGGGCATTCTGTGTTCGTGAGTCAGAATGGAGTATAAAAAACCTTTGGCATACGCGTGGGAGAGGCTGGCGGGCGCGCTCGGTGGTATCAACTCGTGCCTTGTCAGGAGGAGATCTGGTGCCGCATCGTTGCGTTATAGATTTTGCCGCCCCAGGCATCTATTCAGCAGTCGGCAGTCCTTGAAAATATAGATGAAACGACCTCGAAAGGTCGTTCTCTTCCAGTATATGTCCAATCTGACATTGCAGTAAATATGGTATCGCTATAAGCACAGCCTCTTCGGCGCGAGGAAATTTCACACCCATTATGCTGCATTTCCCACCTGCACATGGAGCCTGTTTGTTCACACAGCTTACAATATCTGCTACACACCTCAAAGTCAGCAACACAGATCCCATCAATACGAAGGACGACGATCTTATAGTACCCTTTGCCGCTTCCTGCCCGGAGCGCCGCTCGACGCACCACCCTCGGTCCTCTGCGACCTCTTCTCCTGCGCATCGAGCACCAAGCTGAGCACATCGAAACCAAACTGTGGGAACTCCAAGCACATCCTCTTGAACTCCTGCTCCGCCTCGTGACGGAGGACGTGCGAGCGCGTAGCCCAGAAAGTCGCAACCGGCTTGCGAATGTTATCGTCGTCGACGGAAGTCTCCTTGTAGACAAATCTCGCGTATGCGATCTCGCCCTTGGCCGTGCTCTGCGTGAGGTGAATCTTGCGGTGTGCCATGGCAGAGAGTGCAGGGAGCTCGAACTTTTGCGCGAGAGTGTAGACACGCGCATGGCGGAGAAGGCCGACACCTTCGTTGTCTGGTTGTGGGACGGTTGTGTCGTATTCCAGGTTGGTGTTGCCGGTGAGGGCGGGGAAGTAGTCGCCCTTGTAGAGGTATTCGATGACGGAGGCGGTGGCGGCCATGTCGTCGCCTGTGAGGTCGATGCGACGGCGCGCGTTGTCGGAGAAATGCTCGACGGCGCGGGCGAAGAAGGGGGATTGGGTGAGCAGGCCTTGGTGGGCGTTGAGGGTGCTGGTCTCGTCGCCGTCGCCCACGACGAGCTCGATGATCGGCGAGCGCAGGTAGCTGTGCATGGTGTATTAGCCATCGCAATGCGCGGATGCGATCGTCGTGTTGGCGCTTACTCAAGGAAAGTGGTGCGCGTGGGAACATTGGGCTCAATGTCTTCGAGGCCGCCCGGCGCGGTGCCATCGTCGCCGTTCTCTTCCGCCTCGCCCATCTCCTCATCGGCGGCGGTGACATCGTCTTCTGGGATGACGACTTCGGTCTCTGGGTCGGCCATTGCTGCGACGCTATTGGGCGGTATATTTGTATAGTATAGCTGGGACTGTAACGAGTGTGGGAGCTGTTGCTCGATCGATTACTGCGCGATCACGATGCCGTCAACGCCGAACGGACGATGGCCAGGAGGGATGAAAGTGGTGGAGAGAGAAAGTCGCAGTTGGAGGCTGGCGTTGGAGAGCTCGAAAAGCGATGGCTGGCAGCCTCCTGTTCCTGAAATCCTCCAGCAAATCATCGACAGCGGAGTTAAAGACCGCCGACATGGGGTCTCAAATGCCATGCAGGTACACGACTAGCTACATTTCCGACGTGCAAGAGGACCTTCTCCCTCCAACGGCGATAAACTCAACTACCTCACCACAGCCTTTAACGTAGCATACTGCATCATGCCGTTCCGTACTGCTACCAGAACGGTTCGCAGCCGCTGGTACCGAACTCCTGTGCCAGCTTCTGTGTGGCACCAATCAATCAAGGCCCAATATGAGTCGGTCAAACAAGAGCTGTAGTAAGTCAACTAACCTGACTGACTACACACCGCGCGAGGCAGGTATCTAAAGATTTTGCGCGATTTATGTTATTTATGCCATTTAATGCTCGAAAACTGTACTTAGTCTTAACTGCAGTTTCCACCGTCAAATTGCTAGTCAATCAGTCAACCAAGCGAGTTCGAACCAGATCAGTCACTCAGTCAACTTTTTATTTTGTCAGTCAGTCAGTCCACAAGGTGTCAGTCAAGCCGACTGATTTACTATTGCGCTCGCTGATTGCTGATCCCCTCGCAAATCATCATGACCTACGTCCGGCCATCCTAGTGGCTCCCTGGATTGGAAATTGCCTGGGACTTTATGACGGGCTTGATGGCGATGGTCACGATCGGGGGTAGGCTTACAGCATCAGAGTCTTCATTCAGGCGCGTTGGAAAGTAGTGCGTGGCCTGATGCGATGACGTCGTTTATGCATTGGTCTGGTCTACAGTACTCGCGCGGAGCTGGCGAAGAGGATGGTGTGTCATCATAGTTGTCAGGCGGTGGGGACTATGCTAAGTGGGGCTTCTCAGGCGACGATATGGGGAGAGCTTTTGCGGGGCATCTTCATGTTGCCGGATTATCCTAATAAGAGGAATCCGCGAGCGGTGTGGTTGTGGAGGAATGAGCAGCGGTTAGCGATTGAGAGGTTGGCAAGAAACCGAAGGGCGGAGCCGAGAGCTGTCACGCTGGAGAGTGCGAAGAGGACGTTTTCGAGTTGGGCTGTTGACTTTATTGCGATCCTATATGCGGGAACTGTGCTAGCGACGTATGGCTATGTTTACTTTGGACTTTTCCTTAAGTCCTTAACGAATGCGGATGGGGCTAAGAGGTAGAGCATCGAAGTGATGAACATTATTCCCACCGTCGGTGGAGCGATCAATGTAGTTTTCGTCTAAATCTGGGCTCTACTCTCCAACTACCTCCCAACGCGCTGGATTCAACTTCCATACCAGTCAGCGCGGCCTATGCGAGGTCATTCATCTACTACATGACTCTCGACATGGCACCGTTGATCTTCGCTTGGTTGTCGGACCTCATCCCGCAGGGTGCTGAGGTTCGATCTTTTACTGTGGGCGTGAGTGTCGCTGGATACTACGCCGTCTCTGCTTAGAGCCAGGTTTTGGCTTGGCCGGCTAGTCAGGCGCCGTGTTATAGGTATGCGTGGCAGTCGTTTCTTGCGATTTGGCTCCTTTGTACTGGTACGACTTGAGTGTTGAGGTGTGTGCATGTTAGAATTTTGCTGCCGACGCGATTGGCGTTCCCGGCTGGGTTGGAGTCGGGAGAAGTTATCGTTGCGGGACACACTGTGGTTGATGGAGATGTTGTGGCGGCTGATGCGCTGGTTGGCAAGAAGAGTGCGGACGTTGTGGTGAAGAGGAAAGATGAGAGGGAGATGGGTGCTCAGTAGCGAGTTTGTAACAGTATGTGATTCTGACGCATCTTACTCCTTGCACGCGTGACGCCACACCCGTGAGCATTCCACTCAATCCTCTGCGCAACTTGAAAATATTTGCAGCATTCTCCAATACGCCCGCCACTACTATGGTTATAGCACAGCATGGCGACTCCAGCACTGCCGACGATCGATCGTCTTCTGATTCTTCGAATTGGTATAAGGCACAATGGACACGCTGTCAAGTATGAGCATATGAGGTATCGAGGACCGAATCGATATCGGCCGCCTTGTGGCTGAAGAACGTGTTGAGGCTCACACACGAGGGGCCCAGTGGGTCTCTAAATCGCCTGGAGCATGACATGACTAACACCTAACGGAAGTTGTACCTGTCTGGCAACAAGTCAACCTCAGTCTGCCTGTGTCTCGAACAGATACTCGGAATATCACTCAGTGGTGTCTATACTCTCGGAACTCCAGGACGGCATCTTTGGAGCCGCTGCATGTCTCTTCAGCTGCCCATTGCAAGCTGACGTCTGCTGATCTGCACCACTTGATGAATCCATCGCAAGCAATCACTGGTGGCATCTTCGAAGCCGTGATGCTGCCCGAGGCTGACAACGCTGTTTGTTTAGGCCTTCAGACGAGCAGATTCCTCCGGCCGGATATTGTTCGGAATGGAACAGTGATCAGGGACATTCCCGCTGCTGTTGCTGGAGTTGTGAGCGAAGTTTCGCCGCTCTTGCATGTTTCGAGTTCTCAGCGAAACCTGATCGGGAAGACGGAGCTGCTTGATGTCTGTCCTGGTTGAATTGGTCGCGATGACGGTGTCCGAGTTCGTAATGCTGACTTCATGTGGTTGTTTCCGCTTCACATGCCATTACTTTTCAAGAATGTGTTCATCGCATTGCCAAGCGCTCTCTGCATCGCCATGCCAGGATGTATGAAGTCCGCCCCCAAGCAAGGCTGACCTGCAGGATAGCTATAGCATGTGCTGTTCGGCGCGCCATACCGCTGCGGGTTGTTAAGTATCTGGTTCATAGTCATCGTCGGATCGAAGATCACCATCTTGGCACCGGAATACTTGGATGAAAACGATCTGGCCGAGCTTTGCACTGCATTGTTCCAGTACGTCGTGAGGTTCCGGATTTGGGGTGCTGTGGTGCTATTGCCATATCCAAAAACAGAAGCGCGGTAGATGGGTGGAACCAATATCGTGACAAATCGACGTGCGCCTAGGCTGTATTGATGACCGATCTGAGTGAAGTAGTTGGTGAGATCAGCCGCTAGTATCTTCGTGGCATTATCGTAGCTGCGCCCGGAGAATACTTGGACGGAGACGTCATTGATGCCAAAGAAATTGAAAAAAAACGCTGTTAGTCGCGTTCCACGAGACCGTTTCGGGCAGTTGGCGAAAGAGGTTCATCTGATCATTGAGATCTTTGACAGGTCCTGAGGGTGCATATGCTTGACCCTGAGCGGCTGTCAGATTGACAAAATTGGCGCCGACAGCATAGTTGTAAGCCACAGTATCGTTGCGAGTACTGTTGTAGACGACTACATCGATCCAGTTATCCGCACCCGAGGTCGTAGCTATCGATCCTCGTCAGCCATTTATATTGGCATTGTGCCGTGAAGTGTCCTTCTTACTGCCAGGATATGGTGGGTTGCCCATTGGATTACTCAACGAGGGTTGAGTACTTGCCATGTCGAAGCCTGTAGTCGTGTAAGAGTCGCCGCTGGAGTATGGTCAGCTGGTTGTGCTGGGGCTATTATTCGATGCCGACTAACAAAGCGAAGAGGTATCGCGATGGCAGCACGACCGCTGGTGCAGATGTTGCGGCGCCCATGTTGACTTGCTGCGGGTTCAATGTCACGAAAAGTGCTGGAGGCCACAACACCACGTTGTAGTAGGACGAGCAGCATAATGTAGCTGCCCAGTTCAACGGCGTGTAAGGCTGGAAGACTTGTTAGTGCTTCTAGCAAGAGACTACTTGGTCCGAGATGAGAGAGGCTTCGAGGCATGATGTTCATTTCGAGGCAAGCATGGATATCTCTTCTGCCTGCTATTGGGCGCATGAAACGGTCGCCGCGCGTCCTGTATGCAGGCAATGCCGTGGACCGGGTCTGTTGCTGGCCGCCCAGTCACCACCATGCTGCGCTGTGCTTCTCTGGCCGACTCACCATGTTGAAATGATCCTAAGCGATACAGTCGAGGCGCGCAAGAGGCGTCCAGATGTGGTCAGACCTTGTATCGGTACTTGTCCTTGGATGCGGCTCCAAAATTTTCCGTAATGGCGCTCTTCAAGAAGCTTCCGGAGTTGCCAACAACGTGGGCGCCATGGCTTATTGGCAAGGTATGGCGAAGTGCAATGCTGAGCCTCGATGAGATTCTTTCGCATTAGTACGTTGGAAGACATCAGCGCAAGAGGGCTGGCTGAGTCAACATTCTTCTTGTAATCTTAATCCCCTCAGCGAGGTGCCCTTGCCATGCTGTCGAGGATCCCCTTGCAACGATTGTCATCACTCCAGACCTCAAGAGACGTTCTTCGCATCGCATGGACATGGCTCGTGGCTGAGTATTGATGGAATGGAAGACGCTGCGGACGCCAGAGAATCAAGGATGAAGCCACAAAGTGACAAAAGTGGTCTGCACTGTCTGGGCCACGTGGTTCAAGACCTCGCCAAGCCGAGCGGTTAAGAATTCCCCGAGCTCAACATCAGCAGTAACCTACCTTCTCCATTTGAAGATGCGCCTCGTACCTCTGCCAGTCCCTTGTGGAAGTCTCAGCAACGTTGAAGAGCTATCCATGACCCACCGTCTCGCGATGTTCCTCTATCGACTGTGGTGTAAAAACGAACAATCGAGACCAGCTCCATCAACATTTCCAGCGGAAGGGCAGCAAAAGCTAGGGCAGAGGTCTACATGAGATTGTACGGAGCCTCTGACCACAGATCACTCATTGAAGAGAGGCGACGCCGACTCACTGGGTGCTGTGTCGTGTCTCGGGCGGTACAGCAGATCACGAGCTGCCAGGGTACCCCGGAGATTATGGATTGGACGTGCTGGCTTTGGGAAACAAGGTAAGCAGACACTATCCAACCTGAAAGGCTCAATAGCAGTACATCAAGGGCAAACTCGCGATCCAAGACTCGAACGCGTCCAAACAAGAAACTCTTAAATAGACCTTAGCCTGCCAGACCACGGGAACGCATTGCAAAGCATGCATGTGCAAGTATGCGACTGAGAGCGTCTTAGCCGTATCGCATGTCGTAGCGAGAGTCGTCTCGAGTAAGCAGAATCGTCTGCCACGTAGGTCAACCGTATGTAAGGATGTCACCGAGTCGTGGGAACAGCAGCGTATAAGGAATCCTTATCTGACACGTTACACCCTGGCACCGCGGTGAGGTGCGCTCCCGTCGTCAGGGACGAGGGGTCGTGGGATTGTCTGGAGGAAGGAGTCGGAGCAGCGTCGACGTTTGGTTGCTGCCGAGGAGTGCCCATGGTCGTCATCTTGCTCGGAAAGAGACCGCGGCGAGAGTCCAGGTCTTGAAGCTAATTGAAGCCATGTCCTTCTTGCACTGGGCTCTGCTGCCGATCTGTTCTGTGTTCGGAGGAGCGGGTCGTTCGCATCGTCCATCGGAGGTGCTTTGCGCTTGCGCTTGGTGCCGTCCACCGGTTCCGCTCTCTCGTGTACCTCCCAATGGCGAATGAGATCTTTCCGCCACAAGAAGCCTTTGCCGCATTCCTGGCACAGATGCGGGCGTTCTTGGTCCGGCAAGTGCGTCGTCAGATGTTTCTTCATTACGCATCGGAGCTTGAAGGCTTTGGTGCAGGTAGGACATTTAAACCGCTTGAACTCGTTTGGTCGCTGGGAAAGACACGTGTGCACCGCACCAGTACAGTAGCGGCGGGAGGTAAGTTGGGAACCGTTGACCATCGGCTAAACCTTCCGGGCATCTTGCATGTGGATGCAAGGATGATGACTGCCGCGTCGCTGACGATGGTGATGAGATGCGGTCGCCGGTCGCGGTCGCGTTCCTGCGGGAAAGCAGCAGCATCTCGAGGACACGCGTAGGTGGGGGCTGTAATGTTTGTTGATGCTCGGTTTCAGCAGCAGGACCTGTCTGTACACACAGTACGCGTGATTATAGGCTCCTATACTTCGGCAACCCAATTTATTATTAGGGGTTGTGTACAATTTGCTTGACTTTGTGGAGTATATGAGGTAAGACATGCAGCAATAGAATTAACCAACTCGCCCGCCTGATCTTCTTTCACGGCAACAACATCTTTCCACACCGCGTGTCGCACAACCCGCGATCCTCCTGAAACCACGCCTGCACGCGCATCGACGATATCTCAAACACATCTAGACACATCAGTGGAGACGCCATCATGGCGCTGCAAACACCCCGGCAGCGGTCTGGCCTACAGCGACCGAGCTATACAGCATCTTCGCCCTCATTGCGCGTCTCCACCGCCGATGCACAGCGCAAAGCCAGTCTCCAAGCACTGACCGGCGCGCCGACCACACCGGGATCCGCCGGCATGGACGCGACCGATCTTGAAGTGGGAGACATGGTCAATGTGCCGGGCGACATGTTTGGTACCGTCAGATTTGTGGGCACCGTCAGAGGCAAGGCTGGGAAGTTCGTTGGCGTAGAGCTCGCCAGAGAGTTTTCTGCTAGAGGCAAGAATGACGGAGACGTGGATGGGTATGCACAAGATACGCATGCCATGATACGGGCTGTGAGCTGACACAGATGCCTAGGACACAGTATTTCAGCACCTCAATACCCGGCTCAGGCATCTTCCTGCCAGTCCATCGCGCTGAGAAGCGGGATCCGCCAGCAGCATCCCTCGACTCCTTCCCATTGACACCCAACACACCGTCATATAGCACGGTCGATGGACAAAGGGCACCGCCCGCGAGCTCTGGGCTGAAGTACTCGCAGTCTGCGGGGCCCGGCGCGCGACCCTCGAGTCCCACTTTCAAACCGAAGCGACCATCTCTACCACGACCCGAATCACCGTTCAGAAAACCGGCTCCTGATCTGCGCCCAACACCCGCGCGAAACCTTTCCGCCAGCACGAGAACACCGGGCCGCGGAGCAACACCAGCCAAGAACCCGCTGTCGAAGACCACCACTTCTCGACCTTCTACAGCGAACAGCCAGCCAGCACGACCATACTCTCGCACAGGCTCTAGGCTGGGTCATAGACAAGAATCAGACATTCCCGAAGATAGACGGCCCTTGGCTTCACTTCCAAATGGGCGTGGAAATAGTGGCAGTCAGGGCTCCGCGAAGTCTTTTTCGCAGACGACCCGATCCTCGTCCAGACTGGGCAGTAGAGAGGGAGCACTTGAGCAAGAGCTTCTGTCTCTCCGGGCAGAGCTCGCGGAACGGGACAAACGACTCGCAGAGCAAGCAGCGAACTTGGCGGACATGGAGGCCAGCGTGAAAGAGCTATCTGGACTTATACCTGCAGACGGAAATCTCTCCTTCGACAAAGGGGATCAGTCCACGGCAGAGCTCCGACAGATGCTCCGCGAGAAGAACGAGAAGATCACAATCTTGACATCAGAATTCGATGCACATCGAGCAGACTTTCGTAGCACTTTAGATTCGCTGGAGATGGCTAGTACAGAAACTGAGCGTGTCTATGAGGAACAGAAGCGGGATCTACTTGCCCAGATCGAGGAATTGAGCGAACGCAATGCACAGCTGGAAGAGCTGGGTCAAAGCAAGAAGGAGTTTGATGACGTCGCAAGACAGCTTAAGCAGCTCGAAGAGTTCGTGCAAGAGCTCGAAGAGGGCCTTGAGGACGCCAGGAGAGGCGAGGCAGAAGCTCGGGGCGAAGTCGAATTCTTGAGAGGCGAAGTGGAGCGTGGACGATCCGAGCTCAAACGCGAACGCGAAAAGGCAGCGGCTGTCATGAATTGCTCGGGAGCGAGCCCGAGCCCGAAAGACCTGGAGCAGAAAGAAGATGAGATTCGCGGGTTGAAGGCTATCATACACAACTTCACGACCAGTCCAGAGAGCTCGGCACACAACAGCAACTCGTACATCAAGTCGTCCGACGAGGTTAGCAGGTTACAAGCTGCACTGAACGAGAGCCAGAAGGCGAAGGAGGAACTGGAAGAGGAACTGGAGCAATTTCGCCGCGACTCTGCCATAACAAACGGTCATGCTCATGCACGAAATGAGAGCGTACAGACAGCCAGGGGATCGCGGCCTCGTGCTGATACAATCAAGGCCACATCCACGGAGCATGCAAAAGCTTCTGCCACCACCACTGGCAGCTCCAGAGATAAGCTGTTCTGCGAGATGTGTGAGTCTTCAGAACATGATACGCTCGACTGTGGTCACTTTCAGCCCAGCAACGATACGACGTCGGATTCAGAGGCCGCTAAGGACGCTCTCGATGAACACGATGAAGCATCGATCGCAGGCATTGAGAAGCCTGCGCCTCTGTCGCCTTCTCTCTCGAACAGAGAGAACCAGAAGCAATCCGGCCGCGACAAGCTTGGTGATAAGACTGAATCGGACCCTTCAGACAAGTGGTGTGCACTATGTGAGAAAGAGGGCCACCTCGCGTACGAATGCCCAGATGAGCAGTACTAGACATGCTGCCTAGCACCAAATGCGGTGCATCAAGATTGCACTGCCAGAACGAAGGCCTCACACGTCACGAAGGCAGCAAGGCTCAGTATGCGGAAGAGTATGCCCTCCGTCAGAGGCAGCTTGCGACGCATGAAGCAATTGAGCGGCCTGAACAGCGTAAGGAGTTGGTGGCATAGCAAGGGCTTCTGCAGCAATGTGGATGAGAAACGGGTACTTCTTGCTACACACTGGGAATCGGCATCTGGGGATTTCGTAAGGCCGCAGCGAGCTTTGTTTGAAGGGAAGACGCAGGAAAGGGCGCAGATTCCCGCCTTGTGGTTGGGGTTGGGTGTATGATAGAGAGACCGCGGGACGGGTTGTTGACAGTGATAATGGTGGTGTAGTATTAACGGCTCGTGGCGGTGGCTGCGAGAGCGAACAGGCACAGTAGGTATTGATGTGAGGAAGAGTCGTTACGCGGCCGCCTTCCTGTTTGGTCAAGATTCTGGGGATCGCGTGGCGCCAAGCATGTCGCCGGCAGGTTCTCAACAGGGAACAAGAACAGCACGAACCATGGTCCGATACGCACCCCCATACTGGCCTGGCTTGCCAAAACTCGCCAATAAGCACTACTGGGAAGTCGACGATGCAGAGAATGACACTCCAGAACGCCTCCTCGAGCGCTTGCAACAATGACGGCCAGTGAGTCCAGGCCATTTATCTGGGCCAGCAGCTTCGCCATCCATTCTGGAGTCGAGTGCATGCTGTCTTTAGACTTGATTCCAGGCTGGATTGTAACCTGACGGATTCTGATGGTGGCTGGTGAGAGAACTGCTTCGTGGTATCGCACGAATCGACACTTCGGGTCCGTGTCCCGTGTATCTCTGACAGTCAGATGGCTATGCTTTTGAGAACGCTCTTCAAGGTCGGTCTTGAGCTGCTTCGAGAGGAGGAGAAGGTTGATAGACGCTCACCCTTGGCGCTAAGATGGAGGCTCATCTCAAGCGTGAGGATGCGGTCATTGAGGGTGTCCTTGTGATGCTGAGATTGTGGTTGGTGATCGTTGGGGTCGGAGCTCGACAAAGGGATTAAAGAGGAGGTCCGAAGCGGCGGCACAAATGGGGAGATCTGGTTGGAGGGAGCGGCTGCCATGGTGGACGTTCTTCTTGTGATCTGGGTTTGTATCTGCCTTTGTGTTATGTCTTTCTGCTCTTCTTGATATTGGTGGGCCTTGCCAATGCGGACAGTACTGTCGAAACGAAAAGAGAAAAGTATGAAGCTGGGGTTCTTGATGTTGACTCAGGCTATGAGAGCCACGATGCTTACGACACTGATATGAACGACATATTCTCTTGGATCGACAATGCGTTATCCGGAAGCGACTGATGTTTTGGATACTCACACAAGATCGATGGAGGGTGATAGCTCCCACGAGTACGATCGATGTGCTAGCTCTGATGCTAGACGATGCCCACTGACTGTATCCTGCGTGAACTCTTCGGGTACGGCGTCAGGATCAACATCATAACCAGATTTGCTGTAGAGCAATACGGTCAAGCTCTGCGGTCGACTAAGCGATAGATGAGGTTTTCAGCGACGAGGCGGAACCTTCAATATGGCAGCATGTCCCTCCGATCTCCTTCGACTACCAGGGACAGAAGCAGCAATTTCTTTGTTCTTTGATTATGTCTAATTGCTATATTGAGGCTGTAGCTCCTTCAAGTTATGTGAACAGAAATATACCTGTATCTCCACGGCGCAGCTTGAAGCATCGGCCGCAGCAGCAGCAAGCACGAAAAGGCTGATGGGCCCTTCCACACGAGCCTTGTGTCACCCTGGCTTTGATACAGGAAAGACTGCGAAGCCACCATCACATCCACAGCACAGCGGCACGATGTTGGTGGCAACCTACGCGATTCCCGGATCCTTTGATCTTTGGACCTTGCAGAGCCACACCCAAGATGAGTGGCTGCGTCTGTATTACCTACCTCAGCGGCAGTGTAGTACGATGCTTCGCCGCAGCATAAAGGGAGAACGGCGACATCTCGTTCCTTGAACGGAATCTCAAAAGATGACCTTCTCGCTCTCTATCAGAAGTACTGTGAGTTTCAGCTGTCTGGTTACGTATTCCTTCCCTGGGCCAAGAATACGGCAAATTTGCAACATGCTTCCGTCACGACACATAACCGTACCAAGAGCAATACATTCTGGAGCTACACATACTTCGACGTACATCACCATCGGCATCGTCACTGGGCTTCCAGTTCTCATCCTGCTGTGTCTCGCTATCTGTCTCTGCCCCAGAGGCAAGGGTTGCGATGCGTCAAAGCGAAGGAACACAGCAGAGTTAGACATCGAAAGAGTCGACCAACTCAGAGCAGCAAGAGCGGAAGCAGATCTGCCACTTCATCCAGCACTGCGTTCCGTCCGTGAAGAAGAGCTCGAAGAAAGATCCGAGATTGTCCGAAGCAGTGAAGACACCAAAGTGGCTACCAATTCCGAAGGAAAATCGCTGGCAACGCAATCGAGCGATGAGATTTTGGCGATGAAGTATGGATTCTCGTGGGTTCGGGCATGATCGAGTCCCTGCGTTGACCACAGATCTTTGTGACGAAGGATCAGGCACGCAATCATCTTCCTAGTCCTGGTCATCATCGAACGGAATCACCGCCGCCACAATCTCATGCCTCTCAAACCGCCTATACGCCTCCGGAGCCTCCTTAATCTCGTTGACATCGCTCACGATGAACCCAGTTCGTGCCCTCCCCTCGGGTACCAAGTTCAGCAAGAACGGTGTCAACGCAATGGGATCCGAAGCTCCAATTCGCCATTTGGAAACCCGTCCGTAAAGGATTCGGCCATATTAAAAGTGATCTGGTCCTGCGCTAAAACAGCCCTCGGCGCCGTAGTCCCACTGCCAATAATAGCCGTATCCACTCCCACCGTTCCCAGGTCCCCTCCAGCAGTCGTCACCTGGAGCATGTTCGTCGCAATCACATCCGCCTGGACCATGAAGTTACGATTGACCTGTCATATCCCACGGCATCAATACTGCGGGATACGCCTTCTGGCTCCAAGGTGAGGATCTGCTCAACAGGTTGGTAGGTCTGAAAGTTGCTGGGGATGAGCACCCTTGGATCGAGCGAGAGCCAAGCGGTCGGAGACATAATCGACACTATGGACCCGGGACCCGCCGCGAGGGAGGGCAGAGTCTGCAGCCATCGATCCTACGGGTCCGGCACCGAAGTGGCTGACGGTGTCGCGGGCGTTGAAGTGGGTGTAGTCGAGGGCGAAAATGTCAGAGAGCATGGCGAAGTCGTTCAGGATGGAGGTTGTCTCATTGGTGGTCGGGTCGATGTACGTTGTTGTCAGGGCGGGGATGAGGCCGGGGTCGACCATGGGCATGTGGATGTGGATGTATTCAGCTGTTGGGAGGAACGATCAGTACCACATGAGGAGGCTGAAGTGTAGGGACGAAACTTAATGCTGCTTACCCTGCTTTACCCCCATGTCATTCCCATTACCATCCCCACCGTACATACTCGCGCCGTTGTGAATGGCATGATGACTGGGTCGGGTCGTCAACGCTCAGGGATCACACTGCATCTCCCACTTCAGAGATATATCCAACGCCCTCGTGGCCGCGTCTGAACAAGATTGTAGATCTTAATCGTAGATGGCAGCTAGCTCTGCTCAGCTTGACAACGGCGTCGGTCTGTTTAACGACGATGAGCCGGGGAACATCTTGTACACTGACAGAGTAAGCATTGCCTCCCGACACTACGACGCGCATTGTGGCGCCGAGGACGGATGTGATTTTTGAGAGAGTCATGATGTACTTCGATGGTCAAAGCGGTTGTAGGGAGTACAGCTATACTCTTACAAAAGCACTTACGGCCTTCTTTACGGCTCGAGGAAACCGCGACCATAGCTCCATTAGCATAATTCAACTTATGCGTAGCGTCCCGCCTTGTCGCAGGACTTCAGTATTCGCACGCTAATCTTATACCCCCAACTTCTCAAACCTTGACGCGTTGTCAGACAGCACAGGAGATGCCGTGTAACTGATGTCGTTGCCAAGTGCTCAATGCATCATGCATGGCATGGCGTTCGCTAGCGATACAGCATAGCAGAGATGACATCGTCGCTGTCGAATAGAAGAGTCCTAGCCAAGATATAGTGGAGCTCAGGGCATGACGCAGCCGTGGTAGGCTCACCCTATGGAGAGGCCCCGATTCCGCGCGCGGCCGCGTCTTGGCGTTGCACAAGCTGCTGCGCTCTGATGGAGGCAGGCTCAGCGTCGCTTGCATGTTGCGTGTAGGCAGTGCTCTGTTCTCGGCACATGACGATGAAGACTACGCCTCTTCGTCTCCTTTGGCTCTCTGCTGATGTGTTGGCAATACTCGTGGTTCTCAACCCTCTTGCCGGACTTGGTCAGACTTGGATTGTAAGACGTGCGGCCCTTATAGCCAGCCACGTGGACTGTATTGCTCACGATCAAGATCGGCATAGATCCGAGAGACCAGTAAGAGGCCTACAACAGAAATGCATATGATGTGTCTTCATTCCTACATGACTATATTTCTCTACACCACCGACCCCAGGCACCCAGCTCAACACCACTCATGCCGATCTCTTCTAGTCCCACGTCAACTCTCGCAACCTCTTTCCCGCCAGATCGTCCTTCTTGCATCACCAGGCCAGACTCGATGAGTTCATCCCAAGCTCCTGTCGCCACCTCTTTGCCCCAGACTCTGCTTCCTGCACCTTGTGCTGCTCCTGCCGCTGAAGCCTGCAGCTTGGCCTTGCTGGCGAGGACTTTATACTCTTCGTAAGCAAGCGCGAAAGAGATGACTTCAGTGTTATAGATGTTGGTCAATCGAGCTGCACAGACGAGGAGTGCGAGTTGGAGGGTGCTCAATGATGGCAGAAGAGAGAGCTTCGAGTCCGGTGGTTGTAGGGCAGGTTGTGCGAAGTATGAGGTGAAGTGCTCGTACAAGTCTTCGGAAGTCTTCGGCGCGAGGACGGGTAGTGTTGCAATTGCCAGGGTAAGTATAGCTAGGAAATCGGGTACTGACTTTGTCGTAGTGTAGAGCCGGCGAAGGTAGCGAGTACATTGCTCCGACGCAAGTATTTGCTCGCTCAAGGCATTCCATTCGGCCAAGTCAACTGAATGGTCCGCATTGGCGCTTCTCCTGCTGAGACCTGCCGTGGAAGAGTCGAGCTCCGAAGGCGCGATGCGCAGCGCATTCTCACAGATCTGCTGGAAGCTTTGCAAACTCTTTGCCAAGCTCAAATACACGTATCGGTGGCTGAAACGACTCTTGACACGCTTCTCGAGGCTCTCGGCGACATCGATTCTGGTTGTCAGACCCAAGACAGCAATGGGAGCTTTCCGGCTCTGCGCAATGTCGAACAAGTTGTAAAGCAGAGTCTGGCGGGGATGCGTGGCAAAGAGCTCAAACTCATCAAGCACAAAGATGACGCTCTTCGTCACCTGCTCGGGCTGGTCAGTGCCGGTCTCAGCAGGATGTGAGAGCAAGGCCAGCAGCTTCGACATTGTGTCGGCATAGTTCTTCGAGTTAGCTTCGTCGTCTTCAAGGTCCATTTCCCGGCCGAGCTGCCGCCATATCTCTCGAAGTGCGATCTTGTCGTCCGTGTGTGAGAAGCCATTCAGTCGCACAGCATGGAAATCGCCTGGGTGTTTGGTGCTCTGTTCTCGTAAGATGCTGTCGACCAAGGCAGTCTTGCCGCTCCCTCTAGCGCCGATGAGTAGCATGCTGTTGCTCTCTCCAGCAGTCACCGTTTGATTGACCAGAGAGAATACCTTTGCATACTCATCATCAAGATTCGTCAGAGGTATAGCACGCTTCTTGATAGCTTTCTGAAGTACTACTGTCTGTATCTTCTGAAGTTGTTTGGGTTGGAATGTGCAGGCTGGGAGAGCGACCGGCTTCTTCTTCGATGGAAGTGTTGTTGCTTCCCTTGGAGTGATGAGAGTCTTCTGGGTCGCAGGCTTTGAGGTCAAAGCTGGCTCTATAGATTCCAATCGTTCGTCTCCGGAGTCATCTATCTCCATACGATTCTCTGGGTTATGGCTCGGGGCTGACTTGACGCTGATACTGTCCTGGTCCTCTTTCCGCCTATCCAATGGCTTCGGCGTCCTCTGCACTAGATCCGGCTTGAAGATCTCTCGTTGAATCGGCTGCCTCTTAGACGAGCGACGAACTTCAGGATGGGAGGCCAGCTCATCTTCACTGTCAGCCACATCCGCCTGCTTTCGAGCTTCTTCTTCTAGCTCACGTATCTCATCCTCGAACGTTTTCTTCTCACCATACGTCCAGGTATGCTTCGTTGGATTGCTGTGAGTCCGAGCTGCTCGTGTTGGCGACACTTGCTGATGCCGTGCTCTTCTGTCCGTAGGAGGTTGTGGTACTTCTGCCGCCTCTTCGAAGCCATCTTCACTCTCGAGCTCACTCTCTTCGATGACCATCTCCTTCTCTTTCGGCTTGACGAAGTTCTCTCCAAATGTGGCAGCACCAGTCACAGCCTTCGCCTCGATGCCATTCGTTACGCTGCCATTCGTGGTTGATGTTCCTGACTGGACCGGTGGGCGACTGAACTGCTTGAAGAAGCCCGGAGTCGTGCCCGTCTTCTCTGGGCTGGCACTTTCCTGGGGTGTCTGGTTCCTCAGCGGATCCAAGACTTTCCTCGTGGGTGTTATGCCATTCCGTACGGGTGGCTTGCTCGCAGGTGGTGTTTTTGGTTGGGCTCGTCTCCCGCCGATTCTGCCAAATGGTTCCCGGCCAACATTGGCCCCTTCAATATCATCGTACACATCCCCATTTTCACTCTCCCGCTTGGCTGAAAGATTCTTCGTCTTCTTGCCCCGTTCCAGCTGTCGCATCGCCTTGGCCTCTTTCCACGCATCCTTGGCGGATGGAGCGTTTCTGGGTGCTGATGATGGGTCATTGCGAGATGACTTGACTGCTGGCGACGACTTGGAGTGTCTGACATCTGCCCCGTTGGCTGTGGTTGAGGCCGGGGGGGTCTGTCCGGTTGCTGGCGAACTCTGATGGGTTTTGCTGATCGGCGTGTCGTCCAGCTTTCTGCGCTTCGGCGCCCGCGAGGCTGACATAGTCTGCATGCGGGCTAGGGAGTCGACATGGTGCGCAATCCCAGTATCGAGCAAGTCTAAACGCGTCTCAGGTAGAAGGAGGAGACATGCAAGACTCGAGGTACGCGGAGTCGCGTCGTGGTGGGGGGACGCGCTTTAGTTCTACCGCTGATCTTCAGGTTGCAACTCCACTCCGATTCAACCCATAAGGCTGGGTACGACAGAAGATGAACACAAACTGTCTGCACTCTACTGCCTTCTGCTGCACCATCTTCAGCAGCTTCGGATTGGTGGCGCCATCGGCCGTCATGGCAGCAAGAGTCTGCCTAGTCTAGACAACACGAAGCACTCAGACTTACTTCTCATGCCTGCTTGAGCAATCGCGCACCATGTCCAAGTCCTCAGACAGCTATTGCGGACAGACGAAAAGCTGGCTTACAGCAGCCGACCGCCGACGGTGTTTGCAACGCGTCCCTTTGGCAAAGCCCTTTTACATATGGTCGGGGACCTGGCTGCCATAATTCCGAAAGGTGTACGCCCACAGCAACTCAACGCGACTATAAGTGAAGAGTACGATCTGTGTGGTACAAGCAAGCAGCTCTGTTGGAAGTGCCAGCCCTGCCAACGAAGGAGCCTCTTGAGGCGTATCCAGTCACGACATCAGCTCGCTGAGGAGGTTATCGGATCATTTGGCGGCGAAGTCTGAGGTTTTGTTAACCGCAGCATCGAGGGCGGAGGGTTGTGTTGGATGAGAAGGTTTGAGGGGGGTTGGATGTTGAGGACTTGCGTTTTAGCGGCTTGACTGTATCAAGATTTGCTCCCTATATCGTTCCGCAATCAAGTATAGCATTGGCACGATTTCAGCTCATGATACGACATCACACCGTGTGTCTTAAGACGTGCTTGGCCTACGGCCATACCACAGCAGACTTTGGTGGTGATCAAGGTGTGGCCTATGGCATCGGAGGATCACTCACGGACGAGGGCATCTGGTATCTTTGACGATGATCTTTTAATCATTACTTGCGTTACAGCATCTAGTTCTATCATCTCCGTCATGGCCCAACGACATCCTGCCGCCCATGCATTAACATTAGTGCTTCCTGTCTCATTAGTTCATCCCATTAGTTCGTGTCTGTCATCACTGCATGCCATTAACTTCATGCTTCAGCCGTCATCTCAAAGCACGCAAACCTTCGAGCCATCCTCCTCAGTATAACACGTCGGCTCAGTAGCACAATTCTGTTGCCCCTCCTCATCGATGGAGCACTGTCGCTTCTCGACCCCATCACGCTTCAGCACACAGGATTCACTGCCATCGTCATTCTCCTGGCACTGAGACTCTGTTTCGCAGTGCTGCTCGTTGTTCTCGTCGACGTAGCATTGCCGTTTCTTGAGAACGCAGTACTTTGAGCCGTCTTCGTTCTCGAAGCATTGTGGCTCAGTAGCGCAGTGTTGCTCGCCGTCTGCGTCAATGTAGCATTGGCGTTTGGTGAGGTGCTCGCTACGTTTGAGGACGCAGGCGATGGTGCCGTCTGATTGAGTCGTGCAGGTGGGTGTGGTGGAGCACTGGGATTCACCCTCTTCGTCGACGTAGCATTGACGCTTGGCGAGGTCTTCGTCACGCTTCATGACGCAGGCGAGTGAGCCGTCTGATTGAGTCGTGCAGGTTGGCGTGTCATTGCACTGAGCCTGGCCGTCTGTGTCGATGTAGCATTGGCGCTTGGAGAGTTCACTGCGCTTCATGACGCATGTGATTGTGCCGTCGTCGTGATTGGTGCAGGTGGGAGTGTCGTTGCAGTGAACTTCGCCATCTTCGTCAACGTAGCATTGTCGCTTCGCGAGTTCTTTGCTTTCGGCACGCTTGAGTACGCAGGTGGTGGTGCCGTCGTCGTGCTCAGTGCAGATAGGTGTTGTGCTGCAGATTTGCTTCCCGTCTTGGTCAATTTGGCATTGTCGCTTGGCCAGTTCGTTCTCACTTCGTCGCATCACACAGGCGACGGAGCCATCCTCTTGGGTTGTGCATTTGGGTGTTGTGCTGCATGTTTGATTGCCAGCTGTGTCGATCTGGCATTGTCTCCTGTCGAGTGGCGCTGCGAGGCTTGTGCCGGCTAGGGTAACGGCAGCCACTACTGCAGCGACGAAGGAAGACTTCATGACGATGCAGTCGAAATTTGTACTACTGTTCCCGACTACGTGCGGTCCGGCCGATGAAAGGACGAAAAGGGGGGATAATGGTTCTTATAGATATGTGTTGGGCAGGTGAATGCTCAAGCGGGTAGCCCCGTGAATCAAGATTATGTATGCTCGCGGCGAAAAGTGTCTGGAGATAGAACGTCAGTCACGTCGTGCCTACGGTCGATCTTATGTAACGAGTGTGCCGCAGTGGTATGTGCCCCTCGTGGCGCTGTCTTCCACCAGGCCGTGCATTCACAGACCGCATGCTGTTGCAGTAGCATTCGTGAGCCATTAGCGTCTACTAGCGGAGACCTGAGGCGGTAGAGGATGCGTCCTGTCTACTTCCGACAGCGTTGCCATTCGGCATCAATCCGTCACGGGGTGGCACAGTTGAAGCGTCGGTCGTGTGTCATGATGGCTAAGAATACACGGACACGAGTCGCTGTCTGCATGGCGAACGTAGCACTGCAATGCGACTTCGGAGCAGAGCGGCGTGAGCTGGTGGTTGTGGTATGGGGCGAATCTTCCATGCGCACCTTCTGTATCAGTTTGATGCATCGGAAGAAAAGATGGTGCACAGTGCATGTATGTTATGGCAGGGATCGAACGAACATATGCCGATCCGCTAATCGTCGTCGCATACTGTACCCATCGACCGATCCGAGGCAAGCCGGTGAGGGTGCCCGCTCGCTCCTGCACAAGGAGACTCCAGTCTTCCTTAACGGCTGCTGACTGTTTCTCACTCGCCACGAACAGACGGCAACCCCATACAGCAGACACTGCGCCATCCCGCAGAGCATACGCCCACTCGTAAGAGAGTGGTCTGAAGCAACGTTGCGGACTCTGCGGACGTGGTCATGGAACCGTCGCGCATGGCAATGTCTGTGAAACAGTAAGCTCCTCTTTCGTCTTTCTCATGCACTGGTCCGACGTACGATCGCACGCGATGCACCGCTTAGCGTACCGCCCGCCCGCTTTGCATCGCATGTCGCTGTTCTGTTGCAGAGCGTCGTGTGCAGCCCGGTGGTACGAGTACGAGTAACTATTTCCTGCAGAGCGAGACACGAGAAGCGACATCAGCACCGCAAGATTTTCACGGCGACGACAGCCTTGGCACACGGATTGACCGTAGCACAATATCAGTGAGTGTTACGAGCGCGAGGCAGAGTATTCGGGAACGTGTACATATGGCCAGCTCCCCGATTTCGTCTATGGGCAGACCCCACTCTGACTAAGCAATCAATTGCCATCAAATGGACATTCTCTACCTGAACTCCAGCCCTCCGCTGCCATCATATGCCAAGCTTTGGTCAAGCTACGATATCTATTGCTCTGGATGGATTGCATGTTTCTGTCCTCAGGCAACTTCTATACTCATTGGTCGACAAGCGCTACATCTTCCTGTCCTCGAGGATCATGTCCTGGCTTCCCGGTCAGTGGACCGTAAGGCTCTTACCCCCAAGAGTCACGTTGATAACGAAGTCTATATCCATTTCGGAGCGAGAGCGGAATGGCTTTGTGGAGGCAGTCACACCGCTCTGGTATATACTGTGGGATCCGACTGCTACTATGCCTCGCAATGCACTTGCCTGGTTGCCAGGTAAGTGAAAACGAAGCTCACGTGTCGCGTTCCCATTGAGAAATATGGGTGGCTGGTAGACTTCGAGGACTTGAGGAAAGTGAATGGTTTAGACTTTCTCTGTGTCCCATGAGTGGACTCATATTGAGGACTGACATTCGTGACTGGAATATATCCGTACATATCTCTTTACATTTCACTCGTACATCACTCCCCAAGTCAAGAGCAGTATCCGGACAGTCAATACTTCCACCTCCAGCAGCAACCACTACCAGAAGCAACAAGCGCTTGAGAAGCATAGCACGAAGCTGCAAATCGAAGTAGCAACAAAGATTACAAGCCAGCAAGCCAAACCGCAGGCACAGATAAAGACATCCTACGCAAGATCAATAATACGACACACCATCAAGACGTACGACCTCACCAACATGATCAGCTACGGTATCGAAGGCATCGTCTGCGCTCAAGTCGCCTCTGAGCGCGGCCGGACCGATGAGTGGAAGACTGTCAAGCGCACCAAGAAGTGCACTCCAAGCATCCGCAAGGTCGTCGTGGTGAGCACAGAACCCACCAACTCCTTGAGTGACAACTGCGACTCGGCGATAGTCATGAGCGACTCCAGCAATGACTGCAGCGACTCTACCGAGGACCTCGAGCTCCCATGGCACAAGAAATGCACCACTCCCAACAACCCCTTCGCCTGCCTTGACTACTTCCTCGACTGGGACGAAGCGCCAGACGACTTCCTCATCCACCTCGCCGGCGTAGACTTTATCGACAAGCAAGATCCATGGATCAACGACACCAGCGACGTATACCTGGACCTCGCCTGCCCAGCCACCCACCACTACGAACTGTGGGAAGAGATCGACCGACCTTTCCAGCAGGCTGAGTTCCGCATCATGGAGGAAGAAGAAGCACTCGAGGCAGCCGCTCGCGCTGCAGCCTGCACAACCCCAGCTCCCCTCGATCTCGATGCCCCGGACTGGACCTTCCCAGAAGCGTGGACCGAAGTAGACCCGCACGATTCCATCAGCGTATGCGGTTTGAAATGGCGGCACGAAGCCTCCTTCGGCTCCATCCCCATCCAGGAGCACATCAGCCCGGACTACCGCGACACGGCCGGCGCCGGCTTGATGTCGCCGCTCGAGCGCAGGTCGCGTCTCCGCGACTGGCTGATGGCTAGCGAGCACTGCGGCACCTGGGATTTCTCTAGTATCGAGCAAGATCCAGCGACTTTGTTTCAACTACACGCCATCAAATTGGAACTTCAGTGGGGGACGCGCCGTGATCTGCATTGGGGTAACGAGGGGGACGAGGCTTTTGAGACGTTGTGTTCGGAGCAGGGATTGGGTGACGACGTCTCAGCGTGGCCCGTTTCAGGGGATGACGGTGGCGTGTGCGAAGGCCTTGATGATGGCTAGGGGAGCTGTGGTGGAGGGGGAATTGTTGGGGAGATGCTGGTATGCATGGGACTTGTTGACAAGGTGATGATGGCGGTCAGGGCGTTGTATTCAGATGCCTCATGTCAAGGGCAGGATTTGGTTCGAAAGGGATGGTGATGGTGATAATGATGCGGCGGGAATTTTGGCAGAGAGTTTGACGATTACCATGATCATGAGATTGGATGGGTCTTTTGGCATTGGCGTTGCATTGGGATTGCACGGAGAGCCAAAAATCTTGGCACTGTGTTTGCACGCTGTCGATAGCTTGAGCACAAGAGATCTGATTGGAAAGATGGGTTGCGCGATAGGTTAAGCTTGGGCGGGAAAGCATGAGCGTTCTGTCCTGATATGAGCGATACGATACATATTGAGGAATTGCATTCTACACGCGTACTAGAAATCTCTCTTGATCATACCCAGTCAAATCTTTACATTGATTCTTTCACAGTCCAAGCCAACAAGTCCCGCGATGTAGAAGCTGATGATCTCATGAAGAGAGACGATCACCAGTAAGATTATCTAAAGGGCATGCGTCATCGCATGATCCGAAATTCTTCGTACAATGCTGGCTAGCGGTCTAGGATGATCGGGTAGCTGACAGCGTGCAGGACAATGGATAATGTTGCCATTGAAGCACAACCCAGCCAGCTCATTCTCATGAGGGGATGTTCGTGACAATGGTGCCGCCGGTGCCAACCAGAGACCATGAAGTCGATGAAGGGAAGGCCCAGGGTTGTGGCGCCGGCGACCAGGAAGGAGCCACCAATGGGTTCATGGAAGATATTGATCTTGTGCCACACCATTGCAGCTATGTCTTCGATCATGATGATGTTGTAGCCGAGCATGGTGTTCGGAATGTGACGTCACTGCCGGGCGTGGTTGAGTAGCCTGAAGATGGATGGTGGCACTGTAATATATGCCATACAGTACAGCCCAAACCCTGTTTACGACGCGTGTTTCCCACCGCAAGACGTGCAAGTGTCTGGAGGACATTCTCCCCTGTCTCAAAGCTCAGCGCGAGCTTCCTGTTCCACAGGCTTGCTGATCGGCACATTCAATCTCTCCCACATGCCTTCCACGTTCATGTCTTCTCTGCCATCAAACTTCTCGATCACGATCGGCTCAGACTTGCCTGCGGCCTCGTCAGGATTAACGAAGACGACGTTCCGCTTGAGGCCGAGAGTCAGGTGTATCGCTCTCGGAGACTTCTCGAATTCTGCCGCAGCCTTTTGACCTTCGATCAGAGACAGTATGTTACTGGCAACGACTTTGGCCTGTGCTGCCCCTGG
Source organism: Nothopassalora personata (assembly GCA_033816765.1). Lineage (NCBI taxonomy): Eukaryota > Fungi > Ascomycota > Dothideomycetes > Mycosphaerellales > Mycosphaerellaceae > Nothopassalora > Nothopassalora personata. The sequence continues at coordinate 1,540,513 of CM066291.1, forward strand.
TTTGGCGGCTTTGTGTAGACCTGTATCCGCGATGTCACCGACAGCGAAGATGTTGGGATACTGATCGTCTTGAAGCTGCAGAGTCTTTTTGACACGAATAAAGCCGTTCGCTGGGTTGATGAGGGAGTTGGGATTCGTGGTCGGGAGGCTCTTAATCATGCCATTGTTCGCCTTTTGACCAGTGGCCAGTATGACGAAGTCCGCGGGGACTCGTTGGCCGTTTGTTAGCTCAACATCGACCGTCTTGCCGTCATTGCGGAAGCCACCTTCAGGTATCTTGGCTCGGACCTCGGTGATCAACTCGATACCTTTCTCATCGAATGCGTCTTTCACGATTCTGTGGAAGTCGCTGTGGAATTGATGCATCAAGTTTGCCCGAGAGTGAACCAGCGTGACGCTCTTCTCCGGGTAGATCTCCTTGAGGTCTAGAGCCATCTGAACCCCAACCGCACCGCCCCCGACAATTACCACCGACTTCGATCGCGCAAGCTGACTCTGATAGCCTTTCAGATAATTTACCGAGGATGCATTATCGTCGTACGGCATCATTGATGGGGCGGCCAGGTGAGTACCGGTCGCCAAGACCAGATAGTCGAAAGGTATCTTGTTCGAGCCGTTCCATTTGGAGTCAATCTGAAGATGGTCGAGATACACATGGGTGGCTCGAGCCGCTATCGTGGTATGCCGTGATGAGGGCGAGAACACGCCATTGTACGGTACAAAAGCCTTTTGTTCATGACCTGGCAAGATGGCGAATCTGGGCTGCATTGGCTGGTCAGTCTCGAGAATGCACGGCAGGGTAGAAGGCTTACGAATGTAAAGATGTGATGGAAGTGGCTATGCGGCTCGACAAGAAGAACTCTGTGAGAAGCAGGTATAACGCTCATAAGCTCTCGAGCTGTGCTCTGATACCAAGGTCAGCTATAGTCCCGTGTTCGTGGACGGGAGGTCAAGCCTTACAATACCGACATAGCTGCCTCCTACGACTACAACATTCTTCAGTGCAGAAGCCATTTGAGCGATATAAAGGAAGAACAACACGCAAAGGAACATATTAGATAGATCTGATAAACACTACAATACTCATCTTATATGCCTTTTTTACGATCGTACGTTGACGTGCCGAAGACGGCGCGCGGCCGTCATCTCGGAGCATCGGTGTTAGCAGAGCCGAGCACCGTCAGCATGAGCGGGATTTTTCCATGGTGCTCCTTGCGAGTCAAAGGCTGCGAATTTCGCAGCGGTCGTGACTGTGATGGCGAGGAGACGGGCCAGGTTTTATCAATACAACGGAAGCTCAGGGAAAAGATTCACGTGTCGTCGGCTAGAGCTTAGCACTATGACTAAGCTCAACCTTAAGTTGACGCGAAAGTGCTTCCCTTCCACGGTTTTGAACCTGACCACCTGAATTGCTGCCCCCCCCCCCCCCCCCCAAAACCTCCCGCTCCCCCGCCCCCCAAACGCCTGTGCCTGTCGAGTTTCGAAGGTAATCAATGGAGCATGCTGCTACTCGTCGATATACTAGCCGTGCGCAGCTCGGATACTGTTCTGCCGTTGCTCTCGATCAACACTTGTCCACGCTGTACTCCTCTGCCACGCGCTCGAAGCTATCGTCCCCATCGAGCACCGTGGTCAACACGACTCCGAGATCCTTCACCTTGAACCGGCTTTGGGAGACCTTCCACTCGCCATTCTGCTCATCCTTGTCGCAGTGCACCACAATCACTCCCTTCTCCCTCCAATCACGACTATCGACAGCTACGAAGCCAGAAGGATACAGACAATGCGAGTTCCATGGATCCGACTGCTCACTCTTGAGAGCTCGTTGCACATGCTCAATATGCAGGTGAAGTGCTACGTGCACGTTTTCAGCGCTGCTGTTTGCAGGCCTGGCGAATCCCAACTCGTCCCATTCTGATTCTGGCTCGTGAAGGTTGGTTTCGTTGTATGCTTTCATTGCTTCGTGGCACACCTCTCTTGCCGCTGGAAAACCTGCACCGCAGGCGTATACCAACCATTTGCTAAGGTCCTGGTTCCACTTGTTGGACTCCTCCAGTGCCGCAGCTGCATCTTCCGGACAATCCAGAGTCTGCGACTGTGCCATGGTCAACATCTGTTGGTGATCTTTGTCCAAGACTAGCGGGTGTCCTTTGCGTGCTGGTGTTGCAGAGGATGTCGTTAGAAACCGAGAGGGAAGAAAGACTGCTGCTTTAGACAAAAGAGGAGACATTCGGTCTTGGCGTTTTAGTACGGCATGTAACGAAGGTGGCTCGTACTGAACAAGGCACACCAGTTTGAGTGTCACGATCAAGAGCATACTTCACTGGTAGCGGGAGGTAGCCCTCCTTGTTTCGGCGCAACCGACTTTCAAGCAACAGAAACGATAGAACTGGGCTTCCAGTGACACGAGCATTAGCTACAGTCGCACATGCACAACTCGACTGGTCAGGCGGCGCTGACTTATATCGTCCACCCTCTGTCGTCTGGTACAAATCAATTCGAGTTGAGCTACAGACTTTACACCACGAAGACCGACTGTGCAAGCGCTGAAGTTATGCTCTTCATTGTACCACTCAGCTGTGTCTCAAGCCTGATCTTCAGCTCAGGAAATCTGGTACAGGAAAGGCTGAGTGACCGCAAATATAGAGCATAGTCTCAATGCCAACATGCCAGACGAGGCACTACTTACACGCGCGAAACTTATAAGAAGCGCCCAAGCCCAGAGCTTGGAGATGGCACACATCAGCCATACCGTCGTGCACAGGCGCATCATCGCTCAACATGAAGCTTGATATCTTTCTCTCCTTCGGCCTGATGGTCACGACGCAGGCCTCAGTCATCGATCAACGTCAGTCTGGTCCAAATGACATCCTCAATTACGTGTGCGTTGGAGACCCCAAGGGAGATATGCCTGGTAAGGTTTCCCCTGGCGAATTCCCATGCCAAGTCACTTGCAAGAACATGTGCTACGGTTCGTGTAAACACTTCACCGCGACAGTCGTCAGTCATAACACGTCACAGGTATCAACTGCCAAGACTTTTCGTCAACAATGTACTGGGACAAGCCAGGCAAAGATACCAGCTCAGGCAGAGCGAAAGCTGCAGGTTGCGGGAGTGGGAATCGCTGTGGCAAGGCTCCGTACTGTTTTGGCTACCAGTGTGACGAGTTCCCTTTTCGCTCTGTCACGAGGCCGTCGGATCTTCTTCCTGTCAATCGTTGTGTTCCGGGTGGACAAAATAGGAGTACGCTCAACTTGGTTTTTGACGATGTTCTGAGCGCGGTTCCCGTAGTCATTGTCGAGGTGGTGCGAAGGCCTTGGCTGAGAATGGTCCAGGGAACGAGCAGATTTGGTCGTGATGACAGAAGCTATCGATGCGTTCCTGTTGCTGAGATGATAGAAGGAAGAATGACAAGGAGCCATGCCAAGACCGAGGCATTTGCCGGGCGGGTCACTTCACCCGGGTTTGCTGCCACGAGCACATGCAGCTGTACAGTTCGCGTACTTTGTGCTTGCTGGACGAATACACGCCTCCAGAGAGTGCATCCAGAACCGAAGAAGACGTTCGAATTGTTCTCGCGGATCCGACTACCAGCGACGAAGCATGACGCCCTGATTACCGACCACGATCCGTAGTCTCGGGAAACAGCAAGAGAAGGGACCACCACATGGCGTGGAGAGAAGCTGGCAGGGTTTTGCGGAGCCTCACCAACAAAGCTTCCCACACCACACTGGCCATACGGCAGCACAGGCGGTCGATATGCGCACAGTGCCTTGCAAGCCGCACGACAAGCTGGCATGGCAGGATCACGGGCGATCTCGGGGAGATGCCAGCAAGAGCAAACCTTCGACACAATAGCCCGGCGCGGCGACATATGGCAACCATGGCAGACTACACGATCGATGAATACGGTAGGACGGGGCCAATAGCAGAGTACGACCGCAGAGTGAACTCGGGGCGGCTGCGGAACGATGAGCATCAGCGAGTCCTCATACACGAGCTACAGAGCCTACATGAGACATTAAGTGGCTATCAGCCTCCTCAGGTTGTGAGGCCAACTATCGAGTCCTTACGCCCGAAGAAGAAGTCCATCTTCGGCTCACTACTGGGTATCAACACCGTAAGCGAGCTCCAGATGCGGCCCCGACCAGATCTGCCAAAAGGGCTATACATGTATGGCGATGTAGGAAGTGGAAAGACCATGATGATGGACCTCTTTTTCGACACATTGCCGAGCAACATCAACCACAAGACTCGGATCCACTTCCACAACTTCATGCAGGATGTCCACAAGGAGCTGCACAAGATGAAGATGCAGTATGGCAATGATATCGACTGCATACCTTTCGTCGCGGCCACGATCGCCGAGAAGTCTTCTGTGCTGTGCTTCGACGAGTTCCAATGTACGGACGTGGCTGATGCCATGATTCTCAGACGACTAATAGAGAGTCTGATGGCTCACGGTACGGTGCTTGTGACCACCAGTAACAGGCATCCGGACGAGCTGTACAAGAATGGCATTCAGCGAGAGTCATTCATCCCTTGCATACGCCTCCTCAAGGCTCAGCTTCGAGTCCTGAACCTTGACTCGAAAACAGACTATCGCAAGATCCCTCGGCCTCCTTCGGGAGTATATCATCACCCGCTAGACGCTGCAGCCAAGACGCATGCCGAGAACTGGTTCAAATTTCTGGGCGACCCTGAGAAGGACCCGGTACATAAAGCAACACAGACAGTCTGGGGTCGCGAGATCGTAGTACCTCGCGCATCGGGCAAAGCGTGCTGGTATACATTCAACGAGCTGATTGGCAGCGCAACAGGTGCAGCAGACTACTTAGAGCTCGTGCAGCATTACGATGCCTTCATCGTGACTGATGTACCAGGTATGAACGTCCGATCCCGAGACCTTGCACGCCGCTTCATCACATTTCTAGACGCCGTCTACGAGTCAAGAGCGAAGCTGGTCTTAACAACAGCAGTACCTCTGACTCAGCTCTTCATGTCTCGAGACGAAGTCGGCGATTTGCTTGAAAAAGCAGCGGGGTCTGGCAGTTCCGCCGCAAAAGAAGCCAAACAGGCGGCCAACGGTGGCGACGTCGATGATGCAATGAGGTTGATGATGGACGACCTGGGTATGAACATGGAGAGCATGAAGAAGAGCAACATGTTCACGGGTGATGAGGAAGCTTTTGCTTTTGCTCGTGCATTGTCTCGTCTTACGGAGATGGGCAGCCAGGAATGGGTTGAGCGCGGCCTGGGTCTTGAGCATCGAGGTGGCAAGAAGGAAGCAGATGATTGGATCAAAGTTAGGGGCCATTGGAGACAGGACAGTTATTGAGCGTTGCAGTGGTGTAGGACAGCGTTGCTTGGTGGAGAGATGCATGAGTGACGATACCCCCATGAAGCGAGTGAAGCGTTCAGGCGGCATTGCATTGCGATGATTTGGGGCAGCTGCTTCTTGCATATAGCATGGAAAAATCCGTTTCGAACTCCAGCCAGTATCCTTGGTGATACTCGAGCAGCACAGTACGAAGCATCCGTGACCGTTTTTTCATGGAAGCTATAACAATCACAGCATGACAATGGACTGCGTCAAAAAATCTAGCCATGTATCGAGAGAGAGCAGCTCCTCAATTCTGCCTTCATATGCATCGCAGCCAAGCACATCGCCGCGCTTCAACCACGGATTTAGTAGGTCTTTACATCGTCGAAGGGGGACGACATGCTTAACCGGCCGAGAACCATATTGAGTCCCGGCACTGACGTTGCCGTGGAGGCTGCGCTCTACTGCGCCGCACAGGGATGTTACACAACAGGCGCCTAAACCAGCGCCAAGAGCTCTGAAGCGCCAGTCGTTGATTTCGCATACCACGCGCCAGAGCTATTTTCCACTGAAACATGCAGCACCAAACACCGGCCCTGCTTTCAAAGCCACAGGTCGGGTTCTTAACGGTTCACGACCTTCTCGACAGCCGCATACCGGTGTCGATCATTCCTGGTCAGGGACTTGAAATGATCAGCAATGGCGTTTCTTCATTTACTTCCGTTCATTCTGTTCGGCGACGTCCACCGCCACAATTCAGCGCAGCTTTGTGAATACATATCACACGTCAAGGGGACAGCACAACAGGGCAGCCGCCCAACATGGCAACAACGACCTTCTCTACCAGTACCCTTAGTACACCAACACCAACACGCACAACAAGCGCCAGTAATGCCAGCACCGCCACGAGTACATCTCTAACCGACGACACAACGTGGGACTTCAGCATCAAAGAAGAGACAATTCGCAATGTGGCCATTACTCTTGGGATCACGTTAGGAGTCCTCCTAATCTGCGCATTGGTCGCCATCGAGATCATGAGGAGAAGGATGAAGAAGATACAGATAGAGAGGGACCAGTGTAGGGAGAAGTTGAGGAATTATAAGGGAATCATTACTCCGAGCTTGTCAAGTGGGAGGAGTAGGAGCCTTAGTGCCGTTGAGAGTAGTGTTGGTGGTCATGAGTCTAGAAGGGGAGGATATGAGCCTGTGCCCTCGAGCGTGCCGCCGAGTGCGGGTGAGGGTGCTAGGACGGAATATCAGCAATCATCACACTTACAGTCCAGCGCACTTGAAAGTGAGAGAGGGAATCTGGAGAGGGTTGAGTTGAGTGGGACGGAGGGGAGGGTGCCGGTCGCGATGCGGTAGTATTAGACAAAGGATGGAACTTATCAATATTGGATGTATGTTCACATGGGTCGGAAGTCTCAATGAGGAAGGGAACACTCTGTACTGTACGGGCAGTAATTGCAGAAGGCAAGCTGACACACTTAGGCTCCTGGCCATTAGGGCCTGATTATGTCGGCTTGGCCGGCAATAGCGACTGAAGCATATCCTCTGGCAGCAAGTATCTGCCTGCTTCGTCCTTGGTTCGGCACCTTAAGAAGGCTGCCGACATCGGAATCCTGGAGAGGAATGTCGAAGTACATGCGAGGGAACCAGACAACAAACAGTGCGTATGCCTTTCCCGTCAGGGTGATTGTGGTTATGTTACACAGCCAAGGACCTGCTCCCGATGGCGTTAGCCACATCAGCTGAGAACAAAGCCAATCGACTAGTCTCTCAAGCTGCATGTCACCACATGGCTTTTGTGTATCATCCCTTGGCCGAAGGCAGCTGCTGAAGTTCATGATATTCAAGCCATGAGCAATGCCGCGACTCTTGGCGACATATTTTGAGATCAAGGTCAAGGTCAGCCGATCGACAGACTGGGACCTACGCGGCGCCGATGCAAGCCTGGTTTAAACGGCTTGGTTACCTTCTACTCGAAGTTCAGGAGACCACCTCTTCCTTGCTATCCGTTCCTCAGAAACTGAAGGCATACCTAGCAGGCTTCGCAGAATTATCGCCATGATACTTTCTATCATAACACTATCAGTCGCCACTCTTGCAGCCACATTCCCTGTTGGGAGTGCCCGTCCAATCGTCCTCTCACCACACTTAGCATTGGGACGTCAGACTTGCCATCGCCCGTGAACTGAGCGGAGCGCAAGTGAGCTGACTGCTTAATAGGTCGACAGAGCGAAAAGCTGGGACTTTTCGACATAGGCACCGCCATGGAGATCATCGCAGATTTCGCGTACATCCAGGCCTACGGCACACCAGAAAGCGCTTCCGACCCTACCATCGAATCCAATGACCAGCGTGTCAGCGCTTACGCGGATACAGAGGCTCTAGGAAACGACGATGCTGAATGCAATGCGGATCCGGAGTTGTGTCTCGAGATGACCGACATGGTTGCTGATGTGGCGGACGATGGTTCGGACTCTTTGACGAGCATCTTCGAATGAACGTGAGGGCAGTCATGGAGTATCGCTATGATCGCTTTGGCATTCTTGTACACTTGGTAATAGCCGGGGGATTGACAGGGATGTAGCGCAATTGGCATGTGATCATGACGTAAGCTCTTGCTCGATTCATGCCGTCGCCGCACCTTCTCATCTCTTCTCTGCAACTACACTTCATCACACCTCACCGCACTTCGCCGCAATTCATCACGGCTCAGCCACAACAAAGTCCACCGTCAACATACCCGCCAGCACCCACATCATGACAACACTGACGCCCACGAAGAATGTGCAACCATTCTTCAAAATACTGCGAGCGCTGCGCGACCTCATTTACTACCAAGCCCTACAGACACGAGTGAGTAAGTATCGACCAGTGGAGGACTGTACTCGAGAAGATTGTACACACTGGCTCTTGTTCACGGCAGAACGCGCCGCGGGCTCGGAACTCGTCGGTGTATTGCACCAGTTCAGCGAGGAGCACAAGAAGAGAGTGGCAAAATTTACCAGGGTAGTCGTAATCGAGCATGGATCGTGAAGTACACTGTCAAAGCCCGACTTCGGCTTTGCCAAGCAGGTTCAGGCCTTCAGCAGAGTCCATAATCGAGCTTCACTTCCTGAACCCGGATGACATCCATTCCCATCACGAGTGGCTCCTACGTTTACTTGCACGAATGGGAAGCTCCACTACCTGACTGGACGCATCTCCATAGTGAGGGACAATTTCGGCGGGCTAGGCGATGGGTTCCGATACGATGAAGCTCGAAAGCCACTCAATGATACATGGACAAAGTCGCCATGTCTGCAAGCACTCGACGTTGGAGAGGTTCGCCACGCCGACCGGCATCAGTAAAATGAGTCGTCACCGCTCGTGTGAAAGCTTTTTAGAGAGACTGAGAGGGTAGAGAAAGGGGGGTCTCGGCATGAACAAGCAAGCCATGCATTTGCTGCTGCATCATGGCTGTGCGCGTGGTGGAGCGTCAACGCGAATGGGGGAACTTCTCGATTCGCTCAAGTCATCGAAAGCCCTGGGTTGGCCGCGACGAACTCAAGGCATGGGAACTACGACACACTGAAGAGGTACTTGAGCTCGTCGATAAAGCTACCGACGGTCTGCACCACTATTCGTGACACAAAAATAATGCGCGTGAAATCGACAGGACAATCAGGTGAAGGGGCGAGCAAGTCGATGGGGTCCCCTGCACTAAGTCTTTCACTAGGATAAGACAAAGCATTGTCTACTGTACTTGTGTTCTTGCAATGTGATCGCAGTAAATTTGGTTTCTGCACCTCGTAATATCAGCCAGTTCTCCAATTGTCGAGCGACACTCAAGACGAACCGCAAGATGACCCACATCACTCAAACAGCCGCCGCGCCATGAGACCGACATCTTTCGCTCCTTTGACCTTCCGGCGAGCTCCGCAATTCCACCTACGACAGATCCCTCCGATGATTCGTCAAGCTCTCAACGATGGCTTCTGGACGCAGGTCCCGCGTCTTGTGCTGATGGAGATATGGAACGTACCACTGAAGAATATGTGCTGGCCATTCGACGAGCGTGTGCTACATGCGAGGTTGGCACTGTAAATGGACTGCGATCGTGGAGGAGGATCCTTGGAACTGTGATTGATTGGGACATGCACGTAAGGCTTGTAGAACTGTGTAGAATCGTCTCGCAGCGTCAATAGCGTAGTACATAGGAACATAGTACCTCACCCGCTGCTACCTCGTCTCTTTGTCGTTGTGAGTGTGGCTGTGTATGTGTCGGATCTGAGGAATTTGAGAACCCAGACTGGTCCATACCTTTGGTCAAGGCTCTGTCTCGCAGCCTAAGCATTCGGTGTTCTGATTGATTCTTCAAGGCGTCATGGTTTACCAGCTTTCGTGAGGTTCGTCAGTGCAAGCCAACAGGAGTCCACGCCTGATTCCCGAGGCATTCTGAAATCCTTGAAGAAGTTGCACAACCACATGGCGAAGCCTACGAAAGGTCTATGCAACTTTGAGTCAAAACAGTCTGAATGTAGTAGAGGTAAAGTGCTGAACAGATAGGATGCTCTTAGTCTCTCGAGGTCGAAACGGATAGTGGTCCGAAGGTAGAAACTGAACGCGGTCCATGGGATGGTAGTGCCCGCTGTTTACCATGCCTATCGTATGATCGAAAGTACAGTGCAGCAGCAGCGACATGATTTATCACGCCCCAACCACATGTCAGCCGCCGTGTGAGTGGAGCGCAGCTCGTGCCTGTCCAGTGGCGTTCGCTTGCACCGATAAGAGGCGGAGTTCTTCAGCCTCACATGCATCCCTTGCAGAATCCCGCATGGCGCATGAAATAGACCGGCCAGCATTCCAGACTCGGTCTGGTCTGTTGAAGGCGTGCCGCTATATGAAGTGCGTTAGCGCTGTCTGTGCTGAACCGCCCGGAGTGGCCGCCCTCTGCTATCGGTGGATGTGGCCCGCTTCAGTCTGTGGAGGCTATGCTGTCGGTTTCAACCGGACGTCGACAACCAGACATGTAGTGGTGGTTGCCTACCGCGTGTTCGCATGTTACTGGCAGTGTGATCAGAGATTTGAAGGGTGTTCGGGTTCCACCCGCAAAGAGTTCATCATGCTTCTCGTTGGAGAAGCCACAGACTCACCATGTCGCTCATCTGGCTACTAGCCTCAGTCCCGTTCGCACGACCTGTTGCGGCATACTCGTACGAAATCTGCTGCGACAGTGCAAACCGTGCAGGCTCGTTACTTAGCATGAGAAACGATACTTTTTACCCACTATCCGCGAAGAAGTACCAGGACTGTGGTCAACAGTACGGTCCAGATACTGCGCCTGCTATCGACGTGTATGTCCCGTACCAATGGTGCACATCTAATTGTGGCGGATTCGCCAGAGCGAAGGTCAAGGAGCCAAGCAAGTGGGCTGCGCCGTTGGTGCAATTCATCTTGCCTTCAATCATCTTCAGCATGAGTATACCGCGGAGACGACTCTTCGTCTGGTCGCCAGCATGGAAGTCTCTGGAGGGTACGACTACATCCCTTTGGGCTGCGCTAGGTTCTGTTATCTATGGGCTGGCTCTTTCGATCTTGGCGTCGCTCGACACGTTGATCTGGGTAGCGATCATACTGGCCACGGCAGGGCCTCTGGTAGTCTCGGGCCTGGTGGAAGCATTGCTTGACTGCCGGATACTCCGAGTGATCTCTCCGGACAGAACGTCGAACCTCGATCGGACATCAAAGCTTCGATTATTAATAGCGGTGGTGTGTGGAAATCTGTTACTGCCTTCTACGGATCGGGAAGATGCCATAAATCCATTATTGAGCGGTGAAGTACAATATCAACATGGAGATCTCGTCGCTCTGCTTGCGATGGAGATAGTGAGACACGACAACCACAATGCCCACAATCGACACCTCGCAGTTGCACAAGTGGACTGGAAGGTGGTCGATCCACTGAGTGAGGTCTTCGACGCTTTGTTGAATTTGGACTCTGCCGGAATGAAAGCAGTGCTGCTGGACTTGATGAGTGCGCAAGGCGATTTTGGCGCACTTGTCGGAGCTCCAGTGATGTTCTATCTTGGCGCTTTTGTCTATACCATTCTCGAACAGCTGGATGATCCGAGCAAGCAAGATGCGGCCATTTCTCTTGCCTTTGGTGTGAAGTGGATGATGATCGTACATGTGGCGATTATTAGTGGCTGTCTGCTTGCGAGCAATAATCCAAGCGCTGCTTCAGTGCTGGTGGCAAAGCGGCCTGCTCTTGTGGGCAGGCGATTGACAGCGTCAATCAAGAAGTCTGGTCTGTGGAGAACCATCACCTCGAATCGTCCTACTGTCTTCAAGACGCGCTTCCAGCCAGTCTCAATGATCAGCCGAGGCTCGAACAAAGAGGAATGGTTGTACGAAACTGTGGGATGTGGGAGTGATGCTGAACAGTCAAAGGCGCTTCTGGCCGCCAGGAAAGAGATTGATATCGGTTTCTGGGGATACTGCGGCTGGGTGCTGGTTCCGGCCGTTGTGCTGGTGAGCCTGCCACCAGCTGCCGGAGGTGTTGTAGCGTGGCAGACTCCGCCCATCGGCTGGGGTTGTCGATCACTAACACTCGTTCTGTATGCTGGATGCCAATTCCTCATGATCGCGGAGCAATTACGACAACGGTACTATCGATTTACGTGGAGGCCGCCAATCGAGAATAGTCTCGTCAGTATCCTTCACCGAATGTGCTATGTTGGAGCAACAGCTTACCACTTGTTCCTGCTTCTGGTCTCGCTCTTCCTGGCCATCGGAGGGACCTTGATGCAGATCATGGGCGTATATGGAAACTGTTTTTGCTACGTCAATGCTCCAATGTGGCTGCATCTGAACGATGCTCATGTGAACGTAGCATCCGACACACAGGATCAGAGACACTCAAGCAGGAACTGGATCATCGTTGGGACCGTGGCCACCGGTTTCATGGCTTTGTGTGCGTACATTGGGTGGTGGTACCAGAAAATGATCAGGACGGAGTATCGGCGGTGCGTGGAGTCGATCTGATGAATAGAGTCGAAGGATACCACGCGGAAGTCACTAATCTAGCTCGGCCGTCAATCTTATTACATTATTCCGTGCACGTGCTGTTCTTTGGAGGACTATCTTCGTCGCCACTCGTCAGTCATCTTTGCTCCAGGACGCCACAATATGTACTCACCCAGCAACACATTTGTTTGTCTTCGACGAGCACTCTATGCCGCCACAATCCCTCTTACACTGCTCATCTCCAGAGTTCGGTTTGTAACAGGTGACTTGGTAGCATTGGAAGCGTTGTGGTGTTCGTTGCTGCGCGCAAGGTCAGCCTAGATTTCTCAATGAGACAGCAATGACTTACAAAGAGCACTGCAGGTGCCACTGCCATGCTGCAGGCGATCATGGCCATCAGGTTTGCGATGATGAGTGTGAGCTTCATTTCAGGTAGATGCAGTGTTGAGGTGGTTTAGACGCGAGGAATGGAAGTTGGTAACATGGAAGTCGAAGACTATTGTACTTGCCTTGGAGGCAGGGCCAGAGGAGACGCTTTGTTGACGATCGTGGTAGCCACGTGCGAGGTTGGAATGTGCAGGTGAGAACGCGTTCATTGCGTGGTCATCTGTTCGGTATTACTGCGCCAGCTCAACGATATACCCTACCAACCATGTTTTACAGCAGGATGAAGCTGCCTCTCCCTCCCTAGCTCAACTCAAAGTTCTTTCTCTCGTGCTCATTGATAGCCTCCACCTTCTTCGCACTCGCACTGCTGGGATCAAACTTATACCCAACCCACTCCTTCGCCAGCCGTCTCGCCAGCTCCACTCCCACAACCCTCTCCCCCATACACAGCACCTGCGCATCATTACTCAACACAGCTCTTTCCACACTGAAACTATCGTGCGCCGTCACAGCTCTGATCCCAGGGACCTTGTTCGCACTAATAGCCACTCCCAGCCCCGTCCCGCAGATCAGCAATGCACGATCTGCCTCGCCATCTTTGATGAGTTTGGCTGCGTCGACGGCGGGGTGAGGATATGCGGTCTTGTCGGAGGAATCGTTGACGCCGACGTCGATGACCTTTGAGACGCGAGGATCGGCTTCGAAGTCGGCTTTGATTTTGTTCTTGTAACCTACGCCGGCGTCGTCGCAGCCCATGGCGATTCGGAGGCCTTGTTGGGACATTGTGGCTCGGTTGCTGATGTTTGGTACGACTGGCTGGTGATGATGGTCAAAGCTGGCTGGTATCGTATTCTTCAGACGGGTCTAGGAGAGTCGGCTTCTTTTGAACCTCGACTTCCTTGACAGGTGGCTCGTTCCTACTTTTTGTGCAACTGTGGTAGCTCTCAGGATCTTCTGGGTTGCCGATGACAGTCTTGTCACTCTCCCACTGGGCGGGCTCTTGCTTCTCAGCGACCTTGGCTTTGCCGGTGTTGTGGTTGGTGACTTTAAAAAGATAGTTTTCGGACTGGATACTAGAGCTGGAGGTGAGTTTTATACGCCTATGAGACGCCATCTTCGGCGACTGATGGGGCGGCGAGCACTTTAGCCAACAGAGTCATTCGGAGCTTGAAGAGGGGAGTGGAAGCTGGCATCGGGATGCCTTTCTAGGTAAATCTCGCCTCTACCAGCCAACCAGCTCTATGCCTCGTCTCGAGGTTGTTAGTGTGGGAATGCTCCACATCGTACCGCCGGCCTATTCTTCTTGTTGTGAATCAGGTGACTAATGGCTGTGTTAGTCAGGACTTGGCACACACACACTATATTACACTGTTTCTATAGCTAGATAGTCTTACACCCTATAGCAATTTATAAGGGTTACTAATACACCCTATCGTTTTAATCTAGAAGCTTATACTCGTTAAATACCTATCTATAATAGATTATAAGCCCGAGTACTCCTCTACCTATTTATTTTAAAACCTAAATTATTATCGAAGCTCTATTAAGGATTAGCTTACCTTACTAGTAGACCCAACCTATTAAGGGGATGTCGCAATGTATAGCACGCCTACGACCTGCTAGTCGTAGATGAACTAATTCTTGCCTTTTGTTTAAGACGCATCGCGCGTCGCAAGGTGTACTCATGCGTGTCACGTGCGGCTTAGTAGCCGGTCGCGACCGTATGTTACATATAAGGCCACATGTAGGGGTTAGCTACTAGGCTGCCCCTTACAATTGCCTCCCCTCCCGTGCGAGCTGTCCTCAGCTCGCTAGTTGCTACGTAGAGGCTCCTATGTACTTCTAGAACTATAGTTACTATGCGGCCTATATGCGGGTTACGTACGTATCGTTATGTAGGTATAGATAAGTAAGGCTTAGTTACTATACCGACGTAGCTAGTTAGGGGCATAAAACTCTAGCCTAACCTAGCCCTTTCTTAGCACGCTCCCTAGCTTATTACCTTCGCTACACTACTACTACGCACCCGCACCGCACTATTATCGTAAGCGCCTCGCTAGCATTATTATTATTATCATGTCTACCGTGCCCTCCTCGCCGCTATTCTCTAGCCGCTCCGCCTCCTCTAGTAGCACTAGTAGCGACAGCACTACTAGCGCCGTAGAAGACGAGCGCCGCTAGGCGGCTCTAGTGCGCGACGCCCCTAGAACGCCTAGTGGTCGCAAGCGACTAGCATCACCCTCGTAGCTACTAACGCCCTCGCTAGCTACTAAGCTCTTGTAGAGAATTAATATATACATACGGTGCCTCCCGTACTTCGTTAGGGGTAAGTCTCTACGCGCGTCGCCTACGATTCGTATGCTAACTACTTACTAGACGAGGCCGATGACTATAATAGTGTTACTACCGGCGAGCTCCTAAAGAAGTGTAGCCGCTGTAGGCGTAGTAAATATAGCTACGTGCCTAACACTAGCTACGCTATCGCCTCGCTAGTAAGCCGCCTACGCGCCGCGCGGTCCTAGCGCGACTTCCTTACGGCCATAATAGGCTAGGCGCCTATAGACCTCTAGTAGTAGGAGCTAGTAGAGCAGATCCGCCTATATGCCTAGCTAGGTAACGACATTAAGGAGGTAAGTCGCTACTTCGCTCGTGCGAGTCGACTACTACTCGCGGGGGAGGGCTCTAGTACGTCCCCTATACTTCGGCTAACCCTTCCTATAGGCCATTAGGCAGTTTAATGCCTATAAGTATAAGCGTGCCGGGGAGACCCGCATGCGTGCCTCCGCCGCCGCCGCCACTACTGCCGCCGCCCCCGCCGCCGAAGCCCTCGCGCTCTAGTAGGAGTAGAACCGCGTCCTTAATAGGCTGTTTGAACTCGGCCGCGCCGTAAGTCGTATGTTCCTCGCCTACGTGTACCCTACTAACCGTAGTCCTAGTTCCTATAGGCGTAGAACATCGACACTACCGCCGCCGACTAGGCATTCTTACCTAAGTTACTACGTAACGACAACTAAGGCGCTCGCCTTACACGCTGCTCGCGGGCTCCTTGCCTACTACTACTCTACGTAGCCCCTAGTAGGCGCGCTACTCTTTAGCTTTTGTTTTGTTTATAGTTAAGAAAAGTTTTATTTATACTCTAGTACTAGTCTTATTTGCTTCTCCTTAACGCCTTATAGTCGGCTACTATGCGATCCGCATTCGCGAGGCCCTCCGCCGGTTCCTAGCTATTATACTCCTCTAGCTAGTCCTTCTACTAGACTAGATACTGCAGCTTGCCCTTACGCTTACGCCTATCTAGTACTGCCTCTACCTTATACTCTCCGTCCTTATTAGCTAGAGGGGGTACGGGTCCATCCTTATCGCTACCGATATACGGCTCAAGGAGAGAGACATAGAAGACGTTATAGAGCCTTAAGTCGGCTAGTAGCGCTAGGCGGTACGCCTACGAACCGATAGCGTCCGTAATGCGGTATAGGCCGATAAACTTCGGACCTATCTTCTTCTTTAGCACTACTAACTTAAGGTTCTTCGTTAATAATAGGACTAAGTTACCTACGCGGTAGGTCTTAGCTTAGTAGGTCTTATTATAGTAGCGAGCCTAGCTTTCTACTATAGCCTTCCATCGCTCCTCGAGTATAGCGCGTAGTTTTCGTATGCGACTCGTAGCTGTTACCGCTACTAGTACTTCCCCCCCCTAGGTCTCGTCTCGAGATCTAGTTAGTGTAGGGGTAATCTTAGGTCGCTAACCGTACGCTATTTCGAACGGACTTATCCGTAGTGTTAGGTAGATACTATTATTAGCTACGAATTTAGTAACTGTAAGCCACTTAGCCTACTTAGTTTAATTGTTACTATAGTAATAACGAAGGTATTGTTCGAGGGTTTAGTTTACCCTCTTAGTTTAGCCGTTAGTCTAAGGGTGAAAGACCGTGGATAGCTTACGCTTTACACGCGCCTCGAAGTAGAAGTTACTCTAAAACTAACTAGTGAAGACCGGACCTCGGTCGCTTACTATACCTAACGGGACACTATAGTGTCGTACGACTTCGTCTCGTAGGAGCCTCGTAAGCTCCATGGCTGTGCAAGTCTTCGTCGTCGGGATGTATAAGCTTATTTTTAAGTAGCGATTAACTATTACTAGGATCGCATTATACACGTAACCGGCTCGCGTACTTAGATGTAGGTCCGTAATGAAATCCATAGTAATTTCCTACTACGGTCGCTCCGGTCTAGGAAGCGGTTATAGCTCGCCGTAGGGTCGATAGCGCCTCGCCTTCGAACCCTAGTAGGTTCTATAGGCTTAGACGTATTATTTCACGTCCGTACTAAGTAAGTCCTACTAATAATTACGTCGTAATAGCTCTTTAGTCTTAGTCCTTCTAAAGTGACCCGCGAGGACGTCGTCGTAGTGCATGCAAATTAGATACGACCTAATTGCGTGATCCCTAGGTACTACGATCGCGTCTCCGTAGTATATAAGGTTATCCTTCACATACCATCCCTTAGCGTCCCTCGCGCTTAGCGCCTACGCTAAGCATACGACACACTAGTCGTCTTACTACTACGCGATCTTTATTAAGAGTAGGATTAACTTACCCGTCGAGCTATAAGCTTAACCCTGTATTACTGTAGCGTATACTGCTGCTAGTAAAGACGGCTTGTCTTAATAGGGAAGGTTACCTCTCCGTACTGCTATCGCCGCGCCTATGTCGCCCTACATCGCCTCGTAGGTAGTAAGCACGCGCTTTACCGTCGGCTTACTTATCCCTTCTAGAGACTCCTTCTAGAAAGATAGCTTACTTTATAAGGTAGGTAGCAAGTTCGAAGTTTGTTGCATTATAGCTACGTAGTTACTACGTCTCGAAGGCGCGTCGGCTAGGTTAGTCTTACCCGGCCGATGCTCCACTATAAAATTAAAAGACTATAGGAACGTAGCCTATCGAGCTTACCGCCTATTTAGCTACTTTACTGTTATAAAGCCCTATAGGTTAGCGTAGTCGACTAGTACTCGCACCGCATACGTAGCGCCCTCTAAGTATAGCCTCTAATGCTTAAAAGCCTCAACTACTACAAGTAGCTCCTAATCGTACGTCTCGTAGTTGTACTTAGCTAGTATTATCTTACGTAAATAGAACGCGATGGGATGCTACTTAGTACTAAACAATTAGGATATAATACCTACGATCGCGAAACCTAAGGCATCCGTCTCGACTCGCGTACGTAGCGTAGGATCGAAGTGCCTAAGTATTAGTGCACCTAAGAATCCGGCCTTAAGCTATCGAAACGCCTACTCTTCGCTTAAGGTCTACGTAAGAGGGCCGTGCTTCTTACCGTCCTTAGATCCCTTTAGTAGGTCCGTTAGGGGCTTATAGACCCTTAAGTATCCTTCTATAAAACGCCGGTAGAAGTTGCAAAACCTAAGGAAGGACTGGACCTTATAAAAGGTCGTAGGTGTAGGCTATTCCTCGATAGCGGCTACCCTACTCCTATCTATTGACACGCCTACGGCGCTTACGACAAACCTAAGGAACTCTACACTCTCCTAGAAGAAGTGACACTTCTTAGGGTTTACGAATAGGGTAAACTTTCGTAGCCTCTCTAGTACCGCGCGTACGGCTCGTACGTGTGCCTTACGCGTCTCGCTATAGATAAGGATATTATCTAGGTAGACTACGTAAATGTTATTAACTAAGCTAGTTAGCGCCTTGTTAATATACCCTTAAAAGGTTACCGGTACGTTAGTTAACCCGAACGGTATTACTAGGTACTCGTAGTGTCCGTATCGCGTACGAAACGTAGTCTTCCACTCATCGCCTCGCTTAATAGGGATACGATAGTAGGCGTCCTTCAAATCGATTGTAGTAAAGAACCTAGAACCTAATAGCCTATCTAGCGTCTCGCTAATTAGGGGCAGGGGGTATCGGTTCTTTACTATAATCTTATTTAGGCCTCTATAATTAACATAGAGCCTAAGAGTGCCATTCTTCTTTAGTACGAATAGGATAGGCGCACCCGCCTCGCTTACGGACCGCCTAATCCACCCCTTCTCTATTGCTTACGTAAGGTACTCCTTTAAGGCCTCCAACTTAGTTAAGGACTAGTAGTATAGCGGCTTAAAAGGGGGTTTCTTTCCTTTAACGAGATTAATCGCATACTTAACCCCGTCGGGCATCTTACGCTTCGCCTACTCATTAGGTACGTATACATCTCGGAAGTCTGCAAATTCTTTAGGCTACGAGGGGCCCTCTCCTTTAGGTACTACTATAGCAATAGCCCGAACACTTATCGTATAAACCTACTTTAAGCTCTCGAGATCCTTAAGGAACTCGGGTGCGTTACGCTACTAAATCGTAGGCGTCTCTACACCGTAGTACCACTAGTTATCCTTATCGGCCTTCACTATCCGATTACGATGCCGCTAGGGTCTACCTAAAATCACTAATAGCCTACCCATAGGTACCGCGTAGTAGGTAGCGTCACTTACGCGCTCTACTCCCGCGTCATTAGCGAGTCGTAGCCGAACCGTAAAGGCGCCGTAGCAATACCCTAGTTTATACGTATACGACTCTAACTTCGACAGCCTTACCCTATTAATAGGTTGCATTTAATGTCGGAGTACATACTTATACGACACTAGGCTAAGATCCGTACAGTTATCTAGGAGAAACGTAGCCTCGCGAAAGCCCTTACGAGTCTCGACTGCGCCTCGCAAGTGACGCGCTAGACACGCATCTACTCGCCTTAAGGGGTCGACTTTAGGAAAACTCGGACTTAGGAGCGACCTACTTATAGTCCTCTACCTTTTCCCTAGTCGCTACGATAGACACACATCCACTCGCCTTAAGGGGTCGACTTTAGGAAAACTCGGACTTAGGAGCGACCTACTTTTAGTCCTCTACCTTTTCCCTAGTCGCTGCCCTTCTTAGTTAGAGCCTTCGTAGCGTCTACCCTACGAACCGCTTACGCGCTACGGTCCTTCTATAGGTGTCTATTCGGGTAATCCGTCTTAATGTAACCCTTCTTATAGCATCTATAGTACTCCGCTTTAGTCCTATCGAAGGTTATAGACGATCCGCCGGCGTCCCGCTAGTGACTCGCACCCGGGTCGCGCGACGCCTAACTATGCTTCTACTACTTCGAGCTACGATCGCTTCGCCCTTAGTCGCCCTTAGTCTCTCGCCTACGGCGACTATGCTACCCGCGGTCGTGCCCTCCGCTACTACGCTCCGTGCTTTTAATGCGCGAAGCTAGGATTACTAGTTCCTCTCTAGTTATTAGGATGTTATAAAACTTAACGATTGCGGACCGTAGGCTAGGCGCAAGCTTAGCGAGCATATATCGCACGCGTTGCGCCTCCGTATAGTCCCCTAACTAATCCTCCATAACATCTAGCTTAGTCGTAAACTAACGTACTATCTAGTTGTCCTTCTGTTTTACCGCCTTATACTCTAACATTACGTTAAGCACGCGGTTTATAGGATTACCGTATGCGTCTCGATAGAACTCCTTAAAGTCCTAGTATATATACCCTTTAAGGTTAAGGACGCTATAGTTAGCGTACTATCGCTTACTTACCTCTCCGCTTAGGTACATAACCCTATATAGGACCTTTGACTCGTTCGTCGCATACGTACCGCCTAAGAGGGTAAAGATAAGAGAGAGCTCCCTTAGGAATACCCGTGCTTTCTTAATCGAGTCCCCTCTAAAAGGCGTAGGTTCTTTAAGACGTAAACGTGTCGCATGCGATGCGACCGCGCCTCGAGCTACGATATTATCGTTAGTTACTACAGATAGAGGAGGGGGAGGGGGAGTAGGGGATAGTTCTCCGCCGGATTCGCCCTAAGGGTCCGCCGGCGGCACGCTTACGTCCCGCAAGATCTCTAACTATTCAATCTCCCTCTATATCTCCTTCTCCTTAACCTCTACCCGAAGGGCATCCCTCCTTACGACTAAGGCTACACGCCTCGCTTATTACTAGGCCCTAGGGCTTAGGGGAGCCGTAGGCGTAGCGCTACTATCGTCGCGTTCGGACTCTATAGCGTGTATAGATTGCAACGAAGAGAAGAATTAGAACTATTAAGGGGATGTCGCAATGTATAGCACGCCCACGACCTACTAGTCGTAGATGAACTAATTCTTGCCTTTTGTTTAAGACGCATCGCGCGTCGCAAGGTGTACTTATGCGTATCACGTGCGGCTTAGTAGCCGGTCGCGACCGCATGTTACATGTAAGGCCACATGTAGGGGTTAGCCACTGGGCTGCCCCTTACACGACCCTATATTTGTTTTACGGATAACTATCTAATCGATTTAAGAACTACTATAGAACATCGGTACTAAGTATTATTACCGTAGTATAGTATCTAAAGGAGCTAGACTAGATATAGAGTTTAGAGACAATACCTCTAGTAACCTAGTAAGGTCTACTAAGGATAACTAGGTACTTAGAAAAGGTATAGAGTTTTAGGCATAGAAATCTATACTAATTAGCGTACTACTAGAGAAGGATCTAGTTAGATATATTATCTATAACCTAGACTAGGTTAATCTAAAGTATACTCTAAATAGGGCAGCTTATAAATAACCCTAAGATACGACTAAGAATACCTAGAATAAGACTACTACCTAGAATAAATCTCCTTAGGATATTACTAGTAGTATAGGATATAAAGCTACCTATAAGCGATAGAAGAAAGAGGATATACAATCTTTTAGCATTATTATAGCTAGATTAGTGTTACGGAATGATTCCTATAGACCCTAGAATTATGACGATAAGACAAACACGTAACTTATCCTACCTAAGCGCTTAGACTTAGAGCGATTAGACTGCTTATGCTTAGACTAATTAGACTGCTTATGCTTAGACTAATTAGACTGCTTATGCTTAGACTAATTAGACTGCTTATGCTTAGAATAACTAGACTAACTACCGAGATCTACGAATCTCCTTTGTATTTAGGAACGCTAAGAACCCCCTATAGTTTCGAGGCGTTTAACTTACTGTTTAATATTACTGTTTAGAATATACTATAACCTAACCTCTACCTTACTGCTACTTAGTCTTTACGAGACAAGACAGCTACTGCTTTATTACTCTCCCTTGACTTCCTATCGGCCCGAGAACAAACCCGATTAAGCTTGTCTTCTTAACTTATAATATTATTAGGTTATACTAAACCTAATAGCTTTAAACGCCCTCTACGATAGGAGACCGATAGAGTAAACGGGGAACACCCGCCCCTAGTAAAGCAAGTAGAGCCCGACGACCTTAGACCGCGAACGATACTATTAATGCCTTAGCTACTTATATAGGCAACGACACCCTTAAGGTTAGCAAGCTAGAATACTACTATAGCGACCGAGACAAGTTCGACACTTAGGTCTCTTAGATAGATATGTACTTCTTATTTAACTCTATGCCTAAGAACCTTAAGCCTGTCTTTACTACTACCTTCTTAAGAGGACGAGCATAGTATTAGGTTAAACTATTCCTTAGGAAATACCTAGACAGTAACGGAGAAGACAATGCCGACGGAATCTTTAGGTTATATAACTATCTTAAGCATACTATAAAGAGCGTCTTTAGTGTCTCTAATAAGATTGCTACTGCCGTTCGTGTTATTTAGCATTTAACCTAGAAGACATCTACTACCGAATATGCTACTAAATTCTAGGAATACGCGTAACTTACCGATTAGGACGACGAAGCCCTTTAAGTTATGTACCGAAGAGGACTAAAGGAGCATGTTAAGGATAAGTTAATAAGGGACGGTCGGAAGATCGATAGCTTAGGCGACCTCGTTAGAGTTACGATTAATCTTAACGATAAGCTCTACGAGAGAGCTATAGAATAACGATACGACTCTAAGGTATCCGGAAAGGCTAGATACATACTAGGCTATAATAACCGTAATAGAGGCTTCTACGACAATTATAATAATAAGCCTAGGGATAAACCGTACTACGAACTATAGCTAATAGAACTCGACGTTACCGAGAAAAGTCGTAAGATTAGGAACAGTAACGGGAATAGAGCATCCCGGAGTTCGAAAGAAACACGACTTACTACGGATATAGCAAACCTAGCTACCTAGTAAGGGACTACCGCGGTAAGAATATAGTGCGCCGCGAACAGTTTAATATAATGTAACCCCGAACTAGTAAATCTAAGAGTAGCGTTGGATCTTAAGGAGATACCGACTATACTCGGAGAGTAGGGGAGAGAGCTAGTAATAGAAGCACGACGCCTCTCCTAGACCCCTTAGAAGGACGAGGAGGATACTATAGGTAGTAAATAGTAGTTATTCCATTTAATGCGAAGAACTAACTACGATAGTTTAACATAATAACACGAAGAGTCGACTACGAGATCGAATCCGAGTCTCGAAATGGTTATAGAAGCCTTTATTAGCGATTCTATTACTAGACTCGTGTTAAGTTTACTACGCCGCGAAGTTAGGCGTAGGGTATTAGCCTTAATAACTAAGAGAAACCCTAGAAGCGACGTATAGGCAAAACGCTACGCTCCGAGAAGTAGACATCGACGAATCCTACTTTAATAACGATAAAAGCGATAAAGAAAACTAGGACCCCGGATAGAACGGATCGTAGTTACCGGAACTATAGGAAGAAAGTTAAGAAACTACCGGGCTAAATACTATCGAGGAAGACTAGGATCCGGAAGAATTAAGCGAAGAAGATTCCTCCGAAGGAGAAGAGAGCGACACTAACGACGACAACAAATAACTAACCTTTACGATTAACGTACCTAAGAAATTATACAATATAATCGTATACCTATAAAGAAGGCACGAGGAATTCCTACCTAAGATAGGCGAACGAAGGATGCTATACTCTATTAAGTTTAATAAGATACTCGACACCCTACGAGGCATAGCCTAGAGATACCCACTTATAGAAACAACCGAGAATCTAGTAACCGCCGTTATAGAACGACTACCGATAGGGAGCCGAATAATAAGAACCGGATATCTTATACCGTTAGGAACATTTATATCGAATAAATTACGCAACGTAGTGCAATACGTATGCGCACTCTACTTAGAAACGTAGAAGATCTAGGAACGTTACCGAATATAGGTATAGATATAGAAAGGCTCGCGCTAGGTTTAAGCGGAGGCCTCGAGACACGAAGCACGACGTTCTATATACGAATAGGGAAAAGGATCGACTCCCTAGGAATAAGCGACCGAAGGGAGTTATACAACATAGAAAAGGCTTAAGCATTACTAACGATAATAGTGTTTCGAACTAAGATTATCGTTAACGGGCATAAGATAGATACTATAATAGATTCCGGAGTAAGCGGGAACTTTACCTCTAAATTATTTATTATAAGATATAGGATCGCTATCTATAAGAAGAAAGAGGGTTATAAATTAATCGCGGTAGACGGATTATCCTTACCTAGTATAGAGCGCGAGACGATACCGCTACTACTTACTATCTAACGGCACTACGAGGAGATTATCTTAGATATTACTAACATAGCTAGTTATAACATCGTACTAGGTATACCTTAGTTAAGAAAGTATAATCTAGTAATCGACTAGAGAAGAGGAGTACTTACATTTAGGGAATACGACTACGTTATCGACATTTAGCCTACGTAGCGGTAGCGTTCGCTAGTAGATAAGGTAAAGAGATAGCTAAACAGGATATAGCTTACGCCAAATAGAAGGATAGAAGAACTACCTTCGACTAGGATAGACACTAGCGTAGGGCCGCCGGGTTACGAAGTCACTAGAAGTAATAGAAGTAACGCACTATCGAAGGATACTAATATCTTAGAGTTAAGTATTTCTAAGGAGTATCGTAAGTAGTCGCGACTCTTTAAAGAGGAAAGAGGTAAGGATGCCTTACCTAAGCACTAACTATAGGATTATAAGATAAACATTTAGCTAGGGAAAGAGCCTCTATAGGGACCCCTATATTAAATGTCTAAGAAAGAGCTATAGACCCTACGAGAATAGCTAAAGGAGAAGCTAGCTAAAGGATAGATAAGAAGATCTACCTTAAGTATAGGAACTCTATATATGTTCGTTCCAAAAGTAAACGGGAAGTTACGACTCGTATAAGACTATAGGAAGTTAAACGAGATTACGATTAAGAACCGATACCAGCTACCTAACATCGAAGAAGCATAAGATAGATTAACCGGATTAGACTAGTATACGAAGATTAACCTACGAGATACCTTCTACGCTATACGGATAGTAGAAGGAGAAGAATAGAAAACCGCTTTTAGAATAAGATACGGACTTTACGAATTCTTAGTTATACTAATAGGATTAACTAACGTACCCGCATCCTATTAGGACCTTATTAACGAAACACTTAGAGACCTACTCGACGTATACGTTATCGCTTATATAGACGATATATTAGTCTATACGAAAGGATCCCTTTAGAACTATATAAAGCAAGTCTAGAACGTATTTAAACGACTTACGCGTTTAGGATTTAAGACGGCACCCGAGAAATGCGAATTCTATAAGAAAGAAGTCAAATTCTTAGGCTTTATTATTAGTACTATAGGGATAACGATCGACCCTATAAAGACACAGTCAATTAGAGAATAGCTAGAACTAAAAACAGTTAAGGACGTATAATCATTCCTTAGACTAGCGAACTATAACCGGAAATTCATTAAGGACTACGCAAAAACAGTAGTACTAATAACGATGCTTACGAGGAAAGACATTACCTAGAAATAGGGAAAGGAATAGATTAAAGCATTTAAGAAACTTAAGGAACAATGCGCTTTAGCCCCTACGCTTCGACTATTCGATAGTAGTAAGGAAGTCTATATCGAGACCGATACGTCTAATATAGCAATAGGCGCGTATCTAACATAGACACACGATAGGTAGAGATACCTAGTAGCCTATTACTCCCGGAAAATAACTACAGCGGAATAGAACTACGACATCTATAATAAAGAGCTTCTAGCTATTGTTACTACTATATAACATTAGAGAGTATATGTCGAGGGCCTACCGAAGTTAATGATTCTTTCTAACTATAAGAATCTTACGTACTTCACGACGACGAAAGAACTTACCCGAAGGCAAGCCCGCTAGTCGGAGCTACTAGGGCAATACAAGTTCGAAATTAAATATACTCTAGGAAGAGAGAACGGCCGCGCCGACGCGCTAAGCCGAAGAAGCGACTACATAGAAGGAAAGGAACTAGTGCAATATAAAGTACTAAAAACGAACCCCGACGGAAGTCTTAGTACTAACATAAGAGAATTTAATAACATCGTACGAATATTAGGCGACAGGGATAAACAATTCCCTATATCGTAAGGAAAATACTAAGTACTAAAGGATCGAGAAGAAGAATATATACGACAACATTACGACGGACTAACTTATAGACACCCTAGAACTTTAAAGACAATAGACCTAATATAACGCAGTTTCTCATTTCTATAGATAAGACTTAAGGTGTTACGCTACATTAAACAATGCGTACACTACTAACGAAACAAGGCTACGAGACATACAAAATACGGTTACCTATAGTTTAGGACACTACCGACAAAACTATAGGACGAAGTTATAATAGACTTTATTACGAAACTCCTACCGTTAAGAGACTAAGTTACGAAACAACTATACGACATAATACTAGTTATAGTTAATAGACTTATAAAATACGCACACTTCATTCCTACATTAGAAACATATAATATAGAGCAGCTCGGTTACCTCGTACTAGATAGACTTATCCGGTACTACGGATTCCCTTAAGCGTTTATAACGGATAGAGACAAGTTATTCATATCGAACTACTAGAAGACGCTTATAGGAACGATCGGAATTAAACATAAGCTGTTAATAGCATATTATCCGGAGATAGACGGATAAACCGAAAGGATGAATTAAGCGCTAGAACAATATCTACGACACTACATTAACTACGTATAAGACAACTAGGTTTTATTACTACTAATAGCGTAGATCGTACTAAACAACTACAAATCGGAGACAACTTTAACGACACCATTTTATACGAATTTTAGAAAAGATCCTAACCTATTTAGAACACCTAGATCTTACCTATAAGCCGAAAGAGCAATCGTGACGACGGATACTCTTAAGGAAGTGCATAAAGAAACACGTAAGGCGATCGAAGATGCATAACAAAAACTGTCTTAATAAAGGTAGGACATAAGAAAAATAGCACCTCTACTAAAAGAGGGGAATAAGGTCTATCTCCTTACGAAAAACCTAAGAACAAGAAGATAGACTAAGAAACTAGATTACGTTAAGGTCGGACCATTTTCTATCGATAAAGTTATAGGACTAGTTAACTACCGCCTACGACTACTACCCGACGCTAAAATCTACCTAGTTTTCTACATCTCTAAGTTAGAACCCGTAGACGCCGAAACACCCTACTAGGAAAGCTTCTATTTCGAGCTAGAAGTAGAAAACGAATTTAAAGTCGAAAGAATCCTAGATAAGAAAGGTTAGCGATACCTTATTAAGTAGAAAGGATACGACGAATTAGAAAATACCTAGGAACTAAAACAAAACCTACAAAACTGTTAGTAAAAGATCCGACAATACTAAAAATAGGTCCGCCGATATAACTAACGATAATCGATCTCTCGGCCGACGAGCGACTAGGGTAGGAATCGAACCTACGACCTTAAGAGTATAGATAGCTTACGCTCTACTACTAAGCTACCTAGCCGATTAATAAGAACAGGGACGCGACTTACGAATAAATACCCTAATAAGTCTCTACCCCTAGGGACTCGCCCTAAGGCTCCGCTCTAGAAA
The DNA here is from genome assembly GCA_033816765.1 of Nothopassalora personata. Taxonomy (NCBI): domain Eukaryota; kingdom Fungi; phylum Ascomycota; class Dothideomycetes; order Mycosphaerellales; family Mycosphaerellaceae; genus Nothopassalora; species Nothopassalora personata. Next base: position 1,568,058 of record CM066291.1, read on the forward strand.
GCGCCGCCTAGTTATTTACGGGCATCTCTAGGATATCCGAAAAAGAAACTAGCGAAGGCGACACCTCTACCCCCGACGCCCGCTTAAGAAACGCTAGCTCCTCGCGCGCCTCTTCCTCCTCGAGCTCCTCTAACTCCTTAGCGACGGCATCGTTAGTGCGACGCTTAGCTAATCGTAGCTGTTTCCGAAGACGGATCTTGCGCATCTTTAGCCGCACCTCCTCCTCTTTAATCCTCTTAAGCTCTAGCTTAAGATTATCGCGCGAATCGCGAAGACGTTCCTACTCCGGACGAGAAAGACGTACGTCGTAATCCTTATAGCCTTTTCGAATATAGGCCGAACACTTCCTAGACCGAGAACCTACGATACACTTTACTACTACGCCCGAGGATCGAGACTTCTAACAATTTGTGCATAGAGCTATTTCGATACTAGAAACTTCGGTATCCTAAGTAAGTCGTTAACGGCGTTTATAGGAGGAAGAAGAAATAGTTAACTATTACTATAAGAAACGATAACGGCTTAAGAAGCTTCGGGACGAAGCTAGGCTAAGAAGGGGATAGTATTACGGAATGATTCCTATAGACCCTAGAATTATAACGATAAGATAAACACGTAACTTATCCTACCTAAGCGCTTAGACTTGGAGCGATTAGACTGCTTATGCTTAGACTAATTAGACTGCTTATGCTTAGAATAATTAGACTAACTACCGAGATCTACGAATCTCCTTTGTATTTAGGAACGCTAAGAACCCCCTATAGTTTTAAGGCGTTCAACTTACTATTTAATATCACTGTTTAGAATACACTACAACCTAACCTCTGCCTTACTGCTACTTAGTTTTTACGAGACAAGACAGCTACTGCTTTATTACTCTCCCTCAACTTCCTATCGGCCCGAGAATAAACCCGATTAAGCTTATCTTCTTAACTTGTAATATTATTAGGTTATACTAAACCTAACAATTAGACTCTATCCTAAGGCTAAACTTTAGAGATATAGACAAGTTAGCTAAGGAATTATATAATTTAATTAAGGTAATATATAAGCTAGTTATTATAATTAATCTATATAATACTCTAAAGGTAGTTAGGCATATTAAGTTAGATACTATAAGACCTAATATATTAAAGTACTATAAAGACTTTTAAGCTTAGGTATATAACTACAAGACTACTTTAGAGCAATTTATTAGATTCTCCCTAGTTAATAATAAGTTACTACTTAAATCCTTATTTATCCTCCTAGATAGTATCTATAGACTATACTTTATTAAAGACCTAAACTATATTAAATAGCTTAGGATATAGAGATATAATAATCCCCTAGAATTAACTACCCTAGAGAGAATGTTTATAACTCTTAGGAAGGAGTAAGTACCTACTACCTATAAGCCTAGTAATAGCTTTATTAGAGCATTCTTAAGTAAGAATAATAATAAGTTTTAAGATATAGCATCTTAGGGGGAGCTAACAGTTAGGTTGTGATCTAATAGCCTAAGGCATCTACGATGACTCAGCTTATCGGAAGACACCTTCTCTACCCTTTAGCTTAGATAGACATCTAACACAATTAACACATTGGTTCCTAATATATTGCTGCATGCCCTATAGCTATTAGCTAGTTAAAGATTGATCTCTTACTCCACTTCGCTGCTAACTACGTATCCTATAAGGTCTTAACTTAACAGGTTATAAGCCCGGGTTTGTGTAGGAGTAAGAGTAACCTATATTAGTATAGGTTACTTGTATCCCTTGCTATTATAGCAGAAAACATCTAGGAAGCAGAAGTCTACCCTATCTATCCTATTAAGGAGCTTGGTTTAATACTAAGTAATAGATAATCTAGAAAAGGACTCTATGCGGCTTACTATAAGCCAATACCTTAAAGACACTCTATAGGCAGAACTGCATCGAGATACTATTAAGAAGGACTTTAAGCAAGTTATTTAGAACTCTGCTAGGAGAGATAGACCTATGTCCTAGCTCCGAGACCACACCGCTCTTTCTTTACCCTACTAAGCAGGCCTTAGTATCTATACCTACGAACCTTACTATTCTACACTAAAAGCCTTAGCAGGACCTAAGCTACGACTTTGAAGCATATACACCTTGTTTTATTACATTCAATTTATTATAGATTTATACTAAGAGAAAGGAGAAGAGAAGGGAACTAAAATCCCAATTCTTAGGAGAGATAACTAGAAGAGATAGTTTAACCTTTAGAGATATAAGATAGAGAGCTAGTTAGCATTCTTTGCAATTAATGACCTGTTAGAAGTGTCATTTAACAACATTAAGGGCAAGAACCTAAAACTCTAGGAAGAGACTAAGATTAAAGAGATTCTTAATGCACTAACATAGACAAAACAAAATGCAGCTTACTGCTTTAGTATCCTAAGTAGGATTATAGAAGAAGATGAATTTAAGCTTAAGGGCTCTTACGAATCTAGAAAAGCTACTAAGATATAGGTACATCTCTAGAACAAGTATAGCTAGGTATTACTAACCTATACATATAAGCTTATAAAACAGTTTATGAACTTTAAGATAAGTGAAGAGTTTACTATTAGATCTGCATAGGCACACCTAGTGTCTCTTAGAAGGAGGATTGCTAATGTTAACCTAGAGGGCTAGTACTATAGGAAAGCTAATATAAGAATGACCTAGCTTTTAAGCTTACTGCTACCTAACTACTATATAGCTAGGGATACTATTATAGCTTAGCTAAAGATAGATTATAAAAGGACCTTAAAGATTCTTAAGGCTCAAGAGGCTAGATTAAATCCCTCTAAGGCTAAGTATAGTATAGTAGCTACCTAGGTTAGGCCCTTAGGTTAGGTAAGATTACTTTCCTAGCTTCTCTATAAGAAGGACCATCTTATTAAGGACTGCCCTAGTCTCTCTAAGGCAAAGAAGGTCCTTAGATCTCATTCCTAAGCACTATCCTCCTAGAATGTAATATATGTTAAGAAGAGAAGATCTCTACTACCATCTTTAAGAAGAACACTAAGAGAGAAGTCCTCTATAGAGGAACTTAAGAAAATGGTGAAGAAACTTAGCTCTAACATGCTATCACTCTAGAAGAACTAGGCCCAGTCTCCTTCCTCTAAAATAAGGAAGACTAGGAAAGGTTTCTCTGCCTAAGAGCTACCTAACTTATGCAACTTATCCTAGAAGACAATTTTTTATAATAATAATAAGTATAATAAAGTGGCTCACTTAACTGTAGAAGTCTAAGGCAAGTTCCCCTTATTAGAGTAGTTACTTAATTCTTGTACTTTATCCTATATAACTAACTAGAACTACCTCTTTAGATCTATAACTCCCTTAATAAAGAAGAAATGGATCAAAGTAGGAGGTAGGCATTTATTAGCTACTTATATTAGGACTATAGAGATAAGTGGGAGATCTAGCAGGAAAGTTGTTTTAGAAGATGTTCTACTTATACCTAAGCTAGGGGTAAACCTAGTTTCTTAGAACTAGTTTAGCAAGCAGTTTAGTGTCTAACCTCCTTCATTTTCTCTTGTATCCCCCTCTAGCTAAACTGTTGTCTAGACAAGGCTTCTTAGGGGGGTTCTATTCATTAATAAGATTTCTCCTCTACTATAAGAAAGGGCACATTACTTATTGTATGCACTACTAATAGAGAATGCCTTTATAACTGCTAAATTAGAGACTAACCTAAAACAGTAGGAGCTTTAGTATAGAAGATTTGCACACTTTAGGAAGAACTTACTCTAGAATCTTTATAAGGTAATAGACTTAAAAGAACCTATTCCTATTCCTAGAGATAGCTTCTACTAGTGTAGAGTGTGTTTAATAGCAAAGATAAAGAAGTACAAAGGCAAATTTACTAAGAGAAGACCTAAAAGACTTGCCCTTGTATCTATTAACATATATAGTCTACTACTAACATTAAGGCTAGGGTTCAAATACTAGCTTAAGATTGTTAACAACTTCTCTAGAAAAAAGTAGACCTGTCCTCTTAAGAAAAGAGAAGATGCTCTAGTTGCTCTCTAGAACTAGAAGATTAAGGCAGAGAGGAAATTATTAGCATAGTTAAAAGCAGTTAGGCTTAATAATGTAAGGGAACTTATTACATTAGTTAAGCAGTAGGAGAAGGATTTAGGAATTGGGCTAGAGTATACTAAGGCATACAACTCGCTCTAAAATGGACTAGTTAAAAGGTCAATACAAACCTTAGAAGACTCTATAAGGGCAATGCTTAAAGAGGCCAAGATACTAATTGAATTCTAGCCTAAAGCACTAGAAGCCTAAACCTACATAAGGAATAAACTACTAAATAGTCTAGACTATAATAGGTTTAAGGTTTCACTAGATAAAGCCTTTAATAGTATTAAGCTAACTATTAACTATTTAAAGGTTTAGGGATGCAAAGCTATTATCTATATAGACACAAGATCCTAGCCTTAATAGGCAAGAAGTAATAAACTAATAAATAGAGGCAAAGAAGCAGTGTTTGTTAGATACGTTAAAAACACAGCTAAGGCCTAGCTCTTTTAGGAACTAGACATAAAAGCTATAAAACAACATATATATGTAGACTTCTTTAAGGACTAACCTAGAGGTAATATAGATCTCAATATTACAAAATTGAATCTATTAAGTAATGTACTAGCTAGGAGACCCTTAGGGAGGCTAAGGAAGGATATATCCTTAGAGCAACCTATTCACTATTTAATCATTTAGTAGAGCAGCCTAGTAACAGCCTAGCTAAGAAAGCTGTTTATACAACTTCCCTAGCCTCTAAAGAATATAGGGGAATTTTAGAAAATCGATAAGCTAATTAAGATAAGTTCACTAGATCTCTAGGAAAAGAATGTTACTAGGACACAAGTAACTACTCTTAGATCATCCCTTAGTAAGAGGAGGGCTAACTATAATGTTAAGGGCTATAAATGGAAATAGAAAGCCCTAAGATCTATAGTCCCTATACCTAAACTAGCTACTAAAGTAGGAGAAGCAATAGACCTCTTAGAGAACCTTACTACTTACTACTAAGCTTTCTTTACAGCTATACAATTAGTAGATGATTCAGTACTATAGGATAGTGAATTCCTAGAAGAAGTTAAGGAGATAGCCTTTATAGTAACTATAGAAGTTATTGTATATAAGTAAGAGATCCTAATTCTAAAGTCCTATAAGGATGCTATAAATAACAAGAAATAGGGACATCTTTAGAAGGAAGCAATCTAGAAGGAGCTAGATGCTCTATAGAGCAACAACACCTAGGAGAATACTATTCTACTAAAAGGAGCAAACTTAGTTACGTTAAGATAGGTCTTTAATGTTAAAAGAAGCATTAGTAGAGCTATTAAAAAGTTTAAGGCTAGGCTAGTTGCAAGGGGCTTTTTATAGAAGTTTAGTATTAACTTTATAGAGACATTTGCGCCTATAGTTAGATAGGACACCCTTAGGGTATTTATGGCTATTATGTGCAAGAAGGATCTCTATCTTCACTAAGTAGATATAAACAATACGTTTATAGAAAGTACCCTCTATAAAGACATCTTTATGTTACTACTACTAGGAGTTAAGCTTCTACTAAATATAGTGTTTAAGATCCTTAAAAGCTTATATAGACTTAAGCAAGTAGCTAGAGATTAGAATCAACTCTATATATTAAAGCTTAGAGAGATTAGATTCACATAGTTAGAGGTAGATCTATGCCTACTTATTTACAAGGAAAAAGAGATCATAATTCTTATATATATAGATAACATTCTAATTGCTATACTAAAGTTGACGGATGTTCTCTAGTTTAAAAGAGAACTTAGTAAAGTCTTTAAGATTAAAGATCTTAGTAAACCTAAAAAGATCCTTAGTATAAGAGTTACAAGGGACAGGAGGAGAGGAATCCTAAAACTTAACTAGGGACACTTTGTTAGGGACAACCTTACTAAGATAGGGATAAACTATAAGAAGGTAGCACCTATACACTTACCTATAGACAGCTATAAGGCTCTTAAACCTTTAAGCCACATAGATAAGAGGTGTGACAAGGCAGAGTACTAGAGTATTAATAGTACATAGATGTAGCTAGCAACAATTATAAGGCTAGACATTGCTTTTGCCCTAGGAAGGATAAGCTTATTTATAAGTGACCTATCCGCCTACTATATAAAGGCTTTAAAGAAGATTATAAGATATCTAAGGTCATATCCTAATCTTAGCCTTGTCTTCTCTAGGCATAGAGAAGGATACCTAGTTAGATACTATAACTCTAATTATGCAATAGATAAAGCAGACAGAGTCTCTATCCTTAGGTATGTCTTCTTCCTCTATAGGGCACTAGTCTCCTAGATAAGTAAGAAACAAAAGTCTGTAGCAACATCTACAATAGAAGCTAAATCCATAGCTATAAATGCATATGCAAAGCAATCCTAATTTCTAGCTTTACTACTAAGGGAGATAGACTGTCTAGAGTTAGTAGGAGACTGTTCCCATTAACTAAGGATTACTAGAAACTAGGAGACTATATTAAGCTTAAGACTAGTCTAATTAAGAGGTAACAACTAAGCTGCCCTTACCCTAGTAAGGGATGCACATGTTTATAACAAGTTAAAGCACATTAACATTGCCTACAATGCTGTTAGGAAACTTTAGTAGAGAAGGCTTATTACTGTTAAGTACACCCTAACATCTAAGATAGTTATAGATAGGTTCATAAAGCTAAAGACTAGTCTACACTTCTAGAGGTTTATAAGCTAGCTCAACCTGTTATAGAGGTCTAAATACTACTAATAGGAGAAGAGCAGACTGTGACCTCCTATATAAGATAAGTAGGAGTGTTAAGATGTAGCATCTTAGGGGGAGCTAATAGTTAGGTTGTGATCTAATAGCCTAAGGCATCCACGATAACTTAGCTTATCGGAAGACACCTTCTCTCCCCTTTAGCTTAGATAGACATCTAACACAATTAACACATTGGTTCCTAATATATTGCTGCATACCCTGTGGCTATTAGCTAGTTAAATATTAATCTCTTACTTTACTCCGCTGCTAACTACGTATCCTGTAAGGTCTTAACTTAACAATAAGTAGTATATATAGTACTTATATAAGCACACTAACGCGAAGTACTATAAGTAGTATCTAGAGAAGAATCCTAGGAATAAGTCTAAGAAGGGTAAAGAGACCCTAAAGGATAGGGTAAAGAAGGTAAAGGGTAATAAGTCCTCTAGGAAGAGGATTACTATAGCAATTAATAACTAGCTAAGCATATTATCTAATTAGGAGCATAGCTCTAATAGTAATAATAACTAGAGATAACTCTATAGGAGATCTAGAGTAGCTATTACAATTATATAACTAGTATATATAGGAAGGGTAGTAGCTACTGCATTAAACCTAATATCTATAGACAAAGTCTATAATATAGGCACATACTTCTATATCTATAATAATCTTATAGACCTTTAAAATGTTAGGCTAAGACTTAGGCCTATATACTTCTTATAGGCCGTTAGGTAAGGATCTCTTATAACTAAAGGAGAATTAGAATAGGTTATAAAGAACTATCTTAGTTAAGAGACTACCCTCCTTCTTTATAATATACTTTACTCCCTAGAGTTAGATACTATACTAATCTCTATAGAACTCCTATATAAGAAATATAGAGTTTACCTAGACAGACTATCTAAAATGCTATTCTAGAAGGATAAGCCTATAGGCTATATTAAGATAATAAAGAATATTATTGTCTTTAGGAACCTTAGGGTAAAGAGGGGTTCTAGGAAGAATAAAGATAGATTAGCATTAAAAGGACTTACTACTCTTATATTTGCTAAGCTAAGAACTAATATAGTTAGATAGCATTAGAGACTTATGTATATTAGTAGTACACTACTTAATACTACAAAAGAAGCAGTTAAGGGCCTAGAAGATATTAATACTATAGAGTTAGGATATTATAAGACTTATAAGCTTATAAGGTTATAAAGAGTTATTTTAATAATCCCTAGGAGACCTATACTAGAGGCATTAGATAAAATCTATACTAACCTAATTAGTCTAATTACTCTAGTCTCTTATAATAGTTACGTATATTGCCTTATACTTATATACGCTAAAACTAGGATAAGATAGTACTTACTACTTCTAAAGAAGAGTAATGCTCTAGTAGTAATTAAAACTTAGCTTACTATAATATAGAACTACTATAAGAAGACGCCTAAGATCTAGTTCTTAGATAGTAGTAGGAAGTTTAATAATATTAAACTTAGCTTATATACCTAATATAAAGGGATTAGATAGGACTTTATATTACTATATACTCCTAAGCAAAATAGAATTGCTAAAGCATCTAATAAAGTTATTATTAATAAGGCTAGAGCTATGCTTATAGACTCTAGCTTACTATAGAACCTCTAGCCCCTAGCTATAGATTTTATATACTATATTACGAACCGCCTCTTTAACTTAATAATAAAGAATATACTATAGAAGGACCTTAAAAAGGACCTAGGTATTAATATTGAAGAGATAGACTTAAGAAATATAAGAAGGTTTAGATATAAAGTGTCACGAGACAGCACTTTCACTCACTGCCCCGCGACACGTCATCGGTCGCAGCCCCGCGCGCTAGCGGCCGCTAGCGCCCGCTAGCTTACTTCGCGTTCCCTTATCTTCTCGCGCGTACCTTCGACCTCTTAGATAGCTCGCGTAACTACATATGTCTCTACCCGTACCTATAGTAGTCCCTCTCGCCCGTGACAGTTAGTTACGCCTTTCTTCAAAGCAGAGAGCTGACCTCTGCGCGACACCGACACCGAGAACCGCCAGGACGCGCGACCAAAGTCCGCGACACGACCCGACTTCATGGACAACGAACAGCAACAGCAACCGCCCTTCTCAAGGCAGCGCCGACAGCGCGAACGCGAGTCCTCCATTCCAGCAGAGCTGCTGAATAGAGGCGCCGATGACCCAGAACTTCAAGCACACGTACGATCTATGCTAAGCCCAGGAGACCGTGACAACATGCATCCGGATCGCCTCACGCCTATCCAGCAAGACCAGCAAGAGGGTAAGGGAAACATGTCGCCACCAGGCGGCATAGGCAAGTCTCCTCTCTCTCAAGTACAGACTCATCAATCCCAAACCCAACCACTCGAAACGCAAGATACCATGCGAGCCGAGTCGCAGTCGCAACAGCCTGCCGAGTCTTCCACACGACCAAGCAGCCGGCGACAAGGTAAGCAGCCAGTTGAGGACACTAACTTGTCCGGCTACGAGGATGATGGGCAAGGCATCGACTTGACCTCTGCCCACGACCCAGATGCACCACCACGATTCGATGCGATCGACCGCGATAACGCCGAATTCACATACGATCCCGTCAACTATCGACTCGCCGACGCCACTGCGTTCCAGAGACAAGTCAACCTACGCCCGGTCACGATCTACCTCAGCGTCAAGAGTACAGTGGACGGATACGCCAAGCTTAAGACGGCCTTCAACTCTAACCGCGAACTCACAAAGCGATATCGTGAGGAACGCAACGCAGCATTACAAGAGCGGGATGAAGCAGAAGAGAGGCTCGAAGAGGCCAAGAATGCTATCGACATCATTACCCAGGATCGCGACGAGATCGTGCAGGAGCGAGACGAACGAGACGCCGATGCAAAAACCCACGAGGAGCGCGTGCGCCAACTCGAGGATGAGCTCAAGAACGAGGACAGGATTCCCGAGGACTACATGTTGAAGGCCACTCACAAGCGCATCACTGACGAGTTGTCCAACCGCATTACTACAGCAAATGGCAACCTCGACCAGGCAGAAGATGAGCTCGAGCAGTACAAGAACGAGGTCAACGAGCTGAAGAACGAGATTGTGCACCTCAAGACACAAGCTCGCCTGAACGAGTCGACCGAGCGACCCCGTACCTTCCACGAACAGCTTGAGCATCAACGCCGTCGAGACCAAGGTCACCAAGAACGCGACCCTGGCTTGGACGGATTCCCACAGGCTGGCGCTCGCCGTTCTCAGACACCAGCAGGTCAGGCTCGGCAAGATCGTGACAGACCTCGCACTGAACACGATCGACGCCGTGAGCGCCATGCTTCGGTCCTAACACACAAGACCGACAACACTACCACGTTCGCGCAAGAACCTGACAAGCGCTTCCCTCATCCCAAGGAGTTCGACAACACTGCTGAATCCCCATCCTATAGGGACTGGAAGGACAGCTGCAAGGACGCCATCAGCGCAAGATACACACCTCAGACCCCGTGTATTGACATCTTCAACTACATCAAGCGTCACACCTCCGGTACGCCCAAAGACATCTTCTTGCTTGCAATCGAGAATGACTCTTGGGGCTCGCTAGAGGACATGTGGGACGAGCTGGACGAGAACTTCGGCGAGAACCCGCGTGACGTTGCACTCAAGGCAGGCCGCGAGCTTATACAGCTCCGCCAGAAGAAGAATCAAGAATTTGCCGAGTACATCATCGAATACCGCCGCCTATCGGCTAAAGCAGGTGAGAAGCTGGTTACATACAAGCTATGGATCAGCTTGAACGAGTTCTGGATGCGCAAGATGGAGGATCACCAACTGCTCGAGAACTTCTCTGAGTTCTGCCGCATTGCCAAGGACAAGGAGGAAGCCTGGAACACACTCAAGAGCATGCACGGCAAGAACAACGAGAACAAGGACAAGGACAAGGACAACGCCAATGCCGGCCAGCAGAACAACCGTCGTCAGCAGGGCAACGGCGGCCAGCAACAGCAGCAAGGCGGTTCTGGCTCCGGCGGTCAGCGCACACCACTCACCAACAACACGCTCACTGTCACCACGCGAAGCCAGAACACAGGCCCTGCCGTCCGCATCATCCCTCGCAAGTACGGCAACCTGCCCAAGCTCACCGACGAAGTCCGCGACCAGTGCCGCCGTGAAGGCCGATGTTTCCGCTGTCGAGAGCCTGACCACACCGGCCTCGACCCCGTGTGCATTCTTCACAACTCGCGTGGCAAGTGGCGCACTGGCGATGTCGATCGAGAGACCCCAATCGCCCTCAACGCCATGACCGATGCACCGGCCCTTCCCATTGAAGCAGCTCCTCAGGGAAATGCTTAGCTCCTCAACACAGTCGCGTTGACGGAGCGCCTCACGAATCCACGAGTCACGAACACGAAGGACCAGAACACGAGCAAGGATATGAGATGCTTGCCCAAGAGGAGGAATATCTGTGTGCAGTAACAGCTGAGGGTGACACCCATACGCCTATACATGTACACCCAACGCATGGAAAGCACATGGTGTGCGCCAGCACTGTAACTAGCACATCAGGTAGGAAAGCAAAAGCTCTCACCCTCTCTGACACTGGTGCCTCTTCCAAGTTCACTGACCCAAGATTCGTCCGCGCAAATAACATACCTACATTCAAGCTTGATAGACCCCGTAGGCTCCGCTTGGCCAACGGATCTACTGCCCGCCTCTTAGAGGCGGCACTGATGGACATCACCATCGGTGGGCACACCAGCCAAGAGCTCTGCTACATCACGGACTTGGACAAGTACGACATTGTCCTCGGCATTTCATGGCTTGAAGAACATGACCCGTCCTGCAGTTTCAAGAACAAGACACTCTCATTCGATAAGCCCTTCTGCTACCAGTCTCATTGCGAGGGCAGCAGACCATGCACTATTGTCATGGACGCAACGAGCAAGTCCAATACACCAAAACCCGCACCACCGAAAGTGGTCCCGCCAGAACCGGACCCGGACATATGCTTCATCAGCGCCGACGCATTCTATCGAATGGCCAAACGCGCCCGCAAGCGGCAAGGCAGGCAACAAGAAGACAACGGCGAGATGTTCGCCCTGTGGCCCGAAGACTTCGACCCCAACGACGAACATGCCACTGCGTTCGCCATGTCTCCGGACGACTGGGAAATATTCATGAAGAAGAGCAAAGTGCAAGACCCCAAAGTCAAGCTACCACCGGAGTACCATGACATTGCGGATACCTTTAGGCACAAGAACGACTTCAAACTACCTGAGCATGGCCCTTCAGATCATGCCATCAACCTGAAGCCAGGCTCTGAGAACAATCTGCCGTACAAGAAAGCATTCAGCATGAACCCAGAACAATTGGCTGTCGTTAAGAAGTTCATTGACGACGGCATGGCCAACGGCACGGTCGAACCCTCCAAGTCCGACATGTCGTCACCCGTTCTCATCGTAAAGAAGCCAGGAGGAGGGTTGCGCGTGTGCATTGACTACCGAGCCCTCAACGCACTCACCATCAAAGACCGCTATCCCATCCCGTTGCTGCGAGAGACCCTCGAACGCGTGTGCAAGGCAAAGTGGTTCACGAAGCTTGATATCGTCGCAGCATTTAATAACATGCGCATCCGCAAGGGAGATGAATGGATGACAGCCTTCATTACCAGATATGGGCTGTACCAGTTCAAAGTCCTCCCCTTCGGGCTCTGTAATGGGCCAAGCAGCTGGCAACGCAAGATCAACGAGATCCTCCGCGAATTCCTGGACGATTTTGTCACTGTGTATCTGGACGACGTCCTTATATACACGGATGGCTCACTTGACGACCACCGAGCCCATGTCCGCAAAGTACTATTCAAACTGCGCGAAGCCGGTCTGCCAGTCGACATCGACAAGTGCGAATTCCATGTCAAGCGCATCAAATATCTAGGCCTGATTATCACTACTGAAGGCGTCGACATGGACCCAGTCAAGATCGAGGCCATCATGAACTGGGAGACTCCTCGCAATGTCAAGGACGTACTGGCCTTCCTAGGCTTCACAGGATTCTACCGCAAATTCATCTACGGATTCTCGAAGGTCACAGCCTGCCTCACGGACCTCACCAAGACGGGGGAAGGAAGCAAGGTTAACGGCAAGGTGTCCAAAGCAAAGAGACCGCCTTTCGTATGGACTCCACAGTGCGAAGCCGCATTCAAGGAACTCAAGCAGAGATTCAGCCAAGCCGGCATGCTTGCGCACTATCAACCAGGCGAACAGATCTGGGTTGAGACAGACTCAAGCGACTGGGTCAATGCAGCAGTGCTGTCACAGATGATCAATGGAGTACTTCGGCCTGTGGCTTTCTATTCCAAAAAGCTCAGTCCGCAAGAATGCAACTATGACATCTACGACAAAGAGCTGCTTGCCATTGTCAAGGCGTTCGAGGAGTGGCAGCCTGAGCTCATTCGTGCCACAGACGATAAGCCAGTCCGCGTGCTGTCGGACCACCGCAATCTGGAATACTTTATGACCACGAAGCAACTGAACAGGCGTCAAGCACGCTGGGCCGAGTTCCTTTCACAGTTCAACTTCAAGATCACGTATCGACCTGGAGTGCAGGGCACTAAGCCAGATGCTCTGACACGTCGTTCTCAAGACATTCCGGCGGGGGTGGATGACGAGAGAGTGCAGTATCAACAGCAAACCATCTTGAAACCGCACAACCTCGACATCGTTACTCAATTCGCGATGCAGATCGATGACAACGAGGAATCTGCAATGCAAATGGACGCGCCATCGACCTATGTCCCACCCTCTGTTTGCGACTCAGATGACGAAGACGACACACCAAGCAACGAGGAACCTGTTGAACCCGCCCAAGAACCTGTTCAAGAACTTGCGCAACCCGAAGATGCCCCCCCTGTTCAAGAACTTGCGCAACCCGAAGATGCCCCCGACCAAGATGACACCGATGATCAGCCAGAAGAAGCCTTGTGCGAAGAAGCATATAACAGCAAGACTGTGAAAGCCCACATGCAGCGTCTGAAGACCGACCTGCAGCAAGGACGTACCAACGCGTGGCTCCAGCAACAGAAAATAGCAGCTTCAGATTGCGAGATCATCATGGACCGGTTATATGTCAACAAAGCCCTATACGTCCCTGCATTCCAGAACCTTCGCACCAGAATAGTGAAGCGATACCACGACGGTAGAGCTGCAGGGCACCAAGGCATCGCCAGGACCTTCAACCTGCTGCAGAGACAGAATCTGTTTTGGCCTAACATGGCTAGCGATGTCGCCCGGTACGTGCGATACTGCATCATATGCCGGAGATCTACACCGTCTCGACTGCTTAAGCAGGGTACACTGTCCTCGCATTCAACCCCAAGCTACGAATGGAAGCATATTGCAGTGGACTTCATCGTCGACCTACCGCCTAGCAAAGACCCGGAGACGGGACTGGTTTACAAACATATCATGACCGTCACTGACATGCTCACCAAGCGAGTTCGCCTGCTGCCTACGAACGACTTGTCAGCCGAGCATGCAGCGCTACTATTCCACAAGCACATCTTTCCATTGCACGGTCTGCCGGAGGTTATCGTCAGTGACCGCGGCACGCAATTTGTCAGTGCGCTCTTCCGAAGACTTTGCGCGCGTCTTGGCATCAAGCAAAATCTTTCTACGGCCTTCCATCCAGAGACCGACGGACAATCCGAGCGCACCAACCAGGCACTTGAACAGTATCTTCGCGCCTACGCCAACTATCAGCAAGACAACTGGGTTCAACTACTTCCGGATGCCGAGTTCGCTCTCAACAACCACCAGTCCGCTAGCACCGGCATGACACCCTTCTTTGCAGACACCGGTCGCCACCCACGGATGGAATTCACGAGCCTTGCGAGACCACAAATCACTGCCAGAGAAGTACCCAATGTCGAAGCCGCTAACAATCTGGTTGACAACATGCAGAGCACTCAGCAGCACATGCACGAAGTACTCGAGTCCATGCGCCAGGAGCGACTCGATGAGCTGAGAGATGCACACGCATTTGCACAAGCACGCACCGCCGATGCCGCCAACGCCCGGCGTGCACCAGCGCCTGCCTACAAGCCTGGTGACATGGTTCTGCTGGATGCCCGTGATATCAAGACCACGCGCCCAAGCAAGAAGCTTGACCACAAGTACCTTGGGCCGTTCAAGGTCACAAGGACCGTGGGCAGGCGCTCGTACGAACTCGAGCTTAGCGACGGCATGCAAATACACAATGTGTTTCACACAAGCAAGCTGCGGCGAGCAGCCGACGAGGGGATGCCTGGACAGCGTGAGCCAACACCGGCGCCTGTGATCGTCGAACGCGAGGGCCAGGCATCCGAGGAGCATGAGGTGGATGACTTGGTGGATTCAAAGATCAGGTACAACGACGTCTGGTACATGGTGCGATGGAAAGACAACACACAGAGCTGGGCAAAATGGACTGCAGTGTTACCAGGATGCGAAGAGCTCGCCATTGCCTTCCATCAGCGGTACCCTGACAAACCTAAGCCTGCCTTCGACGGACTCGAGACAGTCACTCAGTACGGCCTGGCAGTGATCCTCGATGTGCAGTACACACCAACTCTACAAGACGAAGGATTCCTGTCCGCGGCCGCAGGTGAGCCACTCTACGCTGACGGCATGACGACATCGCCTTCTGGTAAGCCTTGCGAAGGTCACTGTCACTCCACGACACGCATTGCACATGATGAAGCCCAAGAAACAAGCAATGGCAGTGCTGCCAGCAATGGCGCACGGCACGCTTCAGGCACTGAACGCAATAGCACAGTCACAGGAGCTCCTTCTTTGAGGAGGGGGGGTACTGTCACGAGACAGCACTTTCACTCACTGCCCCGCGACACGTCATCGGTCGCAGCCCCGCGCGCTAGCGGCCGCTAGCGCCCGCTAGCTTACTTCGCGTTCCCTTATCTTCTCGCGCGTACCTTCGACCTCTTAGATAGCTCGCGTAACTACATATGTCTCTACCCGTACCTATAGTAGTCCCTCTCGCCCGTGACATAAAGTATATAAACATAATAACAATTATACTAAGTCTAAAAAGTTCTTCGTAAGAGCAGATATATAGTAGTATATAGGATTCTAGGGTAGTTCATTAACTAACTACCTACTATAGAAGCTATAGTAGGAGAAGGGTAAATAGGTCTATAAGATAACCTATACCTCCTATAACGTGCTTCACCACCGAGCGGGCCACACCACCGAGCGGGCCACTTTTGCCAAGAACTGTACCACTTCCACAGATACAGCTATGCAACCACCATTACAGCGTGTATTGTCTTCAAACGAGGCCAAACTGACCTTAGCTGTCCAGGCCACGAAACGCGACGCGACAATCACGAATCGACTTGCTGCAAAGGTATACGACGCGTCTCGAACCACACTAGGGTATCGATTGAATGGACGACCTCCTCGGGGTGACTGCGAGCCCAATTCGAAGAAGCTTACAGAGCTAGAAGAGAGGGTGATACTTGAGTACATACTCGAGCTGGATCTTAGAGGTTTCCCGCCATCAAAGGCTAGCGTACGAGCAATGGCCGATTCATTGCTACAAGAGAAGGGCCTCAAGCCCGCTGGTCTCAATTGGACAGACAGGTTCATTGGGCGGCATCGTGAGCTAAAGGTTCGCATGACACGTGGATACGATCGTCAGCGAGCCCTAATGGAAGATCCAGACGTTATCGAGAAGTGGTTCTTGCTTGTGCGTAATATGAAGGAGAAGTATGGCATCCTCGACCAGGACACCTACAACTTTGACGAGACAGGGTTTATGATGGGTGTTATTACGTCGCAGAGCGTCGTTACGGGTTCAGAAAGGCGTGGTGGAAAGAGGAAGGTCGTCCAACAGGGCAACAGAGAATGGGCAACAGTGATTGAGACCATCTGTGCAGACGGAACAGCGCTCCCACCCTACGTCATCCTTGCAGGCAAACAGCACATCAGTACCTGGTACCAAGACGGCAACTTGGGTCCAGACTGGACAATCGGGCTAACAGAGAACGGCTGGACCAACAATGAGTTCGGTATACGGTGGCTGGAGCATTTCCAGAAGCATACTGTAGCTCGTACGACTGGGGCATGGAGACTGCTCATTATCGATGGCCACGAGAGCCACAACTCGAAGGCATTCCAGAATCTGTGCAAGGAATACAAGATCTTGGCCCTATGTATGCCGTCGCACGCCTCGCACTTACTCCAGCCATTGGATGTGGGTTGCTATTCGCCTTTGAAGAAGGCATACGGTGCTCAGCTCTCGGGCTTGGCACGCCAGCGCATCACTCATATCGACAAAGTAGAGTTCCTACGCGCCTTCCGGGCTGCCCATGACGCTGTATTTAGACAGGAGAACATCCTATCGAGCTTCAGAGGCGCTGGTTTGGTTCCATTCAATCCACAGGCAGTGATAGACAAGCTTGATGTTAAGCTACGTACGCCAACGCCTCCAGCTCCGGACTCTACCCCTTGGGAGTCGAAGACACCACGAACTGCAAAAGAATTCGACTCTCAATCGACACTAGTAACGAACAAAATGCGTGCCCGGGCAGGTTCATCGCCAAACTCGTTACAGGAAGGGGTGCATCAGCTTGTGAAAGGGAGTAGAGAGATAGCGCATCAGATGGCTCTTATGCGAAGCGAGATCAGTGAGCTACGCAAGTCTAACGAGGCCCTTACACAGCGGAAAGCACGAAAGCGCAAGTATATTCAGTCTAGAGGGTCTCTAACCTTCGATGAGGCGTCGCAATTGATACCTCCAGAGGATACTAGGAGGCAGGAAGTAAGTAGAGAGTCGCTAGATGGTGTTCGGCCAGCACCAAGGCTACGACGCTGCAAGCGATGTGGCGAGTCGGGGCATAACGTACGCACCTGTCAAGTAGACTTGCTAGATAGCGAAGAATCTGAAGAGGAATTGTCCTCCTAGTAACGATTCTGTAGGATGTCGTCGTGTTAAGATACCGTCGCAATCAAAGTGGAAGTGGTACAGTTCTTGGCAAAAGTGGCCCGCTCGGTGGTGTGGCCCGCTCGGTGGTGAAGCACGTTATAACTTTTAATAAGGATTTCCTATAGAACAAGCAATACTAAATCCCTATAGGTAAGTAGGTCGCTTAGGGAGAGTAGATAGGATAGACTATTAAGAACTCCTAGCTTATAGCTAGTAATAAGAATACAGTCCTAAATAATAAGATTACCTTCCTAAGACATTCCTAGGATAACCCTAAGGACCCTTACTATAAACATAAGGGCAATTATATACCTTATAAAGCGCCTTACGCGCTAGAAGCGCGTTACTAACCCTATAAATCTTTAGGGGGAGCTATAATAGCTTAGTAACTAACCTAAAACATAAAGAGCTTCGTAATAAGACTCCCCTAACTAAGGTTAGTCTTAGAGGGAGTATATAATAGAAGATTTATACCTACTATTTAGAGATATATCCCCCTAGCTCTAGGAATAATTACCTATAGAGTATACCTAGCTCTAGGAACAATCTCCTATAGAGTATACCTAGCTCTAGGAACAATCTCCCGTAGAGTATAAGCCTTAGACTTCTCCTTAGTCTAAAGAGCTATAATATAAAGACATAGCCCTAGCTATATTAGAAGACTCTAATTAGGCTATAATACCATTTTAACCTTAACTATATATTAGGAAAAGGTAGAGAGATAGGACTTATAAGCCTATAAAGACTAAATAAGCTAAGTATAAGGACCGTTAGGTTATAAGGGAATGTCGTAACATATAGTACGCCTACGATCTTCTAATCGTAGATAAATTAAAGCTTACCTTCTTCTATAGACGCTATACGCGTCTCCTAGTATACGTATACGCGTTACGTGCGGTATACTAAGCCGGGCATAGCCGTATTATATATAAGGGTTAGCTATAGGCTACCCTTATAACTACCTCTCCTTTTAGGACGAGCTACCCTTAGCTCGCGGCTTTAGGAGGTTTCTATATAAGTAATCTATCTACTTCTCGTAGATTCCGTTACTATATAACCCGCCTACGGGTCTCGTACGTATCGTTATCGGGGTATAGGTAGGTAAAGTTATAGTTACCCGGTTAACTAGTAATGTCTACTAACTACCCTATGTAGGCCTGTCCGAGTTATGGTAGTATAGAGCGGTGCTTATATAAGTAGGGTTATTTGCCGGTCCCGGGACCGTGAAATCAAGTTACGTAACGAGTAGCGCAGTAGCTAGATAAATAAGAGGATTAGCAGACTTAATCCCCTATACCCTCTACTCGAGAGGTATGAATTGAATCGCTACCTTAATGCTACGCTTACAATGCTTAACTACGCAGTATATATCTTAACAGCTATACTAGGTCCTACTAGCTTACCTAAATGTCTAATTAAACCTAAATAAAATTAGGGCAAGTTAGACCTAAGGGACCCCCCCTCTAAACCTAAGGTTAATACAACCTATTAGTCGTTAATATATCCTCCCCCATTACGAACCTGTCCTTAGGTTCTAAAGCAGTAAGCCCGGGCACTATAAGTAGCGTAGTTAGTCGCTATAAGCTAAGGTAGTCTTATAGTAGCATAATAGCTCACCCTATTATTTAGCTTACTATATAAGATGTTAGGCAATCCTAGGGCCTACTAGCGACAGTTTATAAAGATCGAAAGGATTCTTCTAATAGAGACCGTAATAGTAGCGTTAATAACCGCGACTCGTACCCGTCGTACTATATTAACGCATACTACGAAACTAGCTAGGGAATAGGTAGCTATGTTAGCATTAATCGAACGGGCTAGATAGTCGAATAATGCAAACGCCACTTATAAAACAAGTAAGTGTTAGTACTAGTAACCTAATAAATCTAAAGACGAGTCTATTGCGTAGCTAGAAAGTTAGTTAAGAGAAGATAAGTAACTATAAGAAACAAGTAAGATCTAAGGACTAGAAGTACCCGTACCCAAAGCATCAACTAGAATTAGAACTAGGAACTAGTACCTATAGGCTATAGCTATAGCCGGAAAATTAACTAGAAACTAGGAGCCTATAAACCCGTACTAACTACTTAGTTCCACTTATTCTTACATAACTCCTTTATCTAGAACCACTCGTTATCGTAGCTAACACTAGTCTTACTAGACGCGTCCCTAAGTAGCTAGCTAGTAAAGTTCCTATAGTAGTTGCGGAAGAAGCTCTTATTACGCCCTTCGCTTATAAAGCATATCTACTCGAGAGTAGTAACTAAGCTAAGCTACTTATCTATCAATTTTATAGCTCGGACGCGCTAATTATGCATCTTCTTATAGAAGAGCTCCGAGTCTAGGCGGACCGTAGCATTAAGCTACCTTCTAGCATTAAGGATAACTTCGTTATCGTTCTAAGACTTTAAACCCGCTAGGGCATCGGACAGAGGGCTAATGCTACTAAGGTGTACGGCCGTAGGAAAAGGATAGCCGGGTACTAGGCGTCGATACTTAAACCCCGCAGCGCTCTTACTTAGCGTCTTAAAGTTACGATAGATGTCTATTACCTAGTGTATGCTCTAGCTTCGCTAGAGTTTAAGATAGTTATCGTCGCGGATCTCGATAAAGTAAGGGTTAATCTAGCGTAGCGTCTTCTTATATGCGGCCTGCCTTATTAGAACGCCTATAGTAGTTACCCGCATTTACCTAGCGCTTAGGTCCTCTCTAAACTAGCTAATGCTATTCTTACTTAGGTAATTCTAGACCCTAACCGAGAAGAAACGCTTAAATCGGCCGTCTTCTATATAGTCGTTAATCCGGCACTACTAGATGAACTCTCTAGCATTCCCTTATAAAAACCGTGTAAAAACTCCGGCCTACTAGTGCCCTCTAAGTTAAGAGAGTATAGCATATTAAGCCGGTTACTAGTAATGTCTACTAACTACCCTATGTAGGCCTATCCGAGTTGTAGTAATATGGAGCGGTGCTTACGTAAGCAGGGGTATTTGCCGGTCCCGGGACCGGGAAATCAGATCACGTGACGAGTAGCGCAGTAGCCAGATAAAACAAGAGGATTAGCGGACCCTCAACCCCTATACCCTCTACTCGAGAGGTATAAATTGAATTATTTCCTTAATGCTACGCTTACAATACTTAGCTGCGCATTATATATCTTAATAGCTATACTAGGTCCTACTAGCTTACCTAAATGTCTAATTAAACCTAAATAAAATTAGGGCAAGTTAGACCTAAGGGACCCCCCCTCTAAACCTAAGGTTAATACAACCTATTAGTCGTTAATATATCCTCCCCCATTACGAACCTGTCCTTAGGTTCTAAAGCAGTAAGCCCGGGCACTATAAGTAGCGTAGTTAGTCGCTATAAGCTAAGGTAGTCTTATAGTAGCATAATAGCTCACCCTATTATTTAGCTTACTATATAAGATGTTAGGCAATCCTAGGGCCTACTAGCGACAGTTTATAAAGATCGAAAGGATTCTTCTAATAGAGACCGTAATAGTAGCGTTAATAACCGCGACTCGTACCCGTCGTACTATATTAACGCATACTACGAAACTAGCTAGGGAATAGGTAGCTATGTTAGCATTAATCGAACGGGCTAGATAGTCGAATAATGCAAACGCCACTTATAAAACAAGTAAGTGTTAGTACTAGTAACCTAATAAATCTAAAGACGAGTCTATTGCGTAGCTAGAAAGTTAGTTAAGAGAAGATAAGTAACTATAAGAAACAAGTAAGATCTAAGGACTAGAAGTACCCGTACCCAAAGCATCAACTAGAATTAGAACTAGGAACTAGTACCTATAGGCTATAGCTATAGCCGGAAAATTAACTAGAAACTAGGAGCCTATAAACCCGTACTAACTACTTAGTTCCACTTATTCTTACATAACTCCTTTATCTAGAACCACTCGTTATCGTAGCTAACACTAGTCTTACTAGACGCGTCCCTAAGTAGCTAGCTAGTAAAGTTCCTATAGTAGTTGCGGAAGAAGCTCTTATTACGCCCTTCGCTTATAAAGCATATCTACTCGAGAGTAGTAACTAAGCTAAGCTACTTATCTATCAATTTTATAGCTCGGACGCGCTAATTATGCATCTTCTTATAGAAGAGCTCCGAGTCTAGGCGGACCGTAGCATTAAGCTACCTTCTAGCATTAAGGATAACTTCGTTATCGTTCTAAGACTTTAAACCCGCTAGGGCATCGGACAGAGGGCTAATGCTACTAAGGTGTACGGCCGTAGGAAAAGGATAGCCGGGTACTAGGCGTCGATACTTAAACCCCGCAGCGCTCTTACTTAGCGTCTTAAAGTTACGATAGATGTCTATTACCTAGTGTATGCTCTAGCTTCGCTAGAGTTTAAGATAGTTATCGTCGCGGATCTCGATAAAGTAAGGGTTAATCTAGCGTAGCGTCTTCTTATATGCGGCCTGCCTTATTAGAACGCCTATAGTAGTTACCCGCATTTACCTAGCGCTTAGGTCCTCTCTAAACTAGCTAATGCTATTCTTACTTAGGTAATTCTAGACCCTAACCGAGAAGAAACGCTTAAATCGGCCGTCTTCTATATAGTCGTTAATCCGGCACTACTAGATAAACTCTCTAGCATTCCCTTACTTATAAAAACCGTGTAAAAACTCCGGCCTACTAGTACCCTCTAAGTTAAGAGAGTATAGTATGTTAAGCCGGTTACTAGTCTAGTAGTTTTTAATTTCGAGGTTTAAGTCGACCCTAGCATGCTGTACTATAGTGTTCGCGTTACCCCCCTAATAAGCCCTATAAAAGCTAAAAATCGTAGGCCTAGGGAAGGAGATAAACCGAGTGTAGTATTAAGGGTATAGAGCCACTTATAAGAGCTATAGCCCGGGGTCTTATCGCATAATCTATTAGCTTAGAGAATACTACATGTTCTAGTAGACGCCGCCGTTACTAACCTTATTCAATTCTCGTAGGTGCTATCGGTATACGTCGAATTCTCGACTTATTATCTCCCTAACTATTTTAACCCGCGGCGCCAGTTTAGCGTTATTATACTAGTACAGCATGTTACTATTAATGTAGGTACCGGTACTATTAAGATCGGCTTAGTTAGCTTTATCGATGCTAAATTTGTCGAGGATCTAGTTATAGTTAGTATACGTAACGATGCTACTCGTAGTGCCGACTTTGCCTCGAACGCGGAGGTAGCTAAGCGGGTTAACAGTCTTCTAACTACGCTTATTAGGGCGAAACCACGACCTATTCTTCACCTTAATAGCTAAAAAACTCTTACCTTTAAAGAGCTAGTCTTAGACCTTAAGCGCGCGCTTACATAGGGTATTAGCGGTAATACCGGGATTCGTAACGAAGTAGAGGGCCTTATAGTAGAAATCTCGAATATGCTAATTGTACATTATAGCGCTAACCTTACTATCCCTCTTAAGAACCTCCGAGATAGCATATTCGAGCATCTTAAAGCCCGCTATCCGGTACTTAGGTAGCTAGTTAATACTATCTACGTTAATTAAGTTTCTAAACTTAATGCTATAGTACCGCTTATTGTAGGTACAGTTAGCGCGCTTAATCCGGAGGGCCTCGTCTTCGTATAGGATCTAATCCTTAAAGACTAATACATACCTAATTATAGCCGAAGGTAACATAGTAAGTATTAGATTGCTATTCTTAGTTAGGGCCGGAGTGGATCGTAGGGTACTAACCGGTGTACCTAGCGGACTGCCTTCGCGTATAGGTGCGCCGTCTAGCGTTCGGTTAGGCGAGGATTAAGTAGGCGTAGTCATGCCCTCACCTATACTCTCGCCTATGCGGAGCTACTTAAGTCGACTCGACTTACGACCGCCTCTCGATAGGACTGTAGGCTAGGTAGAGGCTAGTAGAGTTAGCGTAGTACTCTTTACACGTCCTTTACCTTTACTACCCGGTAGTAGCTAACGTAGCTAAGGCTATTACTAGCTAGATAGTCGAGGTTAATCTATACTGTCCTCCGGGGACGCGGACTTCTTAATAATAGTACCCTCTATAAAGTATAGGAGGCTATCCTTATAGACGGCTAGGCGGTGTCTTCTAATAATTTCCCTACTCTTAGCCGACTACGGATTAATGCTACGTGCTTTAGCCTCCCTGTCGCACCGGGTAAGATTACTAGGCTCTAGAATTCGCTTGCGATCTATGCCCTTACGGCCGATCCTTATACGCTAGATTAATGCCCTCTAAATTCTACTAACAGCCCTACTATAGTCTAGGTACTTGTTAATAAAGGCCGTAAACTAGCGGCGCCCGCTATTAGTACTGTAAAGCTCGGAGATAACGCGTCGATTAAGAATCTTATTGTCTATCTACTATAGCTAGTAGCGGGTAAGCGTAGCTCGAAGAGTCTTCTCTCGGTTACGAATCTCTAAACCGGTCTCGCGAATCTTACCGACGATAGGAAATAAGACATTAAGCTTCTTATTACTAAGGAATTTATCCTAGTAGCTCTTGCCTATACCGCTCTTAACTTCCTCGAAAAATAGGTTAACCTAGACGGAGTAGTCTTCGAACACCTTCTCGAAGCCCTTATAGAAGTCCTTTAATACCTTAACCCGCTTCTAAGGACTAAGCTCTCGGAACATAACATTAGCGGCGGACTTTAGCGTGTTCGTGTTAGTAAGGACATGCTTAACGTTGTCCGGTAGGCGAAGGGACTCGAATAAGGTCTAAGGTAGGCGGGTAAGCCTAGTAATAGTACTAGTAAGCGCTATACTCGAGCTAGCCGGGCGTAACGATAGACTAGCTAAAGCTATAATAACTAGGATTCGCTAGTAGTAAGATCGAAAGAGTTAGCTATCTCGTAGTGCTACTCTAGAGTGTTAGTAAGCTTTAAAAGCTTAGTGTCGGGGTAGGCTTTAAAGAAGGTTAAGGTCGTAAAGAGAGAGAGGCTAAAGAACCGTCTAATATATATAGTAGTGGTAGATAGATGTGTTAGCGGCTCTAGTAATAGTGTTAGTGTTTAAAGAAAAGGAGAGGAAGTAGTAGGTAGAGAGCTACGCTTAAGTATGCCTCTTAGCGTATGTCCCTATAACCGTTATAAGGCAGCAGCGCCGAGACCGGTCTCATAAGTGGTAAGAGCAGTACTATTAAGGTTATACTAAAGGTCCGATGACCCTACATATAACCGAAAACCAGTACTAGTAACCGCCTAGGTGAGCATTCGGTAGGGGCATGCTACGCTATTACGTAATCCGATTTACCGGTCCCGGGACCGGTAAATGTGACTCTACTAACTAAGGTCCAACTAAGGTAAGAACACCCTATAAAGTGAAGTCTAGATAACCGAATCGACTTAATAAACTAAAGGGTATGTGTAACACATGCCTAAGGGAAGTGAACTCCGTACGCTATTACTGACTAATTAGTTCTTAGCCTCGATCCTACTAAACTGTAAAATTTCGGCTATAGAAAGGTTATAAGGCCTAACCTATAGCTTCTTAGATTCCGGTTTAGGATACGATCCCTTTCGTTAACTCCTATAGGTAGCACGTCTTTGCCGGCAATAGGCTTAATCTCGTTCGAATTACTACTATCTTCGCTATTAGCGACGCTATTAGCGACTTCTCCCTCCCCTATTACGAGATCGGTCCTATTATCTAAGTTTAGTACTCCTATGTTATCCGGGCGAAGCTCTAGAACTAGCTTAAGGTTTTCCCGTGTCTAAACACCCTTTATTAGCATACTATTAAGTTCCTTAAGAATATAGGTACTAAATTCCCTAGAGACACTAGATACCTAATATAGACCTTACTATCGGTAACCGATCTTACGTAAGAAGTTATCCTTATATAGCTTGTCAAATCTTATAATAAGGTCGCCCTTCTAGAAACTAATAAAGTTAACATTCCGGTAAGAATTAAAGTAGTCCTTACTAAGTTCTCTTAGTCGCTTCCTTCGAGCATATAGCTCTTCTAAACTAAGGTCTCGAGCCTAGAGTTAACGCGCACGTATAGCAAGCAGGTCCTTAGTCGTTCTTACCGATCCCTATTAGTAATTCGCCTACGTCGGGTACTTAACCTCAATTAGTAGAATCGTACGATAGCTATATAGGACCTAAGCTAGCGTTATTCTAGTAGTACGATAGGTCGTGGTCCTATTAGCCTATAATATAGCGGGTACCTATTGTTCCTATCCGCGGTATGTGTTCCTTATAAGCTTTACTAACGCTATAAGAATCGGACGGTGTCTAGCCTCGACCGGAGCATTAGACTACGGATAGTACGGTAATATTTGGATCCTTCGAATACTAAGCCCTACGAGTAACCGATTAATCTTAGCCGTATAAACCGTAGCGTTATTAAGCACAATTTTAGCATAGTAGCCGTACCTATAGAAGACATCTTCGTATAGAAACTTAGTAACCGTCTTAGAGTCGGGAGGTGCCCTCGTTACTCTAGCCTCGATCTAGTTACTAAGTGCTTCGCGCGCAACTAGGAGGTATCTATTTTTATGCACCTAGACGGGGTCCGAGTACTACTTCTTACTAATAACCTAAGGGCTCGATAAGTAAAGCTTACTAGCGCGCTAGTTGCCTTCGCGAAACCTATAGGGAGCATAACTTCGAACCTACGTAGAGACATCGGCGAAGCACCCGTCCTAGTAATACCGATCGGAAATAAGGTTATATACGACCTTAGCGCTACGGTAACCGTGTCTCTTATAGTACTCTATAACGATCTCCTTCTAAGCCTTATTATCGTTAATTATAAGTTGTAACGGTACTCCTCGGCGCTTCTAGAAGAATAGCAATTGGTCCCGGATAAAGAAATTAACGCTTTTCTTTACTAGCCGCCGGTACTTAGTACGGGTAACACTATCGGGCCGGGTCCTAGTTTCTAAAACCTAAGTAAGCTACTAAGAGCCCTTAGAGTATCGGTCCCCGAGATGTCGTGTTTTCTAGATTTTAACTAGATAGGTGTCGACCGGCTCCGGGTACCCGAACAGCTTATTATCAATTATCCGGTCGACTTCGTCTTTGTTAGCTTCCCTAGGTTCCTAAGGTGTAGAGGGCCTACGAGATAGGGCATCTAGGCTAGTGTATCTAGTCCCCGTAACGTGCTTTACCTCGAACGTAAATAACCTAATCTATGCGACCTACCGGGCTATTGCCGAGTTCGGCAGGTCCGAAGCCGGCCGGTTAAGCTACTATACAAGTGTCTTAGTATTAACCTTAAGGACAAAATTAACGCTAGTGATATATCTCTAGATCTTCTTAAGCCCCTTAAGGACCCTAAGGCATTCCCGCTTACTAGCATTATATCTAGATTCTAACGCGTTCTAGATTCCGCTCTTATACCGCACCGGGTAACGCCGTCGGGTACTGTCTATTAATTCTTAAGAAACGATACATCCCTATCTAGTGCCGCTAGTATTAACTAAGACAAAGATGGACCTAGCACTAGGTGAGTAGTAGAGGGTAACTAAGACTAGAGCCTACATAAGATATCTAGTAACCTCTTCTTTTGAGAACTGCTTATTTGCTATCTAGGTAAACTCGGCGTCCTTCTTTAGTAGCTTATACATTAGTCGAGCGATAATAACGAACTAGGGGATCTATATCCGGAAGTACACACATAGCCCTATATAGGTACGGACCTCCTTAATATAGGTAGGCGTAGGCTAATCTAGGATCTTAGCTATAACCTTTAGGTTAGGATAGCGACTATCCGGGCTAGTAACGTACCTAACAATCTTAAGCTTTTCGTATAACTATTAGGATTTGCCTCTAGCAACTACCGTACTAGCTCTTTCTAAGTTAGTAAGAACTAGATCTAGGGAAACAATATGCTTAACGACCTATTTCCTTAACCTAGGCTCTACTTCGGCATTCCTATAGTCCTTAGTTAGTCCCTTAATACCGATGTTATCGAGAAACGGCTTCGCTCGATACGAGATATAATTAAGTAGAATCTTTATTACCGAACGTACAAACTAAGCAACTAAATTAGTAGCTCCTTAAGGTAGAGTCGTATTACGTACTAGGCTAAGAGGGGTTATAAAGGCTATTAAGTCCCGGTAGGACTTATCTAAAGTAATCTAATTATAACCTAAAAACAGATCTATAAGTAAAGCGACTCGGTACCCGGTAAAATCCTCTAAGAAGCTATCCGTGTCCGGTAGAATGTTAGCATCGCGTATAGTAACCTTATTTAGGAGCATAGCTAAGTTAATTAACCGATATAGTATATCGCTTCTAGAGGTATTAACCTTCTTTACGACTAGGAACTAGCTATTAGAATATGCCCCTTATAAGTATTCTAGGATATTGTTCTTAATCCGGGCTCTAATTATACGCTTAACAATTGCCCTAAGACTTAGGTATAACCGGATAGGGCGTGCCTACTATAGTCTATAAGGGACCGTGTTAATCTTCTAAGGTAGCATAACGTCGTGCCTAATTTACCTTATATAACTAAAATCTTAAGCGAGGACTGCCTCCCGGTTATAGAGTATCTTATCGAATAAGGCCCTTTCTATTAGTAATAGCCTAATGCTAACCTTAATTAAGGTAAGCCGTTCTAGAGTAATCCGGCTACCTCGCTTAATACTTAAGAATTTCTTAGTTAAGTACTTCTTATCGAACGGACCTTGTCCTTTAGGTGTCTTAGATTCTAGGTATAGTGCCCTACGCTTCTATTCTATATCTCCCTTAACTCGTAATTCTAGGCGCTCGTAAACGCTCGCGTCTACTAGCTTCTTCTTATCCGCCTTACGCTTATACATCGTAAAGACCTACGGCATCCTAATGTTAGCTATATGTTAGCCTACTTATTGCTTCCGTGCCTAAGCATTTAATGTAGATTGCCTTAAGATCTCGGAGGGCTAATCCCCTTAAACTAAATAAACGTTAGTAATAGAATCTCCCTTAAACGCGCCTATTCCAATTTCTATAACTCGTTCCTTTGTTCTAGTACTCCTAAGCAATCCTAATAAGTAAGCTAAATAGTTACTAGGCGTTAGAGCCTTACCGGGTTCCTATAGATGCGTCGTGTCGTAGTCGTATCCGTTTTCCTTACTATAGCTATTTACCGGTCCCGGGACCGGTAAATTAAAGTCCGAGGTTTCTCCGAGATAGTGCAAGAACCTTACCAATTTTATTAAATCCGGCTTTAGTAAGTCGGTGGATTAAGCGCCGTAACTTAACCTACCCTTCCATTTCCCGATGCTTTTAACAGTTCTTAAAGGGTTTTATACCTGTCCGAGCTAACTAGGGTAGTAAACATAATACTTTCACCTTTACGGCTAGTAATAGTCCCCTCCTACGAACTATTATCGCAGTTACGGGTAGTGAGCCGCACCTTACGGGCCTACGGGCGTCCTAGGATTGTTAGTGAGTTTAGATCCGAGGAGATAAACATGTCTACCTAGTAGTAAACCCTAAACACCTAAACATCTAAATTGCCTATAATACCTTTAAACTAGGCCCGCCCTCTAGCACCTGAAAAGGTAAGCTAAGTACTCGACATTACTAGTAACCTAAACCTATAAGCGTTCCTCTAGCCGATAATATTTACCTCGGAACCCTTATTAATTAAGTAGCTAATCTAGTTCTTGTTTATCCTAAACTCCGCTACTACCTAAGGACTAGGGACTATAGTAAAGTTATTAAGGATACTAGAGAGCCCGATTTTCTTAACGTCCTTATATAGCTTAGTAGTAGGGACCGTACCTTTAGAGTAAAGTATAGTTAAATACACTCCGATATACTAGGCCTAACTATCTTTACGGAAGACCTCCTTATTATACTTAGGTTTATCTTTATAGGTAACTACTTATCTAGTACGAACCTTAGGGTCCTTTCCTATAAGGCGTCGTACTATAGCGAGCTTCTCCTAAAGAGCGGGAGTGTTAGTAACGCGACCGAAGAGGGTAGCCTCGAACTAGCGACTATATCGAAACCAATCCTAGGCATTTATATTAGGAAACATCGTCTAGAGGATCTAATTAATCTAGTAGATAATACCCTCTGCCTTTATAACCGGGCTATTACTAGCTAAACTATATTGTTAGACGTAGTTATTAATCCTTATAGTCTTAGCATTCTATATACGCTTCCTTTATGCGAAGGGGGCGTTTACGGGACTAATAGGCATATCCTTAAGTAGTCCTTTACTAGTATCGTTCCCTAGTTTATTTACTTAGGCATTATTTCCCCTTCCTAGGGTTACCCCGGATTTAGCTAATAATTAAGTTTCGCTTATTTAAGCACTAACTTCGTTAATTATTTCAACCTCCTACTAATTAATCTTAGCTTACCGGATCTCCTATTCTAATTAAAGGCGAACTTTCTTAGTAGCCTTAGCTCGGGCTCGTAGATCCTAGGCTAAGGACCGGGTCCTTAGGTACGGATTCTTTAGAATGCCTACGGGTACCTTCCCTTTTACTTTATTAGACTACATAGGATAGGTAGATACCTCGTTAAGCTCGCCTAAGTCGATCGCCTACTCCGCTTTACTTTCTCCGAATAAGACCTAATATGTCCTAGTAGCCTTCTCCGTTTAGCTAGACCGTACGTCCTAAGGGCTATACTCTATTAAATGCCTAAAGTTAGGAGGGGGCTTAGAATAATTAGGAGGCGTAACCTTTATTACCCTAGTATAGTCCCTACCTATCTATTACTTACGTAGTACGGGAATCTTATACTAGCTATTAAACTCGATCGGCCTATAATATTCTTCGAGTAGAGGGAGTATATAGAGCAGTTTCGGTTTACTATAGTCCCTCCGAAAGTTAAATTTAGTAGGACGCGGATTGCCTTCTTTTCCTAGATACTACTAGTTGTTCGGGGCGAGGTATACGTAGCCCCGGGATATTAAGGACCTTATCGCCCTATAATTGCTAGCCTAGTACTTCGAACTACTATAGTTGTAGTAATAACTATCTATCGCTTTAGACTGTTCGCGATTCTAGGATAGGGGACGCTACATTACGTAAACCTATAGTTTAGTGTCTAGGTCGTGCCTCTCCGGTTATATAGAGCGTTAATTCTCGCTCGGGTAGAAGATACCCGCGTCCGCGACGCGACCGCGCTAGTATGTACGTATGCTTATTTTAGCTACCTTCTAGATTAGGTTATTATTAATAATAGTCCTAGAGGTAGCCTTCTTAAGCGTGTTAATCTTAGGCTTAAGGCGCGGCATTTACTTTACGACTAAGCGGTGTAGCTAAGGTAAAGTAAGAGGGAAATCTATATATATAGCTTTCTATCCCTCCTTACTATCTACGATACTAGTAGCTTTATCGAGGATCCTCTAAAAGTCTCTAAACTTCTTAGGTTGCTTTAGGTAAAGCCCGTAAGCCTTATAGACCGCTTTCGCGACTGCCTCTAGTAATCCCTAAAGGAGGAGACGACTCCGGGAGCTATTATCTAAGTCCTTAGGTTCGATTAGGTTACTTAAGGATATAATAGGCGGATGAATTCCTTTATATCCTGTTCTTCGGGCCTCTTACCTTACTACGCCCTAATAATCTCCTTAAGATATTCCTGACTCCCTATTAGGTTTAGTATAACCTAATAATATTACAAGTTAAGAAGATAAGCTCAATCGGGTTTGTTCTCGGGCCGATAGGAAGTTAAGGGAGAGTAATAAAGCAGTAGCTATCTTGTCTTATAAAGGCTAAGTAGTAGTAAGGTAGAGGTTAGGTTATAGTGTATTCTAAACAGTAATATTAAACAGTAAGTTAAACGCCTCGAAGCTATAAGGGATTCTTAGCGTTCCTAAATATAAAGGAGACTCGTATACTATCCGGTGTTAGGCGTCCGTCTATCTACTCGACCGGTCGCCTAGTCGTATAGTCGTGTACGTCTATACGCTACTTCTACGGTCGTGTTCGACTATGCACTAAGCGCGCGGTCGTGTACGTGACCTAAACGTAGGGTCCCTTCCTCTTCCTAGCGATTGGTTCTTATCTTCTAATTCTTCCTCCCTATACTACGTCCTATACCGTCCTTTATCCGAACCGTAACACTATCCCCCTTCCTACTAAAACTCGTCCTCGAGTTTTCTTTCTTCTCCTATAAGTTCCTATCTTTTACTATAAGCGGCGAGTAGCTAACACGTTAGGAGCGCCGCGAACGTTAAGCACTAGGTATCGAAGCCGAGGGCCGCGAGATGCTATCCCTATGTTCTAGTTGCCGAAAGTCTAGAGTGCCTAAAGGAAAGAAGAGTCTTCGTTACGTAGTAGATGTGCGCTTTAGGTATTACTCGGAGTACGTTCGTAAGGGTGTTAAGTATAACGTAACTATTACGTAGACTAAGTAGGAGCGGCTTCGTAACTAGCGTCGAAAGCTAAAGCGAGAGCTTAATAAGGCTAAAGAGAAGGTAATAGAGGCGATGTTAAAGGTGCATCGTCTTAGGAAACAGCTACGCGTTACTAAGGATAGGGAGGAAAAGGCGATAGCGAAGGATTTTAAGGATCTTCGTAGTTTACCGAGCGTAGGTGTCGATGCCTTTTCCGCGCCTTCGTCCTATCTTCTCGTTCCTAAAGGTAGCCCTAAAGAGCTAGAGGGGGTTTTCTAGATATTAATTCCTTCCTAGGAGGACCTTTCGATAATTCCGGATAATGCCCTCTAGTTATATCCGACCCTTAAGGAAGCCGTAGTAGCTTCTTTAAGCGCTAGCCCCTCTAGTAGATAGGTGTTAGTTTCTTATAGGAGATATGTTTATATAAGTTCTTCGTTTCCCTTATTAAACCTAGTTATGTAGCTTAGTAGTTAGAGCATTAGGGTATAACCTATATGTTAATGAATTCTCCTTACCCTTAGGCGAAGGTTCGTTAAAGGTATCCTAAGGTCGTAGGTTCGATTCCTACTCTAGCTACTTTCTAGTAGATTAGTCTCTAGCGCGGGGGTTAGTCTACTAGACCGTTTTTTGTACTCTTAGAGCCTTTGCTAACAGTTTCGTAGGTTTCTTTCTAGTTCCTAGGTATTTTCTAATTCGTCGTATCCTCTCTATTTAATAAGGTATTGCTAACCTTTCCTATTTAGGATTCTTTCGACTTCGAATTCGTTTTCTGCTTCCGGCTCGAAATAGAAGCTTTCCTAGGAAGGTGTTTCGGCGTCTACTAGTTCTAGCTTAGAGATATAGAAGATTAGGTGGATTTTAGCGTCTAGTAGTAGTCGTAGTCGATAGTTAACTAGTCCTATAACTTTATCGATAAAAAATGGTCCGACCTTAACGTAATCTAGTTTCTTAGTCTATCTTCTTATTCTTAAGTTTTTTATAAGGAGATAGACCTTATCCCCCTTTTTTAGTAGAGGTGCCATTTTTCTCGTGTCCTACCGTTATTAAGACAGTTTTTGTTATACATCTTCGATCGCCTTACGTGTTTCTTTATGCACTTCCTTAAGAGTGTCCGTCGTTACGATCGCTCTTTCGGCTTATAGGTAGGATCTAGGTATTCCGAATAGGTTAGGGTCTTTTCTAAAGTTCGTATAGAATAGCGTCGTTAAAATTGTCTCTAATTTGTAGTTGTTTAGTACAATCTACGCTATTAGTAGTAATGAAACCTAGTTGTCTTATACATAATTAATATAGTGTCGTAGGTATTGTTCTAGCGTTTAATTCATTCTTTCGGTTTGTCCGTCTATTTCCGGATAATATGCTGTTAATAGCTTATGTTTAATTCCGATCGTTCCTATAAGCGTCTTCTAGTAATTTGATGTAAATAGCTTATCTCTATCCGTTATAAATGCTTAAGGGAATCCGTAGTATCGGATAAGTCTATCTAGTACGAGGTATCCGAGCTACTCTACATTGTACGTTTCCGATGTAGGAATGAAGTATGCGTATTTCGTAAGTCTATTAACTATAACTAGTATTATGTCGTATAGTTATTTCGTAACTTAGTCTCTTAACGGTAGGAGTTTCGTAATAAAGTCTATTATAACTTCGTCCTATAGTTTCGTCGGTAGTGTCCTAAACTATAGGTAACCGTATTTTACATGTCTCGTAGCCTTGTTTCGTTAGTAGTGTACGCATTGTTTAATGTAGCGTAACACCTTAAGTCTTATCTATAGGAATGAGAAGCTACGTTGTATTAGGTCTATTGTCTTTAAAGTTCTAGGGTGTCTATAAGTTAGTCCGTCGTAATGTTGTCGTATATATTCTTCTTCTCGATCCTTTAGTACTTAGTATTTTCCTTACGATATAGGGAATTGTTTATCCCTGTCGCCTAATATTCGTACGATGTTATTAAATTCTCTTATGTTAGTACTAAGACTTCCGTCGGGGTTCGTTTTTAGTACTTTATATTGCACTAGTTCCTTTCCTTCTATGTAGTCGCTTCTTCGGCTTAGCGCGTCGGCGCGGCCGTTCTCTCTTCCTAGAGTATATTTAATTTCGAACTTGTATTGCCCTAGTAGCTCCGACTAGCGGGCTTGCCTTCGGGTAAGTTCTTTCGTCGTCGTGAAGTACGTAAGATTCTTATAGTTAGAAAGAATCATTAACTTCGGTAGGCCCTCGACATATACTCTCTAATGTTATATAGTAGTAACAATAGCTAGAAGCTCTTTATTATAGATGTCGTAGTTCTATTCCGCTGTAGTTATTTTCCGGGAGTAATAGGCTACTAGGTATCTCTACCTATCGTGTGTCTATGTTAGATACGCGCCTATTGCTATATTAGACGTATCGGTCTCGATATAGACTTCCTTACTACTATCGAATAGTCGAAGCGTAGGGGCTAAAGCGCATTGTTCCTTAAGTTTCTTAAATGCTTTAATCTATTCCTTTCCCTATTTCTAGGTAATGTCTTTCCTCGTAAGCATCGTTATTAGTACTACTGTTTTTGCGTAGTCCTTAATGAATTTCCGGTTATAGTTCGCTAGTCTAAGGAATGATTATACGTCCTTAACTGTTTTTAGTTCTAGCTATTCTCTAATTGACTGTGTCTTTATAGGGTCGATCGTTATCCCTATAGTACTAATAATAAAGCCTAAGAATTTGACTTCTTTCTTATAGAATTCGCATTTCTCGGGTGCCGTCTTAAATCCTAAACGCGTAAGTCGTTTAAATACGTTCTAGACTTGCTTTATATAGTTCTAAAGGGATCCTTTCGTATAGACTAATATATCGTCTATATAAGCGATAACGTATACGTCGAGTAGGTCTCTAAGTGTTTCGTTAATAAGGTCCTAATAGGATGCGGGTACGTTAGTTAATCCTATTAGTATAACTAAGAATTCGTAAAGTCCGTATCTTATTCTAAAAGCGGTTTTCTATTCTTCTCCTTCTACTATCCGTATAGCGTAGAAGGTATCTCGTAGGTTAATCTTCGTATACTAGTCTAATCCGGTTAATCTATCTTATGCTTCTTCGATGTTAGGTAGCTGGTATCGGTTCTTAATCGTAATCTCGTTTAACTTCCTATAGTCTTATACGAGTCGTAACTTCCCGTTTACTTTTGGAACGAACATATATAGAGTTCCTATACTTAAGGTAGATCTTCTTATCTATCCTTTAGCTAGCTTCTCCTTTAGCTATTCTCGTAGGGTCTATAGCTCTTTCTTAGACATTTAATATAGGGGTCCCTATAGAGGCTCTTTCCCTAGCTAAATGTTAATCTTGTAATCCTATAGGCGGTGCTTAGGTAAGGCGGTTTTACCTCTCTCCTCTTTAAAGAGTCGCGACTACTTGCGATACTCCTTAGGAATACTTAACTCTAAGATGTTAGTATTCTTCGATAGTGCGTTACTTCTATCACTTCTAGTAACTTCGTAACCCGGCGGCCCTACGCTAGTGTCTATCCCGGTCGAAGGTGGTTCTTCTATCCTTCTAGTCGGCGTAAGCTCGAATACATTAAGCTGTTTCCTTACCTTATCTACTATCGTCCGCTATCAATACGTAGGCTAAATGTCGATAACGTAGTCGCATTCCCTAAATATAAGTACTCCTCTTCTCTAGTCAATTACTAGATTGTGCTTTCTTAACTAAGGCATACCTAATACTATGTTATAACTAGCTATATTAGTAACATCTAAGGTAATATTCTCGTAGTGCTATTAGATAGCTAGTGGCAATAGTATCGTCTCCTATTCTACGCTAGGTAACGATAATCCGTTTACCGCGATTAACTCGTAACCCTATTTCTTCTTTAGGGTAGCGAACCCGTTTCTTCTTACGAAAGACTCGGAGATAAAATTCCCCGCTACTCCTAAGTCGATTATAACACTAGTCTTGTATCCGTTAACGATTGCTTATGTCTAGAAAACTATGTTTAATGTCGATACGTAAGCCTAAGTGTTACATAACTCCCTCCGGTCGCTTATTCCTAGGGAGCTAATCCTTTTCCCGAATGGTATGTAGTTCGCTATGCTTCGTACCTAGAGGCTTCGGCTAGAACCTGTAGCCCGTTGCCCTGTATCTACACTTGTAATCTATTACGTTCCTGGATCTTCTACGATTCTAAGTAGAGAGCCCGTACATGCTGTACTACTGTTCGTAGTTCGTTTAAGACGAAAGTTCCTACCGGTGTTAGGTATCCGGTATCCGTTATTTGGCTTCCTATAGGTAGTCGTTCGATAACCGCTTTAGCTAAGTTCTTAGTATTGTTTATGGTTAGGTAGCCCTATACTATGCCCCTTATTATGTCGAGTGTCTTATCAAATTCGTTAGGGTTTAGGTATCGTTTCCCTAAGAACTTTAGTAGGAATTCTTCGTACCTTCGTTAGAGGTAGATAATTAACTTATAGAGTTTCTTTAGCGCATCTACCGTGAATGTGTAAACTTCGTTTTCGTCGTCGGTGTCGCTCTCTTCTTCTTCGGATAAGTCCTCGCTTAACTCCTCCGGTACGTAATCTTCTTCGATAGTATCTAGCTCGTTCGTTTATTATTCTAGTACTAGTGACTAGCGTCCGTTCTATTCTAGATCCTAGTTTTCTTTATTGTTGTTATCGAAGTAAGATTCGTCTATGTCTACTTCTTAGAGCTTATTTTGTCCGTGCTAAGCTCCTAGGGTTCCTACCGTGTCGTGGCTAGTACCCTACGCCTAACTTAGCGTCGTAGTAGGTTTAACACGAGTCCTAGTAACAGAATCGCTAGTAAAGGCTTCCGTGACCGTGTCGAGATTCCTTCTTAACTTTATAGTTGACTCCTCGTGCTATTATGCTAAACAATCTAATAGTCTTTAATTGTTAGTTATTCGGTAGTAGTGTATGTTATTAAACATGGTATCCTCCTCGTCCTTATAAGGGGTCTAGGAGAGGCGTCGCAACCCGGTTACTATCCTTCTCCTCTACTCTCTAGGTATAGTTAAATTGTCGGGGTCTAACACTACTCCTAGATTTGCCTACCTTTAGTTGCATTATATTGAACTGCTCGCGGCGCACTATGTTTTTACCGCGGTAATCTCGCGCTATGTAGCCTTCCTTACTATAGGCATAGTATGTAAGTTTTCCTTTTCCTTTAAAGGGCTTTCCGTAGCCCCTACTCTTGTCGATCCTCCGTCCTCGTTGAGTAACGTCCAGTTCTATTAGCTGTAGTCTATAGTAGGGCTAGCTTTGTCGTAAGAATTCTCCCTTCGTAACGTATCCTCCTAAGGGTCTACGATCCGGAGCGTATCCTACTATACCTCCTACTTTAGAGTTGTATTTCTTTTCCTAGTGTCGTTCCTAGAGCTAGTTATCGATGTTAATCGACGCCTTTATTAGCTCTTCGAGGTTAGTGATCCGTCCCCCGTGTCTTATTAACTCGTCCTTAACGGAGTCCTTAAGTCCACGTCGGAACATAGTTATTAACGCCGTCTAGTCCTATCCGGTGATTTGTCCGTATTCTTCGAATTTAGCGGCATACTCTAAAGTAGACGTCTTCTACTTTAGGTGTTGAATGATTCGTATAGCCTATTAGACTTCGTTCGAGGTTCTAAAGATTGA
The DNA here is from genome assembly GCA_033816765.1 of Nothopassalora personata. Lineage (NCBI taxonomy): Eukaryota > Fungi > Ascomycota > Dothideomycetes > Mycosphaerellales > Mycosphaerellaceae > Nothopassalora > Nothopassalora personata. Next base: position 1,605,691 of record CM066291.1, read on the forward strand.
TTTTATCTTTTCTTTAAAAAGGGTGTAGCTCCTAAACATTCCGGTAGGGTCTTATCGTCCTATACCTTCGAGGTATTCCTTAAGGTAAGGTTTGATCTAGTTCTGCGTACTTCCGCGAAGGTACGTAATAGCGAAGATAGTTCTTTTATTAGCATCGACTAGGTTAAACATAAGATACATATCTATCTAATTGATCTAGTCGTCGAACTTGGCCCTATCTCTATAGAAGAGGTCTAGCTTAGCAGCCTTAACGTCGTTCCTCCTTAGAGTAGGCTCGTTATCGTTATTAGACTCATCGTCCTTCGTAGTAGTCTATTATGGTAGCGTACGGCGGATGCTTCCTACTTCGCTAGGGGCGAGTGTTCCCCTACTAGCTGCTTAAGTAGCACTTATCCTAAGGGCGTTTAAAGTGTTATTTGTCTCGTTCTAGGGCTAGTCTCAAAGGAGAGATAAGTTAAGTCACGTAGCGGTATTCTTTAGAGAGGCTAAAGCAAGCTAAGCGAAGATGAATAATTGGAATAAGAGTTATATTCCAATTAGTGAGATAGTAACATAAGTTGAACGCATTAGAACTATAAGGGTTTCTAGCGTTCCTAAATACAAAGGAGATTCGTAGATCTCGGTAATTAGTCTAATTAGTCTAAGCATAAGCAGTCTAATTAGTCTAAGCATAAGCAGTCTAATTGCTCTAAGTCTAAGCGCTTAGGTAGGATGAGTTACGTGTTTTATCTCGTCGTTATAATTCTAGGGTCCCTAGGAATCATTCCGTAACAGCCGGTAGAAGGATCCGCGAAGGCTACGCGTATAGTAGTCGAATATAAGGTACCTACGAAGGCCGTATAAGGCGCTAAAATAAGGGCATAGGTTATACATTTAGGCCTTAACCCTACGGTAGCTAGATATAAGGACCTCTACCCCCGATAGTAAGCTTAGCTATAACTAGTATAGAAGACACTAACCTATAGTATCTTCTATCGGACTAAAAGGCTTACTTACTTAGTCGAGCGAACACCCCTAATAGTAATAACATTAGAGAGGGAGGTAAGGAGAGAGAAGAGTAGAGAGAAGAGTATTTATTTTAAAAATAAACTTTTATAGGGCGCGCTACGGCGCTACGTAGATAGGAGATAGGCGCGTAGTAGGCGGCTAATATGCGCGGAGCGCGCGATTACTCGTTATTATCCTCCTTATTATCCTCCTTATTATACTCGCCCCGTAGGGCTAGTAGTAAGAAGGCCCTATCGGCCGTAGTAGTATTAATGTTTCTAGCCTATAGGAACTATAACTACGGTTAGTATAGGACACGTATACGACACGTATATTACTTATAGTAAGGCCGAGCTCGAAGAGCCTATTAAGGGCCCTATTCTACTCTTACTATAGAACTACGGACGTAGTAGCGGCGGAGGAGGGGGTAGTAGTAGTAGAGGCGCCGGCGAAGCGTACGCGGGTGTCCCCTATACGCTTATTCTTATAGGTAGAGAACTGCCTCTTAGCCTAGGAGGAGGTTAGCCGATTTATATAGGGAGCGATAGTACACCGTATACGGCGAGCGTAGGGAGCGCTAGTAAGGCGTAGTACTTACCTCTAGGATCTACTCGCCTAGCTAGGCGTAGAGCTCGTACTACTAGTCTAGAGCATCCTACTCTTATTTAGTAATAGGGTTACTAAGCCCCTAGGTAAGCTTATCGCGCTAGGCGCGAGCGGCGCGTAGGCGAGCTACTAGCTACGCGACAGTAACGCTAGTATTACTAACGTAGGGGTGCCTAATGTCTCTATAGCGCCTACACTTCTTAAGTAACTCGCCGGTAGTAATACTATTACACGTATCCTACTCGTCTACTATACTATTAGTAAGCGTATCGTAAGTGAAGAGCGTAGTAAATACTTACTAGCTATAAAGTACGGGAGGTACCGTATATATATCTTAATGTCTATACCTAGGCGCCTAGCTAGTAAGGACTTAGGGGTCTACGGCCCTAGTACGCTAAACTTACGCTTTGCTAGCGTATCTAGTGCGCTAAGCGCGCTAGACATCTATACTAGTAGTGCTAGTAATAGTATTAGTAGTACTAATAGGCCCCCTATAAGGGCCTCCTAGCGGAGCTAGTCTTAGATAGCTTCTTCGAAAGCTATAGTAGTACTAGCGGGTTACTAGGTAGTCGCTAGCGAGGAGCTAGTAGATTACTAGTAGTACGGGTATAGTACGCTACGAGAACGTAGTAAAGGGAAAAGAAGGAAAAGGAGGGAGAGGGTACGCTTCTTAAACCCTCGAGTTAGTTAACCCGGTAACTATAACTTTATACCTACCTATACTACGATAACGACACGTACGAGACCCGTAGGCGGGTCGTATAGTAACGGAATCTACGAGAAGTAGATAGATCGCTTATATAGAAACCTCCTAAAGCCGCGAGCTAAGGGCGGCTCGTCCTAGAAGGGGAGGCAGTTATAAGGATAGCCTATAGCTAACCCTTATATATAATACGGCTATGCCCGCCTTAGTATGCCGCACGTAACGCGTATACGTACACTAGGAGACGCGTATAGCGTTAATAGAAGAAAGTAAGCTTTAGCTTATCTACGATTAGAAGATCGTAGGCGTACTATACATTACGACATCCCCTTATAGCCTTACGGCCCTTACATTAGCCTAGGATCTACGAGCCCGAGCTAAGGCTACTAAGAAAGTTCGCCTTTAATTAGAATAGGAGATCCGGTAAGCTAAGATTAATTAGTAGGAGGTTGAAATAATTAACGAAGTTAGTACTTAAATAAGCGAAACTTAATTATTAGCTAAATCCGGGGTAACCCTAGGAAGGGGAAATAATGCCTAAGTAAATAAACTAGGGAACGATGCTAGTAAAGGACTACTTAAGGATATGCCTATTAGTCCCGTAAACGCCCCCTTCGCATAAAGGAAGCGTATATAGAATGCTAAGACTATAAGGATTAATAACTACGTCCGATAATATAGTTTAGCTAGTAATAGCCCGGTTATAAAGGAAGAGGGTATTATCTACTAGATTAATTAGATCCTCTAGACGATGTTTCCTAATATAAATGCCTAGGATTGGTTTCGATATAGTCGCTAGTTCGAGGCTACCCTCTTCGGTCGCGTTACTAACACTCCCGCTCTTTAGGAGAAGCTCGCTATAGTGCGACGCCTTATAGGAAAGGACCCTAAGGTTCGTACTAGATAAGTAGTTACCTATAAAGATAAACCTAAGTATAATAAGGAGGTCTTCCGTAAAGATAGTTAGGCCTAGTATATCGAAGTGTATTTAACTATACTTTACTCTAAAGGTACGGTCCCTACTACTAAGCTATATAAGGACGTTAAGAAAATCGGGCTCTCTAGTGTCCTTAATAACTTTGCTATAGTCCCTAGTCCTTAGGTAGTAGCGGAGTTTAGGATAAATAAGAACTAGATTAGGTGCCTAATTATAAAGGGTTCCGAGGTGAATATTATCGGCTAGAGGAACGCTTATAGGTTTAGGTTACTAGTAATGTCGAGTGCTTAGCTTACCTTTCGAGGTACTAGAGGGCGGGCCTAGTTTAAAGGTGTTATAGGCAATTTAGATGTTTAGGTATTTAGAGTTTACTACTAGGTAGACATGTTTATCTCCTCGGATCTAAACTTACTAACAATCCTAGGACGTCCGTAGGCCCGTAAGGTGCGGCTTACTACCCGTAACTGCGATAATAGTTCGTAGGAGGGGACTATTACTAGCCGTAAAGAAGAAAGTGTTATGTTAACTACCCTAGTTAGCTCGGATAGGTATAAGACCCTTTAAGAACTGTTAAAAGCGTCGGGAAATAGAAGGGTAGGTTAAGTTACGGCGCTTAACCTACCGACTTGCTAAAGCCGGATTTAATAAAATTAGTAAGGTTCTCGTACTATCTCGTAGAAACCTCGGACTATAATTTACCGGTCCCGGGACCGGCAAATAGCTATAGTAAGGAAAACGGGTACGACTACGACACGACGCATCTATAGGAAGGCACGACGTATCTATAGGAACCCGGCAAGGCTCTAACGCCTAGTAACCATTTAGCTTATTTATTAGGATTGCTTAGGAGTACTAGAATAAAGGAACGAGTTATAGAAATTGGAATAGGCGCGTTTAAGGCAGATTCTATTACTAACGTTTATTTAGTTTAAGGGGATTAGCCCTCCGAGATCTTAAGGCAATCTACATTAAATGCTTAGGCACGGAAGTAATAAGTAGGCTAACATATAGCTAACATTAGGATACCGTAGGTCTTTACGATATATAAGCGTAAGGCGGATAAGAAGAAGCTAGTAGACGCGAGCGTTTACGAGCGCCTAGAATCACGAGTTAAGGGAGATATAGAATAGAAGCGTAGGGCACTATACCTAGAGTCTAAGATGCCTAAAGGACAAGGTCCGTTTAACGGGAAGTACTTAACTAAGAAATTCTTAAGTATTAAGCGAGGTAGCCGGATTACTCTAGAACGGCTTACCTTAATTAAGGTTAGCATTAGGCTATTACTAATAGAAAGGGCCTTATTCGATAAGATACTCTATAACCGGGAGGCAGTCCTCGCTTAGGATTTTAGTTACATAAGGTAAATTAGGCACGACGTTATGCTACCTTAGAAGATTAATACGGTCCCTTATAGACTATAGTAGGCACGCCTAATCCGGTTATACCTAAGTCTTAGGGCAATTGTTAAGCGCATAATTAGAGCCCAGATTAAGAATAATATCCTAGAATACTTATAAGGGGCATATTCTAATAGCTAGTTTCTAGTCGTAAAGAAGGTATAATACTATATCGGTTAATCAATTTAGCTATGCTCCTAAATAAGGTTACTATACGCGATGCTAACATTCTACCGGACACGGATAGCTTCTTAGAGGATTTTACCGGGTACCGAGTCGCTTTACTTATAGACCTGTTTTTAGGTTATAATTAGATTACTTTAGATAATTCCTACCGGGACTTAATAGCCTTTATAACCCCTCTTAGCCTAGTATGTAATATGACTCTACCTTAAGGAGCTACTAATTTAGTTGCTTAGTTCGTGCGTACGGTAATAAAGATTCTACTTAATTATATCTCGTATCGAGCGAAGCCGTTTCTCTATAACATCGGTATTAAGGAACTAACTAAGGACTATAGGAATGTAGAAGTAGAGCCTAGGTTAAGGAAATAGGTCGTTAAGCACATTATTTCCCTAGATCTAGTTCTTACTAACTTAGAAAGAGCTAGTACGGTAGTTGCTAGAGGCAAATCCTAATAGTTATACAAAAAGCTTAAGATCGTTAGGTACGTTACTAGCCCGGATAGTCGCTATCCTAACCTAAAGGTTGTAGCTAAGATCCTAGATTAGCCTACGCCTACCTATATTAAGAAGGTCCGTACCTATATAGGGCTATGTATATACTTCCGGATATAGATCGCCTAGTTCGTTATTATTGCTCGACTAATGTATAAGCTACTAAAGAAGGACGCCGAGTTCACCTAGATAGAAAATAAGCAGTTCTCGAAAGAAGAGGTTACTAGATATCTTATGTAGGCTCTAGCCTTAGTTACCCTCTACTACTTACCTAGTGCTAGGTCTATCTTTGTCTTAGTTAATACTAGCGGCACTAGATAGGGATGTATCGTTTCTTAAGAATTAATAGACAGTACTCGACGGCGTTACCCGGTGCGGTATAAGAGTAGAATCTAGAACGCGTTAGAATCTAGATATAATACTAGTAAGCGAGAATGCCTTAGGGTCCTTAAGGGGCTTAAGAAGATCTAGAGATATATTACTAGCGTTAATTTTGTCCTTAAGGTTAATGCTAACACACTTATATAGCAGCTTAACCGGCCGGCTTCGGACCTACCTAACTCGGCAATAGCCCGGTAGGTCGTATATGATTGATTGATTGATTGATTGATTATTCCATTAACGTGCTATTTGAGTCAAAGACTATGCAACACGGGTCTCGAGAACGAGACCAAAATTTGAGAGAAGGAGAAAAGCCCCGTCGTACCCCGGACGTAAAAACTCCTTAAAAGATGCGAGCAACGCTCGCTATTCGAACCGTAAATCGAATATATTGCGGCGTAGTACGCGCGTACCCGGTAGTCGTGTCTTGTCGAGAATTGCGGTTTGTCGCCTTGCCCCGGGCGAGACAAGTTTTGCGCCCGTGTCTCGTTCTTGTTTTTAAAAAGCCAAGCCGGCCGTACCCGTACGCACCGAGCAAAATCCCAAGAAACACCCGTTGCCTCTGTTTCAATCCAGTCGCGTTCTCCGGTCTCGAGTGTAGCTCCTCGGTCGCAGTGGCCTCGCTGTCGTCCCCCCCTCGGCCTCTCTTGGTTCCAGCCGTGCAGTATACGTGGTTTGCGCCCCTAAACGCCTCTCTTGGTTCCAGCCGGCAGTTTACGTGGTTTGCCGGGACGACAGGTAGACAGCGCCTTCGTTGTTCGAGCGACGTGTACGCTATGTACGTCGCTTTCCCTTCTCGCAGTTCCGGAGTTCTTGTTTGTAGATTTTGAGCGTATCTCGTTCGTTCGGTTCGTCCGACCTGTCTTTTCTTGTTTCGAGTCGAGTAGGCTTGTATTTTTCGAGAGAGAGAGTCTTAGTTTCTCTTCGTCGTAACGAAGATACTTACGTCGTCCGCCGCGTGAAGGCGCTCTCTATAGGACGACGGTAGGTCGTATAGATTAGGCTATTTACGTTCGAAGTAAAGTACGTTACGGGGAATAGGTACACTAGCCTAGATGCCCTGTCTCGTAGGCCCTCTCTACCTTAGGAACCTAGAGAAGCTAACGAAGACGAAGTTGACCGGATAATTAATAATAAGCTATTCGGGTACCCGGAGCCGGTTAATACCTACCTAGTTAAAATCTAGAAAACACGATATCTCGGGGACTAATATTCTAAAAGCTCTTAGCAACTTACTTAGGTTATAGAAACTAGGACCCGGCCCGATAGTATTACCCGTACTAAGTACCGGCGGCTAGTAAAGAAGAGCGTTAACTTCTTTATCCGGGATTAATGACTATTCTTCTAGAAGCGTCGAGGAGTACCGTTATAACTTGTAATTAACGATAATAAGGCTTAGAAGGAGATCGTTATAGAATACTATAAAAGATACGGTTATCGTAGTGCTAAGGTCGTATATAACCTTATTTCCGATCGGTATTACTAGGACGGGTACTTCGCCGATGTCTCTATATAGGTTCGAAGTTATGCTCCTTATAGGTTTCGCGAAGGCAACTAGCGCGCTAGTAAGCTTTACTTATCGACCCCTTAGGTTATTAGTAAGAAGTAGTACTCGGACCCCGTCTAGGTACATAAAAATAGATACCCTCTAGTTACGCGCGAAGCACTTAGTAACTAGATCGAGGCTAGAGTAACGAGGGCACCTCCTAGCTCTAGGACGGTTACTAAGTTTCTATATAAGGATGTCTTCTATAGGTACGGCTACTATGCTAAAATTGTAGTTAATAACGCTACGGTTTATATAGCTAAGGTTAAGCGGTTACTCGTAGGACTTAGTACTCGAAGGATCCAAATATTACCGTACTATCCGTAGTCTAATATTCCGGTCGAGGTTAGACACCGTCCGATTCTTATAGCGTTAGTAAAGCTTATAAGGAACATATACCGCGGATAGGAGTAATAGGTACCCGCTGTATTATAGGCTAATAGGACTACGACCTATCGTACTACTAGAATGACGCTAGCTTAGGTCCTATATAGCTATCGCACGATTCTACCAAATGAGGTTAAGTACCCAACGTAGGCGAATTATTAATAGGGATCGGTAAGAACGACTAAGGACCTACTTGCTATACGTGCGCGTTAACTCTAGGCTCGAGACCTTAGTTTAGTAGAGCTACATACTTAAAGGAAGCGACTAAGAGAACTTAGTAAGGACTACTTTAATTCTTACCGGAATGTTAACTTTATTAGTTTCTAGAAGGGCGACCTTATTATAAGATTTGACAAGCTATATAAGGATAACTTCTTACGTAAGATCGGTTACCGATAGTAAGGTCTATATTGGGTATCTAGTGTCTCTAGGGAATTTAGTACCTATATTCTTAAGGAACTTAATAGTACGCTAATAAAGGGTGTTTAGGCACGGAAAAACCTTAAGCTAGTTCTAGAGCTTCGCCCGGATAACATAGGAGTACTAAACTTAGATAATAGGACCGATCTCGTAATAGGGGAGGGAGAAGTCGCTAATAGCGTCGCTAATAGCGAAGATAGTAGTAATTCGAACGAGATCGAGCCTATCGCCGGCAAAGATGTGCTACCTATAGGAGTTAACGAAAGGGGATCGTATCCTAAACCGGAATCTAAGAAGCTATAGGTTAGGCCTTATAACCTTTCTATAGCCGAAATTTTACAGTTTAGTAGGATCGAGGCTAAGAACTAATTAGTTAGTAATAGCGTACGGAGTTCACTTCCCTTAGGCATGTATTCTATATGCCCTTTAGTTTATTAAGCCGATTCGGTTATCTAGACTTCACTTTATAGGGTGTTCTTACCTTAGTTAGACTTTAGTTAGTAGATTTACATTTACCGGTCCCGGGACCGGTAAATTGTATTACGTAATAGCGTAGTATACCCCTACCGAATGCTTACCTAGGTAGTTAATAGCACTGGTTTTCGGTTATATGTAGGGTTATCGGACCTTTAGTATAACCTTAATAGTACTACTCTTACTACTTATAAGACCGGTCTCGGCGCTACTACTTTATAACGGTTATAGGGACATACGCTAAGAGGCATACTTAAGCGTAGCTCTCTACCTACTACTTCCTCTCTTTTTCTTTAAACACTAACACTATTACTAGAACTACTAACACATCTATCTACTACTATATATATTAGACGGTTCTTTAGCCTCTCTCTTTACGACCTTAACCTTCTTTAAAGCCCCCTACCCTAATATTAAGCTTTTAAAGCTTACTAACACTCTAGAGTAGCACTACGAGATAGCTAACTCTTACGATCTTACTACTAGCGAATCCTAGTTATTATAGCTTTAGCTAGTCCTTCGTTACGCCCGGCTAGTTCGAGCATAGCGCTTACTAGCACTATTACTAGGCTTACCCGCCTACCTTAGACCTTATTCGAGTCTCTTTGTCTACCGGATAACGTTAAGTGTGTCCTTACTAATATAAATACGCCGAAGTCCGCCGCTAATACTATATTCTAGGAGCTTAGTCCTTAGAAGCGGGTTAAGGTATTAAAGGACTTCTATAAGGGCTTCGAGAAGTTGTTCGAAGACTACTCCGTCTAGGTTAACCTATTTTTCGAGGAAGTTAAGAACGGTATAGGCAAGAGCTACTAGGATAAATTCCTTAGTAATAAGAAGCTCGATGTCTTATTTCCTATCGTCGGTAAGATTCGTAAGACCGGTTTAGAGATTCATAATCGTAAGAAGACTCTTCGAGCTACGCTTACCCGCTACTAGCTATAGTAGATAGATAATAAGATTCTTAATCGACGCGTTATCTCCGAGCTTTATAGTACTAATAGCGGGGGCCGCTAGTTTACGGCCTTTATTAATAAGTACCTAGACTATAGTACGGCGGTTAGTAGAATTTAGAGGGTATTAATCTAGCGTATAAGGATCGGCCGTAAGGGCATAGATTGTAAGCAAATTCTAGAGCCTAGTAATCTTACCCGGTACAATAGGGAGGCTAAAGTACGTAGTATTAATCCGTAGTCGGCTAAGAGTAGGGAGATTATTAGAAGACACCGCCTAGCCGTCTATAAGGATAGCCTTCTATACTTTATAGAAGGTACTATTACTAAGAAGTCCGCGTCCCTAGAGGACAGCATAGATTAACCTAGACTATCTAGCTAGTAATAGCCTTAGCTACGTTAGCTACTACCGGGTAGTAAAGGTAAAGGACGTATAAAGAGTACTACGCTAACTCTACTAGCCTCTACCTAGCCTATAGTCCTATCGAGAGGCGGTCGTAAGTCGAGTCGACTTAAGTAGCTCCGTATAGGCGAGAGTATAGGTAAGGGTATAACTGCGCCTACTCGATCCTCGCCTAACCGAACGCTAGACGGCGTACCTATACGCGAAGGCAGTCCGCTAGGTACACCGGTTAGCACCCTACGATCTACTCCGGCCCTAACTAAGAATAGCAATCCGATACTTACTATATTACCTTCGGCTATAATTAGGGATGTATTAGTCTTTAAGGATTAGATCCTATAAGAAGACGAGGCCCTCCGGATTAAGCGCGCTAACTGTACCTATAATAAGCGGTACTATAGCATTAAGTTTAGAAACTCGATTAATATAGATAGTATTAACTAGCTACCTAAGTACCGGATAGCGGGCCTTAAGATGCTCGAATATGCTATCTCGTAGGTTCTTAAGAGGGATAGTAAGGTTAGCGCTATAATGTGCGATTAGTATATTCGAGATTTCTACTATAAGGCCCTCTACTTCGTTACGAATCCCGGTATTACTACTAATACCCTATGTAAGCGCGCGCTTAAGGTCTAAGACTAGCTCTTTAAAGGCAAGAGTTTTTTAGCTATTAAGGTGAAGAATAGGTCGTGGTTTCGCCCTAATAAGCGTAGTTAGAAGACTATTAACCCGCTTAGCTACTTCCGCGTTCGAGGCAAAGTCGGCACTACGAGTAGTATCGTTACGTATACTAACTATAACTAGATCCTCGATAAATTCGGCATTAATAAAGCTAACTAAGCCGATCTTAATAGTTCCGGTACCTACATTAATAGTAACATGCTGTACTAGTATAATGACGCTAAACTAGCACCGCGGGTAAAAACAGTTAGAGAAATAATAAGTCGAGAATTCGACGTGTACCGATAGTACCTACGAGAATTGAATAAGGTTAGTAACGGCGGCGTCTACTAGAATCTATGGTATTCTCTAAGCTAATAGATCATGCGATAAGACCCCGGGCTATAGCTCTTATAAGTAGCGCTACACCCTTAACACTACACTCGGTTCATCTCCTTTCCTAGGCCTACGATTTTTAGCTTTAATAGGGCTCATTAGGGGGGTAACGCGAACACTATAGTGTAGTATGCTAGGGTCGACTTAAACCTCGAAATTAAAAACTACTAGACTAGTAACCGGCTTAACATACTATACTCTCTTAACTTAGAGGGCACTAGTAGGCCGGAGTTTTTACACGGTTTTCATAAGAAAGGGAATGCTAGAGAGTTTATCTAGTAGTACTAGATTAACGACTGTATAGAAGACGGCCGATTTAAGCGTTTCTTCTCGGTTAGGGTCTAGAATTACCTAAGTAAGAATAGCATCAGCTGGTTTAGAGAGGATCTAAGCGCTAGGCAAATGCGGGTAACTACTATAGGCGTCCTAATAAGGAAGGCCGCACATAAGAAGACGCTACGTTAGATTAACCCTTACTTTATCGAGATCCGCGACGATAACTATCTTAAACTCTAGAGAAGCTAGAGTATACACTAGGTAATGGACCTCTATCGTAACTTTAAGACGCTAAGTAAGAGCGCTATAGGGTTTAAGTATCGACGCCTAGTACCCGGCTATCTTTTCCCTACGGCCGTACACCTTAGTAGCATTAGCCCTCTATCCGATACCCTAGCGGGTTTAAAGTCTTAAAACGATAACGAAGTCATTCTTAATGCTAGAAGGTGGCTTAATGCTACGGTCCGCCTAGACTCGGAGCTCTTCTATAAGAAGATGTATAATTAGCGCGTCCGAGCTATAAAACTAATAGATAAGTAGCTTAGCTTAGTTACTACTCTCGAGTAGATGTGCTTTATAAGCGAAGGGCGCGATAAGAGCTTCTTCCGTAACTACTATAGGAACTTTACTAGCTAGCTACTTAGGGACGCGTCTAATAAGACTAGTGTTAGCTACAATAACGAGTAGGTCTAGATAAAGGAGTTGTGTAAGAATGAGTATTGATTATTCCATTAACGTGCTATTTGAGTTAAAGACTATGCAACACGGGTCTCGAGAACGAGACCAAAATTTGAGAGAAGGAGAAAAGCCCCGTCGTACCCCGGACGTAAAAACTCCTTAAAAGATGCGAGCAACGCTCGCTATTCGAACCGTAAATCGAATATATTGCGGCGTAGTACGCGCGTACCCGGTAGTCGTGTCTTGTCGAGAATTGCGGTTTGTCGCCTTGCCCCGGGCGAGACAAGTTTTGCGCCCGTGTCTCGTTCTTGTTTTAAAAAGCCAAGCCGGCCGTACCCGTACGCACCGAGCAAAATCCCAAGAAACACCCGTTGCCTCTGTTTCAATCCAGTCGCGTTCTCCGGTCTCGAGTGTAGCTCCTCGGTCGCAGTGGCCTCGCTGTCGTCCCCCCCTCGGCCTCTCTTGGTTCCAGCCGTGCAGTATACGTGGTTTGCGCCCCTAAACGCCTCTCTTGGTTCCAGCCGGCAGTTTACGTGGTTTGCCGGGACGACAGGTAGACAGCGCCTTCGTTGTTCGAGCGACGTGTACGCTATGTACGTCGCTTTCCCTTCTCGCAGTTCCGGAGTTCTTGTTTGTAGATTTTGAGCGTATCTCGTTCGTTCGGTTCGTCCGACCTGTCTTTTCTTGTTTCGAGTCGAGTAGGCTTGTATTTTTCGAGAGAGAGAGTCTTAGTTTCTCTTCGTCGTAACGAAGATACTTACGTCGTCCGCCGCGTGAAGGCGCTCTCTATAGGACGACTGTAAGAATGAGTAGAACTAAGTAGTTAGTACGGGTTTATAGGCTCCTAGTTTCTAGTTGATTTTCCGGCTATAGCTGTAGCCTATAGGTTTCTAGTTCTAATTCTAGTTCTAATTCTAGTTCTAATTCTAGTTCTAATTCTAGTTCTAATGCTTCGGGTACGGGTACTTCTAGTCCTTAGATCTTACTTGTTTCTTATAGCTACTTATCTTCCCTTAACTTACTTTCTAGCTACGCGATAGACTCGTCTTTAGATTTATTAGGTTACTAGTACTAACGCTTACTTGTCTTATAAATAGCGTTTACATTATTTAACTATCTAGCCCGTTCGATTAATGTTAACATAGCTGTCTATTCCCTCGCTAGTTTCGTAGTATACGTTAATATAGTACGACGGATGCGAGTTGCGGTTATTAACGTTACTATTACGGTCTCTATTAGAAGAATCCTTTCGATCTTTATAAACTGTCGCTAGTAGGCCCTAGGATTGCCTAACATCTTATATATTAAGCTAAATAGTAGGGTAAGCTACTGTACTACTATAAGACTACCTTAGCTTATAGCGACTAACTACGCTACCTATAGTGCCCGGGCTTACTACTTTAGAACCTAAGGATAGGTTCGTAATAGGGGAGGATATATTAACGACTAATAGGTTATATTAACCTTAGGTTTAGAGGGGGTCCCTTAGGTCTAACCTGCCCTAATTTCATTTAGGTTTAATTAGACATTTAGGTAAGCTAGTAGGATCTAGTATAGCTATTAAGATATATACTACGTAGCTAAGCATTATAAGCGTAGTATTAAGGCAATAATTCAATTTATACCTCTCGAGTAGAGGGCATAGGGGTTTAGGTCCGCTAATCCTCTTGTTTTATCTAGCTACTACGCTACTTGTCACGTGACCTGATTTCACGGTCCCGGGACCGGCAAATACCCCTGCTTACATAAGCGCCGCTCTATACTACCACAACTCGGACAGGCCTATATAGGGTACTTAGTAGACATTAATAGGTACCTATTACTCCTATAGCGCCTATACTTCTTAAGTAACTCGCCGGTAGTAATACTATTATACGTATCCTACTCGTCTACTATACTATTAGTAAGCGTATCGTAAGCAAAGAGCGTAGCGAATACTTACTAGTTACGTAGTATAGGAGATAACGTATATATATCTTAATATCTATCCCTAGACGCTTAGCTAGTAATAACTTAGGGGTCTATAGCCCTAGTACGGCAAAATTACGTTTCGCTAGCGTATCTAGTACGCTAAGCGCGCTAGATATCTATAATAGTGCTAGTAATAGTATTAGTAGTACTAATAGGCCCTCTATAAGGGCCTCCTAGCGGAGCTAGTCTTAGATAGCTTCTTCTAAAGCTATATTAGTACTAGCGGGTCGCTAGATAGTCGCTAGCAAGGAGCTAGTAGATCTCTAGTAGTACGGGTGCGGTACTCTATAGGAACGTAGTACGAAGAAAAAAGAAGGAAAAGGGAAAGAGGGTATACTTCTTAAACCCTCGAGTTAGTTAACCCGGTAACTATAACTTTACCTAACTATACCTAGATAACGATACGTACGAGACCCGTAGGTAGGTTATATAGTAACGGAACCCGCGAGAAGTAGATATATTACTTATATAGAAACCTCCTAAAGCCGCGAGCTAAGGGTAACTCGTCCTAGAAGGAGAGGCACTTATAAGGGTAGCCTATAGCTAACCCTTATATATAATACGGCTATACCCGGCTTAGTATGCCGTACGTAACGCGTATACGTATACTAGGAGACGCGTATAGCGTCTATAGAAGAAAGTAAGGTTTAGTTTATCTACAATTAGAAGATCGTAGGCGTACTATATATTATAACATCCCCTTATAGCCTTACGGTCCTAATAGTAATACTACCTTTAGTAGTTAAAAGCTTCTTCTTATAGAAGGTAACCTTAAGAGATACTATAGTAAGCTATAAGGTTATATTCTTCTTAGTAATCTTACGCTTACTATCGATAATCTACTTAACTAGTCTAAGTACCTTAATAAGGGTCTTACGCTTAGAGAGCTTACTAGATATAGGTAGGCCCTTTCTACTATTACTAGGAGGACGCTTATTAGGATCGTTACCGTTACTAGAGCTAGTTCTACTACTAAAGACGTTACTAGCGTTACTAAACTAGTTTATAGGAGTCTACTTAACAATATCTACTATAATACTACTTAGAAGATAGTAAACACCCTTAAAATATTATTATATATATAGTATACCTTACTAAAGCTTCTTAAAAAGCTTTAGGAGTATATATATAGTAGCTGTTAGTATATATAACCGTATATAGTAGTCTAGAAGTAGGTAAGAGGGGTATAAAGTAGTATAAAGTAGTATATATAACCGTATATAGTAGTCTAGAAGTAGGTAAGAGGGGTATAAAGTAGTATATGTTACGGTTCTGATCTGGGGCTGAAGGAAGCTAACCAATCAGACCTCCACAATTGGTGGGCGCTTCCGCCCGAGAAGTGCTCTCTCACCCGCAGGAATAAAACCAAGGAACCGAGAGAGCAACTGAAGTGATCTCCTTGATCTCGTTGATCTCGGTGATCTCGAGAGAGCATGGAGAGCATGGAGAGCACGGAGAGCAAACGCTCTATCTCCTTTGTATTTAGGAACGCTAGAAACCCTTATGGTTCTGATGCGTTCAACTCATGTTACTATCTCACTGATTGGAATACAACTCTTATTCCTATCATTTATCTTCGCTCAGCTTGCTTCAGCCTCTCCAAAGAATAATACCGCCACGTGACTTGACTTATCTCTCTTTTGAGACTAGCCCTGGAACGAGACAATAACAGTATAAAGTAGAGAGAGTTGTTTAGTAAAGAAC
This sequence comes from Nothopassalora personata, assembly GCA_033816765.1. NCBI lineage: Eukaryota > Fungi > Ascomycota > Dothideomycetes > Mycosphaerellales > Mycosphaerellaceae > Nothopassalora > Nothopassalora personata. The sequence continues at coordinate 1,621,247 of CM066291.1, forward strand.
TAGCTCCTTTTATATATACCTATAAGGTCTATACGTTACTACCTAGCTATAAGAGCCTTCTTAAGCCGAGAGAATCTTCTATTTACTTCTAAAAGCGGAAAGATAAGGCCTAAATATATCTAAAAGTAGGTCTATAAAGATCTCTTATATATATAGATCTAATAAGATCGCTGTCCTTAGTATATGCTTACTTATAGCTAATCTAGTATCTAAAGCTAGTAAAGGTGTTCGAGACTAATATAGCAATATAGGTAATATTAAGTTAATTAGACTGCCTTTATAATAGTTAGTCTAAAGGGGGAGTATTATAAATTAGATAACTAATAGCTATATTAGTTAGGACTTAGCATACACACACTATATTACACTGTTTCTATAGCTAGATAGTCTTACACCCTATAGCAATTTATAAGGGTCACTAATACACCCTATCGTTTCAATCTAGAAGCTTGTACTCGTCAAATACCTATCTACAACACATGGGATCTTGTTCCATTCTGTGGCGAGCTGTCCAATCATCGGATACTTCAGTGTCCGCATCGGTCACGTGACCGATCCTTTGTAAGGTTAATCAGGATTTGGATCGTCTTGCTATTGATTTCAGGCAATAATTGTAGCTTTTGGGGTTATGTTCTATGGCATTCGATGGGGAGCAGACCGCCACCAAACACCTTGTTAGGTGCAATATCCGAATCGCGACTACGCATATGTTCACGCGGTAATCGCTCGCTGATATGTGGCCAACAAAGCATCAAACACGCTCGGAAGCGACGATCGAGCCACGCCGAATATTCAACTGCGTATCCAGCAGCGTTGCTAACTCGCTCTAGAACGTGGTTGTCGACATACTGGTGCGAGATCTCTATTCTCAATCCTCCAAGGTATCTCTTAGCACGACTGAAAGTCCGCCAGATCGTGTTTGCCAAACATGCACAGACGCTCCACAGTCCATGACCGGTACTTATAGACGATGTCGTCGCAGAGACAGAGCTGCCAGGTTCCAGGCGTTCTATCAACCCCCAGATAGTAGACATACATCGCGATGAACCGCTCGAGGACCTGTCGAATGGTAGTGGATCCTCGTGCTTCACTATTGGCATTCAGAGCGTTGACCATAAAACGTGCCACTGGCGACTCGTCTTAATCGTTGTTGTAGATACCCACCGCAACGTGGAGGGGGAGGGGCAGGTCAACTGTGAGTGTCAGACACGTTTGTGGGATGATGGGAAATATCTTTTGCCCGAGGTGAGGATTTTGACAGTCTCCGACTCCCGACTTGAAGGAACTATGGTCAGCACAACGATCGAGTGTAACAGCGCGGCCGCTCATTCTCTCTATCGGCATGAGCGCAGAAATCTGTATGGAGCTCCTGAGTCTTTGCGAAGTGCTTGGAAGGGGCTTTTGCATGAGGACTCGTTCGATATCATGGCTGAACGTAACCCGGTTGATTGCTTCTGCCCTCGGATCAATATCGTGTGGTCAATGTTGTCGTGCCGATATCAAAACTTGAACACAAGCATCGGCTGCTGCGGAACTGCCCTCCGATGATGACCTTGCCGGCTTCAATGGTGGGGCAGATCTCATGTCGATTCTCGAATGCCAGCAAAGTCGGCCTCTGCGACTGTTACACGTGTATATCTCCTATCAACCAGTCAACACGCGGAGTGGAGCGACAACACCATACCCTGCCCTGAAGGAGCGGCGAGGAAGCGAAATTGAACATGTCCGCCTCGTTCGTACGAGCAAGCAGCAGAGCGTCGGCCTTTACTGTGCCGATTGTTCGAGCTGCTGCAGCTCCGGCCTCGCGTTGCTTTTCCACCGGCAGTGTGTCGCGGAGCTCGTATGCCGGGATTGGCAGTACTGCTGAGTCTACAAAGAGAGCTAATGGGGTACCGGTGCGGACATTGCAAGATCTCAAGAAGCCTCTCTCCCAGGCACAGCAACGAGAATACAGCGCAGACACCATGAGTACTCTGGCAGCCATCAAACAGAATTGCCGGAAGGTAGCCTCTCTATAGATACGTCCTCATAATGCCTCTCATCTTCCTGCTAACGATGAGTATAGGTAATGTGCATAGGCCGCAACTACGCCGACCACGTAACAGAACTCAACAACCAACGCCCCAAACAACCCTTCTTCTTCCTCAAACCGCCCAGCTCCATCCTCCTCCCCAACGAGGGCCCAATCCTCCGACCAGCCGGCGTAAACCTCCACTTCGAAGTCGAGCTGGGCCTAGTAATCGGCAAGACGGTCAGAGACCTAGATGAGAATGACACAGAAGGCTGGCTGGGCGCGATCGAATCCTATCTCCTAACCATCGACATGACCGGCCGCAACGTCCAAGAAGAGGCGAAAAAGCGAGGACTCCCATGGAGTATCGCCAAAGGCTTCGATACGTTCCTCCCCATCGCAGGCCCCGTGGCGAAGAGCAAGATTGCAGACCCTCACAACGTGGAGCTTTGGTTGACTGTCAACGGGGAGACGAAGCAGAATGATAACACGGAGCTGATGCTATTCCGGATTGGGAGGCAGTTGAGTGACATCAGCAAGGTCATGACGCTGGAGAAGGGAGATATTGTGTTGACAGGGACGCCGAAGGGTGTGGGTACGGTTGTGACGGGGGATGTCATTGAGGCGGGTCTGAAGATCGATGGGAAGGACGTGGAGGAGGCGAGGATAAAGGTTGATGTGAAGGATCGGTCCGGCCCTTATGTATTTACGCCGACCTATTAAAGCTGGATATATAATGGAGTGGAAGTGATATGCCGGGTTGGATGGCAAAAAGACCAATCTACTACTCTGGTGGAATGGCACCCGGTGTGATATACTCAATCAATTCAACGATGAAACGTTGTGCCGCTTGTTTGACTGAGCACTAAGTGTATTCCGCGACATATCAAGCTTGCAATTTAGCCATTCAACCGAAGCAGATCGTCAAGGGCACACATACCGCAGCGCATTAATAACCTAAACGCAGCCTTCTGACTTGATGACAATCGAACATAGAAGACTTTTACCTTGCAAAAATTCACATCACAAATATATCATGTACTAACCCGTGTCGCCGGCAGACAACCTCGATGAGCCGGCGAAGTGGGAAGTCAGTGAGAGCTACCGCTACGAAATGGTGTAGACGAACTTGTGCTATCGTGGGCTTGGCTTCTTGCTCCTTGACAGTACAGTACAAGCGAATCCCATAGCCCAACCTCACCGAGGATGTTTGTTTCGTACTCTGGGGGACAGAGGCAATACTGCGATTGTGATCATTGATGCTTTTATATGACGATCTTGAGCATACCTGAATGAAGTATTGTGATAATCATGCCTTCGACACACCTGAATGCTAGACTACAAATACCGGGTCAGGTAGTGTTGCTGATTCAGCGCCATATCTCGTTATGCTCGCAGATCCGCTTCACGGGGGATGTACGATTGGCTGCCGTGGTCGGAACGTGGGCGCATCACAGATCAGTGATACTGCATACGAGACGACGTATCGCCGGTAATGTCCGTGGTAATCACGGCACTTCCTCATCACTGTCTCCGCCACCGAAACCAAAGGAGAAGCCTCCCCCGCCATCCTCTTCATCATCTGCACCGCCTTTCGTGAGCTCTTCCCAGCCTTTACCTATCTTGCTAAGGCGTTCGAGCTCCTTCATTCCCTGCTCAAGCAGTTCTGGGTCCTGCTCTTTGAGCCTCTCCACAAACAGACCATAAGGATCTTTCACGTCATCGCTGAAGCCGCTGATGTTCTGCGGAAAGTCCCTCAAAAAGTGCAACACAGCACCGACTCTACTCCTTGGCACGAGATTCTGTGTGATCGCAATGCTGGCTTCTAGGTTGAGCACAAGATGATACCAGCCACTGGGCACATAAAGCACCTCACCTTCGCCACAGATGCCCTCCTTGCAGCCGGGTGTCTTTCGTGCTTCGGCGTGGAACCCGAGTAGCCATTCCGCAATGCTGAGAGGACTTGTGACCTCGCTCTGATCTTCGGAGACGAAGACGCCGGGAGGCGGAGGTAGAGATGACGAGGAAGGGAACATGATCCAGTACTTGCTGCCCTTGAGCACGGCGTTCCATGCACTGGTCGCGTTGGGGTCTTTGTGGAAGGTTGAGCCGCTCCTGTCGGGACCGACGATGAGCCAGCGGTGATCTGGTCGTTGATCGCCGAGAAATGAGAAGGCGTCTGGACCGTATGTGGCTGGTGGCCAGTAGTCTGCTTCGTCCCATGGTTCTGCTGTGACTTTGAGGTTCATCTTTTCGGCGAAGGAGCGATCGAAGAGGTAGAGCGGACTCTCATCGCGGCTGTTGTTCATGTACCCCACGTACGTCTTCAGAGGCCAATCTACTGCTTCTGCTCGGAAGGGCACATCTGCATACTTCTCAAGCAGGCGCGCTGTGGACCACGTGTTGTAGATGGGCCATTGCTTGACAGGGCTGGTAAGTATGAATGGCTGATGATACCAGTCTGCCGCGAACTCCTCGTATGAAAGGTTCTCCAGTCTGCTTATCTTGTTCACTTGGGGTATGTTCTCGGCGAAAGGATGCAATGGCACATGAGCGCAATAAAAGGGACGATGTAGCACGTCCGAAAAGAGATTCGAGCAATCGACCCGTGGCTCCCTCTCCGATGACTGTGACAGATACGTCGAACGCCATGTGCCCTGCCAAGAGAAATGTTGAGGAGATGACCTACCAGATACTCAGCACACCGCTGAGCCTACACAAAGATACGGCGACAATCGAGTCATCACTGCTTATCAGCACTTACTCTATAAACAGAGTCCTCCACAGCTCCTCGTTCCTGGTGAATGCATGCAGAGCTCTACATGTGCCTCCAAGCCGGAGCAAGTGCTGTGGCTGAAGAATGTCCAGAATTTGAGCAATCAGCTCGTCAGGCAGTGCTGCAAAATGACCAGCCGAATGCTTGAGGTTGACGTTCGAAGTGAAGGCATTTCCAGACGGTCTGACTCCCAGTGGGTGCCGACGCACAAGGGCCGTATCGTATTTTGCATCGAGTAGATGAGTCTTGGGGGTTTCCGCAGTCTTTGCCCGCTTGACCGGTCGCTCCGGCAGTGACTCGAAGTCGTCGCCGGCGTGGCGATTGTTGTTCGAAGGATATGGTACAGTCATGCTTGATTAGCAGATAGTGTCAATTGACTGTGCGAATAGATGGTGAACGAGTGGTGTTTGCCACGGATGAGGATTCGACTCGTAACTTGCAGGGCTTGAAGTGGCGGCTAAAGTTTATCACGCACGGACCGTCGATTTTCGCTGAGGTCAAAGAGAAATTCAGCGACAATCCACTTCCTCTGCTGTACATCAACACGCAGACACACCAGCACTACAACCACCACTCGACACTAGAACCACACGACTGTCACTACAGACAGTCTGGTATCTAGTCCCCCAGTACATCCACCGACCACACACGCGGGACTCCCACGAGGACTTCCGCCCCACCACACACCGAGACTTTTCTCCAGCTCACTGCGCAACGCAGGTGAGCTCCGCGACTGAAGCGCAATCATGGCTGACTCCAAGGGACTTGAGGATATCGATGCCGGTAAGTCCATCACCGCGATTGAGAAAAGGATGTGCGACAAAATCTGCGGCAAGAAGCAAGCAAGAGGCGGGCGGGTGGGCGGCAGGACAATATAACATACAGCATATGCCTCTGTGCGTCGGCGCCCCAGCAACTGACAAGTTCCCCAGGTCAAATCGAATCCAACTATGATGAGACCACTGACTCCTTCGACGCCATGAACCTCAAGAGCGAGCTCCTCCGTGGAGTCTACGCCTACGGTTTCGAGCGCCCATCTGCTATCCAGCAGCGCGCAATCATGCCAGTCATCAAGGGTAAGTACAAATATCCTCGACTCTAGGGCCTTCGCGCAAAGAGCGCGTCCACTCATACTCGACCAGGCAACGACGTGATCGCACAGGCCCAGTCCGGTACAGGAAAGACCGCGACCTTCTCCATCTCCGTCCTCCAGAAGATCGACCCCAACGTCAAGGCATGCCAGGCTCTCATCCTCGCACCAACCCGTGAGTTGGCTCAGCAGATCCAGAAGGTCGTCGTCGCCATCGGTGACTTCATGAACATCGAGTGCCACGCCTGCATTGGTGGTACCTCAGTAAGAGACGACATGAAGGCTCTCCAGGACGGTCCCCAGGTCGTTGTCGGTACCCCAGGCCGTGTCCACGACATGATTCAGCGCCGCGTCCTCAAGACCGACAGCATGAAGATGTTCGTGCTCGACGAGGCCGACGAGATGTTGTCTCGCGGTTTCACTGAGCAGATCTACGACATCTTCCAGCTGCTCCCCCAAAGCACCCAGGTCGTCCTCCTCTCGGCTACCATGCCGCAGGACGTGCTTGAGGTCACTACCAAGTTCATGCGCGACCCAGTTCGTATCCTTGTCAAGAAGGACGAGCTTACCCTCGAGGGTATCAAGCAATTCTACATCGCCGTCGAGAAGGAAGACTGGAAGCTGGATACTCTCTCCGACTTGTACGAGACCGTCACCATCACCCAGGCCGTCATCTTCTGCAACACCCGCAGAAAGGTCGACTGGCTCACCGACAAGCTCACTGCCCGTGACTTCACCGTCTCCGCCATGCACGGTGACATGGATCAGGGCCAGCGTGATGTGATCATGAAGGAGTTCCGCTCTGGTTCTTCCCGTGTCCTGATCGCCACCGACTTGCTCGCCCGTGGCATCGATGTCCAACAGGTCTCCCTGGTCATCAACTACGATCTCCCAGCCAACCGCGAGAACTACATCCACAGAATCGGTCGTGGTGGCCGTTTCGGACGTAAGGGTGTTGCCATCAACTTCGTCACCGCCGACGATGTCCGCATGATGCGCGAAATCGAGCAGTTCTACAGCACTCAAATTGAGGAGATGCCAATGAACGTCGCCGGTAAGGCAGAATCACTTGCTCCTCTTTCGCTCGACATGACTGACATTCCCTCGCAGATCTCATCTAACGCATAACCACGACATCCACCACCCGCCTTGCCGTTCGACTGAGTCCGGGCTTATTGTTAGGCTTTAACTTCAGTGTCGGACGGAGAGGCACATCCACACGCAACTACATCTGCTTGTGTCCAACGACTAGGCGCTCTTCGCGCGCATTGAGTGCGTGCACGACGATCAAGTGCTAATGACGATGGATATGCATGACCAGTCAGGACGGCGTTTACAAAGGGATGCCTGCTGCACAAAACTGCTTTCTGCGATTTTCCTTGGAGGAGAGTACTCGGGATGCGTGCTCAATGCTGTCAAAATGTTTCTGCTCCGACTGCATTGCGATCTGTTACGTAGACCGAGTACCTGATTCTGGAAGCTAACATGTTGTGTCGTTCCTTCTTGCTCTGAAGTGTAAGTGTTCGCGTTCCTGCCGTTTCGGGTTCTTCCATGTGACGCGATTGACGCCTTGGCTTTTAACAACTTGAATTCATCCTGGAATTCATCTTCAGCAAAGCTTCGCCAACAGACAATATCGCCCATAATGCCACCCAAAGGCACCAGCAAGTTGTCGCCGGTGAGGAAGCCTGCGAGCAATGATCGGCCATCATCACCCACCACTCTGCTGTGGGCTCACCAGCTGAAGCGCGAACATGCCTTCCTCCTCCAGAAGATGAACAACCTCGAGGATGGCATTAAGACTGTCGAGCGGAACGCCAAGAAGCAAGGATCTGACCACGACATCGCCGCTCTCACCAAGCAGGTCCAGGCTCTCACCGAAGGTGGCGACATCCAGCGCGTGCGTAAAGACGTGATGAAGAACATTGAGAACCTTCAAAGTGATCTTGAGGTTGTCGTCTTGCAAGTACAGGAGCTCACCCGCCAGAACGAACATGCCTTGAACGCTAGGAAACAGCAATTTGACGCGGAAAAGACAGTGCTGCAGAGGGTGAAGGACGTGGAAGAGGCGCTCGCGAAGAGCGTGGAGCTGGTGAAGGAATTGGGAGAGAGGGTCAGTGAGGAGAATATGGATGTTATCAAGGCGGACTTGGCGGAGATTGTGGAGAAAGTGCAGGGTGAGGGGGTGGAGATGCAGAGGGTCGGGGAGAGTTTGAGGGCGTTGGAGGAGATTACCAGGGTCTTGAGGGAGGATAATGAGAAGGTTGCTGGGGAGGTGAGGGAGTTGAAGAAGAGTGATGTTGGGATGGCCGCGCCCAGAAATGATATGCAGGAGGACCTGATTGTTACGGATGCGGGTGCGGATGTGGCGAAGGCAAAGCCGACAAAGAAGGCGCCGCCAAAGAGGAAGGCGAAGGCGGAGGCAGCTTCAGTAAACGAGACGACGGATACAGCTGCGTCTAAGAGACCGAAAAGGGGCGGCAACCTGGCGCGTGAGGTTGCCGAACTGCAGAACAGTCAGATACCACAAGTTGACCGCATTGCTCGCAAGAACTCTGCCATCGCCAAGAAACCAGTGGTTCGCCAAGGCAGAGGATGGGTTGAGGTGGTGGAATCGAGTCAGGAGCAATCTGCAGCAGCAATATCTGGACTCACCAAAGGAGGAGCCACTGAAGTAGCACAGAGAGGTCGTGGAGCAGCGAAAGGGACTGAAACAATCGCTCCCACTACAGAGGATCCACCCAGACGCGGTCCTGGCAGGCCTCGTAAAGATGCAAGTCAGGAGATTAGCAACAGCGTAAACGACCCAACAAATCGTCCTCCAGGCAGAACTCGCAAGGATGCAACTCAGGCATCGCAGCCTCCACCAAAATCAGCACCAAAACGCCGAGTCATCAAGCAAGACGACCAAGATGACGAGGACGAGACACGACGTCCCGCCACAGATGTCAAACCCATCCGCAAGCGCACATCCCACACCCTCCTCGATGATTTCATCTCACCACCACAAATCAAGCGCCCAGCTCGTGCCCAAACCGTCAAACTCGCTCCAGCCGGTGCAAAGAAGAAAACCCGACTCCGCCGGGGACAATTCAAGCCAGACGAATCTCCTTCACCACAGAAGCGGCAGGACGTCAACAAGGGGCCCAGAAGAGGGCTGACCAATGTGTGGGATGGCATGTCGCCGATTTCGAGCTCGATGAGCGAGGGTGAGACGCAGGAGGCCTTTGGACCTCCAACAAAGATACCGGTGGCAGTCCCTTCTATGGCCCTTCCTGCAGGCAAGCCGCTGCCGCCGCCAAGGACGAGGAGGGCGATTAAGCAGGACTTCCACGATGAGGATTTGTTGAGAAGGTTGAGTAATGGAATGGCATGAGATGAGAACGGACTTGGAAGGAGGCGTGTCGCTTGAGCGTATGTTGCTACATGATGGGAAGTTGTACTGGCTCTGTACGTATTGAAGGAAAAGGAGTCGAAGGCTACGATTGCTTTCGCTCGGCGATCGACATTAGCTTTCCTACATTGTTACATACACCTCGACCCCTTTCCCATGCAAATTCTACCCAACTGAAAGAAATTCCAGATCAATACACCACCATCCCCTCCTGCATCAACCCAGCATACGTCTCCGACGCAGTCGCCGCCGCCGCCGCAGGCCTCTCCAACACAGCCAACCTGTATGCAGGATTTACGCAGGTCCTTTCTGGCCCACAGCTCGTAACCGTGTGTGTCGTATGCACTGTAGTGGTTCCAATCCTCGGACACGTACTCCTTGAAGTCGTGATTGTCGAAGTGATCTGGACGATACTGCCTGACGAAGCTGAAGAGGTCCGCGGCACTGCTGGGCATATGTAGCTTCCCGAATGGTATGAGCATAATGGAAAGAGGGGACTTGTGCTGGAAGAGGATGTGGAGGAGGTCGAGATTGATGGTGTAGTGATGTAGCCAGGGGCCAGGGAGGACGGCGTGGAAGGGGCGGAAGAAACCGTGGACACTGTCGACGAGGCTGGTGGAGTTGAGGCGATGCCGATGGAGGTTGTTGACGAACTTGGAATGGTTGAAGTCGTGAATGGAGCCGGGGAACTTGTGGTCAATGGGCCGGGCGGGATGTAGCTAGGCAAGGTTTCCGTAATTTGACTGCTAGTTGATCCGCTGCTAGACACACTCGCAACTGTAGAAGGAATCGTGCTGGATGAGCTGCCCGCGTATGGTGGATTTGGCAGGTATGAATTGTCCCCTGGAGGAGTGCTTGATGTGCTCGAACTCGGCGAAGTCGACGTGGTGGCAGTCGTGTAGACTGATGGATTAGGGATGTACGGGTTCTCGGCTGAAGACGTGCTGGTCGCTTTGGAGCTCGTCGAAGCAGTCGTCGTCGTTGTGTAGACCGGCGGGTTTGGCAGGTAGGGATTACTACTCGAAGTAGAGGCAGTCGACGAGGCACTAGAGCTGGTTGTAGTACCCTCCACAAATATGATCCTACCAGCAAATATGATCGAGTTTCCATATGTCGCCAAAGCGTCCTCAGAAGACTTGAAATTGCACACTCTCTGCGTCGAGCTGTACTGCACGCCAAGACATCCCACAATCTGGTCACACAGTGGCAAACATTCACTGATACCAGCTGCAGATGCAGGGCTGCCGATGTTGTTTCCGAGAACAGCGGCACCGCATTCGATGTGGTATCCGTAGCCGAACTCGTCAACAATGGTGGATTCGTCAGCGTTTGGACACGAAGGCTCATTGTCCGGCACCTCTGCAGCGTTTACAGCTCCCTGGGTGGTTGTCACTCCGGTAATCTCACTGAAAAGCGTGCACTCCGTCCCGATGTAGTTAACAGCAGCGCAAGTGGAGGTGGTCCCGCAGTACCTCAGACACTGAGCAAAGTTGTCGGCTGCAATACGCTTGAGAAGGAGACCCCCAATTTGAGACTCATCAATCTCCGTACCAACGAAAGCCTGGTTGCAGTTAACGGAATATGTCTCACCGCCTGAAGTGCACACGGTGGCAGCGTCTGCACCTGCGCCACCGCAAATGGCTGCCGAATATGTCGCGCACGGCGCTGCTGGCTCCTGCGGCACTTGTGTGAAGATACCAGATGGTACGCAGGTCAAGGTGCTTGCCGCTGGAGGCAAGCTGCTTGTTATGGGAATGATAGCAGTTGAAGTCACGCCATCGCTGACTGCCAAAGAAGTGCTACCAATCGGCGAAGGCTCAACAACGGGCGGTGCCGGCACTTCACCCTCGCTCCTCACAGCGATCCACGCAGGGACACTGCGTCCTTGAGGGATAAATCCACCAGCGGGTTTGAGATAGCAGATGCCAGAGTCATTCACTCCATCGTATATCACAGCTGCACAGCCAGTGTAGTTGTCGCATTGTGTCATGCAATTGTCGAAGCTCTGAGCGACAACTATTTGCCCGGCAGGATCGGAGATCCATTCTTCATCGTTGCCACAATAAATCCCGTAATGAGTACCGTCAGAGCTGGTGTAGTTCGCTCGAGCACCTTGGGTTGGGCATGGGTTGGCTGGGAAAACAAGGCCGCTACCGCCAGAGGTTGGCTGAGAGACAGCAGAACTGCTTGTAGACGAAGACACCGGGCCAGAGTAAGCGATCGATGACAGAGCTGAGGTCGTGGCACCCATGCCGAGAGGAATCGTGTTGGTGCTTGCCATGGGTGTGACTGAAGACAAGCTGGTGGAGTATATCGACGAAGGAGCAACGTCGGCTGGCATCTGAAAGACCCGCAGCGAGTTGATGTCGAAGTAGGCTTCCGATAACGCCGATGGGTTGCTTCCGACATAGTGGACACATCGAGTCCAAGAATGGATGGAGGCGTTGTTGCCCTGTGGACACTGATCGTACTGGCTGTACACATTGCCAGCCCACTCTCCACAGAAATCAATGTTGAAGACAATGCTCATGTTCTGAAAGTGCGTATCAATATCGCAGGCTCCTTGGTGATTCGCTACTGGTGTGCCCCAGGTCGAGGGATCTGGCGACGAGCTGTAGATTGCATCAGGGACACTTTCCCTCGGGAAGAACCAAGTCTTGACGTATTCTGACGTCCATTCTGTGGCATACACACCGCCGCCGTTGAGGTTGAAAGGTGCGCCGTAGTTGTTTGTGATTGGTGGATCGCGCAATGCGACACCACAGCCCGCGTTATTGTTCTTACTGGTATCGCAATCGTTGTATTTGAGCTCTCCAATCTGATCGCTGCCAGCGATGGTGCACCCGGGGCTGGTATGCATTGTGACCGAGTTAGCAGTGTCGTAGTGAACTCCTTCGATGATGTCAATCTCGCCAGTAGCAGGCCAATCCGGCCCAAGAAGCCAGTACGCAGGCCACGTACCGCAGCCTGTTGGTATGTGATCGAGGTCTAGTATGAAGAGCCCGTGGTTGTAAGTGTTGTCGCTGACGATTCGCACGGAAGGAATGCCGGGTCCTCCTTCAGGCCATGCCACTGTCGTCTCGGGCTTCAGTATGAAACCCCCTGATTCGCCTACATTCGCATAACCATTCAGAATCGCAACGGACTCGTTGACATATTGGACGTGTCCACGGGTGGGATCCTCCTTGTCGAAGAAGCCGAATTTGTCGAGCATACCTGCTGGCAAATATGCGTCCACGAGCTGGTAAGGCGCTGCTCCTGGCGCACCTCCACCCTGGAGTAGACTCGCTCCTGGTGCATTTTGCGAAGAGACCTGCGAAATGACAGTGACCAGCACAGCAGCCCTCGAAACGAGTGGCGAGGACCGCATACTGGAATTGCTGTGGCTGTCTGAGCTCGACGACGGCTTGATACAAGAAAGATGTGTGGTCTCGAATGCTCGTCGTACAGAGCGAGCGCCACGATGATTTGACACAGCGTGCATGGGAGACGCGTTGTTGACGGAGATAGAACCTGACTTACCTGCACATTCCAGAGGCAGCCCGGCGCTGAGGCAACCCGCCGCGAGCGCATTCCCACGAGCCGTAAGGAGACCAACGAGCCGCTTTAACAGCAGCTCCTAACGCTTTTGCCCATCATTGAAAGAGCGGGCTGGACAGTCTTGGAGCGTTCATGGATGAAGTCGACGGCCACGATGCATCACGTGGGCCTGTCTCGGCCATGCTGCTACGCGAGGCTTGTGTATTGGGTATGGGAATCGAATAGCTAGGTGAAATTCCGATTGTCTTACACTAGGCTGTTCCGATTTGTTGTTCGTGTGGATAATGTTGATGAAGTGTCGAAGAAGAAGAGGAGGGACGAAGTAGAACTAGTCGCGTCCTGAGGGCCTGGCCACTCAACGACGGTGACCTAGGCTTACAAAACCGGCAATTACGCTTATTTGAAATCCTTACTCGCTGCACTCGCTCTTCCTTAACAATAGCACAATAATAGCAATACTGCTGCGACTCGCTATTGTCGCCTATAATCGTAGCGAGTCGCGGCGGTATTGTCGCTTCCTCCTACTACGTAGGTGAGTTAGACTCCTTAATAATAGTAGATAGTAAGTATTAAGGAGCTTACCTTACTTACTATTGTTATATTGTTACTTACTCGATAATAGCGGTAGGTATATTAACTTCTACTACTATTACTATTTCTTCGACTCTATACTTATCAATATATATAAATCTAACTATAGACGACTTACTTAGCGATATTAGCCTTAGAATAATAATAACGATAACGATAGCGATAGCGATAGCGACAGTATACCTAATCCGCGCTTACCCTTATAAACGCGGTTATTACTATAGCTTACGATAGCATAAGTGCGATTCCGACTTATTAGGCGTACGTAGGTAGACTAATAAACCTATAGTATATACCGACGTCCTCGTACTACTAATACTAACGATTTCTACTACGTAAGTAAGTCGATATAGGTATAATAGCTAGGAGACTCGTAGAAGATAGATAAGGGTAGTATAAAGGTTACGAAGAATAATTTACGTAAGTTTAACTAGGCTAGCCGTATTATAGAGACTAAAGAGGGTATATGTCTTATAGTAGACTTGCTATACTATATATACTAACTTGTATTAATAGGTAAACCGGCTTAGACGGACTACGATACGTATAAGAGAGCTAGTATACGCTATATAGTCTTTACTACTAATACCGATAAGACTTACGCGTATTATAAGCGTTACGCGAAGGCTTGCTATAACTCTCGTAAGTTAGTTAAGGAGCCTAGTAAGTCTAGCGAGTCTAGTAATAGTTTATTTAAGGCTATCGAGGGTGTTTTAACTACTTCTAGCGAGGCTAGCGAGGCTAGCGAGGTTAGTAAGGCTAGTAATGTTAGTAAGGCTAGCGAGTCTAGTACTCGCCCTACTAATAATATATCGACTCGCTTAGCCGCGGCGGAGGATTGTATTTAGCAATTAGAGGGTACTATTAGCCGCTTAATTAAATTTATTAGCGGTCTACTAGGTAGTAATGTCTAATAACTACCCTATGTAGGCCTGTCCGAGTTATGGTAGTATAGAGCGGCGCTTATGTAAGTAGGGGTATTTACCGGTCCCGGGACCGTGAAATCAGGTCACGTGACGAGTAGCGTAGTAGCTAGATAAAGAAGAGGATTAGCGGACCTAAACCCCTATACCCTCTACTCGAGAGGTATAAATTGAATTGTTACCTATATACTACGCTTATAATGCTTAACTGCGTAGTATATATCTTAATAGCTATACTAGATCCTACTAGCTTACCTAAGTGTCTAATTAAACTAAAATAAAATTAGGGCAAGTTGGACCTAAGGGACCCCCTCTAAACCTAAGGTTAATATAACCTATTAGTCGTTAATATATCCTCCCCTATTACGAACCTGTCCTTAGGTTCTAAAGTAGTAAGCCCGGGCACTATAGGTAGCGTAGTTAGTCGCTATAAGCTAAGGTAGTCTTATAGTAGCATAATAGCTCACCCTACTATTTAGCTTAACATATAAGATGTTAGGCAATCCTAGGGCCTACTAGCGACAGTTTATAAAGATCGGAAGGATTCTTTTAATAGAGACCGTAATAGTAACGTTAATAACCGCGACTCGCGCTATGTTAGCATTAACTAAATAGGCTAGATAGTCGAATAATGCGAACGCCATTCATAAAACAAGTAAGTGTTAGTACTAGTAACCTAATAAATCTAAGGACGAGTCTATCGCGTAGCTAGAAAGTTAGTTAAGGGAAGATAAGTAACTATAAGAAACAAGTAAGATCTAAGGACTAGAAGCATCCGTACCCGAAGCATTAACTAGAACTAGAACTAGAATTAGAACTAGAAACCTATAGGCTACAGCTATAGCCGGAAAATCAACTAGAAACTAGGAGCCTATAAACCCGTACTAACTACTTAGTTCTACTCATTCTTACACAACTCCTTTATCTAGACCTACTCGTTATCGTAGCTAACACTAGTCTTATTAGACGCGTCCCTAAGTAGCTAGCTAGTAAAGTTCCTATAGTAGTTACGGAAGAAGCTCTTATCGCGCCCTTCGCTTATAAAGCACATCTACTCGAGAGTAGTAACTAAGCTAAGCTACTTATCTATTAGTTTTATAGCCCGGACGCGCTAATTATGCATCTTCTTATAGAAGAGCTCCGAGTCTAGGCGGGCCGTAGTATTAAGCTACCTTCTAGCATTAAGGATAACTTCGTTATCGTTCTAAGACTTTAAACCCGCTAGGGCATCGGATAGAGGGCTAATACTACTAAGGTATACGGCCGTAGGGAAAGGATGGCTAGGTACTAGGCGTCGATACTTAAACCCTATAGCGCTCTTACTTAGCGTCTTAAAGTTACGATAGAGGTCTATTACCTAGTACATGCTCTAGCTTCGCTAGAGTTTAAGATAGTTATCGTCGCGGATCTCGATAAAGTAAGGGTTAATCTAACGTAGCGTCTTCTTATATACGGCCTACCTTATTAGAACGCCTATAGTAGTTACCTATATTTGCCTAGCGCTTCGATCCTCTCTAAACTAGCTAATGCTATTTTTACTTAGGTAGTTCTAAACCCTAACCGAGAAGAAACGCTTAAATCGGCCGTCTTCTATATAGTTGTTAATCCGGCACTACTAGATAAACTCTATAGCATTCTCTTACTTATAAAAACCGTGTAAAAACTCCGGCCTACTAGTGCCCTCTAAGTTAAGAGAGTACAGCATATTGAGCCGGTTGCTAGTCTAGTAGTTTTCAATTTCGAGGTTTAAGTCGACCCTAGCATACTATACTATAGTGTTCGCGTCACCCCCCTAATAAGCCCTATTAAAGCTAAAAATCGTAGGCCTAGGGAAGGAGATAAACCGAGTATAGTATTAAGGGTGCAGCGCTACTTATAAGAGCTATAGCCCGGGGTCTTGTCGTATAATCTATTAGCTTAGAGAATACTACATGTTCTAGTAGACGCCGCCGTTACTAACCTTATTTAATTCTCGTAGGTGCTATCGGTATACGTTAAATTCTCGACTTATTATTTCTCTAACCGTTTTAACCCGCGGCGCTAGTTTAGCGTTATTATACTAGTATAGTATATTACTATTAATGTAGGTACCGGTGCTATTAAGATCGGCTTAGTTAGCTTTATTAATGCCGAATTTGTCGAGGATCTAGTTATAGTTAGTATACGTAACGATACTACTCGTAGTACCGACTTTACCTCGAACGCGGAGTTAGCTAAGCGGGTTAATACTCTTCTAACTACGCTTATTAGGGCGAAACCACGACCTATTCTTTACCTTAATAGCTAAAAAACTCTTACCTTTAAAGAGCTAGTCTTAGACCTTAAGCGTACGCTTATATAGGGTATTAGCGGTAATACCGGGATTCGTAACGAAGTAGAGGGCCTTATAGTAGAAATCTCGAATATACTAATCGCACATTATAGCGCTAACCTTACTATCCCTCTTAAGAACCTACGAGATAGTATGTTCGAGCATCTTAAGGCCCGCTATCCAGTACTTAGGTAGCTAGTTAATGCTATCTATGTTAATCGAGTTTCTAAACTTAACGCTATAGTACCGCTTATTATAGGTGCAGTTAGCGCGCTTAATCCGGAGGGCCTCGTCTTCTTATAGGATCTAATCCTTAAAGACTAATACATCCCTAATTATAGCCGAAGGTAATATAGTAAGTATCGGATTGCTATTCTTAGTTAGGGCCGGAGTAGATCGTAGGGTGCTAA
The DNA here is from genome assembly GCA_033816765.1 of Nothopassalora personata. NCBI lineage: Eukaryota > Fungi > Ascomycota > Dothideomycetes > Mycosphaerellales > Mycosphaerellaceae > Nothopassalora > Nothopassalora personata. The sequence continues at coordinate 1,638,293 of CM066291.1, forward strand.
CCGGTGTACCTAGCGGACTGCCTTCGCGTATAGGTACGCCGTCTAGCGTTCGGTTAGGCGAGGATCGAGTAGGCGCAGTTATACCCTTACCTATACTCTCGCCTATACGGAGCTACTTAAGTCGACTCGACTTACGACCGCCTCTCGATAGGACTATAGGCTAGGTAGAGGCTAGTAGAGTTAGCGTAGTACTCTTTATACGTCCTTTACCTTTACTACCCGGTAGTAGCTAACGTAGCTAAGGCTATTACTAGCTAGATAGTCTAGGTTAATCTATGCTGTCCTCTAGGGACGCGGACTTCTTAGTAATAGTACCTTCTATAAAGTATAGAAGGCTATCCTTATAGACGGCTAGGCGGTGTCTTCTAATAATCTCCCTACTCTTAGCCGACTACGGATTAATACTACGTACTTTAGCCTCCCTATCGTACCGGGTAAGATTACTAGGCTCTAGAATTTGCTTACAATCTATGCCCTTACGGCCGATCCTTATACGCTAGATTAATACCCTCTAAATTCTACTAACCGCCGTACTATAGTCTAGGTACTTATTAATAAAGGCCGTAAACTAGCGGCCCCCGCTATTAGTACTATAAAGCTCGGAGATAACGCGTCGATTAAGAATCTTATTATCTATCTACTATAGCTAGTAGCGGGTAAGCGTAGCTCGAAGAGTCTTCTTACGATTATGAATCTCTAAACCGGTCTTACGAATCTTACCGACGATAGGAAATAAGACATCGAGCTTCTTATTACTAAGGAATTTATCCTAGTAGCTCTTGCCTATACCGTTCTTAACTTCCTCGAAAAATAGGTTAACCTAGACGGAGTAGTCTTCGAACAACTTCTCGAAGCCCTTATAGAAGTCCTTTAATACCTTAACCCGCTTCTAAGGACTAAGCTCCTAGAATATAGTATTAGCGGCGGACTTCGGCGTATTTATATTAGTAAGGACACACTTAACGTTATCCGGTAGACAAAGAGACTCGAATAAGGTCTAAGGTAGGCGGGTAAGCCTATTAATAGTGCTAGTAAGCGCTATGCTCGAACTAGCCGGGCGTAACGAAGGACTAGCTAAAGCTATAATAACTAGGATTCGCTAGTAGTAAGATCGTAAGAGCTAGCTATCTCGTAGTACTACTCTAGAGTGTTAGTAAGCTTTAAAAGCTTAATATCGGGGTAGGGCTTTAAAGAAGGTTAAGGTCGTAAAGAGAGAGGCTAAAGAACCGTCTAATATATATAGTAGTAGATAGATGTGTTAGTAGTTCTAGTAATAGTATTAGTGTTTAAAGAAAAAGAGAGGAAATAGTAGGTAGAGAGCTACGCTTAAGTATGCCTCTTAGCGTATGTCCCTATAACCGTTATAAAGTAGTAGCACCGAGACCGGTCTTATAAGTAGTAAGAGTAGTACTATTAAGGTTATACTAAAGGTCCGATAACCCTATATATAACCGAAAACTAGTACTAGTAACTACCTAGGTAAGCATTCGGTAGGGGCATACTACGCTATTATGTAATCCGATTTACCGGTCCCGGGACCGGTAAATGTAACTTCTACTAACTAAGGTCTAACTAAGGTAAGAAAACCCTATAAAGTAAAGTCTAGATAACCGAATTAGCTTAATAAACTAAAGGGCATGCGCAATATATGCCTAAGGGAAGTAAACTCCGTACGCTATTGCTAACTAATTAGTTCTTAGCCTCGATCCTACTAAACTATAAAATTTCGGCTATAGAAAGGTTATAAGGCCTAACCTATAGCTTCTTAGATTCCGGTTTAGGATCCGATCCCCTTTCGTTAACTCCTATAGGTAGCACGTCTTCGTCGGTAATAGGCTCGATCTCGTTCGAATTACTACTATCTTCGCTATTAGCGACGCTATTAGCGACTTCTCCCTCCCCTATTACGAGATCGATTATATTATCTAAGCCTAGTACTCCTATATTATCCGGGCGAAGCTCTAGAACTAGCTTAAGGTTTTCTCGTGCCTAAATACCCTTTATTAGCGTGCTATTAAATTCCTTAAGAATATAGGTACTAAACTCCCTAGAGACACTAGACACCCGATATAGACCTTACTATCGGTAACCGATCTTGCGTAAGAAGTTATCCTTATATAGCTTATCGAACCTTATAATAAGGTCGCCCTTCTAGAAACTAATAAAGTTAACATTCCGGTAAGAATTAAAGTAGTCTATTAAGATGTAGCATCTTAAGGGGAGCTAACAGTTAGGTTATGATCTAATAGCCTAAGGCATCTACGATGACTTAGCTTGTCGGAAGACACCTTCTCTCCCCTTTAGCTTAGATAGACATCTAACACAATTAACACATTAGTTCCTAATATATTGCTGCATGCCCTGTGGCTATTAGCTAGTTGAAGATTGATCTCTTACTCTACTCCGCTACTAACTACGTATCCTGTTAGGTCTCAACTTAACAGGTTATAAGCCCGGGTTTGTGCAGGAGTAAGAGCAACCTATATTAGTATAGGTTACTTGTATCCCTTGCTATTATAGCAGAAAACATCTAGGAAGCAGAAGTCTACCCTATCTGTCCTATTAAGGAGCTTGGTTTAATACTAAGTAATAGGTAATCTAGAAAAGGACTCTATACGGCTTACTATAAGCCAATACCTTAAAGACACTCTATAGATAGAACTGCATCGAGATACTATCAAGAAGGACTTCAAGTAAGTCATTTGGAACTCTACTAGGAGAGACAGACCTGTGTCCTAGCTCCGAGACTATACCGCTCTTTCTTTACCCTACTAAGCAGGCCTTAGTATCTACACCTACTATTCTACACTAAAAGCCTTAGCAGGACCTAAGCCACTTTGAAGCATATACACCTTGTTTCATTATATTCAATTCATTATAGATTCACACTAAGAGAAAGGAGAAGAGAAGGGGAACAAAATCCCAATTCTTAGGAGAGACAACTAGAAGAGATAGTTCAACCTTTAAAGATACAAGATAGAGAGCTAGTTAGCATTCTTTACAATTGATAACCTGTTAGAAGTGTTATTTAACAACATTAAGGGCAAGAACCTAAGACTCTAGGAAGAGACTAAGATTAAAGAGATCCTTAATATACTAACATAGACAAAACAAAATGTAGCTTGCAACTTCAGTATCCTAAGTAGGATTATAGAAGAAGATGAATTTGAGCTTAAGGGCTCTTACGAATCTAGAAAAGCTACTAAGATATAGGTGTATCTCTAGAACAAGTATAGCTAGGTGTTACTAACCTATACACATAAGCTTACAAAACAGTTTGTAAACTTTAAGATAAGTGAAGAGTTCACTATTAGATCTGCATAGGCACACCTAGTGTCTCTTAGAAGGAGGATTGCTAATGTTGACCTAGAGGGCTAGTACTATAGGAAAGCTAATATAAGAATGACCTAGCTTTTAAGCTTACTGCCACCTAACTACTATATAGCTAGGGATACTATTATGGCTTAGCTAAAGATAGATTATAAAAGGACTTTAAAGATCCTTAAGGCTCAAGAGGCTAGATTGAATCCCTCTAAGGCTAAGTATAGTATGGTAGCTACCTAGGTTAGGCCCTTAGGTTAGGCAAGATCACTTTCCTGCCTTCTCTATAAGAAGGACCATCTTATTAAGGACTGCCCTAGTCTCTCTAAGGTAAAGAAGGTCCTTAGATTACTATCCTCCTAGAATGTAACACATATTAAGAAGAGAAGATCTCTACTACTATCTTCAAGAAGAACAGTAAGAGAGAAGTCCTCTATAGAGGAACTTAAGAGAATGGTAAAGAAACTCAGCTCTAACATGCTATTACTCTAGAAAAACTAGGCCTAGTCTCCTTCCTCTAAAACAAGGAAGACTAGGAAAGGTTTCTCTGCCCAAGAGCTACCTAACTTATGCAACTTATCCTAGAAGACAATGTCTAATAATAATAAGTATAATAAAGTGGCTCACTTAACTATAGAAGTCTAAGGCAAGTTCCCCTTATTAGAGTAGTTACTTAATTCTTATGCTTCATCCTATATAACTAACTAGAGCTGCCTCTTTAGATCTATAACTCCCTTAATAAAGAAGAAATAGATCAAAGTGGGAGGTGGGCATTTATTAGCTACTTATATTAGGACTATAGAGATAAGTAGGAGATCTAGCAGGAAAGTTGTTTTAGAAGATGTTCTGCTTATACCTAAGCTAGGAGTGAACCTAGTTTCTTAGAACTAGTTTAGTAAGCAGTTTAGTGTCTAACCTCCTTTATTTTCTCTTATATCCCCCTCTAGCTAAACTGTTGTCTAGACAAGGCTTATTAGGGGGGTTCTATTCATTAATGAGATTTCTCCTCTACTATAAGAAAGGGCACATTACTTATTATGTGCACCACTAATAGAGAATGCCTTTATAACTGCTAAATTAGAGACTAACCTAAAACAGTGGGAGCTTTAGTATAGAAGATTTGCACACTTTAGGAAGAACTTGCTCTAGAATCTTTATAAGGTAATAGACTTAAAAGAACCTATTCCTATTCCTAGGGATGGCTTCTACTAGTGTAGAGTGTATTTAATAGCAAAGATAAAGAAGTACAAAGGTAAAGTTACTAAGAGAAGACCTAAAAGACTTGCCCTTATATCTATTAACATATGTGGTCTACTGCTAACATTAAGGCTAGGGTTTAAATACTAGCTTAAGATTATTAACAACTTCTCTAGAAAGAAGTGGACCTATCCTCTTAAGAAAAGAGAAGATGCTCTAGTTGCTCTCTAGAACTAGAAGATCAAGGCAGAGAGAAAATCATTAGTACAGTTAAAAGCAGTTAGGCTTAACAATGTAAGGGAACTTATTGTATTAGTTAAGCAGTGGGAGAAGGATTTAGGAATTGGGCTAGAGCATACTAAGGCATACAACTCGCTCTAAAATAGACTAGTTGAAAGGTCAATACAAACCTTAGAAGACTCTATAAGGGCAATGCTTAAAGAGGCTAAGATGCTAATTGAATTCTAGCCTAAAGCACTAGAAGCCTAAACCTACATAAGGAACAAACTACTAAATAGTCTAGACTATAATAGGTTTAAGGTTTCACTAGATAAAGCCTTTAATAGTATTAAGCCAACTATTAACCATTTAAAGGTTTAGGGATGTAAAGCTATTGTCTACATAGACATAAGATCCTAGCCTTAATAGGTAAGAAGTAATAAACTAATAAATAGAGGCAAAGAACAGTGTTTATTAGATACGTTGAAAACACAGCTAAGGCCTAGCTCTTTTAGGAACTAGACATAAAAGCTGTTAAACAACACACACATGTAGACTTCTTTAAGGACTAACCTAGAGGTAATATAGATCTCAATGTTATAAAATTGAATCTATCAAGCAATACACCAGCTAGGAGACCCTTAGGAAGGCTAAGGAAGGACATATCCTTAGAGCAACCTGTTCACCATTTAATTATTCAGAGCCTAGTAATAGCCTAACTAAGAAAGCTGTTTATGCAACTTCCCTAGCCTCTAAAGAATGTAGGGGAATTTCAGAAAATTGATAAGCCAATTAAGATAAGCTTACTAGATCCCTAGGAAAAGGATGTCACTAGGATACAAGTAACTACTCTTAGATCATCCCTTAGTAAGAGGAGGGCTAACTATAATGTTAAGGGCTATAAATGGAAATAGAAAGCCCTAAGATCTATAGTCCCTATACCTAAACTAGCTACTAAAGTAGGAGAAGCAATAGACCTCTTAGAGAACCTTACTACTTACTACTAAGCTTTCTTTACAGCTATACAATTAGTAGATGATTCAGTACTATAGGATAGTGAATTCCTAGAAGAAGTTAAGGAGATAGCCTTTGCAGCAACTGTAGAAGTCATTATATATAAGTAAGAGATCCCAATTCTAAAGTCCTATAAGGATGCTGTAAATAACAAGAAATAGGGACACCTTTAGAAGGAAGTAATCTAGAAGGAGCTAGATGCTCTATAGAGTAACAATACCTAGGAGAATGCTGTTCCACTAAAAGGAGCAAACTTAGTTACGTTAAGATAGGTCTTTAATGTTAAAAGAAGCATTAGTGGAGCTATTGAAAAGTTCAAGGCTAGGCTAGTTGTAAGGGGCTTTTTATAGAAGTTTAGTGTTAACTTTATAGAGACATTTGCGCCTATAGTTAGACAGGACACCCTTAGGGTGTTTATAGCTATTATATACAAGAAGGATCTCTATCTTCACTAAGTAGATGTAAACAATGCGTTTATAGAAAGTACCCTCTATAAAGACATCTTTATGTTACTACCACTAGGAGTTAAGCTTCTACTAAACATAGTGTTTAAGATCCTTAAAAGCTTGTATAGACTTAAGCAAGTAGCTAGAGATTGGAATCAACTCTATATATTAAAGCTTAGAGAGATTAGATTCACACAGTTAGAGGTAGATCTATGCCTACTTATCTATAAGGAAAAAGAGATTATAATTCTCACACATATAGATAACATTCTAATTGCTGCACTAAAGTTAATAGATGTTCTCTAGTTCAAAAGAGAACTTAGTAAAGTCTTTAAGATTAAAGATCTTAGTAAACCTAAAAAGATCCTTAGCATAAGAGTTATAAGGGACAGGAGGAGGGGAATCCTAAAACTTAACTAGGGACACTTTATTAGGGACAACCTTACTAAGATAGGGATAAACTATAAGAAGGCAGCACCTACACACTTACCTATAGACAGCTATAAGGCTCTTAAACCTTTAAGCCACATAGATAAGAGGTGTAACAAGGTAGAGTACTAGAGTATTAATAGTACATAGATGTAGCTAGCAACAATTACAAGGCTAGACATTGCTTTTGCCCTAGGAAGGATGAGCTTATTTATAAGTGACCCATCCACCTACTACATAAAGGCTTTAAAGAAGATTATAAGATATCTAAGGTTATATCCTAATCTTAGCCTTGTCTTCTCTAGGCATAGAGAAGGATGCCTAGTTAGATACTATAACTCTAATTATGCAATAGACAAAGCAGACAGAGTCTCTATCCTTAGGTATATCTTCTTCCTCTATAGGGCACTAGTCTCCTAGATGAGTAAGAAGCAAAAGTCTGTAGTAACATCTATAATAGAAGCTAAATACATAGCTATAAATGCATATGTAAAGCAATCCCAATTCCTAGCTTTACTGCTAAGGGAGATGGACTGTCTAGAGTTAGTAGGAGACTGTTCCTATTAACTAAGGATCACTAGAAACCAGGAGACTGTATTAAGCTTAAGACTAGTCCAATTAAGAGGTAACAACTAAGCTGCCCTTACCCTAGTAAAGGATGCACATGTTTATAACAAGTTAAAGCACATTAACATTGCCTATAATGCTGTTAGGAAACTTTAGTAGAGAAGGCTTATTACTGTTAAGTATACCCTAACATCTAAGATAGTTGTAGATAGGTTTATAAAGCTAAAGACTAGTCCACACTTCTAGAGGTTTATAAGCTAGCTTAACCTGTTATAGAGGTCTAAATACTACTAATAGGAGAAGAGCAGACTGTGACCTCCTATATAAGATAAGTAGGAGTGTTAAGATGTAGCATCTTAGGGGGAGCTAATAGTTAGGTTGTGATCTAATAGCCTAAGGCATCCACGATAACTTAGCTTATCGGAAGACACCTTCTCTCCCCTTTAGCTTAGATAGACATCTAACACAATTAACACATTGGTTCCTAATATATTGCTGCATGCCCTGTGGCTATTAGCTAGTTAAAGATTAATCTCTTACTCCACTCCGCTGCTAACTACGTATCCTGTTAGGTCTTAACTTAACATAGTCCTTACTAAGTTCTTTTAGTCGCTTCCTCCGAGCATGCAGCTCTTCTAAACTAAGGTCTCGAGCCTAGAGTTAACGCGCACGTATAGTAAGGAGGTCCTTAGTCGTCCTTACCGATCCTTATTAATAATTTGCCTACGTCGGGTACTTAACCTTAATTAGTAGAATAGTACAATAGCTATATAGGACCTAAGCTAGCGTTATTCTAGTAGTACGATAGGTCGTAGTCCTATTAGCCTATAACATAGCGGGTACCTATTACTCCTATCCGCGGTATATGTTCCTTATAAGCTTTACTAACGCTATAAGAATCGGACGGTATCTAACCTCGACCGGAGCATTAGATTACGGATAGTACGGTAATATTTGGATCCTTCGAACACTAAGTCCTACGAGTAACCGCTTAACCTTAGCCGCATAAACCGTAGCGTTATTAAGCATAATCTTAGTATAGTAGCCGTACCTATAGAAGACATCCTTATATAGAAACTTAGTAACCGTCTTAGAGCTAGGAGGTGCCCTCGTTACTCTAGCCTCGATCTAGTTGCTAAGTGCTTCGCGCGTAACTAGGAGGTATCTATTTTTATGCACCTAGACGGGGTCCGAGTACTACTTCTTACTAATAACCTAAGGGCTCGATAAGTGAAGCTTACTAGCGCGCTAGTTACCTTCGCGAAACCTATAGGGAGTATAACTTCGAACCTACGTAGAGATATCGGCGAAGCACCCGTCCTAGTAATACCGATCGGAAATAAGGTTATACACGACCTTAGCGCTACGGTAACCGTGTCTCTTATAGCATTCTATAACGATCTCCTTCTAAGCCTTATTATCGTTAATTATAAGTTATAACGGTACTCCTCGGCGCTTCTAGAAGAATAGTCATTAATCCCGAATAAAGAAATTAACGCTCTTCTTTACTAGCCGCCGGTACTTAGCACGGGTAATACTATCGGGCCGGGTCCTAGTTTCTATAACCTAAGTAAGTTACTAAGCGCTTTTAGAATATTAGTCCCCGAGATGTCGTGTTTTCTAGATTTTAACTAGATAGGTGTCGACCGGCTCCGGGTACCCGAATAGCTTATTATTAATTATCCGGTCGACTTTGTCTTCGTTAGCTCCTCTAGGTTCCTAAGGTGTAGAGGGCCTACGAGACAGGGCATCTAGGCTAGTATGCCTAGTCCCCGTAACGTGCTTTACTTCGAACGTAAATAGCCTAATCTATACGACCTACCGGGCTATTACCGAGTTCGGTAGGTCCGAAGCCGGCCGGTTAAGCTACTATATAAGTGTCTTAGTATTAACCTTAAGGATAAAATTAACGCTAGTAATATATCTCTAGATCTTCTTAAGCCCCTTAAGGACCCTAAGGCATTCTTACTTACTAGCATTATATTTAGATTCTAACGCGTTCTAGATTCTACTCTTATACCGCACCGGGTAACGCCGTCGGGTGCTGTCTATTAATTCTTAAGAAACGATACATCCCTATCTAGTACCGCTAGCATTAACTAAGATAAAGATAGACCTAGCACTAGGTAAGTAGTAGAGGGTAACTAAGGCTAGAGCCTACATAAGATATCTAGTAACCTCTTCTTTCGAGAACTGCTTATTTTCTATCTAGGTGAACTCGGCGTCCTTCTTTAGTAGCTTATACATTAGTCGAGCGATAATAACGAACTAGGGGATCTATATTCGGAAGTATATATATAGCCCTATATAGGTACGGACCTCCTTAATATAGGTAGGCGTAGGCTAATCTAGGATCTTAGCTATAACCTTTAGGTTAGGATAGCGACTATCCGGGCTAGTAACGTACCTAACAATCTTAAGCTTTTCGTATAACTATTAGGATTTGCCTCTAGTAACTACCGTACTAGCTCTTTCTAAGTTAGTAAGAACTAGATCTAGGGAAACAATGTGCTTAACGACCTATTTCCTTAACCTAGACTCTACTTCTACATTTATATAGTCCTTAGTTAGTCCCTTAATACCGATGTTATCGAGAAACGGCTTCGCTCGATACGAGATATAATTAAGTAGAATCTTTATTACCGAACGTACGAACTAAGCAACTAAATTAGTAGCTCCTTAAGGTAGAGTCGTGTTACGTACTAGGCTAAGAGGGGTTATAAAGGCTGTTAAGTCCCGGTAGGACTTATCTAAAGTAATCTAATTATAACCTAAAAACAGGTCTATAAGTAAAGCGACTCGGTACCCGGTAAAATCCTCTAAGAAGCTATCCGTGTCCGGCGGAATGTTAGTATCGCGTATAGTAACCTTATTTAGGAGCATAGCTAAATTAATTAACCGATATAGTATATCGCTTCTAGAGGTATTAACCTTCTTTACGACCAGGAACTAGCTATTAGAATATGCCCCTTATAAGTATTCTAGGATGTTATTCTTAATCCGGGCTCTAATTATACGCTTAACAATTGCCCTAAGACTTAGGTACAACCGGATAGGGCGTACCTACTATAGTCTATAAGGGACCGTGTTAATCTTCTAAGGTAGTATAACGTCGTGCCTAATTTACCTTATATAACTAAAATCCTAAGCGAGGACTGCCTCCCGGTTGTAGAGCATCTTATCGAATAAGGCCCTTTCTATTAGTAATAGCTTAATACTAACCTTAATTAAGGTAAGCCGTTCTAGAGTAATCCGGCTACCTCGCTTAATACTTAAGAATTTCTTAGTTAAGTACTTCCTATTAAATGGACCTTGTCCTTTAGGCATCTTAGACTCTAGGTATAGTACCCTACGCTTCTATTCTATATCTCCCTTAACTCGTGATTGTAGGCGCTCGTGAACGCTCGCGTCTACTAGCTTCTTCTTATCCGCCTTACGCTTATATATCGTAAAGACCTGCGGTATCCTAATGTTAGCGCTATATGTTAGCCTACTTATTACTTCTATGCCTAAGTATTTAATGTAGATTACCTTAAGATCTCGGAGGGCTAATCCCCTTAAACTAAATAAACGTTAGTAATAGAATCTCCCTTAAACGCGCCTATTCCAATTTCTATAACTCGTTCCTTTGTTCTAGCACTCCTAAGCAATCCTAATAAGTGAGCTAAATGGTTACTAGGCGTTAGAGCCTTACTAGGTTCCTATAGATACGTCGTGCCTTCCTATAGATGCGTCGTGCCTTCCTATAGATGCGTCGTACCTTCCTATAGATGCGTCGTGCCTTCCTATAGATGCGTCGTGCTTTCCTATAGATGCGTCGTGTCGTAGTCGTACCCGTTTTCCTTACTATAGCTATTTACCGGTCCCGGGACCGGTAAATTAAAGTCCGAGGTTTCTCCGAGATAGTACGAGAACCTTACTAATTTTATTAAATCTAGCTTTAGCAAATCGGTAGGTTAAGCGCCGTAACTTAACCTACCCTTCTATTTCCCGACGCTTTTAATGGTTCTTAAAGGCTCTTGTACCTATCCGAGCTAACTAAGGACTATAGGAATGCCGAAGTAGAGCCTAGGCTAAGGAGATGGGTCGTTAAGCACATCGTCTCCCTAGATCTAGTTCTTACTAACCTAGAAAGAGCTAGTACGGTAGTTACTAGAGGCAAATCCTAATAGTTATATAAAAAGCTTAAGATTATTAGGTACGTTACTAGCCCGGATAGTCGCTATCCTAACCTAAAGGTTATAGCTAAGATCCTAGATTAGCCTACGCCTACCTATATTAAGGAGGTCCGTACCTATGTAGGGCTATGTATGTACTTCCGGATATAGATTCCCTAGTTCGTTATTATCGCTCGACTAATGTACAAGCTACTAAAGAAGGACGCCGAGTTCACCTAGATGGAAAATAAGCAGTTCTCGAAAGAAGAGGTTACTAGATATCTTATGTAGGCTCTAGTCTTAGTTACCCTCTACTACTTACCTAGTGCTAGGTCTATCTTTATCTTAGTTAATGCTAGCGGTACTAGATAGGGATGTATCGTTTCTTAAGAATTAATAGACAGCACCCGACGGCGTTACCCGGTGCGGTATAAGAGTAGAATCTAGAACGCGTTAGAATCTAAATATAATGCTAGTAAGTAAGAATGCCTTAGGGTCCTTAAGGGGCTTAAGAAGATCTAGAGATATATTACTAGCGTTAATTTTATCCTTAAGGTTAATACTAAGACACTTATATAGTAGCTTAACCGGCCGGCTTCGGACCTACCGAACTCGGTAATAGCCCGGTAGGTCGTATAGATTAGGTTATTTACGTTCGAAGTAAAGCACGTTACGGGGACTAGGCATACTAGCCTAGATACCCTGTCTCGTAGGCCCTCTATACCTTAGGAACCTAGGGAAGCTAACGAAGACGAAGTTGACCGGATAATTAATAATAAGCTATTCGGGTACCCGGAGCCGGTCGATACCTATCTAGTTAAAATCTAGAAAACACGACATCTCGGAGACTAATACTCTAAAAGCTCTTAGTAGCTTACTTAGGTTATAGAAACTAGGACCCGGCCCGATAGTATTACCCGTACTAAGTACCGGCGGCTAGTAAAGAAGAGCGTTAACTTCTTTATCCGGGATTAGTTACTATTCTTCTAGAAGCGCTAAGGAGCGCCGTTATAACTTGTAATTAACGATAATAAGGCTTAGAAGGAGATCGTTATAGAATGCTATAAGAGACACGGTTACCGTAGCGCTAAGGTTGTATATAACCTTATTTCTAATTAGTATTACTAGGACGGGTACTTCGCTAATGTCTCTACGTAGGTTCGAAGTTATACTCCTTATAGGTTTCGCGAAGGTAACTAGCGCGCTAGTAAGCTTCACTTATCGACCCCTTAGGTTATTAGTAAGAAGTAGTACTCGGACCCCGTCTAGGTGCATAAAAATAGATACCTCCTAGTTACGCGCGAAGCACTTAGTAACTAGATCGAGGCTAGAGTAACGAGGGCACCTCCCGACTCCAAGACGGTTACTAAGTTTCTATACGAAGATATCTTCTATAGGTACGGCTACTATGCTGAAATTGTGCTTAATAACGCTACGGTTTATGCGGCTAAGGTTAAGCGGTTACTCGTAGGGCTTAGTATTCGAAGGATCCGAATATTACCGTACTATCCGTAATCTAATGCTCCGGTCGAGGCTAGACACCGTCCGATTCTTATAGCGTTAGTAAAGCTTATAAGGAACATATACCGCGGATAGAAGCAATAGGTACCCGCTATAGTATAGGCTAATAGGACTACGACCTGTCGTACTACTAGAATAACGCTAGCTTAGGTCCTATATAGCTATCGCACGATTCTGCTAATTGAGGTTAAGTACCCGACGTAGGCAAATTATTAATAGGGATCGGTAAGAACGACTAAGGACCTACTTACTATACGTGCGCGTTAACTCTAGGCTCGAGACCTTAGTTTAGAAGAGCTACATGCTCGAAGGAAGCGACTAAGAGAACTTAGTAAGGACTACTTTAATTCTTACCGGAATGTTAACTCTATTAGTTTCTAGAAGGGCGACCTTGTTATAAGATTCGATAAGCTATATAAGGATAACTTCTTACGTAAGATCGGTTACCGATAGTAAGGTCTATATCGGGTGTCTAGTGTCTTTAGGGAATTTAGTACCTATATTCTTAAGGAACTTAATAGCACGCTAATAAAGGGTGCTTAGGCACGGGAAAACCTTAAGCTAGTTCTAGAGCTTCGCCCGGATAATATAGGAGTACTAAACTTGGATAATGGGACCGATCTCGTAATAGGGGAGGGAGAAGTTGCTAATAGCGTCGTTAATAGCGAAGATAGTAGTAATTTAAACGAGATCGAGCCTATCGCCGGCGAAGACGTGCTACCTATAGGAGTTAAAGAAAGGGGATCGTATCCTAAACCGGAATCTAAGAAGCTATTGGTTAGGCCTTATAACCTTTCTATAGCCGAAATTTTATAGTTTAGTAGGATCGAGGCTAAGAACTAATTAGTTAGAAATAGCGTACGGAGTTCACTTCCCTTAGGTATGTATTACGTATGCCCTTTAGTTTACTAAGCCGATTCGGTTATCTAGACTTTACTTTATAGGGTGTTCTTACCTTAGTTAGACCTTAGTTAGTAGAAGTTACATTTACCGGTCCCGGGACCGGTAAATCGTATTACGTAATAGCGTAGTATGCCCCTACCGAATGCTTACCTAGGTAGTTACTAGTACTAGTTTTCGGTTATATGTAGGGTTATCGGACCTTTAGTATAACCTTAATAGTACTACTCTTACTACTTATAAGACCGGTCTCGGCGCTACTACTTTATAACGGTTATAGGGACATACGCTAAGAGGCATACTTAAGCGTAGCTCTCTACCTACTACTTCCTCTCTTTTTCTTTAAACACTAACACTATTACTAGAACTACTAACACATCTATCTACTACTATATATATTAGACGGTTCTTTAGCCTCTCTCTTTACGACCTTAACCTTCTTTAAAGCCCCCTACCCTAATATTAAGCTTTTAAAGCTTACTAACACTCTAGAGTAGCACTACGAGATAGCTAACTCTTACGATCTTACTACTAGCGAATCCTAGTTATTATAGCTTTAGCTAGTCCTTCGTTACGCCCGGCTAGTTCGAGCATAGCGCTTACTAGCACTATTACTAGGCTTACCCGCCTACCTTAGACCTTATTCGAGTCTCTTTGTCTACCGGATAACGTTAAGTGTGTCCTTACTAATATAAATACGCCGAAGTCCGCCGCTAATACTATATTCTAGGAGCTTAGTCCTTAGAAGCGGGTTAAGGTATTAAAGGACTTCTATAAGGGCTTCGAGAAGTTGTTCGAAGACTACTCCGTCTAGGTTAACCTATTTTTCGAGGAAGTTAAGAACGGTATAGGCAAGAGCTACTAGGATAAATTCCTTAGTAATAAGAAGCTCGATGTCTTATTTCCTATCGTCGGTAAGATTCGTAAGACCGGTTTAGAGATTCATAATCGTAAGAAGACTCTTCGAGCTACGCTTACCCGCTACTAGCTATAGTAGATAGATAATAAGATTCTTAATCGACGCGTTATCTCCGAGCTTTATAGTACTAATAGCGGGGGCCGCTAGTTTACGGCCTTTATTAATAAGTACCTAGACTATAGTACGGCGGTTAGTAGAATTTAGAGGGTATTAATCTAGCGTATAAGGATCGGCCGTAAGGGCATAGATTGTAAGCAAATTCTAGAGCCTAGTAATCTTACCCGGTACGATAGGGAGGCTAAAGTACGTAGTATTAATCCGTAGTCGGCTAAGAGTAGGGAGATTATTAGAAGACACCGCCTAGCCGTCTATAAGGATAGCCTTCTATACTTTATAGAAGGTACTATTACTAAGAAGTCCGCGTCCCTAGAGGACAGCATAGATTAACCTAGACTATCTAGCTAGTAATAGCCTTAGCTACGTTAGCTACTACCGGGTAGTAAAGGTAAAGGACGTATAAAGAGTACTACGCTAACTCTACTAGCCTCTACCTAGCCTATAGTCCTATCGAGAGGCGGTCGTAAGTCGAGTCGACTTAAGTAGCTCCGTATAGGCGAGAGTATAGGTAAGGGTATAACTGCGCCTACTCGATCCTCGCCTAACCGAACGCTAGACGGCGTACCTATACGCGAAGGCAGTCCGCTAGGTACACCGGTTAGCACCCTACGATCTACTCCGGCCCTAACTAAGAATAGCAATCCGATACTTACTATATTACCTTCGGCTATAATTAGGGATGTATTAGTCTTTAAGGATTAGATCCTATAAGAAGACGAGGCCCTCCGGATTAAGCGCGCTAACTGTACCTATAATAAGCGGTACTATAGCATTAAGTTTAGAAACTCGATTAATATAGATAGTATTAACTAGCTACCTAAGTACCGGATAGCGGGCCTTAAGATGCTCGAATATGCTATCTCGTAGGTTCTTAAGAGGGATAGTAAGGTTAGCGCTATAATGTGCGATTAGTATATTCGAGATTTCTACTATAAGGCCCTCTACTTCGTTACGAATCCCGGTATTACTACTAATACCCTATGTAAGCGCGCGCTTAAGGTCTAAGACTAGCTCTTTAAAGGCAAGAGTTTTTTAGCTATTAAGGTGAAGAATAGGTCGTGGTTTCGCCCTAATAAGCGTAGTTAGAAGACTATTAACCCGCTTAGCTACTTCCGCGTTCGAGGCAAAGTCGGCACTACGAGTAGTATCGTTACGTATACTAACTATAACTAGATCCTCGATAAATTCGGCATTAATAAAGCTAACTAAGCCGATCTTAATAGCACCGGTACCTACATTAATAGTAACATGCTGTACTAGTATAATGACGCTAAACTAGCACCGCGGGTAAAAACAGTTAGAGAAATAATAAGTCGAGAATTTGACGTGTACCGATAGTACCTACGAGAATTGAATAAGGTTAGTAACGGCGGCGTCTACTAGAATCTATGGTATTCTCTAAGCTAATAGATCATGCGATAAGACCCCGGGCTATAGCTCTTATAAGTAGCGCTACACCCTTAACACTACACTCGGTTCATCTCCTTCCCTAGGCCTACGATTTTTAGCTTTAATAGGGCTCATTAGGGGGGTAACGCGAACACTATAGTGTAGTATGCTAGGGTCGACTTAAACCTCGAAATTAAAAACTACTAGACTAGTTACCGGCTTAACATACTATACTCTCTTAACTTAGAGGGCACTAGTAGGCCGGAGTTTTTACACGGTTTTCATAAGAAAGGGAATGCTAGAGAGTTTATCTAGTAGTACTAGATTAACGACTGTATAGAAGACGGCCGATTTAAGCGTTTCTTCTCGGTTAGGGTCTAGAATTACCTAAGTAAGAATAGCATCAGCTGGTTTAGAGAGGATCTAAGCGCTAGGCAAATGCGGGTAACTACTATAGGCGTCCTAATAAGGAAGGCCGCACATAAGAAGACGCTACGTTAGATTAACCCTTACTTTATCGAGATCCGCGACGATAACTATCTTAAACTCTAGAGAAGCTAGAGTATACACTAGGTAATGGACCTCTATCGTAACTTTAAGACGCTAAGTAAGAGCGCTATAGGGTTTAAGTATCGACGCCTAGTACCCGGCTATCTTTTCCCTACGGCCGTACACCTTAGTAGCATTAGCCCTCTATCCGATACCCTAGCGGGTTTAAAGTCTTAAAACGATAACGAAGTCATTCTTAATGCTAGAAGGTGGCTTAATGCTACGGTCCGCCTAGACTCGGAGCTCTTCTATAAGAAGATGTATAATTAGCGCGTCCGAGCTATAAAACTAATAGATAAGTAGCTTAGCTTAGTTACTACTCTCGAGTAGATGTGCTTTATAAGCGAAGGGCGCGATAAGAGCTTCTTCCGTAACTACTATAGGAACTTTACTAGCTAGCTACTTAGGGACGCGTCTAATAAGACTAGTGTTAGCTACAATAACGAGTAGGTCTAGATAAAGGAGTTGTGTAAGAATGAGTATTGATTATTCCATTAACGTGCTATTTGAGTCAAAGACTATGCAACACGGGTCTCGAGAACGAGACCAAAATTTGAGAGAAGGAGAAAAGCCCCGTCGTACCCCGGACGTAAAAACTCCTTAAAAGATGCGAGCAACGCTCGCTATTCGAACCGTAAATCGAATATATTGCGGCGTAGTACGCGCGTACCCGGTAGTCGTGTCTTGTCGAGAATTGCGGTTTGTCGCCTTGCCCCGGGCGAGACAAGTTTTGCGCCCGTGTCTCGTTCTTGTTTTAAAAAGCCAAGCCGGCCGTACCCGTACGCACCGAGCAAAATCCCAAGAAACACCCGTTGCCTCTGTTTCAATCCAGTCGCGTTCTCCGGTCTCGAGTGTAGCTCCTCGGTCGCAGTGGCCTCGCTGTCGTCCCCCCCTCGGCCTCTCTTGGTTCCAGCCGTGCAGTATACGTGGTTTGCGCCCCTAAACGCCTCTCTTGGTTCCAGCCGGCAGTTTACGTGGTTTGCCGGGACGACAGGTAGACAGCGCCTTCGTTGTTCGAGCGACGTGTACGCTATGTACGTCGCTTTCCCTTCTCGCAGTTCCGGAGTTCTTGTTTGTAGATTTTGAGCGTATCTCGTTCGTTCGGTTCGTCCGACCTGTCTTTTCTTGTTTCGAGTCGAGTAGGCTTGTATTTTTCGAGAGAGAGAGTCTTAGTTTCTCTTCGTCGTAACGAAGATACTTACGTCGTCCGCCGCGTGAAGGCGCTCTCTATAGGACGACTGTAAGAATGAGTAGAACTAAGTAGTTAGTACGGGTTTATAGGCTCCTAGTTTCTAGTTGATTTTCCGGCTATAGCTGTAGCCTATAGGTTTCTAGTTCTAATTCTAGTTCTAATTCTAGTTCTAATTCTAGTTCTAATGCTTCGGGTACGGGTACTTCTAGTCCTTAGATCTTACTTGTTTCTTATAGCTACTTATCTTCCCTTAACTTACTTTCTAGCTACGCGATAGACTCGTCTTTAGATTTATTAGGTTACTAGTACTAACGCTTACTTGTCTTATAAATAGCGTTTACATTATTTAACTATCTAGCCCGTTCGATTAATGTTAACATAGCTGTCTATTCCCTCGCTAGTTTTGTAGTATACGTTAATATAGTACGACGGATGCGAGTTGCGGTTATTAACGTTACTATTACGGTCTCTATTAGAAGGATCCTTTCGATCTTTATAAACTGTCGCTAGTAGGCCCTAGGATTGCCTAACATCTTATATATTAAGCTAAATAGTAGGGTAAGCTACTGTACTACTATAAGACTACCTTAGCTTATAGCGACTAACTACGCTACCTATAGTGCCCGGGCTTACTACTTTAGAACCTAAGGATAGGTTCGTAATAGGGGAGGATATATTAACGACTAATAGGTTATATTAACCTTAGGTTTAGAGGGGGTCCCTTAGGTCTAACCTGCCCTAATTTCATTTAGGTTTAATTAGACATTTAGGTAAGCTAGTAGGATCTAGTATAGCTATTAAGATATATACTACGTAGCTAAGCATTATAAGCGTAGTATTAAGGCAATAATTCAATTTATACCTCTCGAGTAGAGGGCATAGGGGTTTAGGTCCGCTAATCCTCTTGTTTTATCTAGCTACTACGCTACTTGTCACGTGACCTGATTTCACGGTCCCGGGACCGGCAAATACCTCTACTTACATAAGCGCCGCTCTATACTACTATAACTCGGACAGGCCTACATAGGGTAGTTAGTAGACATTAGTAGGTATAAAGTTATAGTTACCGGGTTAACTAACTCGAGGGTTTAAGAAGCGTACCCTCTTCCTTCTTTTCCTTCTTTTCCCTTTTACTACGTTCTCGTAGCGTACTACACCCGCACTACTAGTAATCTACTAGCTCATTGCTAGCGACTACCTAGCGACCCGCTAGTACTACTATAGCTTTAGAAGAAGCTATCTAAGACTAGCTCCGCTAGGAGGCCCTTATAGGGGGCTTATTAGTACTACTAATACTATTACTAGTACTACTAGTATAGATGTCTAGCGCGCTTAGCGTACTAGACACGCTAGCGAAGCGTAAGTTTAGCGTACTAGGGCCGTAGACCCCTAAGTCCTTACTAGCTAGGCGCCTAGGTACCGACATTAAGATATATATACGTTATCTACCGTACTTCGTAGCTAGTAAGTATTCGCTACGCTCTTCGCTTACGATACGCTTACTAATAGTATAGTAGACGAGTAGGATACGTGTAATAGTATTACTACCGGCGAGTTACTTAAGAAGTATAGGCGCTATAGAGCTATTAGGTACCCCTACGTTAGTAATACTAGCGTCGCTATCGCGTAGCTAGTAGCTCGCCTACGCGCCGCTCGCGCCTAGCGCAATAAGCTCGTCTAGGGGCTTAGTAACCCTATTACTAAATAAGAGTAGGATGCTCTAGACTAGTAGTACGAGCTCTACGCCTAGCTAGGCGAGTAGATCCTAGAGGTAAGTACTACGCCTCGCTAGCGCTCCCTACGCTCGCCGTATACGGCGTACTATCGCTCCCTATATAAATCGGCTAACCTCCTCCTAGGCTAAGAGGCAGTTCTCTACCTATAAGAATAAGCGTATAGGAGATACCTACGTACGCTTCGCCGGCGCCTCTACTACTACTACCCCCTCCTCCGCCGCTACTACGTCCGTAGTTCTATAGTAAGAGTAGAATAGGGCCCTTAATAGGCTCTTCGAGCTCGGCCGTACTATAAGTAACATACGTGTCGTATACGTGTCCTATACTAACCGTAGTTATAGTTCCTATAGGCTAGAAATATTAATACTACTACGGCCGATAGGGCCTTCTTAATACTAGCCCTACGGGGCGAGTATAATAAGGAGGATAATAAGGAGGATAATAACGAGTAATCGCGCGCTCTATATATATTAGCCGCCTACTACGCGCCTATCTCCTATCTACGTAGCGCCGTAGCGCGCCCTATAAAAGTTTATTTTTAAAATAAATACTCTTCTCTCTACTCTTCTCTCTCCTTACCTCCCTCTCTAATGTTATTACTATCGGGGGTGTTTACTCGACTAAGTAAGCGAGCCTTTTAGTCCGATAGAAGATACTATAGGTTAGTATCTTCTATACTAGTTATAGCTAAGTTTACTATCGGAGGTAGAGTGTTACGGGTGAACGACGTATACACTAAAGTTCTATGAAGTTTATAATAAGTTCGATATAGAAGAAAGGGGAAGTTACACGCTGTCCGAGGAAAAGGTGTCGGAAAGCAATCCGAACGCATAGGCGTAGCCTATGCTAAGAAACAGGGGCCCGCCCCTTACACTACCCCCCCCCTTCCTCCTCCGCCGCCCCTAGTCATGGCTCGCTCTAGAGCCTATTGTCCCAGGTGTTCTCGTTAGGCTCGCAATAGGAAGTGCCCGAGCTTCTCTTCCTTATTATCTAGCCCCGCCGACGCCGAGATAAAGTATTGTTACCTAGGTGAGTGTAAGGTTTACTATTGTCTATTAAGTAACAATAGCTATTGTTACATATGAACAATAGGAGCCTAGAACATATCTTTAGGTTCTCGTTCTCTTTTTTCTTTTCTTTCTTTTCCTTATCGCCTACCGCACGCGTAAGTCGCCCCTCCCCCTCCCCCTAGCTAAGCGTCTCTAGCCTTAGGGGTATATTCGCGTATCTTATGCCTATCGCTTAGGGAGACGACATTTTCCCTACGGGTTCCGATAGATACTAATAGCATGCCGTGAATAGAAACCACCACTACTACATCTCCTATTAACACTATTAAGTGAGTCCGAATGAATTCCTACGGAGACCGAAACATTCTAACCGGAGCCTAGCATAAAATGTCCTAACGCCGCATCTACTACGTCCCCTACGCCTCTACTAGCGTAGACTGCGTCTCCTAGTATGTAAGTACCGGTCCTTGTCCTATTCTTGTCGGGGTCCGCTAATTATCGTTAGGGCGCAACCGCGCGCGCCTACTAGGCCTATAATACTAATCGTAAGTATTGCGAGGACATGTATGTACCGCGCGGACCGCGAAGGAAAATCATCCCTAACCGCGCGTTTTAGGCCGGAGCTCGCCTACGCCGCCTATACTAAGTGGACCCGCGCTACTAACTAGAACCGCGCGTAAGCATCCTCCCTAGCGTCCTCCGCCACTTTTCTACCGGCTAACGGTCTTTTAGCGACGACGCCCGTACTAAGCTCCGCGCCGTCCTTAAAGCCTAGAAGGCTTTAAAGCCTCTCTAGCGTGCTAGTATGCTCTCCCGGTAAGTTTCTACGGCCTCCGCCTCTTTATACGCGCTTACCGATTCTTTTAGTGCGGTCGCCGCTAAGGTTATAGGCACTGTAGCTAATGCTTAGCTTACCTTTAGGTAGACGTATATACTACGGGCCCCGTTATAAAACTATCGCTAACCGATCTCTTAGTCCCGGGGGCGCCCCACGCGACCTCTAGCTAGGCTAGCGCCGCGTGCGTTAGGCCTCGGCCTCTACTAACTAGCCTTCGGGCACCCTCGTCTTTCGCGCGGGCCGCGACCGGGCTATTACAGTATACAGTTATCTCGAAAGGGATCGGGCTTCGCTACTTTTGCGGCGGACGCCGCTAAAATAAAACGCTCTTAAACTTACCTATACCTTCTCACTTCTCTCTATCTCCTAAAAAGACTCCCTAACCTAAAAGAACGCCTACCTTTTCTAAACGCCTATGTCTACGCTAAATCCCTAGTAATCCTTACCTTTTCGCCTTCTCCTCCTTCTATTTGTATCCTATGCCTCCTTCGGTCCGTTATGCGTTATTAGGTTACTATATCTCCTCTCGAAGTCATCCGCGGCTACTATGTCCGCGAGGTACCCTAATAGTTCCTATGTAGGCTTGTAGTATCCGGTCTATTTCACTAGGACTTCGCGTACTCGGCCTCTACCTCTAACCTTAGTTCTAGCGTAAAGGATCTCTTCTACCTGCTACTCTTCGTAAGACTCAATTATAATGGGGTCTAGCTATTTGTTATCGATCTCCTATCTAGGTAAGGGGTCTTAGCTTATAGGTCGTAGTAAGTTAGGATAGAAGACCGGGTAGATCCAATCGGGGATCCTAGACAAGCGTATAGATAACGGTAAGATCACTTCTACTACCGTATACTTCGCGTGTCTATAGTCGAGGCTCTTCTTTAGTCGTATAGTAACATAGTTACGTAGATCTAGCTAAACTTTGTCGCCTACACGATAGATTAGTGCGGGCTTCCTATCCCGGTTAGCGTAGTCCTCCTATTTTTAGGCGGCTTTCGCTATACTCGCCTAACACAGGTCCGTGATCTTTTGCATCCTTTCCACGAATAGCGTTACCCGTTACGCGGCGTCTAACTAAGAGGTCTCTAGATCCGGTTATAACTAAACGGGTAATAGTGCCTCGTATCCGTGTACCGCGAAGAAGGGGCTTATTCCTAGCCTAGCGTAATACCGCGCGTTTAGAGTAAGTTGCGCCGTAGGGAGCTAGCGTTTCTAGTCGGACTGCTTATAGTTAATGTAGTTACGAAGGTAAGCCTAGACTTCCTAGTTCAACCGTTCCGGGCCTCCGTCGGTTTATAGGTGGTAGGCGGAGCTAAGCCTCTATTTCACACCGGTTAAACGATAGAAGGTCCTCTAGAAGGTACTCGTCCAGTTAGTACCCCGGTCACTCGTAATAGCTTAAGGGAGGCCGTAGTATCTCACCTAGTAGTCTAAGAACCTTTTAGCGTAGTCCTCGGCTTTTATAGTAGGCATCGCTTCTAAAACGACGGTCTTACTTAGTCGATCCTTAATTACCTAGAGGTAAGTGTTCCCTTACGACTCGGGTATGTCCGTTATAAAATCCATCGAGATCTCCTAGAAGAATCGGTCGGGGACCGGTAAGGGTTGTAGGAGGCCGTGTTTTTATTCTCTCTATACCTTATTCCTACCGCAGTAGTTACAGTTCCTTAAGAACTGCCTTACGTACTTAGACTATAGGGGCTAGTAGAAGTTGCGACTTAGTATCGATGCTATAGAGTCCCGGCTAGGGTGGCCGTACACCGGTGAATCGTGTACGGATTAGATTAGCTTAGTTCGAAGGGTGTCGTTCTATAGAATCGCTATGTCCGCCTCCTTATAGTCGGACTCCGTAGAACTAGGAGCTCTAGGCACCTAAATCCGACCGCGGTAGCGAAGATACCCGTTACGGTCGATGCTATAGTTACCTACTTGTACCTTAAGTTTCACCTCGCTAGGAAGTGAACGCGCTCCTACCTTAATCGCGCAGTGTACCGCTTAGAACGTGCTGTCCTTCTCGATAGTTCTTTCCTAGAGGTCGTTTAGCTCCTAGTCTTAGAAGGGTCCCTATAGTGCGCCCGGTAAATCCGCCTCTTCTATAGCGGATAGTCCTTCGAACTGCGTAGCTAAGATTCGTACTAACAAAACCTTTATAGTCGAGCTAACGTCTACTACCCTCGAGCCCGGCTAATTCTTTACGATGTCCGGTTTAAGAAACCTACGATACCGTAATAACTTATCGTCCTGCCTAAGTGTGTCCTACTCCCTTCGAGAAAGGGCGTCCGGCACAATTGCCTCGGTGCCCGGCCTATATACTAATAAAAACTGGAATTTTGCAACTTCCTTAACCTACCGGATCTGCCGTTCGGAAAGCTGTCTCTTCGTTATAAAGTATTCTAGGTTCTTATAGTCCGTCTAGATTGTAAAGGGCCTATATGTTTTTAACTCGGGAGCCTATTCCTTAAGATAGGACACTACCGCGAGCATCTTCTTATCGTAAATGTCGTAGTTAATCTTAGCCTTGTTAAGCTTCTTCAAGTAGAATCCTACTGGTTTTACGACTCCGTCCTTTTCTTATAGGAGGGCGCCTCTAAGCGTAAAGCCGCTATAGTCCGTCTCTAAAAAGGTAGGGAGCTCCGGGTTCTAGTAGGCTAAAACTAGTGCTTTATAGTACTTATCCTTTAGGGACTTAAACGCATTAGCCTAACGATCTCCCTAGGAAAATACCTTGTTCTTACCGGTTAGCGACGTTAAGGGCTCGGCGAGCTTCGAATAGTTTAGAATAAACATCCGGTAGTAGTTCGCGAAGCCTAAGAAACGCCGCACTTCCTTCTAGGTAACTGGTGCCTTCTAGTCCTTTACTGCTACTACCTTCTCGGGGTCGGGTCCCACTCCTATCCCGTCGGTATATATAATAAACCCGAGGTACTTAACCTTCTTCTATACGAACTTACACTTCCCTAGGTCTAGGAAAAGGCCTCCGTCCTAAAGCTTCTAGAGCACGATGCGAACCTTCTAGAAATAGTCCTTTTTTGTTCCGTCGGAGTAAATAACGACGTCGTTAGCATAGGCCGAGGTAAAGTCGTCTAGGTAGTCCCGTAACAAACTGTTAATATACCGCTAGAATGTTATAGGGGCCCCGGACAAACCGAACGGACATACTAGCCACTCCTAAAGACCGAATCTAGTTCGAAAAGCCGTCTTATACTCTTTGCCTCGAGCTATCCGAAGGTAGTGGAATGCGGTAATAACGTTAACCTTCGTAATCTATCTAGCGCCCGTTAGATTCCGAATGGTTTCCGGGATTAATAGTAGCGGATAACGGTCCTACTTAGTAATCGAGTTCAATGCTCTATAATCATAGTAGAACCTAAGTCCTCCCCCGGGCTTCCTTACGAATAAGACGGGAGCCGCCGCTTCTAAGGTGGAAGGGCGAATATAACCCTTACGCTACAGTTCCGTTAGTAACTTCCGGAGGATAAGCAGCTCGTCTTTAGACATGCTATAGAGCGGTCCCTAGGGTAATGGTTCTAGGCTTCCGTCGGTTTTCGTCCGTATTTCGATCTTATAGTTAAGGTCGCCGCGGTGTAGAGCTAGTTTATTAGCTTCCCTAGTGGAAAATATCGGTAGTATATCCTAAAGTTCTAGAGGCAAGTCCTTCTTAAGTTCCTCTCGCGTAGGCGGCTCCTTTTTACTAAGGGCTTTCTTAATATCTTCTACGGTTGCCGCGGCAATCGTAGCGAAACGCTCACCCGACTCGTGTTCTTCGTAGTTACGCCCTTCGGGTACCTATTTCTTTACTAAGCTATAGTAGTACCGGCGCTTTTTAGGCGCGGTCCGGATCTAATTGTACGCCTTCTACGGGTTCCCTAGGATTATAGGGAAGTCTAGATTAGACACGACATAAGCATAAACTACCTAGTAGATCCCGGCAATTTCTATACGGAAGGCGACTACTCCTTCGATCGAGTTCCGTATCGCCTTCGTAAACCCTATAGCCCTGCGGCTCTCGTTACTAACATACGTAAGACCGAGGCCTTTTGCTAAGTCTCCGTTAATTATAGCGTAGTACATACATCCTTTATCGATAAGGGTAAACGTTCCGTAACTTTCATTTAGGAGTACGTTAGTATATATAAGATTCCTATTTATAGAACTCTTAACTACGTTCCACCCCTTTACTAGTGCTTCTTTATCTCCTAGTTCTAGCTTTCGACTAGGAGCTAGTCTTTTCCTATCTCTCCGGGATCCGACTTAAACCCGTCGTCCTCTAGGATCGGCGCGACCGAGGCCGCGTTAATCCTAGTGGGATTAACTACTGCGGCGTACGGGCATTCCTTCACTCGATGTCCGCTCGCTCTATAGCGGAAGTAGAGCTATTCTTAGCGCCTACGATCCCTCTCTACGGTGTCTACCTATTTTACTCTCTACCTCCCTTTATCCTCCTTCCGATCTCTACGACTTCTAGGGCGGCCTCCGTTTATCCGGGTTAGTGCTATAATAGTGTTACTATCGGCATTAACCTAGTTACTAGCCGCTCTCGTAAAAGAACGGGTAGTAACTATAGCGGTTGCACTAGAGTCCTTATTATTGTCCTTCCACCTCTTGTAGGCTATTTTAAACTAGTCCGTGTCCTCGAGGTTAGTTATAATCCGTTCGACCTCCCCCGTAAACTCGTAGTAGTCCTCCTTTTTCGGTATAGCCGCCGTGTACATCCGAACGGGGTTCGAGAAGGTGTTGCGTAAGTAACTAATCTTCGCGTCGTCGCTCTAGTTCTCTCCGCCAGCGCTTAGTAGGAGTCCGTCGAATTTCATCTAGTAATCGTACTAAGGTTAACCGTTCGTATGTTTAATCTTAGTAAGCTACTCTAGGGCCTTAGCGCGCTCGTTGCTATTACCGAAGACTTTCTCGAGTTACGTAAAGAAAGTAACGGGGTCCTTCCTAAGTTTGCCGTCTCCCTTGTCCTAGAAGTGCCGTATTCTAGTACGCTCTCTCGCTAGTAAGGTGTCGTTAATCGCGTCCTAGTAATACTCCTTAGAGAGCGTCGGTTTTAGGGCGGATCGCACCCTAAAAGAGCTCTTTAACCTTAAGAAGTAATCGCGGAATGTCTCTACCTTACCGTCCTAGGAAGGGGGGTTCTAGCCTCTAGGACCCGACGGTTCTTCTCCGGTACGCGGCGAGGGCGCGGCGGCGTTTAGCGTCTATAGTAGCTATCTCATTAGGTTACTAGTAGTCGTCTCATTATAAACTAGTAGCGAGACTATAGGTATTAACTGACGTCGAGCGTCTTCCGATTCTTTTAAAGCGGCGCGCGTTACAATTAACTCGGCTTACATCTCTTCCCATCGCTAGTACAGTTACTATAGCATAAGTTAGAAGTTTTCATTCGGGGCACTAGTCCCGGGGTTCTCGCTACCCGGCGACGTTATTACGTATCCCGTCTCTTTAATAGTAGGTGCCTAGCTAATTCGAATGGATCGAACTTAATGTTACGGGTAAACGACGTATATACTAAAGTTCTATAAAGTTTATAATAAGTTCGATATAGAAGAAAGGGGAAGTTACACGCTGTCCGAGGAAAAGGTGTCGGAAAGCAATCCGAACGCATAGGCGCAGCCTATACTAAGAAACAGGGGCCCGCCCCTTACATAGAGGTCCTTATATCTAGCTACCGAAGGGTTAAGGCCTAAATGCATAACCTATGCCCTTATTTTCGCGCCTTACGCGGCATTCGTAGGCACCTTATATTCGACTACTATACGCGTAGCCTTCGCGGATCCTTCCGCCGGCTTATACCGTCTTTACTAACGCCTTATATTCGGCTACTATACGCGTAGTATTTGCGAGTCCTTATACTAGCTCCTAGCTATTATACTCTTCTAGCTAGCCCTTCTATCGTACTAGGTACTACACTTTACCCTTATACTTACGCTTTCCTAGTACTACCTCTACTTTATATTCCCCGTCCTTATTAGCGAGGGCTATAGTGCCTCTATCCTTCTCGCTGCCCGCGTACGGCTCGAGGAGGGATATATAGAATACATTATAAATTCTTAAGTCGGCTAGTAGTACTAGGCGGTACGCCTACGAACCGATAGCGTCGATAATGCGGTACGGTCTAATAAACTTCGGACCTATCTTCTTCTTTGGTAATGCTAACCTTAGGTTCTTTGTAGATAACAAGACTATATCGCCTACGCGATAGCTCTTAGCCTTATAAGTCTTGTTATAGTAGCGAGTCTAATCGGCTACTACGATTTCCTAACGCTTCGTAAGCGTAGCGCGTATCTCTGGTATACGGTAAACTGAGTCTACCGCTACTAGTACCTCCCCTTCCCGGATCTCGCCTCGAGATCCTATCGGTATTAGGGCAATCTTAGGTCTCTAACTATACGCTATCTCGAATAGGCTTATACGTAGCGTAGGGTAGACGCTATTATTATATGCAAATTTAGTAATAGCTAGCTACTTAGCCTACTCTATCTAGTTCTCGCTATAGTAATAACGAAGGTACTATTCTAAGGTTTAGTTTACCCTCTTAGTCTAACCGTTAGTCTAAGGGTAGAAAGCTATAGATAGCTTACGCTTTACCTACGCCTCGAAGTAGAAGTTACTCTAGAACTTACTCGTAAACACTAACCCGCGGTTACTTACTATACCCGCTAGTATACTATAATGCCGCACGACTTTGTCTCGTAAGATCCTCGTAAGCTCCGCCGCTATATATATCTTAGTCGTAGGAATGTATAAGTTTATTTTAGAGTAGCGGTCGACGATTACTAGGATCGTATTATACACGTATTCTCCTCGCTTATTTAGCGGTAGGTCCGTAATAAAATCTATAGTAATTTCCTACTATAGACCGTCTAGCCTAGGTAGTAGCTATAGCTCGCCGTAGGGTCGATAGCGCCTCGCCTTCGAGGTCTAATAAGCCCTATAGTTTCTAATATACTCCCTTATATCCTTACTAAGTAATTCCTACTAGTAATAACGTTGTAGTAGCTCTTTAGTCTTTACCTTACTAAAGTGCCCTACTAGTAGGTCGTTATAATATATATAGAGTAGCTATGCTCTTACTATATAGTCTTCGGGTACTATAATCGCGTTCCCGCGATAGACTAACCCGTCTTTTATATACTAGTCCTTAGCGTCCCCTTCGCTAGGCGCCTACGATAAGTATACGACGTACCTATCGTCTCTCCCCTATACGATTTTTATTAGTAGTGTAAGTAGTTTACCTAGGCCGCCCTATATTATTATAGCGTATACTCTTACTAGTAGCGATCGGGTCCCCTACGGCTCGTAGGCTCCTACTACTATTATTGTCGCCTTATCCTATATCTTCTCGTAGGTAGCGGTTACGCGCCTTACTATAGGCTCGTCCTCTCTTAATAGGGATTCCTTCTAGAAAGATAGCTTACTTTATAGCGTAGGAAGTAAGTTCGACGTCTACTACGCTACGCGTACGTAGTTACTACGTCGCGATAGTATATCGACTAGGTTACTCTTCCCCGACCTATGTTCTACTACGAAGTCGAAAGATTATAGAAACGTCGCCTATCGAGCTTACCTCCCGTTTAGCTACTTTACTACTATAAAACCCTATAGGTTCGTATAGTCGACTAGTACCTAAACCGTATGCGATGCGCCTTTAAGGTACGGTCGCTAATGCTAAAATACCTCTACTACTACTAGTAGCTCTTAGTTATAGGTCTTATAATTGTACTCGGTAGGTATTATCTTACGAGAATATAAGGCAATTAGATGCTACTTAGTCCTAAATAGCTAAGAGATAATGCCTATAACCGTAAAACCTAAGGCATCCGTTTTAACCCTCGTACGTAACGAAGGATCGAAGTGCCTTAGGATAGGTGCTCCGAGGAACCCGGCTTTTAGCCGTTAGGACGCTTACTCCTCGTAAGCGGACTATATAAGAGGCCCTTACTTCTTACTATTCTTACATCCCTTTAGTAGCTCTATTAATAGCTTTATAATCCTCGAAAACCCTTCGATAAAGCGCCTATAGAAGTTATAGAATCCTAGGAAGGATTGAACCTTATAAAAACTCGTAGGCGTAGGCTATTCCTCGATTACGGTGTTACGGAATGATTCCTATAGACCCTAGAATTATAACGATAAGACGAACACGTAACTTATCCTACCTAAGCGCTTAGACTTAGGGTGATTAGACTGCTTATGCTTAGACTAATTAGACTGCTTATACTTAGAATAATTAGACTAATTACCGAGATCTACGAATCTCCTTTATATTTAGGAACGCTAAGAACCCCTTATAGTTTCGGCGCGTTTAACTTACTGTTTAATATTACTATTTAGAATACACTATAACCTAACCTCTACCTTACTACTACTTGGTCTTTATAAGATAAGACAGCTACTACTTTATTACTCTCCCTTAACTTCTTATCGGCCCGAGAACAAACCCGATTAAGCTTATCTTCTTAACTTATAATATTATTAGGTTATACTAAACCTAATAGCTTTAAACGCCCTCTACGATAGGAGACGATAGAGTAAACGGGGAACACCCGCCCCTAGTAAAGTAAGTAGAGCCCGACGACCTTAGACCGCGAACGATGCTATTAATGCCTTAGCTACTTATATAGGTAACGACACCCTTAAGGTTAGTAAGCTAGAATACTACTATAGCGACCGAGACAAGTTCGACACTTAGGTCTCTTAGATAGACATATACTTCTTATTTAACTCTATGCCTAAGAACCTTAAGCCTATCTTTACTACTACCTTTTTAAGAGGACGAGCATAGCATTAGGTTAAACCATTCCTTAGGAAATACCTAGATAGTAACGGAGAAGACAATACCGACGGAATCTTTAGGTTATATAACTATCTTAAGTATACTATAAAGAGCGTCTTTAGTATCTCTAATAAGATTACTACTGCCGTTCGTGTTATTTAGCATTTAACTAGAAGACATCTACTACTAAATATACTACTAAATTCTAGGAATACGCGTAACTTACCGATTAGGACGACGAAGCACTTTAAGTTATATACCGGAGAGAACTAAAGGGGTATATTAAGGACGAGTTAATAAGGGACGGTCGGAAGATTGATAGCTTAGGCGACCTCGTTAGAGTTACGATTAATCTTAACGATAAGCTCTACGAGAGAGCTATAGAACGACGATACGACTCTAAGGTATCCGGAAAGGCTAGATACATACTAGGCTATAATAACCGTAATAGAGGCTTCTACGACAACTATAACAATAAGCCTAGGGACAAACCGTACTACGGACTATAGCTAATAGAACTCGACGTTACCAAGAAAGGTCATAAGATTAGGAATAGTAACGGGAATAGAGCATCCCGGAGTTCGAGAGAAACATAAACTTACTACGGATATAGTAAACCTAGCTACCTAGTAAGGGACTGCCGCGGTAAGAATATAGTACGCCGCGAACAGTTTAACATAATATAACCCTAAACTAGTAAATCTAAGAGTAGCGTTAGATCTTAAGGAGATACCGACTATACTCGGAGAGTAGGGAAGAGAGCTAGTAATAGAAGCATGACGCCTCTCCTAGACCCCTCGGAAGGACGAGGAGGATACTATAGGTAGCAAATAGTAGTTATTCTATTTAATGCGAAGAACTAACTACGACAGTTTAATATAATAACACGAAGAGTCGACTACGAGATTGAATCCGAGTCTTAAAATAGTTATAGAAGCCTTTATTAGCGATTCTATTACTAAGACTCGTGTTAAGTTTACTACGCCGCGAAGTTAGGCGTAGGGTATTAGCCTTAATAACTAAGAGGAACCCTAGGAGCGACGTATAGGCAAAACGCTACGCTCCGAGAAGTAGACATCGACGAGTCCTACTTTAACGACGATAGAAGCGATAAAGAGAACTAGGACCTAGGATAGAACGGATCGTAGTTACCGGAACTATAGGAAGAAAGTTAAGAAACTACCGGGCTAGATACTATCGAGGAAGACTAGGATCCGGAAGAATTAAGCGAAGAAGATTCCTCCGAAGGAGAAGAGAGCGACACTAACGACGACAACAAATAACTAACCTTTACGATTAACGTACCTAAGAAATTATACAATATAATCGTATACCTATAAAGAAGGCACGAGGAATTCCTACCTAAGATAGGCGAACGAAGGATGCTATACTCTATTAAGTTTAATAAGATACTCGACACCCTACGAGGCATAGCCTAGAGATACCCACTTATAGAAACAACCGAGAATCTAGTAACCGCCGTTATAGAACGACTACCGATAGGGAGCCGAATAATAAGAACCGGATATCTTATACCGTTAGGAACATTTATATCGAATAAATTACGCAACGTAGTGCAATACGTATGCGCACTCTACTTAGAAACGTAGAAGATCTAGGAACGTTACCGAATATAGGTATAGATATAGAAAGGCTCGCGCTAGGTTTAAGCGGAGGCCTCGAGACACGAAGCACGACGTTCTATATACGAATAGGGAAAAGGATCGACTCCCTAGGAATAAGCGACCGAAGGGAGTTATATAACACCGAAAAGGCTTAAGCATTACTAACGATAATAGTGTTTCGAACTAAGATTATTGTTAACGGGCATAAGATAGATACTATAATAGATTCCGGAGCAAGCGGGAACTTTACCTCCGAATCATTTATTATAAGACATAGGATCGCTACCTAGAAGAAAAAAGAGGGTTATAAATTAATTACGGTAGACGGATTATCCTTACCTAGTATAGAGCGCGAGACGATACTGCTACTACTTACTATCTAACGGCACTACGAGGAGATTATCTTAGATATTACTAACATAGCTAGTTATAATATCGTACTAGGTATGCCTTAGTTAAGAAAGCACAATCTAGTAATCGACTAGAGAAGAGGAGTACTTATATTTGGGGAATACGACTATATTATCGATATTTAGCCTACGTAGCGGTAGCGTTCGCTAGTAGATAAGGTAAAGAGACAGCTAAATAGGATATAGCTTACGCCGAATAGAAGGATAGAAGAACTACCTTCGACCGGGATAGACACTAGCGTAGGGCCGTCGGGTTACGAAGTTACTAGTAGTAATAGAAGTAACGTACTATTAAAGAATACTAACATCTTAGAGTTAAGTATTCCTAAGGAGTATCGTAAGTAGTCGCGACTCTTTAAAGAGGAAAGAGGTAAGGATGCCTTACCTAAGCACTAACTATAGGATTATAAGATAAACATTTAGCTAGGGAAAGAGCCTCTATAGGGACCCCTATATTAAATGTCTAAGAAAGAGCTACAGACCCTACGAGAATAGCTAAAGGAGAAGCTAGCTAAAGGATAGATAAGAAGATCTACCTTAAGTATAGGAACTCTATATATGTTCGTTCTAAAAGTAAATAGGAAGTTGCGACTCGTACAAGACTATAGGAAGTTAAACGAGATTACGATTAAGAACCGATACCCGCTACCTAACATCGAAGAAGTATAAGATAGATTAACCGGATTAGACTAGTATACGAAGATTAACCTACGAGATACCTTCTACGCTATACGGATAGTAGAAGGAGAAGAATAGAAAACCGCTTTTAGAATAAGATACGGACTTTACGAATTCTTAGTTATACTAATAGGATTAACTAACGCACCCGCATCCTATTAGGACCTTATTAACGAAACACTTAGAGACCTACTCGACGTATACGTTATCGCTTATATAGACGACATATTAGTCTATACGAAAGGATCCCTTTAGAATTACATAAAGCAAGTTTAGGACGTATTCGAACGACTTACGCGTTTAGGATTTAAGATAGTACCCGAGAAATACAAATTCTATAAGAAAGAAGTTAAATTCTTAGGCTTTATTATTAGCACTATAGGGATAACGATCGACCCTACGAAGACATAGTTAATTAGAGAATGGCTAGAACTAAAAACAGTTAAGGACGTATAATTATTTCTTAGACTAGCGAACTACAACCGGAAATTCATTAAGGACTACGTAAAGATAGTAGCACTAATAACGATGCTTACGAGAAAAGACGTTACCTAGAAATAGGGAAAGGAACAGATTAAAGCGTTTAAGAAACTTAAGGAATAATGCGCTTTAGCCCCTACGCTTCGACTATTCGATAGTAGTAAGGAAGTCTACATCGAGACCGATACGTCTAATATAGCAATAGGCGCGTATCTAATATAGACACACGATAGGTAGAGACACCTAGTAGCCTATTATTCCTGGAAAATAACTATAGCGGAACAGAACTACGACATCTATAATAAAGAGCTTCTAGCTATTGTTACTACTATATAACATTAGAGAGTATATGTCGAGGGCCTACCGAAGTTAACGATTCTTTCTAACTATAAGAATCTTACGTACTTTACGACGACGAAAGAACTTACCCGAAGGCAAGCCCGCTAGTCGGAGCTGCTAGGACAGTATAAGTTCGAAATTAAATATACTCTAGGAAGAGAGAACGGCCGCGCCGACGCGCTAAGCCGAAGAAGCGACTACATAGAAGGAAAGGAACTAGTGCAATATAAAGTACTAAAAACGAACCCCGACGGAAGTCTTAGTACTAACATAAGAGAATTTAATAACATCGTACGAATATTAGGCGACAGGGATAAACAATTCCCTATATCGTAAGGAAAATACTAAGTACTAAAGGATCGAGAAGAAGAATATATACGACAATATTACGACGGACTAACTTATAGACACCCTAGAACTTTAAAAACAATAGACCTAATATAACGTAGCTTCTTATTCCTATAGATAAGACTTAAGGTGTTACGCTACATTAAATAATACGTACACTGCTAACGAAACAAGGCGGCGAGACATACGAAATACGGTTACCTACAGTTTAGGACACTACTAATAAAACTATAGGACGAAGTTATAATAGACTTTATTACGAAACTCCTACTGTTAAGAGACTAAGTTACGAAATAACTATACGACATAATACTAGTTATAGTTAATAGACTTATAAAATACGTATACTTTATTCCTATATTAGAGATATATAATGTAGAGTAGCTCGGATACCTCGTACTAGATAGACTTATCCGATACTACGGATTCCCTTAAGCGTTTATAACGGATAGAGACAAGCTATTTACATCGAACTACTAGAAGACGCTTATAGGAACGATCGGAATTAAACATAAGCTATTAACAGTATATTATCCGGAGAGAGACGGATAAACCGAAAGGATAAACTAAACGCTAGAACAATACATACGACACTATATTAACTATATATAAGACAACTAGGTTTTATTACTGCCACTAGCGTAGATTACACTAAATAACTATAAATTAGAGACAACTTTAACGATACTATTTTATACGAACTTTAGGAAAGATCCTAACCTATTCGGAACACCTAGATCCTATTTATAAGCCGAAAGAGCGATCGTAACGACGGATACTCTTAAGGAAGTATATAAGGAAACACGTAAGGCGATCGAAGATATATAATATAAACTATCTTAGTAATAGTAAGACACGAGAAAAATAGCACCTCTACTAAAAGAGGGGGATAAGGTCTATCTCCTTATAAAAAACTTAAGAATAAGAAGATAGACTAAAAAACTAGATTACGTTAAGGTCGGACTATTTTTCATCGATAAAGTTATAGGACTAGTTAATTACCGCCTACGACTACTACTAGACGCAAAAATCTACCTAGTCTTCTATATCTCTAAGTTAGAACCCGTAGACGCCGAAACACCCTACTAGGAAAGCTTCCATTTCGAGCTAGAAGTAGAAAACGAATTTAAAGTCGAAAGAATCCTAGATAAGAAAGGTTAGCGATACCTTATTAAGTAGAAAGGATACGACGAATTAGAAAATACCTAGGAACTAAAACAAAACCTACAAAACTATTAGTAAAAGATCCGACAATCCTAAAAATAGGTCCGCCGATATAACTAACGACAATCGATCTCTCGGCCGACGAGCGACTAGGGTAGGAATTGAACCTACGACCTTAAGAGTATAGATAGCCTACGCTCTACTACTAAGCTACCTAGCCGATTAATAAGAATAGGAACATAACTTATAAATAAATACCCTAATAAGTCTCTACCCCTAGGGACTCGCCCTAAGGCTCCGCTCTAGAAAGCGCCGCCTAGTCGTTTACGGGCATCTCTAGGATATCCGAGAAAGAAACTAGCGAAGGCGACACCTCTACTCCCGACGTCCGCTTAAGAGACGCTAGCTCCTCGCGCGCCTCTTCCTCCTCGAGCTCCTCTAACTCCTTAGCGACGGCATCGTCGGTACGACGCTTAGCTAATCGTAGCTGTTTCTAAAGACGGATCTTACGTATCTTTAGCCGTACCTCCTCCTCTTTAATTCTCTTAAGCTCTAGCTTAAGATTATCGCGCGAATCGCGAAGTCGTTCCTACTCCGGACGAGAAAGACGTATATCGTAATCCTTATAGCGTTTTCGAATATAGGCCGAACACTTTCTAGACCGAGAACCTACGATACACTTTACTACTACGCCCGAGGATCGAGACTTCTAACAATTTGTGTATAGAGCTATTTTAATACTAGAAATTTTAGTATTATAAGTAAGTCGTTAACGGCGTTTATAGGAGGAAGAAGACATAGTTAACTATTACTATAAGAAATAATAACGGCTTAAGAAGCTACGGGACGAAGCTAGGCTAAGAAGGGGATAGTATTACGGAATGATTCCTATAGACCCTAGAATTATAACGATAAGACGAACACGTAACTTATCCTACCTAAGCGCTTAGACTTAGGGCGATTAGACTACTTATACTTAGACTAATTAGACTGCTTATGCTTAGAATAATTAG
This sequence comes from Nothopassalora personata, assembly GCA_033816765.1. Taxonomy (NCBI): domain Eukaryota; kingdom Fungi; phylum Ascomycota; class Dothideomycetes; order Mycosphaerellales; family Mycosphaerellaceae; genus Nothopassalora; species Nothopassalora personata. The sequence continues at coordinate 1,674,644 of CM066291.1, forward strand.
ACTAATTACCGAGATCTACGAATCTCCTTTATATTTAGGAACGCTAAGAACCCCTTATAGTTTCGAGGCGTTTAACTTACTATTTAATATTACTATTTAGAATACACTATAACCTAACCTCTGCCTTACTACTACTTAGTGTTTATAAGACAAAACAGCTACTGCTTTATTACTCTCCCTTAACTTCTTATCGGCCCGAGAATAAACCCGATTAAGCTTATCTTCTTAACTTGTAATATTATTAGGTTATACTAAACCTAATATACGGCTACCCTACTCCTATCTATCGATACGCCTACGATACTTACGATAAATTCTAGGAACTCGGTATTTCCCTAGAAGAAGCTATACTTCTTTAGGTTCGTAAATAGGGCGAACTTTCGTAGCCTCTCTAGTACCGCGCGTACGGCTCGTACGTACTCCTTACGCGTTACGCTATAGATAAGGATGTTATCTAGGTAGACTACGTAGATGTTATCTACTAACCTAGTAAGGGCCTTATTAATGTACCCCTAAAAGGTAGCTAGTACATTAGTTAACCTAAAAGGTATAACTAAGTACTCGTAGTAACCGTATCGCGTGCGAAACGTAGTCTTCTACTCGTCTCCTCGCTTAATAGGAATACGGTAGTAGGCATCCTATAGGTCGATTATAGTAAAGAGCCTAGCGCCCTATAGCCTATCTAAGGTCTTACTAATTAGGGGCAGTAGGTACCGGTTCTTTACTATAATCTTATTTAGGCCTCTATAATCTATATAGAGCCTAAGAGTACTATTCTTCTTTAGTACGAATAGGATAGGCGTACCCGCCTCGCTTACGGATCGCCTAATCTACCCCTTCTCTATTACTTACGTAAGGTGCTCCTTTAAGGCCTCTAGCTTAGTTAAGGACTAGTAGTATAGCGGCTTAAAAGGGGGTTTCTTTCCTTTAACGAGATTAATTGTATACTTAACCCCGTTAGGAATCTTACGCTTCGCCTACTTATTAGGTACGTATATATCTTAGAAGTCTATAAATTCTTTAGGCTACGAGGGCCCCTCTCCTTCGGGTACTACTATAGTAATAACCCGAACACTTATCGTATAACCCTACTTTAAGCTCTCGAGATCCTTAAGGAACTCGCGTGCGTTACGGTACTAAATCGTAGGCGTCTCTATACCGTAGTACTACTAGTTATCCTTATTAGCCTTTACTATCCGATTGCGATACCGCTAGGGTCTACCTAAAATAACTAACGGCCTACCTATAGGCGCTATATAGTAGATAGCGTCGCTTACGCGCTCTACTCCTATATCGTTAGCTAGTCGTACGCGAACCGTATAGGCGCCGTAGTAATACCCCTAGTTCTACGCGTACGACTCTAGATTTAGAAGCTTTATACTACTAATAGGCTATATCTAGTATCGGAGTATATACTCGTACGACACTAAGCTTAAATCTATACCGTTATCTAGAAGAAACGTAGCCTTGCGAAAGCCCTTACGCGTCTCGACGGCGCCTCGTAAGTAACGCGCTAGACTCGTATCGCCTTGCCTTAAGGGGTCTATATAGAAACTTAGACTTAGGAGCGACTCTTACCTAGTCCTCTACCTTTTCTCTATTTACCCTTCTTAGTTAAAGCCTCGACAGTTTCTAACCTACGAACCGCTTACGTATTACGGTCTTTCTATAGGTGTCTATTTCGGTACTCCGTCTTATAGTAACCCTTCCTACCGTAGCCGTAGTACTCTACTTTCGACTTCTAGCTAGTTAAAGACGAGCTACCGGCGTCTCGCTACTAACTCGCATCCGAGGCGCCCGGTACTTAACTCTACTTCTATTACTTTAGGCGATCGACCCGCTTATATACGCCCTTAGCTTTACGCTTACGACGTATATGCTACCCGCGGTCGTACCCTCCGCTACTACCTCGGCGCTCGGTACTTTCGATACGTAAGGCTAGGACTACTAGGTCTTCTCTAGTCGTAGGGATATTATAGTAGCTAACGATAGCGGACCGTAAGCGAGGCGTAAGCTTCGCTAGTAGGTACCGTATATATTACGCTTCTAAGTAGTCGCCTAACTAGTCCTCTATAATATCTAGCTTAGTCGCGAACTGTCGCGCTATCTAGTTATCCTTCTATTTCGTAACCTCGTACTCTAATATAACCTTAAGTACGCGATTTATAGGATCGCCGTATACGTCTCGGTAGAACTTCTTAAAGTCCTAGTATATATACCCTATAAGATTAACGGCGCTATAGTTAGTATACTATCGCTCGCTTACCTCTCCGCTAAGGTATATAACCTTATATAGGACCTTTAATTCGTCTATCGCGTATATAGTACCTAAGAGGGCGAAGATAAGTAAGAGCTCCCGAAGGAATACCCTTACCTTCCTTATCGAATCCCCTCTAAAAGGCGTCGGCTCTTTTAGACGCGGTCGCGTCGTATACGCTACGGCCGCGCCTCGTACTATAAGATTATCGTTAGTAGTTATAGAGATAGAGGTAGGGGTTGTAGTAGGGAGGTAATCTTCTCTCCTCCCTCCTATACGCTCTAGAGGCGGTGCGCTTATAGCGCGTAAGATCTCTAGCCGCTCGATCTCCCGCTATATCTCTTACTCTTTAATCTTAGCCCGTAAGGCCTCTCTTCTCGTAACTAAGGCTATATAACGCGCCTACTACTATACTCTAGGGCTTAGGGGTAGCGTAGGCGACTCGCCGTTGTATACGTCGCGATTAGGCTCTATAGCGTGTATAGATTATAAAGAAGGAAAGCTTTAGAACTATAAGGACCGTAAGGCTATAAGGGGATATCGTAATGTATAGCACGCCTACGATCTTCTAATCGTAGATAAACTAAAACTTACTTTCTTCTATTAACGCTATACGCGTCTCCTAGTGTACGTATACGCGTTACGTACGGTATACTAAGCCGGGCATAGCCGCATTATATATAAGGGTTAGCTATAGGCTGCCCTTATAGCTAAGTACTCGACATTACTAGTAACCTAAACCTATAAGCGTTCCTCTAGCCGATAATATTTACCTCGGAACCTCTATTAATTAGGCACCTAATCTAGTTCTTATTTATCCTAAACTCCGCTACTACCTAAGGACTAGGGACTATAGTAAAGTTATTAAGGACACTAGTGTTACGGTCTAAGTGCGATGGACCTAAGGCTCCCCCGCACTAGTACGTAACGATATTAGATCCGTGTCTCGTAACATAGATCCCCTACATAGAGGATCTATTGCTCCCTCGATAGACACTATAGACCCTTCGGATCTGTAGGATCTGTAGACAGACACTACGGATCTAGATAACGTATTCCTTTATATTTAGGAACGCTAGAAACCCTTATGGTTCTAATGCGTTTAACTTATGTTACTATCTCACTAATTAGAATATAACTCTTATTCCTATTATTCATCTTCGCTTAGCTTACTTTAGCCTCTCTAAAGAATACCGCCGCGTAACTTGACTTATCTCTCTTTTAAGACTAGCCCTAGAACGAGACAATAACACTTTAAACGCCCTTAGGATAAGCGCTACTTAAGCAGCTAGTAGGGGAACACCCGCCCCTAGCGAAGTAGGAAGCATCCGCCGTGCGCTACTACAATAGACTACTACGAAGGACGATGAGTCTAATAACGATAACGAGCCTACTCTAAGGAAGAACGACGTTAAGGCTACTAAGCTAGACCTCTTCTACGGAGATAGAGCTAAGTTCGACGACTAGATCAATTAGATAGATATGTATCTTATGTTTAACCTAGTCGATGCCGATAAAAGAACTATCTTCGCTATTACGTACCTTCGCGGAAGTGCGTAGAACTAGATTAAACCTTACCTTAAGGAATACCTTAAAGGTATAGGACGATTAGACCCTACCGGAATGTTTAGGAGCTACACCCTTTTTAAGGAAAAAATGAAATTAATTGTTGAGAATATGCAGGTCATCGGGTTAAAGAGGTTGGGGTCTACCGGACCCCAACATGTGGTTGCCCCGCAACAGGATTACGTGGCTGGGTGACGTGGCTGGATCAGGGGTATAAGACTCATCCGAACAGATGAGTCTGCCTCTTATCCTTTACATCCACATCCGCGATACTTGTTCATAGAGACACGCTATCCCATTGGGTCCTTCTTCGTCCTAAGGCAAGATTCCATCTTCCAGTGGCTGCGCAACTCGTACCTGTTTAACATTAATCTTTAGAACCTCGAACGAAGTCTAATAGGCTATACGAATCATTTAACACCTAAAGCAGAAGACGTCGTCTACTTTAGAGTATGCAGCCAAATTCGAAGAATACGGATAAATTACCGGATAGGACTAGACGGCGTTAATAACTATGTTCCGACGTGGACTTAAAGACTCCGTTAAGGACGAGTTAATAAGACACGGGGGACGGATCACTAACCTCGAAGAGCTAATAAAGGCGTCGATCAATATCGATAACTAGCTCTAGGAACGACACTAGGAAAGGAAATACGACTCTAAAGTAGGAGGAATAGTAGGATACGCTCCGGATCGTAGACCTTTAGGAGGATACGTTACGAAGGGAGAATTCTTACGACAAAGCCAGCCCTACTATAGACCATAGCCAATAGAACTGGACGTTACCTAACGAGGACGGAAGATCGACAAGAGTAGGGGCTACGGAAAGCCCTTTAAAGGAAAAGGAAAACTCATATACTATACCTATAGTAAGGAAGGTCACATAGCGCGGGATTGCCGCGGTAAAAATATAGTACGCCGCGAGCAGTTCAATATAATGCAACCCCGAACTAGTAAATCTAAGAGCAGCGTTAGATCTCGGGGAGATACCGACTATACTCGGAGAGTAGGGGAGAGAGCTAACAATAGAAGCACGATGCCTCTCCTAGACCCCTTAGAAGGACGAGGAGGATACTATAGGCAGCAAATGGTAGTCATTCCATTTAATGCGAAGAACCAACCACGACAGTTTAATATAATAACACGAAGAGTCGACTACGAGATCGAATCCGAGTCTCGAAATGGTTATAGAAGCCTTTATTAGCGATTCTGTTACTAAGACTCGTGTTAAGTTTACTACGCCGCGAAGTTAGGCGTAGGGTATTAGCCTTAGTAACTACGAGGAACCCTAGGAGCGACGTATAGGCAAAACGCTACGCTCCGAGAAGTAGATATCGACGAATCCTACTTTAACGGAGATAGAAGCGACAAAGAAAATCAGGACCTAGGATAGAACGGATTATAGTTACTAGAACTATAGGAAGAAAGTTAAGAAACCACCGGGCTAAATACTATTAAGGAAGAACAGGATCCGGAAGAATTAAGCGAAGAAGATTCCTCCGAAGGAGAAGAGAGCGACACTAACGACGACAACGAACAACTTACCTTCACGGTAGATGCACCTAAGAAACTGTACGACATAATTATCTACCTATAAAGAAGGTACGAGGAATTCCTACCTAAGATAGGCGGACGAAGGAGGCTACATTCCATTAAGTTTAATAAGACACTCGACACCCTACGAGGCATAGCCTAGGGATACCTACTTATGGAAACAACCGAGAATCTAGTAACCGCCGTTATAGAACGACTACCGATAGGAAGCCGAATAATAGGAACCGGATATGTTATACCGTTAGGAACATTTATATCGAATAAATTACGTAACATAGTACAATACGTACGCGCACTCTACTTAGAAACGTAGAAGATCTAGGAACGCAATAGACTATAAGTGTAGAAATAGGGTAACGGGCTATAGGTTCTAGCCGAAGCCTCTAGGCACGAAGCATAGCGAACTACATACTATTTAGGAAAAGGATTAGCTCCCTAGGAATAAGCGACCGGAGGGAGTTATGCAATACTTAGGCTCACGCATCGACATTAAACACAGTTTTCTAGACATAAGCAATCGTTAACGGACATAAGACTAGTGTTATAATCGACTTAGGAGTAGCGGGGAATTTCATCTCCGAGTCTTTCGTAAGAAGAAACGGGTTAGCTACCCTAAAGAAAAAAATAGGGTTACGAGTTAATCGCGGTAAACGGATTATCGTTACCTAGCGTAGAATAGGAGACGACACCATTGCTACTAGCTATCTAAATAGTACTACGAGAATATTACCTTAGATGTTACTAATATAGCTAGTTATAATATAGTATTAGGTATGCCTTAGTTAAGAAAGCACAATCTAGTAATCGACTAGAGAAGAGGAGTACTTACATTTAGGGAACGCGATTACGTTATCGATATTTAGCCTACGTAGTAGTAGCGTTCACTAGTAGATAAGGTAAGGAAACAGCTAAACGAGATATAGCTTACGCCGAATAGAAGGATAGAAGAACCACCTTCGACCGGGATAGACACTAGCGTAGGGCCGCCGGGTTACGAAGTTACTAGAAGTGATAGAAGTAACGCACTATCGAAGAATACTAACATCTTAGAGTTAAGTATTCCTAAGGAGTATCGTAAGTAGTCGCGACTCTTTAAAGAGGAAAGAGGTAAGGATGCCTTACCTAAGCACTAACTATAGGATTACAAGATTAACATTTAGCTAGGGAAAGAGCCTCTATAGGGACCCCTATATTAAATGTCTAAGAAAGAGCTATAGACCCTACGAGAATAGCTAAAGGAGAAGCTAGCTAAAGGATAGATAAGAAGATCTACCTTAAGTATAGGAACTCTATATATGTTCGTTCCAAAAGTAAACGGGAAGTTACGACTCGTATAAGACTATAGGAAGTTAAACGAGATTACGATTAAGAACCGATACCCGCTACCTAACATCGAAGAAGCATAAGATAGATTAACCGGATCGGACTAGTACACGAAGATTAACCTACGAGATGCCTTCTATGCTATACGAATAGTAGAAGGAGAAGAATAGAAAACCGCCTTTAGAACAAGATACGGACTCTACGAATTCTTAGTTATGCTAATAGGATTAACTAACGCACCCGCATCCTACTAGGATCTTGTTAACGAAACACTTAGAGACCTACTCGACGTATACGTTATCGCCTATATAGACGATATATTAGTCTACACGAAAGGATCCCTTTAGAATTACATAAAGCAAGTCTAGGACGTATTTAAACGACTTACACGTTTAGGATTTAAGACAGCACCCGAGAAATACGAATTCTATAAGAAAGAAGTTAAATTCTTAGGCTTTATTATTAGTACTATGGGGATAACGATCGACCCTACGAAGACATAGTTAATTAGAGAATAGCTAGAACCGAAAACAGTTAAGGACGTACAATTATTCCTTAGACTAGCGAACTATAACCGGAAATTTATTAAGGACTACGTAAAGACAGTAGCACTAATAATATAAGGGGCAGCCTAGTAGCTAACCCCTACATGTGGCCTTGCATGTAACATGCGGTCGCGACCGGCTGCTAAGCTGTACGTAACACGCATAAGTACACCATACGACGCGCGATGCGTCTTGAACAAAAGGTAAGAATTAGTTCATCTACGACTAGCAGGTCGTGGGCGTGCTATGCATTGCGACATCCCCTTAACAGTTCTAATTCTTCTCTTCGTTACAATCTATACACGCTATAGAGTCCGAACGCGACGACAGTAGCGCTACGCCTACGGCTCCCCTAAGCCCTAGGGCCTAGTAATAAGCGAGGCGTATAGCCTTAGTCGTAAGGAGGGATGCCCTTCGGGTAGAGGTTAAGGAGAAGGAGATATAGAGAGAGATTAAACAGTTAGAGATCTTACGGGACGCAAGCGTGCCGCCGGCGGACCCTTAGGGCGAATCCGGCGGAGAACTATCCCCTACTCCCCCTCCCCCTCCTCTATCTATAGTAACTAACGATAATATCGTAGCTCGAGGCGCGGTCGCATCGCATGCGACACGTTTACGTCTTAAAGAACCTACGCCTTTTAGAGGGGACTCGATTAAGAAAGCACGGGTATTCCTAAGGGAGCTCTCTCTTATCTTTACCCTCTTAGGCGGCACGTATGCGACGAACGAGTTAAAGGTCCTATATAGGGTTATATACCTAAGCGGAGAGGTAAGTGAGCGATGGCACGCTAACTATAGCGTCCTTAACCTTAAAGGGTATACATACTAGGACTTTAAGGAGTTCTATCGAGACGTATGCGGTGATCCTATAAACCGCGTGCTTAACGTAATGTTAGAGTATGAGGCGGTAAAATAGAAGGATAACTAGACAGTGCGTTAGTTTACGACTAAGCTAGATGTTATGGAGGATTAGTTAGGGGACTATACGGAGGCGCAACGCGTGCGACATATGCTCGCTAAGCTTACGCCTAGCCTACGGTCCGCAATCGTTAAGTTTTATAACATCCTAACAACTAGAGAGGAACTAGTAATCCTAGCTTCGCGTATTGAAAGTACGGAGCGTAGTAGCGGAGGGCACGACCGCGGGTAGCATAGTCGCCGTAGGCGAGAGACTAAGGGCGACTAAGGGCGAAGCGATCGTAGCTCGAAGTAGTAGAAGCATAGTTAGGCGTCGCGCGACCCGGGTGCGAGTTACTAGCGGGACGCCGGCGGATCGTCTATAACCTTCGATAGGACTAAAGCGGAGTGCTATGGATGCTATAAGAAGGGTTACATTAAGACGGATTACCCGAATAGGCACCTATAGAAGGACCGTAGCGCGTAAGCGGTTCGTAGGGTAGACGCTACGAAGGCTCTAACTAAGAAGGGTAGCGACTAGGGAAAAGGTAGAGGACTAGAAGTAGGTCGCTCCTAAGTCCGAGTTTTCCTACAGTCGACCCCTTAAGGCGAGTAGATGTGTGTCCATCGTAGCGACTAGGGAAAAGGTAGAGGACTATAAGTAGGTCGCTCCTAAGTCCGAGTTTTCCTAAAGTCGACCCCTTAAGGCGAGTAGATGCGTGTCTAGCGCGTCACTTGCGAGGCGCAGTCGAGACTCGTAAGGGCTTTCGCGAGGCTACGTTTCTCCTAGATAACTGTACGGATCTTAGCCTAGTGTCGTATAAGTATGTACTCCGACATTAAATGCAACCTATTAATAGGGTAAGGCTGCCGAAGTTAGAGTCGTATACGTATAAACTAGGGTATTGCTACGGCGCCTTTACGGTTCGGCTACGACTCGCTAATGACGCGGGAGTAGAGCGCGTAAGTGACGCTACCTACTACGCGGTACCTATGGGTAGGCTATTAGTGATTTTAGGTAGACCCTAGCGGCATCGTAATCGGATAGTGAAGGCCGATAAGGATAACTAGTGGTACTACGGTGTAGAGACGCCTACGATTTAGTAGCGTAACGCACCCGAGTTCCTTAAGGATCTCGAGAGCTTAAAGTAGGTTTATACGATAAGTGTTCGGGCTATTGCTATAGCAGTACCCGAAGGAGAGGGGCCCTCGTAGCCTAAAGAATTTGTAGACTTCCGAGATGTATACGCACCTAATAAGTAGGCGAAGCGTAAGATGCCTAACGGGGTTAAGCATACAATTAATCTCGTTAAAGGAAAGAAACCCCCTTTCAAGCCGCTATACTACTAGTCCTTAACTAAGTTAGAGGCCTTAAAGGAGTACCTTACGTAAGTAATAGAGAAGGGGTAGATTAGGCGATCCGTAAGCGAGGCGGGTACGCCTATCCTATTCGTACTAAAGAAGAACGGTACTCTTAGGCTCTATATAGATTATAGAGGCCTAAATAAGATTATAGTAAAGAACCGATACCCCCTACCCCTAATTAGCGAGACGCTAGATAGGCTATTAGGTTCTAGGTTCTTTACTACAATCGATTTGAAGGACGCCTACTATCGTATCCCTATTAAGCGAGGCGATAAGTGGAAGACTACGTTTCGCACGCAATACGGACACTACGAGTACCTAGTAATGCCGTTTGGGTTAACTAACGCACCGGCAACCTTTTAAGGGTATATTAACAAGGCGCTAACCGGCTTAGTTAATGACATTTGCGTAGTCTACCTAGATAATATCCTCATCTATAGCGAGACGCGTAAGGCACACGTACGAGCCGTACGCGCGGTACTAGAGAGGCTACGAAAGTTTGCCCTGTTCGCAAACCCTAAGAAGTGTCACTTCTTCTAGGAGAGTGTAGAGTTCCTTAGGTTTGTCGTAAGCGCCGTAGGCGTGTCGATAGATAGGAGTAGGGTAGCCGCTATCGAGGAATGGCCTATACCTACGACCTTTTATAAGGTACAGTCCTTCCTTAGGTTTTGTAACTTCTACCGGCGTTTTATAGAAGGATACTTAAGGGTCTACAAGCCCCTAACGGACCTGCTAAAGGGATCTAAGGACGGTAAGAAGCACGGCCCTCTTACGTGGACCTTAAGCAAAGAGCAGGCGTTTCGATAGCTTAAGGCCGGATTCTTAGGTGCACTAATACTTAGGCACTTCGATCCTACGCTACGCACGCGAGTCGAGACGGATGCCTTAGGTTTCGCGATCGTAGGTATTATATCCTAATTATTTAGTGCTAAGTAGCATCCTATCGCGTTCTATTTACGTAAGATGATACTAGCTAAGTGCAACTACGAGACGCACGATTAGGAGCTACTTATAGTAGTTAAGGCTTTTAAGCATTAGAGGCCATACTTAGAGGGCGCTACGTATGCGGTGCGAGTGCTAGTCAACTACGCTAACCTATAGGGCTTTATAATAGTAAAGTAGCTAAATAGGCGGCAAGCTCGATAGGCTACGTTCCTATAGTCTTTTAATTTTGTAGTAGAGCATCGGCCGGGTAAGACTAACCTAGCCGACGCGCCTTCGAGACGTAGTAACTACCTAGCCATAACGTAACAAACTTCGAACTTGCTACCTACCTTACAAAGTAAGATATCTTTCTAGAAGGAGTCTCTAGAAGGTACAAGTGAGCCGACGGTAAAGCGCGTACTTACTACCTACGAGGCAATATAGGGCGATATAGGCGCGGCGATAGTAGTACGGAGAGGTGACCTTCCCTATTAAGACAAGCCGTCTTTACTAGTAGTAGTATGCGCTACAGTAATATAGGGTTAAGCTTATAGCTCGACGGGTGAGTTAATCCTACTCTTAATAAAGATCGCGTAGTAGTAAGACGACTAGTGTATCGTATACTTAGCGCAGGCGCTAAGCGCGAGGGACGCTAAGGGATAGCATGTAAAGGATGGCCTTATGTACTACGGAGACGCGATCGTAGTACCTAGGGATTACGCAATTAGGTCGTATCTAATTCGCATGTACTACGACGACGTCCTCGCGGGTTACTTTAGAAGGACTAAGACTAAAGAGCTATTACGACGTAATTATTAGTAGGACTCACTTAGTACGGACGTGAAACAATACGTCCAAGCCTATAGAACCTACTAGGGTTCGAAGGCGAGGCGCTATCGACCCTACGGCGAGCTACAACCGCTTCCTAGACCGGAGCGACCGTAGTAGGAAATTACTATGGATTTCATTACGGACCTACCTCTAAGTACGCGAGCCGGTTGCGTGTATAATGCGATCCTAGTGATAGTCGATCGCTACTTTAAAATAAGCTTATACATCCCGACGACGAAGACTTGCACAGCCGTAGAGCTTACGAGGCTCCTACGAGACGAAGTCGTGCGACACTATAGTGTCCCGTTAGGCATAGTAAGCGACCGAGGTCCGGTCTTCACTAGTTAGTTTTAGAGTAACTTCTACTTCGAGGCGCGTGTAAAGCGTAAGCTATCCACGGCCTTTTACCCTTAGACTAACGGCTAAACTAAGAGGGTAAACTAAACCCTCGAACAATACCTTCGTTATTACTATAGTGACAATTAAACTAAGTAGGCTGAGTGGCTTGCAGTTGCTAAATTCGTAGCTAATAACAGCATCTACCTAATACTACGGATGAGTCCGTTCGAAATAGCGTACGGTTAGCGACCTAAGATTGCCCCTATACTAACTAGATCTCGAGACGAGACCTAGGGGGGGAAGTACTAGTAGCGGTAATAGCTACGAGTCGCATGCGAAAACTACGCGCTATACTCGAGGAGCGATAGAAGGCTATAGTAGAAAGCTAGGCTCGCTACTACAATAAGACCTACTAAGCTAAGACCTACCGCGTAGGTAACTTAGTCCTATTATTAACGAAGAACCTTAAGTTAGCAGTACTAAAGAAGAAGATAGGTCCGAAGTTCATCGGCCTATACCGCATTACGGACGCTGTCGGTTCGTAGGCGTACCGCCTAGCGCTACTAGCCGACTTTAGGCTCTATAACGTCTTCTATGTCTCTCTCCTCGAGCCGTATATCGGTAGCGATAAGGATGGACCCGTACCCCCTCTAGCTAATAAGGACGGAGAGTATAAGGTAGAGGCAGTACTAGATAGGCGTAAGCGTAAGGGCAAGCTACAGTATCTAGTCTAGTAGAAGGACTAGCTAGAGGAGTACAATAGCTAGGAACCGGCGGAGGACCTCGCGAATGCGGATCGTATAGTAGCCGACTATAAGGCGTTAAGGAGAAGCAAATGAGACTAGTACTAGAGCACAAATAAAACTTTTCTTAACTATAAACAAAATAAAAGCTAAAGAGTAGCGCGCCTACTAGGGGCTACGTAGAGTAGTAGTAGGCGAGGAGCCCGCGAGCAGCGTGTGAGGCGAGCGCCTTAGTTGTCATTACGTAGTGACTTAGGTAAGAATGCCTAGTCGGCGGCGGTAGTGTCGATGTTCTACGCCTATAGGAACTAGGACTACGGTTAGTAGGGTACACGTAGGCGAGGAACATACGACTCACGGCGCGGCCGAGTTCGAATAGCCCATTAAGGGCGCGGTTCTACTCCTACTAGAGCGCGAGGGCTTTAGCGGCGGGGGCGGCGGCAGTAGTAGCGGCGGCGGCGGAGGCACGCATACGGGTCTCCCCGGCACGCTTATGCTTATAGGCATTAAACTGCCTAATAGCCTATAGGAAGGGTTAGCCGAAGCATAGGGGACGTACTAGAGCCCTCCCCCGCGAGTAGTAGTCGACTCGCACGAGCGAAGTAGCGACTTACCTCCTTAATGTCGTTACCTAGCTAGGCACATAGGCGGATCTACTCTACCAGCTCCTACTGCTAGAGATCTATAGGCGCCTAGCCCATTATAGCCGTAAGGAAGTCGCGCTAGGACCGCGCGGCGCGTAGGCGGCTTACTAGCGAGGCGATAGCGTAGCTAGTGTTAGGCACGTAGCTATGTTTACTACGCCTATAGCGGCTACACTTCTTTAGGAGCTCGCCGGTAGTGACACTATTATAGTTATCGGCCTCGTCTAGTAAGTGGTTAGCATACGAATCGTAGGCGACACGCGTAGAGACTTACCCCTAACGAAGTACGGGAGGTACCGTATATACATATTAATTCTCTACGAGAGCTTAGTAGCTAGCGAGGGCGTTAGTAGCTGCGAGGGTGATGCTAGTCGCTTGCGACCACTAGGCGTTCTAGAGGCGTCGCGTACTAGAGCCGCCTAGCGGCGCTCGTCTTCTACGGCGCTAGTAGTGCTATCGCTACTAGTACTACTAGAGGAGGCGGAGCGGTTAGAGAATAGCGGCGAGGAGGGCACGGCAGACATAATAATAATAATAATAATGCTAGTGAGGCGCTTACGATAATGGTGCGGTGCGGGTGCGTAGTAGTGGTGTAGCGAAGGTAATAAGCTAGGGAGCGTACTAAGAAAGGGCTAGGTTAGGCTAGAGTTTTATGCCCCTAAATAGCTACGTCGGTATAGTAACTAAGCCTTACTTACCTACACCTACATAACGACACGCACGTAACCCGCATGTAGGCCGTATAGCAACTATAGTTCTAGAAGTACATAGGAGCCTCTACGTAGCAACTAGCGAGCTAAGGATAGCTCGCACGGGAGGGGAGGCAATTGTAAGGGGCAGCCTAGTGGCTAACCCCTACATGTAGCCTTACATATAACATGCGGTCGCGACCGGCTACTAAGCCGCACGTGACACGTATGAGTACACCTTGCGACGCGCGATACGTCTTAAATAAAAGGTAAGAATTAGTTCATCTACGACTAGCAGGTCGTGGGCGTGCTATACATTGCGACATCCCCTTAATAAATAACGATACTTACGAGAAAAGACGTCACTTAGAAATAGGGAAAGGAACAGATTAAAGTATTTAAGAAACTTAAGGAATAATGCGCTTTAGCCCCTACGCTTCGACTATTCGATAGTAGTAAGGAAGTCTACATCGAGACCGATACGTCTAATATAGCAATAGGCGCGTGTCTAATATAGACACACGATAGGTAGAGACACCTAGTAGCCTATTACTCCCGGAAAATGACTATAGCGGAATAGAACTACGACATCTATAATAAAGAGCTTCTAGCTATTATTGCTACTATACAACATTAGAGAGTATATATCGAGGGCCTACCGAAGTTAACAATTCTTTCTAACTATAAGAATCTTACGTACTTTACGACGACGAAAGAACTTACCCGAAGGCAAGCCCGCTAGTCGGAGCTACTAGGGCAATACAAGTTCGAAATTAAATATACTCTAAGAAGAGAGAACGGCCGCGCCGACGCGCTAAGTCGAAGAAGCGACTATATAGAAGGAAAAGAACTAGTATAACACAAAATATTGAAGACGAACCCCGACGGAAGTCTTAGTGCTAACATAAGAGAATTTAATAACATCGTACGGATATTAGACGATAGGGACGAACAATTCCCTATATCGTAAGGAAAATACTAAGTACCTAAGGATCGAGAAGAAGAATGTATACGACAACATTACGACGGACTAACTTATAGACACCCTAGAACTTTAAAGACAGTAGACCTAATATAACGTAGTTTCTCATTTCCATAGATGAGACTTAAGGTGTTACGCTACATTAAACAATACGTACACTATTAACAAAACAAGGCTGTAAGATATGCGAAATACGGTTACCTACAGTTTAGCACACTACCGACGAAACCATAGGACGAAGTCATAATAGACTTTATTACGAAACTCCCACCGTTAAAGGATTAAGTTACGAAACAACCATACGACATGATACTAGTTATAGTTAATAGACTTACGAAGTACGTACACTTCATTCCTACATTAGAGACATACAATGTAGAGCAGCTCGGATACCTCGTACTAGATAGACTTATCCGATACCACGGATTCCCCTAAGCGTTTATAACGGATAGAGATAAGCTATTTACATCAAATTACTAGAAGACCCTTATAGGAACGATCGGAATTAAACATAAGCTATTAACAGTATATCATCCGGAGACAGACGGACAAACCGAAAGGATGAATTAAACGCTAGAACAATATCTACGATACTACATCAATTATGTACAAGATAACTAGGTTTCATTACTGCCAATAGCGTAGATTGTACTAAACAATCACAAATTAGAGATAACTTCAACGACGCTATTCTATACGAACTTTAGTAAAGATCCTAACCTATTTAGAATACCTAGATCTCACCTACAAGCCGAAAGAGCAATCGTGACGACGGATACTCTTAAGGAAGTGTATAAAGAAACACGTAAGGCGATCGAAGATGCATAATAAAAACTGTCTCGATAACGGTAGGACACGAGAAAAATAGCACCTCTACTAAAAGAGGGGGATAAGGTCTATCTCCTTATAAAAAACTTAAGAATAAGAAGATAGACTAAGAAACTAGATCACGTTAAGGTCGGACCATTTTTAATCGATAAAGTCGTAGGACTAGTTAACTATCGACTACGACTACCACTAGACGCAAAAATCCACCTAGTCTTCTATATCTCTAAGTTAGAACCCGTAGACGCCGAAACACCCTACTAAGAGAACTTCCACTTCGAACCGGAAGTAGAAAACGAATTCGAAGTCGAAAGAATCCTAGATAAGAAAGGTTAGCAATACCTTATTAAGTAGAAAGGATACGACGATTCGGAAAATACCTAGGAACTAAAGGTAAACCTTACGAATTGCCGCTAGCTACTAAAAGATTTCCACTACCGCTAAGTAGCGGAAGCGCGCCGTTAATAGGTTCCGCTACTACACCATTAAGAAAACCCTAGAACCCATTATCGGCGAAACTATCTATAGCGCTCCGAGTTAGAGGACTTAGAGCAAGACCGGAATTAGGTATAGGTTCGAGTAGTAAGCCCTACGCTACTAGCTCCCGATCCGCCGCTTCCTCCTCCTCGATCTCTCGCTCCTCGAGAGCACGACCCTCCTCTACCTTACGGTTAATAGCATCTAGTTGCTTCCGAAGACGTATCTCCTTCGTATGCGCCTCTATTATTTTCGCTAAGGCTTCCGAAAGAGCCTCCTTCGTACGATCGAGATCGGCTAACAACTTCTTTCGCTAATCCCCGAGCTTTTTCCACTCCACCTCGGTTACCTTCGCATCGCACCGCGCTACGTTACTAAGATAGTAATAAGAACACTTTCCGGACGAGATATGCATACGGCACACTAGGTTGTTCTTTAGACACCGAGAATAAGGCTTTATAACTTCTTCTCCGAGGCGATAGACGCGGTTTACGCGGTTCTTTCGTTTTCGAGTGGATAACGCGTCCGAGGATAAGATAAGAGTAGGAAGAAGAGAAGACATCCTTACCTATAGACGAAGTAGGAAACGTTAAGGTTATAACTAGTCTCGGGACGAGACTAGGCCGGAAGGGGGATGGTGTTACGGTCTAAGTGCGATAGACCTAAGGCTCCCCCGTACTAGCACGTAACGATATTAGATCCGTGTCTCGTAACATAGATCCCCTATATAGAGGATCTATTGCTCCCTCGATAGACTATAGACCCTTTAGATCTGTAGGATCTGTAGATAGACACTACGGATCTAGATAACGTATTGCTTTGTATTTAGGAACGCTAGAAACCCTTATGGTTCTAATACGTTCAACTTATGTTACTATCTCACTAATTGGTATATAACTCTTATTCCTATCATTTATCTTCGCTTAGCTTACTTTAGCCTCTCTAAAGAATACCGCCACGTGACTTGACTTATCTCTCTTTTAAGACTAGCCCTAGAACGAGACAATAACAACTAGAGAGCCCGATTTTCTTAACGTCCTTATATAGCTTAGTAGTAGGGACTGTACCCTTTAGAGTAAAGTATAGTTAAATACACTCTAACATACTAGGCCTAACTATCTTTACGGAAGACCTCCTTATTATATTTAGGTTTATCTTTATAGGTAACTACTTATCTAGTACAAACCTTAGGGTCCTTTCCCATAAGGCGTCGTACTATAGCGAGCTTCTCCTAAAGAGCGGGGGTGTTAGTAACGCGACCGAAGAGGGTAGCCTCGAACTAGCGACTATATCAAAACTAATCTTAGGCGTTCACATTAGGAAACGTTATCTAGAGGATCTAATTAATCTAGTAGATAATACCCTCTTCCTTTATAACCGGGCTATTACTAGCTAAACTATATTGTCGGACGTAGTTATTAATCCTTATAGTCTTAGTATTCTATATACGCTTCCTTTATGCGAAGGGGGCGTTTACGGGACTAATAGGCATATCCTTAAGTAGTCCTTTACTAGCATCGTTCCCAAGTTTATTTACTTAGGCATTATTTCCCCTTCCTAGGGTTACCCCGGATTTAGCTAATAATTAAGTTTCGCTTATTTAAGCACTAACTTCGTTAATTATTTCAACCTCCTACTAATTAATCTTAGCTTACCGGATCTCCTATTCTAATTAAAGGCGAACTTTCTTAGTAGCCTTAGCTTAGGCTCGTAGATCCTAGGCTAAGGACCGGGTCCTCGGGTGCGGATTCTTTAGAATGCCTACGGGTGCCTTCCCTTTCACTTTATTAGACTACATAGGATAGGTAGATACCTAGTTAAGCTCGCCTAAGTCGATTGCCTACTCCGCTTTACTTTCTCCGAATAAGACCTAATATGTCCTAGTAGCCTTCTCCGTTTAGCTAGATCGTACGTCCTAAGGGCTATACTCTATTAAATGCCTAAAGTTAGGAGGGGGCTTAGAATAATTAGGAGGCGTGACCTTTATTATCCTAGTGTAGTCCCTACCTATCTATTACTTACGTAGTACGGGAATCTTATACTAGTTATTAAACTCAATCGGCCTATAATGTTCTTTAAGTAGAGGGAGTATATAGAGCAGTTTCGGTTTACTATAGTCCCTCCGAAAGTTAAATTTAGTAGGACGCGGATCGCCTTCTTTTCCTAGATACTACTAGTTATTCGGGGCGAGGTGTACGTAGCCCCGAGATACTAAGGACCTTACCGCCCTATAATTACTAGCCTAGTACTTCGAACTACTATAGTTATAGTAATAACTATCTATCGCTTTAGACTATTCGCGATTCTACGATAGGGGACGCTACATTACGTAAACCTACAGTTCAGTATCTAGGTTATACCTCTCCGGTTATATAGAGCGTTAATTCTCGCTCGGGTAGAAGGTACCCGCGTCCGCGACGCGACCGCGCTAGTATATACGTATACTTATTTTAGCTACCTTCTAGATTAGGTTATTATTAATAATAGTCCTAGAGGTAGCCTTCTTAAGCGTGTTAATCTTAGGTTTAAGGCGCGGCATTTACTTTACGACTAAGCGGTATAGCTAAGGTAAAGTAAGAGGGAAATCTATATATATAGCTTTTTATCCCTCCTTACTATCTACGATGCTAGCAGCTTTATCGAGGATCCTCTAAAAGTCCCTAAACTTCTTAGGTTACTTTAGGTAAAGCCCGTAAGCCTTATAGACCGCTTTTGCGACTCCCTCTAGTAATTCCTAAAGGAGGAGGCGACTCCGGGAGCTATTATCTAAATCCTTAGGTTTAATTAGGTCACTTCAGGATATAAATAGGCGGATGAATTCCTTTATATCTTGTTCTTTAGGCCTCTTACCTTACTACGCCCTAATAATCTCCTTAAGATATTCCCGACTCCCTAACATTAAGTAGGCGTTAAACCTTAAGAACTCTAATAAGAACGCCCCCCTAAAACGTGCCTTATTAGTAAACTACCTAGGTAGTCTTATAACTACGCGCCGGATAGTAGTTTTGTAATTGCGCTTAAACCTGCCCTAGAAATAATCCTTCTTAATAGATGCCCGAGGCGGATACTAGTCTATTAGGTCGCTAAACCGCTCCTAGAACTTAGTAGTATTAGTGCTATTAAAGAACGGATTCTTAGCACCTCCTAGAGGTAGAAAGCGAGGGCTAGCGTTTTCTATTACTACTACTAATCGTCTAAAGAGGGCAGTTATAGTATCTATTCTAATTGTGCTGTTCGTTCCTACACCTATACCCAATTTAGCGGCGCTAGTTCCGCTTCTCCCTTCTTTACTAGATTTAGGTGTTTCTCCTTCCTCCAATTCCTCTATCCCCTTATTAGGGATAGAATCCCTATAGACCCCTTCTATTTTCGTGGGGTTTATAGGCTGTTCGTAGCCTCTACCTATATCGGTAAAGGTACTAAGTTTTTCTAGTGATGTAGCCGTATCTATTGTTACGTAGTGCTTACTTTAGAATGCGCTAATACTAGTTATTATTACTTAATAGGACCTTATAACCGCGATTGTTACTAAATACCTTAGGCCTTAAGTGTTTTCGACCTTAGTCGACCTTAACCGTAAACCTTAACCTTAAGTAATAACCTTAACCGTAAACCTTGACCTTAAGTAATAACCTTAACCGTAAACCTTAGACCTTAAACCGTGATTTTAACCTTATAAACTGGATACTAATACGCTACCGGGTGTACACTTAATACCCCCACTTATTAACTACTAAAATAATGTCTACTAACTACCCTATGTAGGCCTGTCCGAGTTGTGGTAGTATAGAGCGGCGCTTATGTAAGCAGGGGTATTTGCCGGTCCCGGGACCGTGAAATTAGGTTACGTAACGAGTAGCGTAGTAGCTAGATAAAGAAGAGGATTAGCGGACCTAAACCCCTATGCCCTCTACTTAAGAGGTATGAATTGAATTGTTGCCTTAATGATACCCTTACAATGCTCAACTGCGTAGTATATATCTTAACAGCTATACTAGTCCCGTTAGCTCACCTGAATGTCTAATCAAACCTAAATGAAATAGGGGCAAGTTGGACCTAAGGAACCCTCCCTCTAAACCTAAGGTTAACATAACTAAACCTAAGGTTAACATAACTAATTAGTCGTTAATATATCCTCCCCTATTACGAACCTATCCTTAGGTTCTAAAGTAGTAAGCCCGGGTATTATAGGTAGCTTAATTAGTCGCTATAAGCTAAGGTAGTCTTATAGTAGCATAGTAGCTCACCCTACTATTTAGCTTAACATATAAGATGTTAGGTAGTCCTAGGGCCTACTAGCGACAGTTTATAAAGATCGAAAGGATCCTTCTAATAGAGACCGTAATAATGACGTTAATAACCGCGATTCGCATCCGTCGCACTATA
Organism: Nothopassalora personata; assembly: GCA_033816765.1. Taxonomy (NCBI): domain Eukaryota; kingdom Fungi; phylum Ascomycota; class Dothideomycetes; order Mycosphaerellales; family Mycosphaerellaceae; genus Nothopassalora; species Nothopassalora personata. The sequence goes on from CM066291.1 coordinate 1,694,991, forward strand.
CTAACGTATGCTACGAAACTAGCGAGGGAATGGACAGCTATGTTAGTATTAATCGAGCGGGCTAGATAGTCGAATAACGTAAACGCCATTTATGAGACAAGTGAGCGTTAGTACTAGCAACCTAGTAAATCTAAAGACGAGTCCACCGCGTAGCTAGAAGGTGAGTTAAGGGAAGATAAGTAACCATAAGAAACAAGTAAGATCTAAGGACTAGAAGCACCTGTACCCAAAGCATTAGAACTAGAATTAGAACTAGAATTAGAACTAGAATTAGAACTAGAATCAGAACTAGAAACTAGGAGCCTATAGACCTACACCAACCACTCAGTTCTACTCAGTTTCACACAACTCCTTTGTCTAGACCTACTCGTTATCGTGGCTAACACTAGTCTTACTAGACGCGTCCCTAAGTAGCTAGTTAGTAAAGTTCCTATAGTAGTTACGGAAGAAGCTCTTATTACGCCCTTCGCTTATAAAGCACATCTACTCGAGAGTAGTGACTAAGCTAAGCTACTTATCTATCAATTTTATAGCTCGGACGCGCTAATTATACATCTTCTTATAGAAGAGCTCCGAGTCTAGGCGGACCGTAGCATTAAGCCACCTTCTAGCATTAAGGATGACTTCGTTATCGTTCTAAGACTTTAAACCCGCTAGGGCATCGGATAGAGGGCTAATGCCACTAAGGTGTACGGCCGTAGGAAAAGGATAGCCGGGTACTAGGCGTCGATACTTAAATCCTACAGCGCTCTTACTTAGCGTCTTAAAGTCACGATAGAGGTCTGTCACCTAGTGTATGCTCTAGCTTCTCTAGAGTTTAAGATAGTCGTCATCGCGGATCTCGATAAAGTAAGGGTTAATCTAACGTAGCGTCTTCTTATGTGCGGCCTACCTTATTAGAACGCCTATAGTAGTTACCCGCATTTGCCTAGCGCTTACATCCTCTCTAAACCAGCTGATGCTGTTCTTGCTTAGGTAATTCTAGACCCTAACCGAGAAGAAACGCTTAAATCGGCCGTCTTCTATGTAGTCGTTAATCTAGTACTACTAGATAAACTCTCTAGCATTCCCTTTCTTATGAAAACCGTGTAAAAACTCCGGCCTACTAGTACCCTCTAAGTTAAGAGAGTATAGCATATTAAGCCGGTTACTAGTCTAGTAGTTTTTAATTTCGAGGTTTAAGTCGACCCTAGTATACTGCACTATAGTGTTCGCGTTACCCCCCTAATAAGCCCTATTAAAGCTAAAAATCGTAGGCCTAGGGAAGGAGATAAACCGAGTATAGTGTTAAGGGTGTAGCGCTACTTATAAGAGCTATAGCCCGGGGTCTTATCGCATAATCTGTTAGCTTAGAGGATACTACATGTTCTAGTAGACGCCGCCGTTACTAACCTTATTCAATTCTCGTAGGTGCCATCGGTACACGTCGAATTCTCGACTTATCATTTCTCTAACTAATTTAACCCGCGGTACTAGTTTAGCGTTATTATACTAGTATAGTATGTTACTATTAATGTAGGTACCGGTACTATTAAGATCGGCTTAGTTAGCTTTATTAATGCCGAATTTATCGAGGATCTAGTTGTAGTTAGTATACGTAACGATGCTACTCGTAGTACCGACTTTACCTCGAATACGGAGGTAGCTAAGCGGATTAACAGTCTTCTAACTACGCTTATTAGGGCGAAACCACGACCTATTCTTCACCTTAATAGCTAAAAAACTCTTACCTTTAAAGAGCTAGTCTTGGACCTTAAGCGCGCGCTTACATAGGGTATTAGCGGTAATACCGGGATTTGTAACGAAGTAGAGGGCCTTATAGTAGAAATCTCGAACATGCTAATTGCACATTATAGCGCTAACCTTACTATCCCTCTTAAGAACGTCCGAGATAGCATATTCGAGCATCTTAAGGCCCGCTATCCGGTACTTAGGTAGCTAGTTAATACTATCTACATTAATCGAGTTTCTAAACTTAATACTATAGTACCGCTCATTATAGGTGCAGTTAGCGCGCTTAATCCGGAGGGCCTCGTCTTCTTATAGGATCTAATCCTTAGAGACTAATACATCCCTAATTATAGCCGAAGGTAACATAGTAAGTATCGGTTTACTATTCTTAGTTAAGGCCGGAGTAGATCGTAGGGTACTAACCGGTATACCTAGCGGACTGCCCTCGCGTATAGGTGCGCTATCTAGCGTTCGGTTAGGCGAGGATCGAGTAGGCGTAGTTATACCCTTACCTATACTCTCGCCTATGCGGAGCTACTTAAGTCGACTCGACTTACGACCGCCTCTCGATAGGACTGTAGGCTAGGTAGAGGCTAGTAGAGTTAGCGTAGTACTCTTTATACGTCTTTTACCTTTACTACCCGGTAGCTAACGTAGCTAAGGCTATTATTCGCTAGATAGTCTAGGTTAAGCTATACTATCCTCCGGGGACGCGGACTTCTTAGTAATAGTACCCTCTATAAAGTATAGAAGGCTATCCTTATAGACGGCTAGGCGGTATCTTCTAATAATCTCCCTACTCTTAGCCGACTACGGATTAATGCTACGTGCTTTAGCCTCCCTATCGCACCGGGTAAGATCACTAGGCTCTAGAATTCGCTTGCGATCTATGCCCTTACGGCCGATCCTTATACGCTAGATTAATGCCCTCTAAATTCTACTAATAGCCCTACTGTAATCTAGGTACTTATTAATAAAGGCCGTGAACTAGCGGCGCCCGCTATTAGTACTACAAAGCTCGGAGATGACGCGTCGATTAAGAATCTTATTATCTATCTACTATAGCTAGTAGCGGGTAAGCGTAGCACGAAGAGTCTTCTCTCGGTTACGAATCTCTAAACCGGTCTTACGAATCTTACCGACGATAGGAAACAAGACATCGAGCTTCTTATTACTAAGGAATTTATCCTAGTAGCTCTTACCTATACCGCTCTTAACTTCCTCGAAAAATAGGTTAACCTAGACGGAGTAGTCTTCGAACACCTTCTCGAAGCCCTTATAGAAGTCCTTTAACACCTTAACCCGCTTCTAAGGACTGAGCTCTCGGAACATAACATTAGCGGCGGACTTCGGCGTGTTCGTGTTAGTAAGGACATGCTTAACGTTATCCGGTAGGCGAAGAGACTCGAACAAGGTCTAAGGTGGGCGGGTAAGCCTAGTAACAGTACTAGTAAGCGCTATACTCGAGCTAGCCGGGCGTAACGATAGACTAGCTAAAGCTATAATAACTGGGATTCGCTATTAGTAAGATCGTAAGAGCTAGCTATCTCGTAGTACTACTCTAGAGTGATAGTAAGCTTTAAAAGCTTAGTATTAGGGTAGGGCTTTAAAGAAGGTTAAGGTCGTGAAGAGAGAGAGAGGCTAAAGAACCGTCTAATGTGTTAGTAGCTCTAGTAATGGTATTAGTGTTTAAAGAAAAAGAGAGGAAGTAGTAGGTAGAGAGCCACGCTTAAGTATGCCTCTTAGCGTATGTCCCTATAACCGTTACAAGGCAGTAGCGCCGAGACCGGTCTTATAAGTAGTAAGAGTAGTGCTATTAAGGTCACACTAAAGGTCCGATGACCCTACATATAACCGAAAACCAGTGCTAGTAACCACCTAGGTAAGCATTCGGTAGGGGCATGCCACGCTGTCACGTGATCCGATTTACCGGTCCCGGGACCGGTAAATGTAACTCTACTAACTAAGGTCTAACTAAGATAAGAACACCCCATAAAGTGAAGTCTAGATAACCGAATCGGCTTAATAAACTGAAGGGCATATGTAACACATGCCTAAGGAAAGTGAACTCTATACGCTATTGCTAACTAATTAGTTCTTAGCCTCGATCCTACTAAACTGTGAAATTTCGGCTATAGAAAGGTTATAAGGCCTGACCTATAGCTTCTTGGATTCCGGTTTAGGATATAATCCCTTTTTGTTAACTCCTATAGGTAGTACGTCTTCGTCGGCGATGGGCTCGATCTCGTTCGAATTACTACTGTCTTCGCTATTAGCGACGCTATTAGCGACTTCTCCCTTCCCTATTACGAGATCGATCCTATCATCTAGGCCTAGTACTTCTATATTATCCGGGCGAAGCTCTAGAACTAGCTTAAGGTTTTCTCGTGCCTAAACACCCTTTATTAGCGTGCTATTAAGTTCCTTAAGAATATAGGTACTAAACTCCCTAGAGACACTAGATACCCGATATAGACCTTACTATCGGTAACCGATCTTGCGTGAGAAGTCATCCTTATATAGCTTATCGAATCTTATAATAAGGTCGCCCTTCTAGAAACTAATAGAGTTAACATTCCGGTAAGAATTAAAGTAGTCCTTACTAAGTTCTCTTAGTCGCTTCCTTTAAGTATGTAGCTCTACTAAACTAAGGTCTCGAGCCTAGAGTTAACGCGCACGTATAGCAAGTAGGTCCTTAGTCGTTCTTACCGATCCCTATTAATAATTCGCCTACGTTGGGTACTTAACCTCATTTGGTAGAATCGTGCGATAGCTATATAGGACCTAAGCTAGCGTTATTCCAGTAGTACGATAGGTCGTAGTCCTATTAGCCTATAATACAGCGGGTACCTATTACTCCTATCCGCGGTATATGTTCCTTATAAGCTTTACTAACGCTATAAGAATCGGACGGTGTCTAACCTCGACCGGAGTATTAGACTACGGATAGTACGGTAATATTCGGATCCTTCGAACACTAAGCCCTACGAGTAACCGCTTAACCTTAGCCGTATAAACCGTAGCGTTATTAAGCACAATTTCAGCACAGTAGCCGTGCCTATAGAAGATATCTTCGTATAGAAACTTAGTAACCGTCTTAGAGCTAGGAGGTGCCCTCGTTACTCTAGCCTCGATCTAGTTACTAAGTGCTTTGCGCGCAACTAGGAGGTATCTATTTTTATGCACCTAGACGGGGTCCGAGTACTACTTCTTACTAATAACCTAAGGGCTTAATAAGTAAACCTTACTAGCGCGCTAGTTACCTTCGCGAAACCTATAAGGAGCATAACTTCGAACCTACGTAGAGACATTGGCGAAGCACCCGTCCTAGTAATACCGATCGGAGATAAGGTTATACACGACCTTAACGCTACGATAACCGTGTCTTTCATAGCATTCTATAACGATCTCCTTCTAAGCCTTATTATCGTTAATTATAAGTTGTAACGGTACTCCTCGGCGCTTCTAGAAGAATAGCAATTGGTCTCGGATAAAGAAATTGACGCTCTTCTTTACTAGTCGCCGGTACTTAGTACGGGTAACACTATCGGGCCGGGTCCTAGTTTCTATAACCTAAGCAAGTTACTAAGAGCTTTTAGAATATTAGTCCCCGAGATGTCTTGTTTTCTAGATTTTAACTAGGTAGGTGTCGACCGGCTCCGGGTACCCGAATAGCTTATTATTAATTATCTAGTCAACTTCGTCTTCGTTAGCTTCCCTAGGTTCCTAAGGTGTAGAGGGCCTACGAGACAGGGCATCTAGGCTAGTATACCTAGCTCCCGTAACGTGCTTTACTTCGAATGTAAATAGCCTAATCCATGCGACCTACCGGGCTATTGCCGAGTTAGGCAGGTCCGAAGCCGGCCGGTTAAGCTGCTATATAAGTGTCTTAGCATTAACCTTAAGGACAAAATCAACGCTAGTAATATATCTCTAGATCTTCTTAAGCCCCTTAAGAACCCTAAGGCATTCTCGCTTACTAGCATTATATCTAGATTCTAACGCGTTCTAGATTCTACTCTTATACCGCACCGGGTAACGCCGTCGAGTGCTATCCATTAATTCTTAAGAACCGATATATCCCCATCTAGTACCGCTAGCATTAACTGAGATAAAGATAGACCTAGTACTAGGTAAGTAGTAGATTGATTGATTATTCCATTAACGTGCTATTTGAGTCAAAGACTATGCAACACGGGTCTCGAGAACGAGACCAAAATTTGAGAGAAGGAGAAAAGCCCCGTCGTACCCCGGACGTAAAAACTCCTTAAAAGATGCGAGCAACGCTCGCTATTCGAACCGTAAATCGAATATATTGCGGCGTAGTACGCGCGTACCCGGTAGTCGTGTCTTGTCGAGAATTGCGGTTTGTCGCCTTGCCCCGGGCGAGACAAGTTTTGCGCCCGTGTCTCGTTCTTGTTTTTAAAAAGCCAAGCCGGCCGTACCCGTACGCACCGAGCAAAATCCCAAGAAACACCCGTTGCCTCTGTTTCAATCCAGTCGCGTTCTCCGGTCTCGAGTGTAGCTCCTCGGTCGCAGTGGCCTCGCTGTCGTCCCCCCCTCGGCCTCTCTTGGTTCCAGCCGTGCAGTATACGTGGTTTGCGCCCCTAAACGCCTCTCTTGGTTCCAGCCGGCAGTTTACGTGGTTTGCCGGGACGACAGGTAGACAGCGCCTTCGTTGTTCGAGCGACGTGTACGCTATGTACGTCGCTTTCCCTTCTCGCAGTTCCGGAGTTCTTGTTTGTAGATTTTGAGCGTATCTCGTTCGTTCGGTTCGTCCGACCTGTCTTTTCTTGTTTCGAGTCGAGTAGGCTTGTATTTTTCGAGAGAGAGAGTCTTAGTTTCTCTTCGTCGTAACGAAGATACTTACGTCGTCCGCCGCGTGAAGGCGCTCTCTATAGGACGACGGTAAGTAGTAGAGGGTGACTAAGGCTAGAGCCTACATAAGATATCTAGTAACCTCTTCTTTCGAGAATTGCTCATTCTCTATCTAAGTGAACTCGGCGCCCTTCTTTAGTAGCTTGTACATTAGTCGAGCGATGATAACGAACTAGGGAATCCATATCCGGAAGTATACACACAGCCCCACATAGGTGCGGACCTCCTTAATACAGGTGGGCGTAGGCTAGTCTAGGATCTTGGCTACAACCTTTAGGTTAGGATAGCGACCGTCCGGGCTAGTAACGTACCTAATAATCTTAAGCTTTTTATATAACTATTAGGATTTGCCTCTAGCAACCACCGCACTAGCTCTCTCTAGGTTAGTAAGAACTAGATCTAGGGAGACGATGTGCTTAACGACCCATCTCCTTAGCCTAGGCTCTACTTCGGCATTCCTATAGTCCTTAGTTAGTCCCTTAATACCAATGTTATCGAGGAACGGCTTCGCTCGATGCGAGATATAATTAAGCAGAATCTTTATTACCGCACGTACGAACTAAGCAACTGAATTAGTAGCTCCTTAAGGTAGAGTCGTGTTACGTACTAGGCTAAGAGGGGTTATGAAGGCTGTTAAATCCCAGCAGGACTCATCTAAAGTGATCTAATTATAACCTAAAAACAGGTCTATAAGTGAAGCGACTCGGCAACCGGTAAAATCCTCTAAGAAGCTATCCGTGTCCGGTGGAATATTAGCATCGCGTATAGTAACCTCATTTAGGAGCATAGCTAAGTTAATTAACCGATATAGCACATCGCTTCTAGAGGCATTAACCTTCTTTACGACTAGGAACTAGCTATTAGAGTATGCCCCTTGTAAGTATTCTAGGATGTTGTTCTTAATCCGGGCTCTAATTATGCGCTTAACGATTGCCCTAAGACTTAGGTGCAACCGGATAGGGCGTGCCTACTATAGCCTATGAGGGACCGTGTTAATCTTCTAAGGTGGCACGACGTCGTGCCTAATTTGCCTTATATAACTAAAATCCTAAGCGAGGACTGCCTCCCGGTTGTAGAGCATGTCATCGAATAAGACCCTTTCTATTAGTAATAGCTTAATGCTAATCTTAATTAAGGTAAGTCATTCTAGAGTAATTCGGCTACCTCGCTTAATACTTGAGAATTTCTTAGTTAAGTACTTCCTATCGAACGGTCCTTATCCTTTAGGCATCTTAGATTCTAGGTACAGTGCCCTGCGCTTCTATTCTATATCTCCCTTAACTCGTGATTCTAGGCGTTCGTGAACGCTCGCGTCTACTAGCTTCTTCTTGTCCGCCTTACGCTTGTACATCGTAAAGACCTGCGGCATCCTAATATTAGCTATATATTAGCCTACTTATTACTTTCGTGCCTAAGCATTTAATGTAGATTGCCTTAGGATCTTAGAAGGCTAATCCCCTTAAACTGAATAAACGTTAGTAATAGAATCTCCCTTAAACGCGCCTATTCCAATTTCTGTAACTCGTTCCTTTACTCTAGCAGTCCTAAGCAATCCTAATAAGTGAGCTAAATAGTTACTAGGCGTTAGAGCCTTGCCGGGTTCCTACAGATGCGTCGTGCCTTCCTATAGCTACGTCGTGCCGTAGTCGTATCCATTTTCCTTACTATAGCTATTTACCGGTCCCGGGACCGGTAAATTAAAGTCCGAGGTTTTTCCGAGATAGTGCGAGAACCTTACTAATTTTATTAAATCCGGCTTTAGTAAATCGGTAGGTTAAGCGCCGTAACTCAACCTACCCTTCTATTTCCCGACGCTTTTAACAGTTCTTAAAGGGTCTTGCACCTGTCCGAGCTAACTAGGGCAGTAAACATGACACTTTCACCTTTACGGCTAGTAATAGTCCCCTCCTATAAACCATTATCGTAGTTACGGGTAGTAAGCCGCACCTTACGGGCCTACGGACGTCCTAGGATTGTTAGTAAGTTTAGATCCGAGGAGATAAACATGTCTACCTAGTAGTAAACTCTAAATACCTAAACATCTAAATTGCCTATAACACCTTTAAACTAGGCCCGCCCTCTAGTACCTCGAAAGGTAAGCTAAGTACTCGACATTACCGGTAACCTAAATCTATAAGCGTTCCTCTAGCCGATGATATTTACCTCGGAACCCTCGTTAATTAGGCACCTAATCTAGTTCTTATTTATCCCGAACTCCGCTACTACCTAAGGACTAGGGACTATAGTAAAGTTATTAAGGACACTAGAGATCCCGATTTTCTTAACGTCCTTATAGAGCTTAGTAGTAGGGACCGCTCCTTTAGAGTAAAGCATAGTTAAATACACTCCGACATACTAGGCCTAACTATCTTCGCGGAAGACCTCCTTATTATACTTAGGTTTATCTTTATAGGTAACCACTTATCTAGTCCGAACCTTAGGGTCCTTTCCTATAAGGCGTCGCACTGTAGCGAGCTTCTCCTAAAGAGCGGGGGTGTTAGCAACGCGACCGAAGAGGGTAGCCTCGAACTAGCGACTATATCAAAACTAATCTTAGGCGTTCACATTAGGAAACGTTATCTAGAGGATCTAATTAATCTAGTAGATAATACCCTCTTCCTTTATAACCGGGCTATTACTAGCTAAACTATATTATCGGACGTAGTTATTAATCCTTATAGTCTTAGTATTCTACATACGCTTCCTTTATGCGAAGGGGGCGTTTACGGGACTAATAGGCATATCCTTAGGCAGTCCTTTGTTAGCATCGTTCCCTAATCTATCTACTTAGGCATCATTTCCCCTTCCTAGGGTTACCCCGGATTTAGCTAATGATTGAGTTTCGCTTATTTAACTACTAACTTCATTAATCATTTCAACCTCCTACTAGTTAATCTTAGCTTACCGGATCTCCTGTTCCAATTGTAGGCGAACTTTCTTAGTAGCCTTAGCTCGGGCTCGTAGATCCTAGGCTAAGGACCGGGTCCTCGGGTGCGGATTCTTTAGAATACCTACGGGTGTCTTCCCTTTCACTTTATTAGACTGTATAGGATAGGCAGATACCTCGTTAAGCTCGCCTAAGTCGACCGCCTGCTCTACTTTACTTTCTCCGAATAAGACCTAATATGTACTAGTAGCCTTCTCTATTTAGCTAGACCGTACGTCCTAAGGGCTATACTCTATTAAATGCCTAAAGTTAGGAGGGGGCTTAGAATAATTAGGAGGCGTAACCTTTATTACCCTAGTGTAGTCCCTACCTATCTATTACTTACGTAGTGTAGAAATCTTATACTAGTTATTAAACTCGATCGGCCTATAATGTTCTTCGAGTAGAGGGAGTATATAGAGCAGTTTCGATTTGCTATAGTCCCTCCGAAAGTTAAACTTAGTGGGACGCGGATCGCCTTCCTTCCCTAGATACTACTAGTTGTTCGGGGCGAGGTGTACGTAGCCCCGAGATATTAAGGACCTTATCGCCCTATAGTTACTAGCCTAGTGCTTCGAACTGCTACAGTTATAGCAACAACCATCTATCGCTTTAGACTGTTCGCGATTCTACGATAGGCGACGCTACATTACGTAAACCTATAGTTTAGTGTCTAGGTCGTGCCTCTCCGGTTATATAGAGCGTTAATTCTCGCTCGGGTAGAAGGTACCCGCGTCCGCGATGCGACCGCGCTAGTATGCACGTATGCTCATTTCAGCTACCTTCTAGATAAGGTTATTATTAACAATAGTCCTAGAAGTGGCCTTCTTAAGCGTATTAATCTTAGGCTTAAGGCGCGGCATTTACTTCACGACTAAGTGGTATAGCTAAGGTAAAGTAAGAGGGAAATCTGTATGCACAGCTTTCTATCCCTCCTTACTATCTACGATGCTAGTAGCTTTATCGAGGATCCTCTAAAAGTCCCTAAACTTCTTAGGTTCCTTTAGGTAAAGCCCGTAAGCCTTATAGACCGCTTTCGCGACTCCCTCTAGTAATCCCTAAAGGAGGAGGCGACTCCGGGAGCTGTTATCTAAATCCTTAGGTTCAATTAGGTCACTTAAGGATATAAATAGGCGGATGAATTCCTTCACATCTTGTTCTTTAGGCCTCTTGCCTTACTACGCCCTAACAATCTCCTTAAGATATTCCCGACTCCCTAACATCGAGTAGGCGTTAAACCTTAAGAACTCTAACAAGAACGCCCTCCTAAAACGTGCCTTGTTAGTAAGCTACCTAGGCAGCCTTATAACTACGCGCCGGATAGTAGTTCCGTAATTGCGCTTAAACCTGCCCTAGAAATCATCCTTCTTAATAGATGCCCGAGGCGGATACTAGTCTATTAGGTCGCTAAACTGCTCCTAGAACTTAGTAGTATTAGTGCCATTAAAGAACGGATTCCTAGCACCTCCTAGAGGTAGAAAGCGAGGGCTAGCGTTTTCTATTGCTACTGCTAATCGTCTAAAGAGGGCAGTTATAGTATCTATTCCAATTGTGCTGTTCGTTCCTATACCTATACCCAATTTAGCGGCGCTAGTTCCGCTTCTCCCTTCCTTACTAGATTTAGGTGTTTCCCCTTCCTCCGATTCCTCTATCCCCTTATAAGGGACAGAATCCCTATAAACCCCTTTCATTTTCGTAGGGTTCATAGGCTATTCGTAGCCTCTACCTATGTCGGTAAAGGTGCTAAGTTTTTCTAGTGATGTAGCCGTATCTATTGTTACGTAGTGCTTGCTTTAGAATGTGCTAATACTAGTTGTTGCTTAATAGGACCTTGTGACCGTAATTGTTACTAAATACCTTAGACCTTGAGTGTTTTCGACCTTAGTCGACCTTAACCGTAAACCTTGACCTTAAACCTTAACCTTGAACCTTAACCTTAAACCTTAACCTTGAACCTTAACCTTGAGTAATGACCTTAACCGTGAACCTTAGACCTTGAACCGTGATTTTGACCTTACAAACTGGATGCTAATACGCTACCGGGTGTACACTTAATACCCCCCCTCATTAACTACTAAAATAATGTCTACTAACTACCCTATGTAGGCCTATCCAAGTTGTAGTAGTGTAGAGCGGCGCTTATGTAAGCAGAGGTATTTACCGGCCCCGGGACCGTGAAATCAGGTCACGTGACGAGTAGCGCAGTAGCCGGATAAAATAAGAGGATTGGCGGACCTAAACCCCTATGCCCTCTACTTAAGAGGTATAAATTGAATTGTTACCTTAATAATACCCTTATAATGCTTAACTGCGTAGTATATATCTTAATAGCTATACTAGTCCCGTTAGCTTACCTAAATGTCTAATTAAACCTAAATGAAATAGGGGCAAGTTGGACCTAAGGAACCCTCCCTCTAAACCTAAGGTTAACATAACTAAACCTAAGGTTAACATAACTAACCAGTCGTTAATAGTAGCCTAGCGAGTAATACCCTAATCTACTTAACGCTTCTCGCTCTAGCTTACTATACTCGCTAAACGAGAAGTAGCCTAACTTACTATAGTAGCCTAGCGAGTAATACCCTAATCCGCTAGACGTACTATAGTACTCGCTACTATACTCGCTCGCTAGTCCTTAATCTTACGCTCGAGTCGGCGGTCTACGTCCTTTATACATTTACTAAGACTAGCTAAGGACTTATCGCTACTCGACGAGTCCTCTACTACTCCTCGTCTATATAGATTATTTAAGACTCCGCGACCTTAGTTAACCTAATACGTAACGTTAACTAGTACTTCTCGCCTATCCTTTATGTTCTAGATACCCTTAGTATACGGTATTAATATCCTTAAGATCTCGCTCTCGTAGGCTTAATTTACTTAGAAGAATAGGTATATTATCTTTAGTAGCCTTTATAAAGAGGAAGGGCGGTATAGTATAAGGACGTATAAGCTATAGGCCTAGCTTATCCGCGCCTTCTTAAAAGATAAGGTTATAAAGCTAGGTTATCGTATCTACTACTTTAGCTAAAGATAACTCGTAGCGAGTCTATCGTCCGGTAATTTACTACGTACTAAGTAGCTTATACGGCTAATACTTCTATATCTTAAGGTTCCCCTTACGTTTAATAGTAAATAGTACCTTATATAGCTTAACGGATATTATTAGGCTAGGTCCCCTAGGCGGTTAAGATAGCTTTTTAGCTTTACCCTAGACTAACGAGATAGGAACACTTATACTACGAGCCTTAATAATACTAGTCCGTAGGCCCTAAGTAGCGCTCGATAACGGGTTAATTCTAGTATTACTAAGATAGGAAATATAAGTCTACTTATTACGAGCGAGTACCTTATTAGCCTAACTATAGCTACTCGCTACGAGTAATATATATAGACCGTATTATAAGGGTAGCCTATAGCTAACCCTTATATATAATACGGCTATACCCGGCTTAGTAAGCCGTACGTAACGCGTATACGTATACTAAGAGACGTATATAGCGTCTATAGAAGAAGGTAAGCTTTAGTTTATCTACGTTTAGAAGATCGTAGGCGTACTATATATTACGATATCCCTTTATAACCCTCGCGGTCCTTATAGTTCTAAAGCTTCCCCTCGTTATAATCTATATATACTATAGAGCCCGATCGCAACGCGTACGACGGTAAGTTACCTACGCCCCCCCTAAGCCCTAGAGTATAGTAGTAGGCGCGTCGTATAGCCTTAGTTACGAGAAGAGAGGCCTTACGGGCTAAGATTAAAGAGTAAGAGATATAGCGGGAGATCGAGCGGCTAGAGATCTTACGCGCTATAAGCGTACCGCCTTTAGAGCGTATAAGAGAGAGGAGAGAAGATTACCTCCCTACTATAACCCCTACCTCTATCTCTATAACTACTAACGATAATATTATAGTACGAGGCGCGGCCGTAGCGTATACGACGCGACCGCGTCTAAAAGAGCCGACGCCTTTTAGAGGGGATTCGATAAGGAAGGTAAGGGTATTCCTTCGGGAGCTCTTACTTATCTTCGCCCTCTTAGGTACTATATACGCGATAGACGAATTAAAGGTCCTATATAGGGTTATATACCTTAGCGGAGAGGTAAGCGAGTAATAGTATACTAACTATAGCGCCGTTAACCTTATAGGGTATATATACTAGGACTTTAAGGAGTTCTATCGACACGTATACGGCAATCCTATAAATCGCGTACTTAACGTTATATTAGAGTACGAGGTTACGAAATAGAAGGATAACTAGATAGCGCGATAGTTTACGACTAAGCTAGATATTATAGAGGACTAGTTAGGTAACTACTCGGAAGCGTAACGTATACGGCACCTACTAGCGAAGCTTACGCCTCGCTTACGGTCCGCTATCGTTAGCTACTATAATATCCCTACGACTAGAGAAGACCTAGTAGTCCTAGCCTCGCGTATCGAAAGTACCGAGCGCCGAGGTAGTAGCGGAGGGCACGACCGCGGGTAGTATATACGTCGTAAGCGTAAAGCTAAGGGCGTATATAAGCGGGCCGATCGCCTAAAGTAATAGAAGTAGAGTTAAGTACCGGGCGCCTCGGGTACGAGTTAGTAGCTATTATTGTCTCGTTCTAGGGCTAGTCTTAAAAGAGAGATAAGTTAAGTCACGTAACGGTATTATTCTTTAGAGAGGCTAAAGCAAGCTAAGCGAAGATAAATGATAGGAATAAGAGTTGTATTCCAATTAGTGCGATAGTAACATGAGTTGAACGCACTAGAACCATAAGGGTTTCTAGCGTTCCTAAATACAAAGGAGATAGAGCGTTTGCTCTCCGTGCTCTCTATGCTCTCTATGCTCTCTCGAGATTACCGAGATTAACGAGATTAAGGAGATTACTTTAGTTACTCTCTCGGTTCCTTAGTTTTATTCCTACGGGTGAGAGAGCACTTCTCGGGCAGAAGCGCCTACCAATTGTAGAGGTCTAATTAGTTAGCTTCCTTTAGCCCCAGATTAGAACCGTAACACTACCAATTATAGAGGTCTAATTAGTTAGCTTCTTTCAGCCCTAGATTAGAACCGTAACACTATCCCCCTTTTAGCCTAGCTCTGTCCCAGAGCTTCATAAGTCATGTTGTACTTCCTTTTCGTGTCTCGTAACGATGTCTTCTTCCTCCCAATCTAAATCTACCGCTCGCCGTAAGAAGAAAGCCTAGTAGATTTTTTGTGACGGCGATACCGCGATGCGTCCGTATGATTCTTGTTAAAAGGAGGGCCGTGTGTGCAAGGTACACATCTTATCTAGTCGCTGTTCCGAGTGCTAGTAGCGGAATCTAAAGAGTTGCAATACGAGGGTAACCGAGGGCGAGTGGAAGCGCTTATCGCTTTAGCGGAAGAAATTGTTATAGGAACTAGATACCGCGAAGAGGATTCTTAGTGAAAGGTAGGATGCCTTAATAGAAGCGTATACAAAGGAAATGCGCCTTCGTAAGCAATTAGATGCGGTTAATTAGAAGGTTACGGAGGGTCGTTCGTTAGAAGATCGGTTGTTACTAGACGAGGATCTAGGGGCGCAGGAGTACGCTATAGTAGACGCGGATCCTAGTGCTCCTAATCTGTCCTTGTCTCCTTAGACCTAGAGTACTATCGAAGGTCTTCCGGACGACTTCTAGCTTTCTCCTTCTAGCGAGACGGTGCCGTCGGTAGCTTAGCCGTCTCCTTCGTAAGGGTATTTATTTATAAGTTATGTCCCTGTTCTTATCAATCGGCTAGGTAGCTCAGTAGTAGAGCGTAAGCTATCTACACTCTTAAGGTCGTAGGTTCGATTCCTACTCTAGTCGTCCGTTTACTCAAAAGTTACTATGTCTTATAGTATAGTTACTTCTAAGCAAGCGCCGTTTTAATACTCCCGAATCTTCTACTAACAGTTTCGTAGGTTTTCTTTTAGTTCCTAGGTATTTTCTAATTCGTCGTATCCCTTCCATTTAATAAGGTATCGCTAACCCTTTTTATCTAGGATTTTTTCGACTTCAAATTCGTTTTCTGCTTCCGGCTCGAAATGGAAGCTCTCTTAGTAAGGTGTTCTAGCGTCTACGGGTTCTAGCTTAGAGATATGGAAGACTAGGTGGATTTTTACGTTAGGTGGTAGTCGTAGTCGATAGTTAACTGGTCCTACGACTTTATCGATTAAAAATGGTCCGACCTTAACGTAATCTAGTTTCTTAGTCTATCTTCTTGTTCTTAAGTTTTTTGTAAGGAGATAGACCTTATCCCCCTTTTTTAGTAGAGGTGCCATTTTTCTCGTGTCCTGCCGTTATTAAGACAGTTTTCGTTATGCATCTTCGATCGCCTTACGTGTTTCTTTATGCACTTCCTTAAGAGTATCCGTCGTCACGATTGCTCTTTCGGCTTATAGGTAGGATCCAGGTGTTCTAAATAGGTTAGGATCTTTACTAAAGTTCGCATAAAATGGTATCGTTGAAGTTGTCTCTAATTTGTGGTTATTCAGTGCAATCTGCGCTATTAGCAGTAATGAGACCTAGTTGTCTTATATATAATTGATGTAGTATCGTAGGTATTGTTCTAGCGTTTAATTCATCCTTTTGGTTTGTCCGTCTATTTCCGGATGATATGCTATTAACAGCTTATGTTTAATTCCGATCGTTCCTATAAGCGTCTTCTAGTAGTTTAATATAAATAGCTTATCTCTATCCGTTATAAACGCTTAAGGGAATCCGTGGTATCGGATAAGTCTATCTAGTACGAGGTATCCGAGCTACTCTACATTGTACGTTTCTAATGTAGGAATGAAGTGTGCGTATTTCGTAAGTCTATTAACTATAACTAGTATTATGTCGTATAGTTGTTTCGTAACTTAATCTCTTAACGGTAGGAGTTTCGTAATAAAGTCTATTATAACTTCGTCCTATGGTTTCGTCGGTAGTGTCCTAAACTGTAGGTGACCGTATTTTGCATGTCTCGCAGCCTTGTTTCGTTAGTAGTGTACGCATTGTTTAATGTAGCGTGATACCTTAAGTCTCATTTATAGGAATAAGAAGCTACGCTATATTAGGTCCATTGTTTTTAAAGTTCTAGGGTGTCCATAAGTTAGTCCGTCGTAATGTTGTCGTATACATTCTTCTTCTCGATCCTTAGGTACTTAGTATTTTCCTTGCGATATAGGGAATTGTTCGTCCCTATCGCCTAATATCCGTACGATGTTGTTAAATTCTCTTTTGTTAGTACTAAGACTTCCGTCGGGGTTCGTCTTTAATATCTTATGTTGCACTAGTTCTTTTTCTTCTATATAGTCGCTTCTTCGGCTTAGCGCATCGGCGCGGCCATTCTCTCGTCCTAGAGTATATTTGATTTCGAACTTATACTGTCCTAGTAGCTCCGACTAGCGGGCTTGCCTTCGGGTAAGTTCTTTCGTCGTCGTAAAGTACGTAAGATTCTTATAGTTAGAAAGAATCGTTAACTTCGGTAGGCCCTCGACATATACTCTCTAATGTTATATAGTAGCAACAATAGCTAGGAGCTCTTTATTATGGATGTCGTAGTTCTGTTCCGCTATAGTCATTTTCCGGGAGTAATAGGCTACTAGGTGTCTCTACCCATTATGTGTCTATGTTAAACACGCGCCTATTGCTATATTAGACGCATCGGTCTCGATGTGGACTTCCTTACTACTATCGAATAGTCGAAGCGTAGGGGCTAAAGCGCATTGTTCCTTAAGTTTCTTGAATGCTTTAATCTGTTCTTTTCCCCATTTCTAAGTAACGTCCTTTCTTATAAGCATCGTTATTAGTGCTGCTATTTTCGCGTAGTCCTTAATGAATTTCCGGTTGTAGTTCGCTAGTCCAAGGAATGATTATACGTCCTTAACTGTTTTTAGTTCTAGCCATTCTCTAATTAACTGTGTCTTCGTAGGGTCGATCGTTATCCCTGTAGTGCTAATAATAAAGCCTAAGAATTTAACTTCTTTCTTATGGAATTCGTATTTCTCGGGTGCCGTCTTGAATCCTAATTGCGTGAGTCGTTCGAAGACGTCCTAGACTTGTCTTATATGTTCCTATAGGGATCCTTTCGTATAGACTAGTATGTCGTCTATGTAGGCGATAACGCATACGTCGAGTAGGTCTCTAAGTGTTTTGTTAATAAGGTCCTAGCAGGATGCGGGTGCGTTAGTTAATCCTATTAGCATAACTAAGAATTCGTAGAGTCCGTATCTTATTCTAAAAGCGGTTTTCCATTCTTCTCCTTCTACCATTCGTATAGTATAGAAGGCATCTCGTAGGTCAATCTTCGTGTACTAGTCTAATCCGGTTAATCTATCCTATGCTTCTTCGATGTTAGGTAGCGGGTATCGGTTCTTAATCGTGATCTCGTTTAACTTCCTATAGTCTTGTACGAGTCGTAACTTCCCGTTTGCTTTTAGAACGAACATGTATAGAGTTCCTACACTTAAGGTGGATCTTCTTATCTATCCTTTAGCTAGCTTCTCCTTCAGCTATTCTCGTAGGGTCTGTAGCTCTTTCTTAGACATTTAATATAGGGGTCCCTATAGAGGCTCTTTCCCTAGCTAAATGTTAATCTTATGATCCTATAGGCGGTACTTAGGTAAGGCGGTTTTACCTCTCTCCTCTTTAAAGAGTCGCGACTACTTGCGATACTCCTTAGGAATACTTAACTCTAAGATGTTAGTATCCTTCGATAGTACATTACTTCTATTACTACTAGTAACTTCGTAACCCGGCGGCCCTACGCTAGTGTCTATCCCGGTCGAAGGTGGTTCTTTTATCCTTCTATTCGGCGTAAGCTGTATCTCGTTTAGCTGTTTCCTTGCCTTATCTACTAGTGAACGCTACTACTGCGTAGGCTAAATGTCGACAACGTAATCGCATTCCCTAAATGTAAGTACTCCTCTTCTCTAGTCGATTACTAGATTGTGCTTTCTTAACTAAGGCATACCTAATACTATGTTATAACTAGCTATATTAGTAACATCTAAGGTAATATTCTCGTAGTGCTGTTAGATAGCTAGTAGCAATAGTATCGTCTCCTATTCTACGCTAGGTAACGATAATCCGTTTACCGCGATTAACTCGTAACCCCATTTCTTCTTTAGGGTAGCTAACCCGTTTCTTCTTATGAAAGACTCGGAAATAAAATTCCCCGCTACTCCTAAGTCAATTATAACACTAGTCTTATATCCGTTAACGATTGCTTATGTCTAGAAAACTGTGTTTAATGTCGATGCATAAGCCTAAGTATTGCATAACTCCCTCCGGTCGCTTATTCCTAGGGAGCTAATCCTTTTCCCGAATAGTATGTAGTTCGCTATGCTTTGTACCTAGAGACTTCGGCTAGAACCTATAGCCCGTTACCCTATGTCTACACTTATAGTCTATTACGTTCCTAGATCTTCTGCGTTTCTAAGTAGAGTACGCGTACGTGTTACACTATGTTACGTAATTCATTCGATATAAATGTTCCTAACGGTGTAAGATATCCGGTTCCTGTTATTCGGCTTCCTATCGGTAGTCGTTCTATAACGGTAGTTGCTAGATTCTCGGTTGTTTCCATAAGTGGGTATCCCTAGGCTATGCCTCGTAGGGTGTCGAGTGTCTTATTAAACTTAATAGAATGTAGCTTCCTTCGTCTACCTATCTTAGGTAGGAATTCTTCGTGCCTTCTTTATAGGTAGATAATTATGTCGTATAGTTTCTTAGGTGCATCTACTATAAAGGTAAGTTGTTCGTTGTCGTCGTTAGTGTCGCTCTCTTCTCCTTCGGAGGAATCTTCTTCACTTAATTCTTCCGGATCCTATTCTTCCTCGATAGTATCTAGCCCGGTAGTTTCTTAACTTTCTTCCTATGGTTCTAGTGACTATAATCCGTTCTATCCTAGGTCCTGATTTTCTTTATCGCTTCTATCTTCGTTAAAGTAGGATTCATCGATGTCTACTTCTCTAAGCGTAGCGTTTTGCCTATACGTCGCTCCTAGGGTTCCTCGTGGTTGCTAAGGCTAATACCCTACGCCTAATTTCGCGGCGTAGTGGATTTGACACGAGTCTTAGTAACAGAATCGCTAATGAAGGCTTCTATAACCATTTCGAGACTCGGATTCGGTCTCGTAGTCGACTCTTCGTGTTATTATGTTAAACTGTCGTGGTTGGTTCTTCGCATTAAATGGAATGACTACTATTTGCTGTCTATAGTATCCTCCTCGTCCTTCTAAGGGGTCTAGGAGAGGCGTCGTGCTTCTATTATTAGCTCTTTCCTCCACTCTCCGAGTATAGTCGGTATCTCCTCGAGATCCAACGCTACTCTTAGATTTACTAGTTCGGGGTTGCATTATATTAAATTGCTCGCGGCGTACTATATTCTTACCGCGGTAATCTCGCGCTATGTAACCTTCCTTACTATAGGCATAGCATGTGAGTTTTCCTTTTCCTTTAAAGGGCTTCTTTCCGTAGCCCCTACTCTTATCGATCTTCCGTCCTCGTTGGGTAACGTCTAGTTCTATTGGCTGTAGTCTATAGTAGGGTTGGCTTTGTCGTAAGAATTCTCCCTTCGTAACGTATCCTCCTAAGGGTCTACGGTCCGGAGCGTATCCTACTATTCCTCCTACTTTAGAGTCGTATCTCTTCTCCTAGTGTCGTTCCTAGAGCTAGTTATCGATATTAATCGACGCCTTTATTAGCTCTTCGAGGTTAGTGATCCGTCCCCCGTGTCTTATTAACTCGTCCTTAACGGAGTCTTTAAGTCCACGTCGGAACATAGTTATTAACGCCGTCTAGTCCTATCCGGTAATTTATCCGTATTCTTCGAATTTGGCTGCATACTCTAAAGTAGACGTCTTCTGCTTTGGGTGTTAAATGATTCGTATAGCCTATTAGACTTCGTTCGAGGTTCTAAAGATTGATTTCATCTTATCTTTAAAGAGAGTGTAGCTTCTAAACATTCCAGTGGGGTCCAATCGTCCTATACCTTTAAGGTATTCCTTAAGGTAAGGTTTGATCTAGTTCTGCGCACTTCCGCGAAGGTACGTAATAGCGAAGATAGTTCTTTTATCGGCATCGACTAGGTTGAACATAAGATACATATCCATCTAATTGATCTAGTCGTCGAACTTAGCCCTGTCTCTATAGAAAAGGTCTGGCTTAGTAGCCTTAACGTCGTTCCTCCTTAGAGTAGGCTCGTCATCGTTATTAGACTTATCGTCCTTCGTGGTGGTCTATTGTAGTAGCGCACGGCGGATACTTCCTACTTCGCTAGGGGCGGGTGTTCCCCTACTAGCTGCTTAAGTAGCGCTCATCCTAAGGGCGTTTAAAGTGTTATTGTCTCGTTCTAGGGCTAGTCTTAAAAGAGAGATAAGTTAAGTCACGTAGCGGTATTATTCTTTAGAGAGGCTAAAGCAAGCTAAGCGAAGATGAATAATAGAAATAAGAGTTGTATTCCAATCAGTGAGATAGTAACATAAGTTAAACGTACTAGAACTATAAGGGTTTCTAGCGTTCCTAAATACAAAGGAGATAGAGCGTTTGCTCTCCGTACTCTCTATGCTCTCTATGCTCTCTCGAGATCACCGAGATTAACGAGATTAAGGAGATCACTTTAGTTGCTCTCTCGGTTCCTTGGTTTTATTCCTGCGGGTAAGAGAGCACTTCTCGGGCAGAAGCGCCTACCAATTGTGGAGGTCTAATTAGTTAGCTTCTTTCAGCCCTAGATCAGAACCGTAACAGTAGCGAGACGCCGGTAGCTCGTCTTTAACTAGCTAGAAGTCGAAAGTAGAGTACTACGGCTACGGTAGGAAGGGTTACTATAAGACGGAGTACCAAACTAGACACCTATAGAAAGACCGTAATACGTAAGCGGTTCGTAGGTTAGAAACTGTCGAGGCTTTAACTAAGAAGGGTAAATAGAGAAAAGGTAGAGGACTAGGTAAGGGTCGCTCCTAAGTCCGAGTTTCTATATAGACCCCTTAAGGTAAGTCGATACGAGTCTAGCGCGTTACTTACGAGGCGCCGTCGAGACGCGTAAGGGCTTTCGCGAGGCTACGTTTCTTCTAGATAATAGTATAGATTTAAGCTTAGTATCGTAAGAGTATATACTCCGATACTAGATATAGCCTATTAGTAGTATAAAGCTTCTAAATCTAGAGTCGTACGCGTAGGATTAGGGGCATTACTACGGCGCCTATACGGTTCGCGTATAACTAGCTAACGATATAGGAGTAGAGCGCGTAAGCGACGCTATCTACTATATAGCGCCTATAGGTAGGCCGTTAGTTATCTTAGGTAGACCCTAGCGGTATCGCAATCGGATTATAAAGGCCGATAAGGATAACTAGTAGTACTACGGTATAGAGACGCCTACGATTTAGTAGCGTAATATAAGCGAGTTCCTTAAGGATCTCGAGAGCTTAAAGTAGGTTTATACGATTAGTATTCGGGTTATTACTATAGTAGTATCCGAAGGAGAGGGTCCCTCGTAGCCTAAAGAATTTATAGACTTCTAAGATATATACGTACCTAATAAGTAGGCAAAGCGTAAGATGCCTAACGGGGTTAAGTATGCGATTAATCTCGTTAAAGGAAAGAAACCCCCTTTTAAGCCGCTATACTACTAGTCCTTAACTAAGCTAGAGGCCTTAAAGGAGTACCTTACGTAAGTAATAGAGAAGGGGTAGATTAGGCAATCCGTAAGCGAGGCGGGTACGCCTATCCTATTCGTACTAAAGAAGAACGGTACTCTTAGGCTCTATATAGATTATAGAGGCCTAAATAAGATTATAGTAAAGAACTAATACCTACTACCCCTAATTAGTAAGACCTTAGATAGGCTATAGGGTATAAGGCTCTTTACTATAATCGACCTATAGGATACCTACTACCGTATTCCTATTAAGCGAGGAGACGAGTAGAAGACTATATTTTGTACGTAATACGGTTACTACGAGTACTTAGGTATACCTTTTAGGGTAACTAATATACTAGCTACCTTTTAGGAGTATATTAATAAGGCCCTTACTAGGTTAGTAGATAATATCTACGTAGTCTACCTAGATAATATTGTTATCTATAGCGTAATACGTAAGGAGTATATACGAGCCGTACGCGCGGTACTAGAGAGGCTACGAAAGTTCGCCCTATTTACAAACCTAAAGAAGTATAGCTTCTTCTAGGAGAGTACCGAGTTCCTAGGGTTTATTGTAAGCGTCGTAGGCGTATTAATAGATAGGATTAGGGTAGCCGTAATCGAGGAATAGCCTACGTCTACGAGTTTTAATAAGGTTTAATCCTTCCTAGGATTCTATAACTTCTATAGGCGCTTTATCGAAGGGTACTTAAGGATTACGAAGCTATTAATAGACCTACTAAAGGGATATAAGAATAGTAAGAAGTAAGGGCCCCTTATATAGTTCGCTTATAAGGAGTAAGCGTTTTAACGGCTAAAAGCTAGATTCCTCGGAGTACCTATCCTAAGGTACTTTAACCCTTCGTTATATACGAGGGTTAAAACGGATGCCTTAGATTTTGCAATTACGGGCATTATCTCTTAGCTATTTAGTACTAAGTAGTACCCTATTACCTTCTATTCTCGTAAGATAGTACCTACTAAGTATAATTATAAGACCTATAACTAGGAGCTACTAGTAGTAGTAGAGGCATTTAAGTATTAGCGACCGTACCTCGAAGGCGTATCGTATACGGTTTAGGTACTAGTCGAGTACGTAAACTTATAGGGTTTTATAATAGTAAAGTAGCTAAATAGGAAGTAAGCTCGATAGACGACGTTTCTATAATCTTTTAACTTCGTAGTAGAGTATAGGCCGGGGAAGAGTAACCTAGCCGATATACTATCGCGACGTAGTAACTATATATACGTAGCATAGTAGACGTTAAACTTACTTCCTACGCTATAAAGTTAGCTATCTTTCTAGAAAGAATCCCTATTAAGAGAGAACGAGCCTATAGTAAGGCTCGTAACCGCTACCTACGAGAAGATATAGGATAAGGCCGGGTTATATAGTAATAGAATCTACGAGAAGTAGATAGACTACTTATATAGAAACCTCCTAAAGCTACGAGCTAAGGGTAGCTCGTCCTAGAAGGGGAGGTAGTTATAAGGGTAGCCTATAGCTAACCCTTATATATAATACGGCTATACCCGGCTTAGTAAGCCGTACGTAACGTATATGCGTATACTAAGAGACGCGTATAGCGTCTATAGAAGAAGGTAAGCTTTGTTACGGTTCGGAACGGAAACAGCATAAGAAGACTTCATTGGACGAGCAGACGAGCAGACGAGCAGACGAGCAGTCGAGCAGACGAGCAGACGAGCAGACGAGCAGACGAGCAGCACGCCAAGGCATGGCACTATATAGACGACGCTTCTTTACGAGTAGATAGGAGCCTCGTGCTCAACTCATTTTAAGTATACACCATATACTGTTTGGAACCACTACCTTCATAACTGATTGAGACATCCCTGCAAAGATCCAAGCCCGAGTTGTGATAACGTACAGCGGTTCCTAACAAGCTTTAGTTTATCTACGATTAGAAGATCGTAGGCGTACTATATATTACGATATCCCCTTATAGCCTAACGGTCCTTATATATAGGGTCTTATATTATAGAATTACGAGAGATAAAAGGAATAGGGTTAATCGTACGAGCGAGTATCCTAATATAGTCGCTAATAAAGTTAGCGAGTCTAGTCTACGAGTCTATAGATACCGAGTCTATCCTACTGTCTAATAATATAATAACTCTTACGTAGCTCTCTTACTAGCCTACGATAGCCTT
Source organism: Nothopassalora personata (assembly GCA_033816765.1). Taxonomy (NCBI): domain Eukaryota; kingdom Fungi; phylum Ascomycota; class Dothideomycetes; order Mycosphaerellales; family Mycosphaerellaceae; genus Nothopassalora; species Nothopassalora personata. The sequence continues at coordinate 1,719,316 of CM066291.1, forward strand.
AGTCTTACTAATAGCTACTACTTATAACTTCCTAAAGGACTCGCTATATCTTAGGCTCTATAGCTAGAGCTTATTCTTTACTAAGACTACGCTTTAATCTAATACCTCTTCGTAGCTCTTAATACTAGCGAAGGGTAAGGTTGAATCTATTAAGGCGGAGGATAGTATAATACTTACTATCATCGAGGCTATATTTCTAGAATAATTCCTCGACTCGCTAGCGTAGCTCGGCCTAGCGAGCCTAATTATAAGCCTAATTATCCTCGCGAGTCCCTCGCTACTCTACGAGTCGCTAGCGGAGGGTCCGTTTACTAATGTAAACACCGTAGAGATTAAATAAATCTAGCGGTAGCCTATAGCTCGATATTAATACGAAAGGGCTCTAGATCGATCGCTAGACGTAGCATTATAGCGAGTCTATAAGACAAATAGCGAGTCTATAATAATAAAGATTAAGGATTGCGAATTTTGAATGCGGGTATTTGCCGGTTTTGTAAGCCTAGGCCACCGCCCAACTGTCTCAAATCTCAAGCCCTCACTAACAACACCCGACCTCATCTTTCGACACCAGACAACGATCAACATACTAAACATCTCCTCCACAGCAACACTTCACCGCAATCATGCTATCACGTCCACCAACGAAGATTACGCTCACGCCTGACGACATCGCCGCATACGAAGAACGCCAAAAGCAGCGCGAGAATGCCAGAGCGAGATCCGAAGAGCTGGGCGATTTTGGCGACAGCAGCAGAGTCGAGGAGGCCGAAATAACACCTGCAGAGACAGCGAGAGCTGCGAAGGCGAAGATAACACGTGAACAAAGGCTTGGGCTGGGCAATGGGAGGTCTTGAGGAGCATGAGGAGCATGAGGATGAGGCGTTCAAAAAGCATGGGAACGTTGGATGACTGTTTGAATCAATGCCAAAACGGAGTCCTCTCTCTTAATTCCCTCTTGTACCATTACAAATGCGCCACGCCTGCAATTCAGGCCGCTGTAGCAGCAATCGGTATGCACATCCTTAGTCCTGCATAGCCCATTTTACACTGACATCTGCCTCCAGTGCCGTCAAACGGTAGCGAGAGTCCATGCATCATCCCCCAGACCTCGATCCTGGTCCGTGCTTGTTATCGCGTGGATTACGGTCCTCACAATTTCTCCAGAACCCGACATAGGTTCAATCCTTGCGCTTTTTGGACTTGTATCCTCCGCCTGCTTTCCTATCTGGGTCGCCAGCGCCCGGACGGCGATGGCGACCAAGACTCTGCTCTACAGCTAGCTAGCGCTGGAAGTCCAGCTCAGCGAGTCTTGATCCGATGACGCTTTGTAAGGCTATTTCCGATGGCGTTAGTACTCATGAGTCAGAGGGCGAGATGGAGCAGCGGCGAAAATGGATCTCGAAACTGAGATCGCTTGGACATCAGGTGATTAGTTAATGCCTAGTCCACGCACCACCGACCATGGCTTTTCCATCATCATGATTGCCATGTGCATCTCATCTTCTGCGATATGGTGCAATGTAAAAAAGCGACTATCGAGAGACTGATAGACATTCAGAAGTGAATCATGTCTCGGGAAAGCGTACACGAAGCATAACGATCCGTGCACACCAACGTGAATTTCACTTGCAGGTGGCTAGTGAACCGCGCCGCAGCCGGCTTGACGCCACGTTCGCGTTTGCTATATATCTGACATGTCCCAAGTCCACTGCATCTCAAATCAACACCTTGACAACATTCCTGGCTCTGTGAGCCCAGCACAGCACTATCCGACCATGAGGTATCACCGCTGCAAGAAAGATGAGCTCATCAAGTTCGCACGCGATCGTGGTCTTACCGTCACAAACAGCGCTTCCATGCCTGCAAAAGGCCCATACCACCGCGACTATGTCCAAGCTCTGCAGCAGACCGATCAAGATGCTACCTTCCGCTTCCTCGAGCTTCCAGCGGAAATGAGGACCTGGATCTACAAGGATCTCCTCGTCCTCGAAGACTCCTTCACTTGCTACCCGCAGATCTTGAGAACGTCAAGGCAGGTCAATCAAGAAGCTTCCAACATCCTGTATGGCGACAATCTGTTCGAGGTCAAGATCCATCCGGATGGCGTCTACGCGCATGGCGTCAAGTGTGGCGACTACAGGCCGACGTACACCACGCAGCGCCTGCCGGTTGACTACACGCAACTGCGATGGCCGGAGTTCTTGAGTCGAGTCCATTTCCTTCACATCTCGGTCCCGCCCAAAGACTGGAACATGCGGACTGTGGCTTTCTGGTTGACCGCGGGGTCTCGACTGCCTGCTCTCGGCAATGTGCTGTACTCGCTGGCCAGTCATCTCCGCTCGAAGAACCAGCTCAGGTCAGTCACGGTCGAGATGCCTGCCGCTCGCTTCGCCCCAGAGCTGGACTCGAGTACTGTCGACACTGCCTACTATCCGCTGCGACTACTAGGCCAGAATGTCGTCACCAGACTCGTCGATACGGCGATGGAACGAGACATCAACGTCTTCGCGCTACCAACTTCTGGCATTGATGGGAGTGAGTCCTTGGCTTTCAAGACGTCCCTCGCTACGAACGCGGTAGTGACGGCGTCTGACCTTGCCATGAAAGCGGTCGGTGCCAACAGAGGGAGACAGGCTGGTATGCAGGACACCGTGTTCCTTATAGCTTGGAATGGTCTTTGGGCTGGCCTTCAAAAGCTCCTCTCTCAGGGTGGGCGGAACCTGGACTTCTACTTCGTCGGTGCTGCTTCAGAAGCAGTGCAGAAAGTTCGACGGGAACTGGAGGCTGTCGACGCTGCTAGTATCGGGCAAGAGCTGAGTCAACGCGTGCAGGATCTGCTGCGTGTGGAGGTCGATATTAGAGTATTGGCTGAGCAGGAGGATCAGTCGTGAGGTGCACGAGGAGGAAAGAGTGAGAGAATGCCCGTCTGTTGTTGAGACCCAGATTGTTGTCAACAATGTTCTTGCTGTATGCGAATCGAACATCGCAACGGTGCGAATGAAATGATACAAGGTATGGTAGCATACAGCCATGAGTCTTGGCGTCCCAGGTTCCTCGCCTTGGTCGTACCTGCCGATGTCGTGAATGCGAGCCACATCCCTGTCACTTCAATCGGCGCTGCAGCTTGCAGCCTACTGCTAGTCGTTAGCTCATGCTCGCGGACTCCACTTCACCTCCTCCGCTCTTGTTCCACAACCTACCACTGACAGAGAAACAGAGACCGCCGCCAGCATGGCATCCGAGCGCGATTTGATCGCATGCCTCGACACGAACCACAAGATGATGAGCGAGAAGGAAGAGCTTGAGAGCAACATTGCCACCCTCGAACAGGAGATCAAGGAGAAACAGAGCAAGATTCGCGGCGTGGACGAGAGCATTGCTCGCAAAAGAGAGGCATGTCACGTACCGCAATTGCCCTGATCCACTGCTGACAAAAATTTAGACGCTGCTGGCACAATGCTCTTCGAATGCTCGGAGCAAGCCACGTCGCCCAGCTGCTCCGGCTCCATCTAGCACACGTACAATCGCTGCACGCAGTGCCGGAGCTGCATGGTCCACCATGAGGCCGATGTTACAATGCTGAATGTGATCAACAAATGCAAACGTCGCTATCTCGACGCCAGCGAAGTACGTGCCATCCAGCGAGGCACCGCCCAAGTTGAGAAGCGATTTACCGCGCTGGGGACCCTCGGACCATCGGTCAACGGTGATGCATCAGAGGACAAAGCAGCCCTGCCGACAATGATCCCGACATCGTTGAGATCGACCCTCTAGTGTTGAATAAAGAAGAGCAGGAGCACGATGCTGACTCCATGGCTGCGGCGCGTCCCTGGAGGATCATCACGCCAGAGCGGGCCACTTCTCTGATTTTCGAGTACGGTTCTGCCAAGCATGCAAGTTCAGAGTCTGCATCGAGTCCATTATCGATGGACCTTCTGAAGAGCGATACGCCACGCGCGCGATCAACATCGCCTCTGGTGCAGGTCAAGAGAGGACTCATACTGCCCATTGTTCGTCAGTCTGACTCGCGCCGCGGAAGTGGACCGCATCGTAAGCGCAGGAACTCTCTGATTGACGATGGTTTCGAGCCATTGGCACTTTCGAAGGAGGCATCTCGTGTCAAGAACAAGTTCACCAAGCTGGCGCACGACTCGCCAGAGTACGGCGATAGTCTGGTCGACGATTCGAGTGCCGACAAGAATTATAATATCGCAGTGGTTGTCCAGAGATCAGAAGACGAGAAGGCGTAGAGCGCGCCCACTGCTTCGATGGTCCATATCAACGATTTGGTCCCGGCATTGCTGAGCTTGGGTGGAGGGCCAACGAGGACTTCTTCTTGCGTCTGCTGTAGGACCATCGCATAATCGAAGATCTCACTATCAGACATGGACATGGTCTGATCATGAACAATTTTCGCTCACGTACTTGGTAGCTACCACAATATATATCAATAAGGTTAGCATCAAATTCGCCAAAATATCTCAATCGCTTCGTGTCGATGGCATCCTCCAAGTGGTGAAGACTCTCTTCGGCATCGATCAGTACGCGGCTGTGTCTTTTACATGTGTGCTGCACGGCAGGTAGCGATTCGTCTTGCTAAAGACGTGTCCAGGGTGGCTGGATGTATCGATGAGGTGGAGTGTGGTTGCTAAGAAGTGTTGTAGATAGGTATTTGACAAGTACAAGCTTCTAGATTGAAACGATAGGGTGTATTAGTAACCCTTATAAATTGCTATAGGGTGTAAGACTATCTAGCTATAGAAACAGTGTAATATAGTGTGTGTATGCTAAGTCCTCACTAATATAGCTATTAGTTACCTAATTTATAATACTCCCCCTTTAGACTAACTATTATAAAGGTAGTCTAATTAACTTAATATTACCTATATTGCTATAGTAGTCTCGAACACCTTTACTAGCTTTAGATAATAGATTAGCTATAAGTAAGTATATACTAAGGATAGCGATCTTATTAGATCTATATATATAAGAGATCTTTATAGACCTACTTTTAGATATAGTTAGGCCTTATCTTTCCGCTTTTAGAAGTAAATAGAAGATTCTCTCGGCTTAAGAAGGCTCTTATAGCTAGGTAGTAACGTATAGACCTTATAAGTATATATAAAAGAAGCTAGTTCTTTACTAAACAACTTTCTCTACTTTATACTACTTTATGCCCCTCTTACCTACTTCTAGACTACTATACACGGTTATATATACTAACAACTACTATATATATACTCCTAGAGCTTTTTAAGAAGCTTTAGTAAGGTATACTATATATATAATAATATTTTAAGGGTATTTACTAACTTATAAGTAGTATTATAGTAGATATTGTTAAGTAGACTCCTATAAATTAGTTTAGTAACGCTAGTAACTTCTTTAGTAGTAGAACTAGCTCTAGTAACGGTAACGATCCTAATAAGCGTCCTTCTAGTAATAGTAGAAAGGGCCTACCTATATCTAGTAAGCTCTCTAAGCGTAAGACCCTTATTAAGGCACTTAGACTAATTAAGTAGATTATTAATAGTAAGCGTAAGATTACTAAGAAGAATATAACCTTATAGCTTACTATAGTATCTCTTAAGGTTACCTTCTATAAAAAGAAGCTTCTACCTACTAAAGGTAGTATTACTAACCTACTAAACTAGGGTTAGATTAACGCGGTGTAAGGACCGTGTAAGGGGCAGCCTAGTGGCTAACCCCTACATGTGGCCTTATATGTGACATACGGTCGCGACCGGCTGCTAAGCCGCACGTAACACGTATAAGTACACCTTGCGACGCGCGATGCGTCTTAAACAAAAGGCAAGAATTAGTTCATCTACGACTAGCAGGTCGTAGGCGTGCTATACATTACGACATCCCTTTAACAGTTCTAATTCTTCTCTTCGTTGCAATCTATACACGCTATAGAGTCCGAACGCGACGACAGCAGCGCTACGCCTACGGCTCCCCTAAGCCCTAGGGCCTAGCAATAAGCGAGGCGTGCAGCCTTAGTCGCAAGGAGGGATGCCCTTCGGGTAGAGGTTAAGGAGAAGGAGATATAGAGGGAGATTAAACAGTTAGAGATCTTACGGGACGCAAGCGTGCCGCCGGCGGACCCTTAGGGCGAATCCGGCGGAGAACTATCCCCTACTCCCCCTCCCCCTCCTCTATCTATAGTAACTAACGATAATATCGTAGCTCGAGGCGCGGTCGCATCGCATGCGACACGTTTGCGTCTTAAAGAACCTACGCCTTTTAGAGGGGACTCGATTAAGAAAGCACGGGTATTCCTAAGGGAGCTCTCTCTTGTCTTTGCCCTCTTAGGCGGCACGTATGCGACGAACGAGTTAAAGGTCCTATATAGGGTTATGTACCTAAGCGGAGAGGCAAGTGAGCGATAGCACGCTAACTATAGCGTCCTTAACCTTAAAGGGTATATATACTAGGACTTTAAGGAGTTCTATCGAGACGCATACGGTAATCCTATAAACCGCGTGCTTAACGTAATGTTAGAGTATAAGGCGGTGAAATAGAAGGACAACTAGACAGTGCGTTAGTTTACGACTAAGCTAGATGTTATAGAGGATTAGTTAGGGGACTATACGGAGGCGCAACGCGTACGACATATACTCGCTAAGCTTACGCCTAGCCTACGGTCCGCAATCGTTAAGTTTTATAACATCCTAATAACTAGAGAGGAACTAGTAATCCTAGCTTTGCGCATTAAAAGCACGGAGCGTAGTAGCGGAGGGCACGACCGCGGGTAGTATAGTCGCCGTAGGCGAGAGACTGAGGGCGACTAAGGGCGAAGCGATCGTGGCTCGAAGTAGTAGAAGCATAGTTAGGCGTCGCGCGACCCGGGTGCGAGTTACTAGCGGGACGCCGGCAGATCGTCTATAACCTTCGATAGGACTAAAGCGGAGTACTATAGATACTATAAGAAGGGTTATATTAAGACGGATTGCCCGAATAGGCACCTATAGAAGGACCGTAGCGCGTAAGCGGTTCGTAGGGTAGACGCTACGAAGGCTCTAACTAAGAAGGGTAGCGACTAGGGAAAAGGTAGAGGACTAGAAGTAGGTCGCTCCTAAGTCCGAGTTTTCCTACAGTCGACCCCTTAAGGCGAGTAGATGTGTGTCCATCGTAGCGACTAGGGAAAAGGTAGAGGACTATAAGTAGGTCGCTCCTAAGTCCGAGTTTTCCTAAAGTCGACCCCTTAAGGCGAGTAGATGCGTGTCTAGCGCGTCACTTGCGAGGCGCAGTCGAGACTCGTAAGGGCTTTCGCGAGGCTACGTTTCTCCTAGATAACTGTACGGATCTTAGCCTAGTGTCGTATAAGTATGTACTCCGACATTAAATGCAACCTATTAATAGGGTAAGGCTGCCGAAGTTAGAGTCGTATACGTATAAACTAGGGTATTGCTACGGCGCCTTTACGGTTCGGCTACGACTCGCTAATGACGCGGGAGTAGAGCGCGTAAGTGACGCTACCTACTACGCGGTACCTATGGGTAGGCTATTAGTGATTTTAGGTAGACCCTAGCGGCATCGTAATCGGATAGTGAAGGCCGATAAGGATAACTAGTGGTACTACGGTGTAGAGACGCCTACGATTTAGTAGCGTAACGCACCCGAGTTCCTTAAGGATCTCGAGAGCTTAAAGTAGGTTTATACGATAAGTGTTCGGGCTATTGCTATAGTAGTACCTAAAGGAGAGGGCCCCTCGTAGCCTAAAGAATTTGCAGACTTCCGAGATGTATACGTACCTAATGAGTAGGCGAAGCGTAAGATGCCCGACGGGGTTAAGTATGCGATTAATCTCGTTAAAGGAAAGAAACCCCCTTTTAAGCCGCTATACTACTAGTCCTTAACTAAGTTGGAGGCCTTAAAGGAGTACCTTACGTAAGCAATAGAGAAGGGGTGGATTAGGCGGTCCGTAAGCGAGGCGGGTGCGCCTATCCTATTCGTACTAAAGAAGAATGGCACTCTTAGGCTCTATGTTAATTATAGAGGCCTAAATAAGATTATAGTAAAGAACCGATACCCCCTGCCCCTAATTAGCGAGACGCTAGATAGGCTATTAGGTTCTAGGTTCTTTACTACAATCGATTTGAAGGACGCCTACTATCGTATCCCTATTAAGCGAGGCGATGAGTGGAAGACTACGTTTCGTACGCGATACGGACACTACGAGTACCTAGTAATACCGTTCGGGTTAACTAACGTACCGGTAACCTTTTAAGGGTATATTAATAAGGCGCTAACCGGCTTAGTTAATAACATTTGCGTAGTCTACCTAGATGATATCCTTATCTATAGCGAGACGCGTAAGTTACACGTACGAGCCGTACGCGCGGTGCTAGAGAGGCTACGAAAGTTTACCCTATTCGCAAACCCTAAGAAGTGTCACTTCTTCTAGGAGAGTGTAGAGTTCCTTAGGTTTATCGTAAGCGCCGTAGGCGTGTCGATAGATAGGAGCAGGGTAGCCGCTATTGAGGAATAGCCTATACCTACGACCTTTCATAAGGTCCAGTCCTTCCTTAGGTTTTGTAACTTCTACCGGCGTTTTATAGAAGGATACTTAAGGGTCTATAAGCCCCTAACGGACCTGCTAAAGGGATCTAAGAACGGCAAGAAGCACGGCCCTCTTACGTGGACCTTAAGCGAAGAGTAGGCGTTTCGATAGCTTAAGGCCGGATTCTTAGGTATACTAATACTTAGGCACTTCGATCCTACGCTACGTACGCGAGTCGAGACGGATGCCTTAGGTTTCGCGATTGTAGGTATTATATCCCAATTGTTTAGTGCTAAGTAGCATCCTATCGCGTTCTATTTACGTAAGATAATATTAGCTAAGTGTAACTACGAGACGCACGATTAGGAGCTACTTGTAGTAGTTGAGGCTTTTAAGCATTAGAGGCTATACTTAGAGGGCGCTACGCATACGGTGCGAGTACTAGTCAACTACGCTAACCTATAGGGCTTTATAATAGTAAAGTAGCTAAATAGGCGGCAAGCTCGATAGGCTACGTTCCTACAGTCTTTTAATTTTATAGTAGAGCATCGGCCGGGTAAGACTAACCTAGCCGACGCGCCTTCGAGACGTAGTAACTACGTAGCTATAATGTAATAAACTTCGAACTTGCTACCTACCTTACAAAGTAAGCTATCTTTCTAGAAGGAGTCTCTAGAAGGGATAAGCGAGCCGACGGTAAAGCGCGTGCTTACTACCTACGAGGCGATATAGGGCGACATAGGCGCGGCGATAGTAGTACGGAGAGGTAACCTTCTCTATTAAGACAAGCCGTCTTTACTAGTAGTAGTGTGCGCTGTAGTAATATAGGGTTAAGCTTACAGCTCGACGGGTAAGTTAATTCTACTCTTAATAAAGATTGCGTAGTAGTAAGACGACTAGTATGTCGTATGCTTAGCGTAGGCGCTAAGCGCGAGGGACGCTAAGGGATAGCATGTAAAGGATAACCTTATGTACTACGGAGACGCGATCGTAGTACCTAGGGATTACGCAATCAGGTCGCATCTAATTCGTATGCACTACGACGACGTCCTCGCGGGTCACTTTAGAAGGACTAAGACTAAAGAGCTGTTACGACGTAATTATTAGTAGGACTCACTTAGCACGGACGTGAAACAATACGTCCAAGCCTATAGAACCTACTAGGGTTCGAAGGCGAGGCGCTATCGACCCTACGGCGAGCTATAACCGCTTCCTAGACCGGAGCGACCGTAGTAGGAAATCACTATAGATTTCATTACGGACCTACCTCTAAGTACGCGAGCCGGTTGCGTATATAATGCGATCCTAGTAATAGTCGATCGCTACTTAAAAATAAGCTTATACATCCCGACGACGAAGACTTACACAGCCGTAGAGCTTGCGAGGCTCCTACGAGACGAAGTCGTGCGACACTATAGTGTCCCGTTAGGCATAGTAAGCGACCGAGGTCCGGTCTTCACTATTTAGTTTTAGAGTAACTTCTACTTCGAGGCGCGTGTAAAGCGTAAGCTATCCACGGTCTTTCACCCTTAGACTAACGGCTAAACTAAGAGGGTAAACTAAACCCTCGAACAATACCTTCGTTATTACTATAGTGACAATTAAACTAAGTAGGCTGAGTGGCTTGCAGTTGCTGAATTCGTAGCTAATAACAGCATCTACCTAATACTACGGATGAGTCCGTTCGAAATAGCGTACGGTTAGCGACCTAAGATTGCCCCTATACTAACTAGATCTCGAGACGAGACCTAGGGGGGGGAAGTACTAGTAGCGGTAATAGCTACGAGTCGCATGCGAAAACTACGCGCTACACTCGAGGAGCGATAGAAGGCTATAGTAGAAAGCTAGGCTCGCTACTATAATAAGACCTACTAAGCTAAGACCTACCGCGTAGGTAACTTAGTCCTATTATTAACGAAGAACCTCAAGTTAGCAGTGCTAAAGAAGAAGATAGGTCCGAAGTTTATCGGCCTATACCGCATTACGGACGCTGTCGGTTCGTAGGCGTACCGCCTAGCGCTACTAGCCGACTTAAGGCTCTACAACGTCTTCTATATCTCTCTCCTCGAGCCGTATATCGGTAGCGATGAGGATGGACCCGTACCCCCTCTAGCTAATGAGGACGGAGAGTATAAGGTAGAGGTAGTACTAGATAGGCGTAAGCGCAAGGGTAAGCTATAGTATCTAGTCTAGTAGAAGGACTAGCTAGAGGAGTACAATAGCTAGGAACCGGCGGAGGGCCTCGCGAATACGGATCGCATAGTAGCCGACTATAAGGCGTTAAGGAGAAGCAAATAAGACTAGCACTAGAGCATAAACAAAACTTTTCTTAACTATAAATAAAACAAAAGCTAAAGAGTAGCGCGCCTACTAGGGGCTACGTAGAGTAGTAGTAGGCGAGGAGCCCGCGAGCAGCGTGTAAGGCGAGCGCCTCAGTTGTCGTTACGCAGTGACTTAGGTAAGAATACCTAGTCGGCGGCGGTAGTATCGATGTTCTACGCCTGTAGGAACTGGGACTACGGTTAGTAGGGTATACGTAGGCGAGGAACATACAACTCACGGCGCGGCCGAGTTCGAACAGCCTATTAAGGGCGCGGTTCTACTCCTACTAGAGCGCGAGGGCTTCGGCGGCGGGGGCGGCGGCAGTAGTAGCGGCGGCGGCGGAGGCACGTATGCGGGTCTCCCCGGCACGCTTGTGCTTATAGGTATTGAACTGCCTAATAGCCTATAGGAAGGGTTAGCCGAAGTATAGGGGACGCACTAGAGCCCTCCCCCGCGAGTAGTAGTCGACTCGCACGAGCGAAGTAGCGACTTACCTCCTTAATGTCGTTACCTAGCTAGGCACATAGGCGGATCTGCTCTACTAGCTCCTACTACTAGAGGTCTATGGGCGCCTAGCCTATTATAGCCGTAAGGAAGTCGCGCTAGGACCGCGCGGCGCGTAGGCGGCTTACTAGCGAGGCGATAGCGTAGCTAGTGTTAGGCACGTAGCTATGTTTACTACGCCTACAGCGGCTACACTTCTTTAGGAGCTCGCCGGTAGTAACACTATAACAGTCGTCGGCCTCGTCTAGTAAGTGGTTAGCATCCAAATCGTAGGCGACACGCGTAGAGACTTACCCCTAACGAAGTACGGGAGGCACCGTATATACATATTAATTCTCTACGAGAGCTTAGTGGCTAGCGAGGGCGTTAGTAGCTACGAGGGTAATACTAGTCGCTTACGACCACTAGGCGTTCTAGGGGCGTCGCGTACTAGAGCCGCCTAGCGGCGCTCGTCTTCTACGGCGCTAGTAGTGCTATCGCTACTAGTGCTACTAGAGGAGGCGGAGCGGCTAGAGAATAGCGGCGAGGAGGGCACGGTAGACATGATAATAATGATGATACTAGCGAGGCGCTTACGATAATAGTACGGTGCGGGTACGTAGTAGTAGTGTAGCGAAGGTAATAAGCTAGGGAGCGTACTAAGAAAGGGCTAGGTTAGGCTAGAGTTTTATACCCCTAACTAGCTGCGTCGGCATAGTAACTAAGCCTCACTTACCTATACCTATATAACGATACGTACGTAACCCGCATATAGGCCGTATAGCAACTATAGTTCTAGAAGTACATAGGAGCCTCTACGTAGTAACTAGCGAGCTAAGGACAGCTCGTACGGGAGGGGAGGCAATTGTAAGGGGTAGCCTAGTAGCTAACCCCTACATGTAGCCTTATATATAACATGCGGTCGCGACCGGCTACTAAGCCGCACGTAACACGTATAAGTACACCTTACGACGCGCGATGCGTCTTGAACAAAAGGTAAGAATTAGTTCATCTACGACTGGCAGGTCGTAGGCGTGCTATACATTGCGACATCCCTTTAATAGACCGTAAGGCTATAAGGGGATGTCGCAATGTATAGCACGCTTACGATCTTCTAATCGTAGATAAACTAAAGCTTACTTTCTTCTATAGACGCTATATACGTCTCCTAGTATACGTATGCGCGTTACGTACGGCATGCTAAGCCGGGCATAGCCGTATTATATGTAAGGGTTAGCTATAGGCTACCCTTATAACTGCCTCCCCTTCTAGGACGAGCTACCCTTAGCTCGCGGCTTTAGGAGGTTTCTATATAAGTAATCTATCTACTTCTCGTAGATTCCGTTACTATACGACCCGCCTACGGGTCTTATACGTGTCGTTATCGGGGTATAGGTAGGTATAAAGTTGTAGTTACCGGGTTAACTAACTTAAGGGTTTAAGAAGCGTACCCTCTCCCTCCTTTTCCTTCTTTTCCCTTATACTACGTTCTCGTAGCGTACTACACCCGCACTACTAGCGATCTACTAGCTCCTCGCTAGCGACTATCTAGCGACCCGCTAGCACTACTATAGCTTTAGAGGAAGCTATCTAAGACTAGCTCCGCTAGGAGGCCCTTATAGGGGGCCTATTAGTACTACTAACACTATTACTAGCACTACTAGCATAGATGTCTAGCGCGCTTAGCGCACTAGACACGCTAGCGAAGCGTAAGTTTAGCGTACTAGGGCCGTAGACCCTTAAGTCCTTACTAGCTAGGCGCCTAGGTATAGACATTAAGATATATATACGTTATCTCCTATACTTCGTAACTAGTAAGTATTCGCTACGCTCTTCGCTTACGATACGCTTACTAATAGTGTAGTAGACGAGTAGGATACGTGTAATAGTGTTACTACCGGCGAGTTGCTTAAGAAGTATAGGCGCTATAGAGCTATTAGGCACCCCTATATTAGTAATATTAGCGTCGCTATCGCGTAGCTAGTAGCTCGCCTACGCGCCGCTCGCGCTTAGCGCGATAAGCTTATCTAGGGGCTTAGTAACTCTATTACTAAGTAAGAGTAGGATACTCTAGACTAGTAGTACGAGGTCTACGCCTAGCTAGGCGAGTAGATCTTAGAGGTAAGTACTACGCCTCGCTAGCGCTCTCTACGCTCGCCGTATACGGCGTACTATTACTCCCTATATAAATCGGCTAACCTCCTCCTAGGCTAAGAGGTAGTTTAGTACCTATAAGAATAAGCGTATAGGCGATACCCGCGTACGCTTCGCTGGCGCCTCTACTACTACTGCCCCCTCCTCCGCCGCCGCTACTACGTCCGTAGTTCTATAGTAAGAGTAGAATAGGGCCCTTAATAGGCTCTTCGAGCTCGGCCGTACGGTAAGTAATATACGTGTCGTATACGTGTCCTATGCTAACCGTAGTTATAGTTCCTATAGGCTAGAAATATTAACACTACTACGGCCGATAGGGCCTTCTTACTACTAGCCCTACGGGGCGAGTATAATAAGGAGGATAATAAGGAGGATAATAACGAGTAATCGCGCGCTCCGCGTATGTTAGCCGCCTACTACGCGCCTATCTCCTATCTACGTAGCGCCGTAGCGCGCCCTATAAAAGTTTATTTTTAAAATAAATACTCTTCTCTCTACTCTTCTCTCTCCTGATCTCCCTCTCTAATGTTATTACTATCGGGGGTGTTCGCTCGACTAAGTAAGTAAGCCTTTTAGTCCGATAGAAGATACTATAGGTTAGTGTCTTCTATACTAGTTATAGCTAAGTTTACTATCGGGGGTAGAGGTCCTTATATCTAGCTACCGGAGGGTTAAGGCCTAAATGTATAACCTATGCCCTTATTTTAGCGCCTTATACGGCCTTCGTAGGCACCTTATATTCGACTACTATATGCGTAGCCTTTACGGATCCTTCCGCTAGCTTACACCGTCTTCGCTAACGCCTTATATTCGGCTACTATACACGTAGTATTCGCGAGTCCTTATACTAGCTCCTAGCTATTATACTCTTCTAGCTAGCCCTTCTATCGTACTAGGTACTACACTTTACCCTTATACTTACGCTTTCCTAGTACTGCCTCTACTTTATATTCCCCGTCCTTATTAGCGAGGGCTATAGTGCCTCTATCCTTCTCGCTGCCCGCGTACGGCTCGAGGAGGGATATATAGAATATATTATAAATTCTTAAGTCGGCTAGTAGTACTAGGCGGTACGCCTACGAACCGATAGCGTCGATAATACGGTACGGTCTAATAAACTTCGGACCTATCTTCTTCTTCGGTAATGCTAACCTTAGGTTCTTCGTAGATAATAAGACTATATCGCCTACGCGATAGCTCTTAGCCTTATAAGTCTTATTATAGTAGCGAGTCTAATCGGCTACTACGATTTCCTAACGCTTCGTAAGCGTAGCGCGCATCTCTCGTATACGGTTAACTAAGTCTACCGCTACTAGTACCTCCCCTTCCCGGATCTCGCCTCGAGATCCTATAGGTGTTAGGGCAATCTTAGGTCTCTAACTATACGCTATCTCGAATAGGCTTATACGTAGCGTAGGGTAGACGCTATTATTATATACGAATTTAGTAATAGCTAGCTACTTAGCCTACTCTATCTAGTTCTCGCTATAGTAATAACGAAGGTACTATTCTAAGGTTTAGTTTACCCTCTTAGTCTAGCCGTTAGTCTAAGGGTAGAAAGCTATAGATAGCTTACGCTTTACCTACGCCTCGAAGTAGAAGTTACTCTAGAACTTACTCGTGAATACTAACCCGCGGTTACTTACTATGCCCGCTAGTACACTATAATGCCGTACAACTTCGTCTCGTAAGATCCTCGTAAGCTCCGCCGCTATATATATCTTAGTCGTAGGAATGTATAAGTTCATTTTAGAGTAGCGGTCGACGATTACTAGGATCGCATTATACACGCATTCTCCTCGCTTACTTAGCGGTAGGTCCGTAATAAAATCTATAGTAATTTCCTACTATAGACCGTCTAGCCTAGGTAGTAGCCGTAGCTCGCTATAGGGTCGATAGCGCCTTGCCTTCGAGGTCTAATAAGCCCTATAGTTTCTAATATACTCCCTTACTTCCTTACTAAGTGATTCCTACTAGTAATAGCGTCGTAGTAGCTCTTTAGTCTTTACCTTACTAAAGTGCCCTACTAGTAGGTCGTTATAATATATATAGAGTAGCTATACTCTTACTACATAATCTTCGGGTACTATAATCGTGTTCCTACGATAGACTAACCCGTCTTTTATATACTAGTCCTTAGCGTCCCCTTCGCTAGGCGCCTACGATAAGTATACGACGTACCTATTGTCTCTCCCCTATACGATTTTTATTAGTAGTGTAAGCAGTTTACCTAGGCGGCCCTACATTATTATAGCGTACACTCTTACTAGTAGCGATCGGGTTCCCTACGGCTCGTAGGCTCCTACTACCGTTATCGTCGCCTTATCCTATATCTTCTCGTAGGTAGCGGTTACGTGCCTTACTATAGGCTCGTCCTCTCTTAATAGGGATTCCTTCTAGAAAGATAGCTTACTTTATAGCGTAGAAAGTAAGTTTGACGTCTACTACGCTACGCGTACGTAGTTACTACGTCGCAATAGCGTATCGGCTAGGTTACTCTTCCCCGACCTATACTCTACTACAAAGTCGAAAGATTATAGAAACGTCGCCTATCGAGCTTACCTCCCGTTTAGCTACTTTACTATTATAAAACCCTATAGGTTCGTATAGTCGACTAGTACCTAAACCGTATACGATACGCCTTCGAGGTACGGTCGCTAATACTTAAATGCCTCTACTACTACTAGTAGCTCTTAGTTATAGGTCTTAAAATTGCATTCGGTAGGTATTATCTTACGAGAATAGAAGGTAATTAGATGCTACTTAGTCCTAAATAACTAAGAGATAATACCTACAATCGTAAAACCTAAGGCATCCGTTTTAACCCTCGTACGTAACGAAGGATCGAAGTACCTTAGGATAGGTACTCCGAGGAACCTAGCTTTTAGCCGTTAGAATGCTTACTCCTCGTAAGCGGACTATATAAGAGGCCCTTACTTCTTACTATTCTTACATCCCTTTAGTAGCTCTATTAATAGCTTTATAATCCTCGAAAACCCTTCGATAAAGCGCCTATAGAAGTTATAGAATCCTAGGAAGGATTAAACCTTATAAAAGCTCGTAGGCGTAGGCTATTCCTCGATTGCGGCTACCCGGCTCCTATCTATCGATACGCCTACGACACTTACGATAAATCCTAGGAACTCGGCATTCTCCTAGAAGAAGTGTAGCTTCTTTAGGTTCGTAAATAGGGCGAACTTTCGTAGCCTCTCTAGTACCGCGCGTACGGCTCGTACGTACTCCTTACGCGTTACGCTATAGATAAGGATGTTATCTAGGTAGACTACGTAGATGTTATCTACTAACCTAGTAAGGGCCTTATTAATGTACCCCTAAAAGGTAGCTAGTACGTTAGTTAACCTAAAAGGCATAACTAAGTACTCGTAGTAACCGTATCGCGTACGAAACGTAGTCTTCTACTCGTCTCCTCGCTTAATAGGAATACGGTAGTAGGCATCCTATAGGTCGATTATAGTAAAGAGCCTAGCGCCCTATAGCCTATCTAAGGTCTTACTAATTAGGGGCAGTAGGTACCGGTTCTTTACTATAATCTTATTTAGGCCTCTATAATCTATATAGAGCCTAAGAGTACTATTCTTCTTTAGTACGAATAGGATAGGCGTACCCGCCTCGCTTACGGATCGCCTAATCTACCCCTTCTCTATTAATTACGTAAGGTACTCCTTTAAGGCCTCTAGCTTAGTTAAGGACTAGTAGTATAGCGGCTTAAAAGGGGGTTTCTTTCCTTTAACGAGATTAATTGTATACTTAACCCCGTTAGGAATCTTACGCTTCGCCTACTTATTAGGTACGTATATATCTTAGAAGTCTATAAATTCTTTAGGCTACGAGGGACCCTCTCCTTCGGATACTACTATAGTAATAACCCGAACACTTATCGCATAAACCTACTTTAAGCTCTCGAGATCCTTAAGGAACTCGCGTGCGTTACGCTACTAAATCGTAGGCGTCTCTATACCGTAGTACTACTAGTTATCCTTATCGGCCTTTACTATCCGATTACGATACCGCTAGGGTCTACCTAAAATAACTAACGGCCTACCTATAGGCGCTATATAGTAGATAGCGTCGCTTACGCGCTCTACTCCTATATCGTTAGCTAGTCGTACGCGAACCGTATAGGCGCCGTAGTAATACCCCTAGTTCTACGCGTACGACTCTAGATTTAGAAGCTTTATACTACTAATAGGCTATATCTAGTATCGGAGTATATACTCGTACGACACTAAGCTTAAATCTATACTATTATCTAGAAGAAACGTAGCCTCGCGAAAGCCCTTACGCGTCTCGACGGCGCCTCGTAAGTAACGCGCTAGACTCGTATCGACTTACCTTAAGGGGTCTATATAGAAACTCGAACTTAGGAGCGACCCTTACCTAGTCCTCTACCTTTTCTCTATTTACCCTTCTTAGTTAAAGCCTCGACAGTTTCTAACCTACGAACCGCTTACGTATTACGGTCTTTCTATAGGTGTCTATTTCGGTACTCCGTCTTATAGTAACCCTTCCTACCGTAGCCGTAGTACTCTACTTTCGACTTCTAGCTAGTTAAAGACGAGCTACCGGCGTCTCGCTACTAACTCGCATCCGAGGCGCCCGGTACTTAACTCTACTTCTATTACTTTAGGCGATCGACCCGCTTATATACGCCCTTAGCTTTACGCTTACGACGTATATGCTACCCGCGGTCGTACCCTCCGCTACTACCTCGGCGCTCGGTACTTTCGATACGTAAGGCTAGGACTACTAGGTCTTCTCTAGTCGTAGGGATATTATAGTAGCTAACGATAGCGGACCGTAAGCGAGGCGTAAGCTTCGCTAGTAGGTACCGTATATATTACGCTTCTAAGTAGTCGCCTAACTAGTCCTCTATAATATCTAGCTTAGTCGCGAACTGTCGCGCTATCTAGTTATCCTTCTATTTCGTAACCTCGTACTCTAATATAACCTTAAGTACGCGATTTATAGGATCGCCGTATACGTCTCGGTAGAACTTCTTAAAGTCCTAGTATATATACCCTATAAGATTAACGGCGCTATAGTTAGTATACTATCGCTCGCTTACCTCTCCGCTAAGGTATATAACCTTATATAGGACCTTTAATTCGTCTATCGCGTATATAGTACCTAAGAGGGCGAAGATAAGTAAGAGCTCCCGAAGGAATACCCTTACCTTCCTTATCGAATCCCCTCTAAAAGGCGTCGGCTCTTTTAGACGCGGTCGCGTCGTATACGCTACGGCCGCGCCTCGTACTATAAGATTATCGTTAGTAGTTATAGAGATAGAGGTAGGGGTTATAGTAGGGAGGTAATCTTCTCTCCTCCCTCCTATACGCTCTAGAGGCGGTGCGCTTATAGCGCGTAAGATCTCTAGCCGCTCGATCTCCCGCTGTATCTCTTACTCTTTAATCTTAGCCCGTAAGGCCTCTCTTCTCGTAACTAAGGCTATACGACGCGCCTACTACTATACTCTAGGGCTTAGGGGCGGCGTAGGCGACTCGCCGTCGCATACGTCGCGATCGGGCTCTATAGCATATATAGATTATAACGAAGGAAAGCTTTAGAACTATAAGGACCGTAAGGCTATAAGGGGATGTCGTAATATATAGTACGCCTACGATCTTCTAATCGTAGATAAACTAAAGCTTACTTTCTTCTATAGACGCTATACGCGTCTCCTAGTGTACGTATGCGCGTTACGTGCGGTATGCTAAGCCGGGTATAGCCGCATTATATATAAGGGTTAGCTATAGGCTGCGCTTATAGTTAGTACCGAGGTATATTATTCTTTTAGTCGTTCGAAGGCTAGTCGTTATTCGCTACCCTATGTCTATTTATAGTCCTTCTTTGTAAGCTTTATTAAGGGCATAGATATCTTTAAATAGTCTCTAATAAACTTCCGGTTATAGTTAGCGAGGCTAAGGAATAATTATACGTCTTTAACGCTTATTAGCTCTAGCTATTCTCTAATAGACTGTCTTTTTGCTAGATCGATCCGGATTCCTATTATACTAATAATAAATCCTAGAAACTTAACTTACTTTTTATAGAACTCGCATTTTTCCGGTACCGTCTTAAATCCTACTCGGGTAAGTCGTTCGAAGACGTTCTAGACTTATCGTATATGTTATTATAGCGATCCTTTTGTATAAACTAGTATATTGTCTATATAGGCGATAATATATATATCGAGAAGTTCTCTTAGTGTTTCGTTAACTAGGTCCTAGTAGGATACTAGTACGTTAGTTAGTCCTATAGGCATAACTAAGAACTCGTAGAGTCCGTATCGTGTCCTAAATACGGTCTTCTATTCTTCTCCTTCCGCTATACGGATAGCGTAGAAGGCGTCTCGTAGATCGATTTTCGTAAACTAGTTAGATCCGGTTAATCTATCTTATACTTCTTCGATATTCGGTAGCGGGTATCGGTTCTTAATTATAATTTCGTTTAGTTTTTGGTAATCTTAAACGTTTCGTAGTTTCCCGTTTACCTTTAGAATAAATATATATAGAGCTCCCGCGCTTAAGGTAGATCGTCGTATCTATCCTTTAGTAAGCATCTCCTTTAGCTATTCTCGTAGGGTTGTTAGCTCTTTTCTAGACATTTAATATAGGTGTCCTTATAGAGGCTCTTTCCCTAGCTAAATGTTTATCTTATAGTCCTATAGTTAGTGTTTAGGTAAGGCGTCCCTACCCTTTTCCTATTTAAAGAGTCTCTTCTACTTAAGGTACTCTTTAGGGATAGTTAACTCCGAAATATTAGTATCCTTCGATAGTACGTTAAGTCTATTACTTCTAGTAACTTCGTAACCCGGCGGCCCTAAGCTAGTATCTATCCCGGTCGAAGGTAGTTCTTCTACCCTTCTAGTCGGCGTAAGCTATATTTAATTAAGCTGTCTCTTTACCTTATCTACTAGCGAACGTTACCGCTACGTAGGATTAATGTCGATAACGCAATCGTATTACTTAAATATAAGTACTCCTTTTCTCTAGTCGATAGCTAGATTATGCTTTCTTAACTAAGGTATACCTAGCACGATCTTATAACTAGCTATATTAGTAATATCTAAGATAATTTCCTCGTAGTACCGTTAGATAGCTAATAGTAACGGTATTATCTCTCGTTCTACGCTAGGTAAGGCTAATCCGTCTACCGCGATTAGTTTATAACCTTCGTTCTTCTATTAGGTTACGATCCCTTTAGTCCTTATAAATACTTCGGAGGCAAAGTTCCCGCTTACTCCGGAGTTAATTATAACTCTAGTCCTATAACTATTAACGATTACTATTGTTCGGAAGACTCCTATTAATGCTTAAGCTTATTATGTGTTATATAACTCCTTTTAGTCGCTTATTCCTAAGGAGTTAATCCTTTCCCCGATTGTCGGGTAGAACGTTATATTTTGTACCGTAAGGCTTCGGCCTAAACCTATAGCAAAGCGCTTAGTTTCCGTGCATTTTCTCGGTTACGTTCCTAGATCTTTTATAACTATAAGTAGAGAGCCTTTATATATAGTACGGCTTATCGTAGTAAATCTAGGACTATAAGTCCTAACGGTATAATATATCCTCCGTAGATTATCTAGCTACCTATTAGTAGTCGCTCCTAGACAACTTAGTAGAAATCTTCGACTTCTATAATCCGTAGGTGCCTCTATACTATATGTCGTATAGTATCGAGCATTTTATTAAATTCTACTAGTTATAGATGTCGTTATCTAAGAATCTTTAGAAAGACCTCCTCGTTCCGTCTCGTAATATATACTAGTAGGTCGTAAACTTCCTTAGGTACGTCGATCGTAAATATAAGTACTATGTTATCGTTATCCTTAGATTTGCTCTCTTCTTCTTCGGAGGAGGAGCTTTCTTCCTCTAGCTCTTCTCCGGTATCCTTACTCTCTTCGATAGTATCTAGCCCGGTAGTTTCTTAACTTTCTTCCTATACTTTTAGTAACTACGATCCGTCCTACTCCGGGTCTTAGTTCTCCTTGTCTTCTCTATTATCGTAGTAGGATTCGTCGATATCTACTTCTCGGAGCGTAGTATCCTACCGATAGGTTACTCCTAGGGTTCCTCGCGGTTATTAAGGCTAATACCCTACGCTATTTTTAGCGGAGTAGTAAGTCTAGCACGAGTCTTAGTAATAGAAACGCTAATAAAGGGCCCCGTAACTATTTCGAGTATCGCGATTAATCTCGTAGTCGACTCCTTTTACTATTATTCTAAACGTCCTAGTCCCTTTTTCGAGCTCGTCAATTTATATCGTAACGTGCGTATATCGCGAGGCGAGTCCCTCGTAGGTAGTCTAGAGGGAGTCCTCTAATACTATATCTTTTATCGCTAATAGTAACTTACTAACCCCCTCGGTTACCTTCTAAAGTTAGTCTTATACTAACGAGAGGCGTCCCTAGGAATCCTTTACGAGTATTCCGTTTATCTCGATGTCTAAGAGGTCCTATTCTAGCTTCTCTAGGATCCTCTATTTTACTTCTTTAACCGTTCTCGCTTCGGTCGTTTCCGGACGTTAGGTAGTGTTTATTACGCTAAATGTTCCTTTTATAGATCGAGCCTCTCTATTAGGGTGTCTACTTAGTTTTCTAGTTAGTCTACTACTTCTTAGATTTTATTACGTACCTCCGTACGTATAGGTATAGTGTCTATAAGGTCTTTAAGGGTAGATAACGTGTCGTCGAGCTATTCCTAAAGTTAGACCGTTAGTTCGGTTACCGTAATAGCCTCGATTACGTCTCTTAGTCGCTATCGTACTGTCTCGATTCTTAAATCCTCGGCTGCCCGGTAGCTTGTTAAGGTGTCCCTTATCTAGATTATATTAAACTAGCATGTTCTTCTAAACTGTTGTAGTTAGTCCGTATAACTATAGTATCCTCCTCGTCCCTAAGAGAGGTCTAGGAGTAGTATATTACTTTCGTCGGCCTTCTCCCCTACTCCTCGAGTATAGTTAGCGCTACCTAGTAGTCTAATACTGCTCTCGAGTTTACTAGTTCCTTATTGTATTATGTTAAATTGCTTGCGGCGTACTATATTTTTCTTTCCGCGGCAGTTCTTTGCTATATAGCCTTCCTTACTATAGGTATAGTAGGTAATGCTTCCTTTTAAACTCTTTTAGTTATAAGGTCCCTTTCTTTCTTACTTCTTTAGTAGTTTCCCTCGCTCGGTGTTATTAAAGGTTCTTTCCTAGTCTATCGCGTCTAGGTCCCGAGTGTTAGTGTTTTTTCTACTATATCTAACCCTATCGTAGCTAGGTCGGAAGGATTTTCCGGGTTTCCTCGTATACCGCTTTTCCTAGTATAGCTTATAGAGCTAATCGTCTAGGTAAATTGCTACCTATATAAAGTCGTTAAGCATGTCTTACCTACCGCTATAGCGTATAAGCTCGGCCTTAACGGAGTCCTTAAGTCCCTCTCTAAACGTGTCTACTAAGGACTTGTCGTTCTATCCCGTAATAATCGAGTATTCCTTAAACTTAGTAGCGTACTCGGCTACTAAGGTCTTCTAGGTTATTTCTTTAATTTCCCGGATAGCCGTGTTCTATTAATTAGAGATCCTAAAGAGCTTCTTAAGTTCTCTCTTAAAGATCGCGTAATTTCTAAATATTCCGGTCTTATCCTTAGTTATACGACTATCGAGATAGCCCCTAAGATATAGCTTTATCTAGTGTTAGGCCCGTCCCCTAAGAAAGGTAACGGCAAACAGCGTGCGCTAGTTCGCCTCTAATTTCTTATAGAATAAGATATATATATCTATCTAGTTAAGCTAATCGTCGAGCTTACTTCGGTCTCTAAAGTAGAAGTCTAGTTTAGCTACTTTAAAGTTAGTCTCTTCCTTAGCGTCGTTAGCTTTATCGTCGTCGTCGGACGTAATTATCCTCTTAGGATTCCTAGGTTTTAGGCGGCTTCCTCCTACCTTACTAGGGGCGGGAGTTCCCCTTCCGTTACTTATCTATAAAGTACTTATCCTTAGGGCGTTTAAAGTGTTATAAACCTTCGAGACAGGCTAACTCTAAGTAGAGGATAGGATATTACGTAGATCGGGCTTCTTTAGAGAGTACTAGATAAGGTAGGGGAGGTAGGTAATTAACTAAAGAGAACAGGTGTATTCTAATTAGTAAGGTTATAACATAAGTTGAACGCCTCGAGACTATAAGGGTTTCTTAGCGTTCCTAAATATAAAGGAGCATATATCCTAGATCTATAGGGTCTATCTACGGATCCCTTAGACCTAAAGGCTCTATAGTGTCTATCGAGGAAGCGACAGATCCTCTATATAGGAGATCTATATTACGGGACATAGATCTAATAATGTTACGTACTAGCGTGGAGAGCCTTAGGCCCGTCGTGCCTAGACCGTAACATATCTCTTAATAAATAAAATATTGCTTTATAAATACTTATAAATAAATAAAATATTGCTTTATAAATACTTATAAATAAATAAAGATCTTACTATACATAAATAAAAGTATAGTTAACTTCTAGAAACCTCCCTTAGAGAATATAGTTTAGTAACTTTAGCTTTATAAGCTAATCTATAAGCTACTATATAGTAGGGATATACTTAACCGTAATTAAGCCTTCTTTATAAACCTGTCTATAAAAGTAGTTCCTAAGTCTAATATACTTAGTTCTTTTATAGTTAGTATAATCCCTAACTAGCTTAATAGTAGACTAGTTATCTATAAAGATCTTAAAGGCTTATGCCTTATAGTTAGTTATTTTCTAGGTTTTATAGAGTAGATTTCTTAACTATATTACTTCCTTATAGTATTTAGTTAAGGCTATATACTCTACTTTAGTGCTTAATAGCACTATCTCCTTCTATAGGTTAGACTTCTAGATTATAGGACCTCTAGCTATTTTAACTAGGAGTCCTAAGGTTAATCTACCTATTAGATCTCTATGTTACGGTTTGATTCGTGGAGAACCCACAACCACTCGTTAGGCAAACGAGAGCAAGGAAACCTATGGGACGAGATCGCTCTCTGAGCTCTAGGGTGATCTCTGAGGGAGCAGAGAGAGCAGGACAGATCAACTGATCGGACTGATCAAGTCGCGCCAAGACATGGCACTATATAGACGACGCTCTTTTGCAAGTAGATAGGAGCTTCGTGCTCAACTCATTTCAAGTATACACCATATACTGTTTGGAACCACTACCTTCTCAACGAGTCAGAGACATCACTGCAAAGATCCAAGCCCAGTTGGGATAACGTACAGCGGTTCCTAACAACTTTGAGCACCACCACCAGGGCACTTTGCATATGTCTGGGAGAGACGCTACCCGGAGTCCGTCACGACAACAGCCACAGTCAACTGGCATCACGGAACGAATGAGCGAAATGTCGATTACAGGAAGCAGCAAGAACAACAACACTCCTATGGGTATGCTGAACCCATTGGACCACCACCGTGCACCTAAGGTGTCTACGCCGGAGACGTTCGACGGGACCAAGGACAAACTGGAGGCTTTTCAACTGCAGGTTCAGTTGTACCTTCACTTCAACGCACACCAGTTTCAAGGCGAGGCTTCTAAAGTCTTGTACGCCGCATCCTTCCTACGAGGAAAAGCAGCTAGAGGATTCCGACCATACCTCAAGGACTGGCTACACAACCAGGGCGAGGGAGAAACACCGAAAACGGAAACTCGAAAAATTTTCCACGACTACGACGAGTTTGAGACGAAACTCGATGATCTATACGGGATACCAAATGAGGAGGTATACGCCGACCGACATATCCGACAACTTCGACAGACTACTTCTGTAGCGCTGTACGCCTCAGAATTCCAAGGATATGCCGCCGACCTGGAATGGAACGACGCAGCTTTGCGATCGCAGTTCTACCTCGGGCTGAAAGACAACGTCAAAGCCGAACTATCCCGAAACGCCAGCGTCGTTACGCTAGGGGCGATGATCAAGGCAGCAAAGGAGATCGACGAAAGGCTCCAGGATTTGAGGTACGACCGATTCGTACAGCCTGGATACCAGAGACCCGCCGCGGGCGGAAGAGGGGGCTTCAAGGCCAGAAGTCAGGACCCTAATGGTTACGGAGACCCAATGGAATTGGACGTAACGGAACGTAGGACAGGAAGGGGGCTGAAGAGCAAAGGTTCCACCTGCTACGTATGTGGCGAGCAAGGCCACTTTGCAAGAAACTGCAAGAAGAAGAACATGGTTAGCCGCGAGTTCAACGCAATGATTCGCGAAGAGAATACATACCAGGAATGCGAGAACTTCTTCTCGAAATCTGCCTAGCAGAAACAACCTGAGGACAGCAAGGCATCAAACAGCGGCTTCTTGATTTGATGACCTAAGGAAAAGAAGTCAACACAACGACACGGAACAAATGACTACTGGGTAACACGACTTACGAAGATTGAGATGCCAAGACGGGAGGAAAGAGAAAATCCAAGGGATCGTCCAGCGGGACGTCCGACAGAGAACTCCAGTCTTGAGGAGGCATCTCGAGAATGCCATGGAAAGGGAAAGGAGGTTCAGGGACCTCTACACCGGACGGAACAGAGAAGGGGAGATCGACAGGAGGGTCGTCCAGCTCGAGTTCGTCGAGGGCCTTCCCGGTCGCATCATCGGTACGACGCTCAGCAAGACGAAGCTGTTTCCGTACACGAACTTTCTTCATGCGCTTCTCAGTAAGACGCTGGAGAAGCTCAATCTCCTCCTCTTCTAAGGATTCCAAGTCGCGACGAAGCTGTTCCCGGACGGAGCGAAGTTTTTCCCATTGGGGGAAGGCCAGAGAAACGTCGCAAGTCTTGCGGTTGTGTCTAACGCACTCGGAGCACTTCGAGGACCTCGGACCAACGATGCAGGCAGGACGACTGCCATCAGCCAAAGGTTTCAGGGAACGACAATAGGAGCAGGGAGCCATTTCGTAACCGTTCTCTTCAATATCTTCGACAAGGCGCTTGCGACGAAGGGTTGATTTTGCTTGAGAAGGACCAATGGTGATAGATGAAAGAGAAGTCATCGTTGCATGACAGGATTGACGAAGAAAACGCCGGACCCTATAAGCTTCGGGACGAAGCTAGGCTAGAAGGGGGATGGTGTTACGGTTTGATTCGTGGAGAACCCACAACCACTCGTTAGGCAAACGAGAGCAAGGAAACCTATGGGACGAGATCGCTCTCTGAGCTCTAGGGTGATCTCTGAGGGAGCAGAGAGAGCAGGACAGATCAACTGATCGGACTGATCAAGTCGCGCCAAGACATGGCACTATATAGACGACGCTCTTTTGCAAGTAGATAGGAGCTTCGTGCTCAACTCATTTCAAGTATACACCATATACTGTTTGGAACCACTACCTTCTCAACGAGTCAGAGACATCACTGCAAAGATCCAAGCCCAGTTGGGATAACGTACAGCGGTTCCTAACACTCTAGAGAAATTAGAGTCTATATATATCTCTAGCTTTAGGGATTATATCTTTCTAAAGATTAGGCACTTATTAATTGTTCTAGTAATATATCTCTAAATATGCTTTACTATAGTAATATACTCTACTAAAGGATTAGCTAAGAATTTAGCTAAGTAGTTTATTATATAGAAGATATCTAGCCTCGTCTAGTTAGCTAGGTACTAGAGTTCCCTAATTAATATATTAAATAGATTATAATCCTATATATTATATTGCTCTTTCTAAGCTTTATATAGGCGGTTAAGGGGATACTTAACACCTTTAGCTAAGTCTAGGCTATATTTCTAAAGTTTCTCTAAAGTATAGTGCTTTTAGAAGATATAGAGATCTCTATTCTTTTTACTCTTTAGTTATATACCTAAGAAAAGGTCAGTTTTAATAGATTTAATAGAGTACTTATTCTTTAGCCTAGTAATAAACTTATTAATCTTCTAATTACTATTACTAAAGATTTAAAAGTTATCTATATATAGGATAACTAAAAGATCCTCTCCCTAAAAGAGATATATATTAGAATTAAGTCTCTTTAGGCCTATTTCTTCTAGATCTTCCTTAGTATTATAGTACTAGAGGTTTATAGCTTATTTTAGTCTATATAGTCCCTTCTTAATTTCTAGGACTTTATTAGATAGATCTTTCTTAATAAGCTCTACGCCTTCTAGTAGTTTAATATATAAAGGCCTATTAATATTAGGGTTTATAAATACTGTTTTAATATTAATCTATCTCCTCTTCTAGCTAAGAACTATATACAGGGCTAGGAGAATCCTACTTATTAGTAGCCTTAGGGTTAGAGTAAAGGTTTTAATATAGTCTATACCTTATTTTTAAGTAAATCCCTTAGCTACCTATCTAGCTCTACGCTTCTTAATAGACCTATTAGGAATATATTTATAGTATAGGACCTATTTTCCTATAAGTAGTTTCCTACCCTTAGGGACTTTCTATAATAGGATCTATATAATATATTCTATGTCTTCTAAGGAGTTAAATTCCTTTCTAATTACGCTAATCTATTTAGCTCTATTAGGTCTGTTTAATGCTTTAGTTAGGGTAGTAGAATCTATAAGTTTCCCCTTCTTTATATTATCTATAGCTAATATAGTAAATACTTTCTTAAGCTTACTATAATTATAATAGGATCTATTCTGTCTTAAACTTCTCCTTATTAGCTTAGGATAGACCTTAGCTTATTTAGTCTTTATAGGCTTATAAGTCCTATCTCTCTTCCTCTTCCTAATATATAGGGTAGGGTAGAATAGTATTATAGCCTAATTAGGGTCTTCTTATATAGCTAGGGCTATGTCTTAATATTATAGCTCTTTAGACTAAGGAGAAGTCTAAGGCTTATACTCTATAGGAGATTATTCCTAGAGCTAGGGGGATATATCTCTAAATAGTAGGTATAAATCTTCTATTATATACTCCCTCTAAGACTAACCTTAGTTAGGGGAGTCTTATTACGAAGCTCTTTATGTTTTAGGTTAGTTACTAAGCTATTATAGCTCCCCCTAAAGATTTATAGGGTTAGTAACGCGCTTCTAGCGCGTAAGGCGCTTTATAAGGTATATAATTGCCCTTATGTTTATAGTAAGGGTCCTTAGGGTTATCCTAGGAATGTCTTAGGAAGGTAATCTTATTATTTAGGACTGTATTCTTATTACTAGCTATAAGCTAGGAGTTCTTAATAGTCTATCCTATCTACTCTCCCTAAGCGACCTACTTACCTATAGGGATTTAGTATTGCTTGTTCTATAGGAAATCCTTATCAAAAGTTATATAGGGGGTATAGGTTATCTTATAGACCTATTTACCCTTCTCCTACTATAGCTTCTATAGTAGGTAGTTAGTTAATGAACTACCCTAGAATCCTATATACTACTATATATCCGCTCTTACGAAGAACTTTTTAGACTTAGTATAATTGTTGTTATGTTTACATACTTTATATCTAAACCTTCTTATATTTCTTAAGTCTATCTCTTCAATATTAATACCTAGGTCCTTTTTAAAGTCCTTCTATAGTATATTCTTTATTATTAAGTTAAAGAGGCGGTTCGTAATATAGTATATAAAATCTATAGCTAGGGGCTAGAGGTTCTATAGTAAGCTAGAGTCTATAAGCATAGCTCTAGCCTTATTAATAATAACTTTATTAGATGCTTTAGCAATTCTATTTTGCTTAGGAGTATATAGTAATATAAAGTCCTATCTAATCCCTTTATATTAGGTATATAAGCTAAGTTTAATATTATTAAACTTCCTACTACTATCTAAGAACTAGATCTTAGGCGTCTTCTTATAGTAGTTCTATAATATAGTAAGCTAAGTTTTAATTACTACTAGAGCATTACTCTTCTTTAGAAGTAGTAAGTACTATCTTATCCTAGTTTTAACGTATATAAGTATAAGGCAATATACGTAACTATTGTAAGAGACTAGAGTAATTAGACTAATTAGGTTAGTATAGATTTTATCTAATGCCTCTAGTATAGGTCTCCTAGGGATTATTAAAATAACTCTTTATAACCTTATAAGCTTATAAGTCTTATAATATCCTAACTCTATAGTATTAATATCTTCTAGGCCCTTAACTGCTTCTTTTGTAGTATTAAGTAGTGTACTACTAATATACCTAAGTCTCTAATGCTATCTAACTATATTAGTTCTTAGCTTAGCAAATATAAGAGTAGTAAGTCCTTTTAATGCTAATCTATCTTTAAGTCGTCCTATAGAGAGCGCCTTCACGCGGCGGACGACGTAAGTATCTTCGTTACGACGAAGAGAAACTAAGACTCTCTCTCTCGAAAAATACAAGCCTACTCGACTCGAAACAAGAAAAGACAGGTCGGACGAACCGAACGAACGAGATACGCTCAAAATCTACAAACAAGAACTCCGGAACTGCGAGAAGGGAAAGCGACGTACATAGCGTACACGTCGCTCGAACAACGAAGGCGCTGTCTACCTGTCGTCCCGGCAAACCACGTAAACTGCCGGCTGGAACCAAGAGAGGCGTTTAGGGGCGCAAACCACGTATACTGCACGGCTGGAACCAAGAGAGGCCGAGGGGGGGACGACAGCGAGGCCACTGCGACCGAGGAGCTACACTCGAGACCGGAGAACGCGACTGGATTGAAACAGAGGCAACGGGTGTTTCTTGGGATTTTGCTCGGTGCGTACGGGTACGGCCGGCTTGGCTTTTTAAAAACAAGAACGAGACACGGGCGCAAAACTTGTCTCGCCCGGGGCAAGGCGACAAACCGCAATTCTCGACAAGACACGACTACCGGGTACGCGCGTACTACGCCGCAATATATTCGATTTACGGTTCGAATAGCGAGCGTTGCTCGCATCTTTTAAGGAGTTTTTACGTCCGGGGTACGACGGGGCTTTTCTCCTTCTCTCAAATTTTGGTCTCGTTCTCGAGACCCGTGTTGCATAGTCTTTGACTCAAATAGCACGTTAATGGAATAATCAATCAATATCTTTATTCTTCCTAGAACCCCTCTTTACCCTAAGGTTCCTAAAGACAATAATATTCTTTATTATCTTAATATAGCCTATAGGCTTATCCTTCTAGAATAGCATTTTAGATAGTCTGTCTAGGTAAACTCTATATTTCTTATATAGGAGTTCTATAGAGATTAGTATAGTATCTAACTCTAGGGAGTAAAGTATATTATAAAGAAGGAGGGTAGTCTCTTAACTAAGATAGTTCTTTATAACCTATTCTAATTCTCCTTTAGTTATAAGAGATCCTTACCTAACGGCCTATAAGAAGTATATAGGCCTAAGTCTTAGCCTAACATTTTAAAGGTCTATAAGATTATTATAGATATAGAAGTATGTGCCTATATTATAGACTTTGTCTATAGATATTAGGTTTAATGCAGTAGCTACTACCCTTCCTATATATACTAGTTATATAATTGTAATAGCTACTCTAGATCTCCTATAGAGTTATCTCTAGTTATTATTACTATTAGAGCTATGCTCCTAATTAGATAATATGCTTAGCTAGTTATTAATTGCTATAGTAATCCTCTTCCTAGAGGACTTATTGCCCTTTACCTTCTTTACCCTATCCTTTAGGGTCTCTTTGCCCTTCTTAGACTTATTCCTAGGATTCTTCTCTAGATACTACTTATAGTACTTCGCGTTAGTGTGCTTATATAAGTACTATATATACTACTTATTTTTATTCTTACTTAAGAATGCTCTAATAAAGCTATTACTAGGCTTATAGGTAGTAGGCACTTACTCCTTCCTAAGAGTTATAAACATTCTCTCTAGGGTAGTTAATTCTAGGGGATTATTATATCTCTATATCCTAAGCTATTTAATATAGTTTAGGCCTTTAACAAAGTATAGTCTATAGATACTATCTAGGAGGTTAAATAAGGATTTAAGTAGTAACTTATTATTAACTAGGGAGGATCTAATAAATTGCTCTATAGTAGTCTTATAGTTATATACCTAAGCTTAAAAGTCTTTATAGTACTTTAATATATTAGGTCTTATAGCATCTAATTTAATATAACTAATTGCTTTTAGAGTGTTATATAGATTAATTATAATAACTAGCTTATATATTGCCTTAATTAAATTATATAATTCCTTAGCTAACTTGTCTATATCTCTAAAGTTTAGCCTTAGGATAGAGTCTAATCTAGCTATAATAATGCTAAAAGCTTATATATCCTCTTTCTTCTATCGCTTATAGGTAGCTTTATATCCTATACTACTAGTAATGTCCTAAGGAGCTTTATTCTAGGTAGTAGTCTTATTCTAGGTATTCTTAGTCGTATCTTAGGGCTGTTTATAAGCTGCCCTATTTAGAGCATACTTTAGGTTAACCTAGTCTAGGTTATAGATT
This sequence comes from Nothopassalora personata, assembly GCA_033816765.1. Taxonomy (NCBI): domain Eukaryota; kingdom Fungi; phylum Ascomycota; class Dothideomycetes; order Mycosphaerellales; family Mycosphaerellaceae; genus Nothopassalora; species Nothopassalora personata. Next base: position 1,751,128 of record CM066291.1, read on the forward strand.
ATATATCTAACTAGATCCTTCTCTAGTAGTACGCTAATTAGTATAGATTTCTATACCTAGAACTATACGCCTTTTCTAAGCACCTAGTTATCCTTAGTAGACCTTACTAGGTTGCTAGAGATATTGTTTCTAAACTCTATATCTAGTCTAGCTCTTTTAGATACTATACTACGGTAGTAATACTTAGTACCGATGTCCTATAGTAGTTCTTAAATCGATTAGATAGTTGTCCGTAAAACAAATATAGGGTCGGGTCTATTAGTAAGGTAAGCTAATGCTTAATAGAGCTTCGATAACAATTTAGGTTTTAAAATAAATAGGTAGAGGAGCACTCGGGCTTATAACCTATTATAGATAGGTATTTAACGAGTACAAGCTTCTAGATTAAAACGATAGGGTAGATTAGTAACCCTTATAAATTGCTATAGGGTATAAGACTATCTAGCTACAGAAACAGTGTAATATAGTGTGTGTGTGCCAAGTCCTGACTAACATAGCCATTGGTCACCTAATTCACAACACCCTGCCGAACCTCGATATGTACCTGCATAGCCAAGTGTATCTGCAACTGTGATCCAAGGTCGATGGTGTAATGTTTTACAGATATATAACAGCGACGTGTCTGATGGACTTCCCCAGCTGACTATATTCTTCGCACAAAACTTGATCATACGTCTTCAACAAATCAGAAAAATGATCACAGAAAAACGTCGAGTCCTCGTCAATGGCGGTGGCCCGGCAGGCTCGGTCACCGCCTTCTGGCTGGCAAAGGCTGGTTTCGATGTACTCGTCACAGAACGTTCTACCACTGAACCCTTCGGCCAAGGTATCGATGTCACCAACATGGCTGTCGATATCATGAAGATGATGGGCATCTACCAGCAGATCAAAGACAGTTCGACTGGAGAACAAGGCATGATGCTTATCGACGACGACGGCAAAGATGTTGCCCCGGCTGTGGGAACTGCTCCAGAGGAAGGTGGCACGCTTTCTGTCACCCAGGAGATCGAGATCATGCGAAGCGATCTTACCAGGGTGATCCGAGACGCGGCGAAAGCACAGCCTCATGTCGAGTATCGGCTTGGCGTCACTGTCGAGAAGCTCGAGCAAGACGAGAAGAGCGTCACAGTCCTCCTGTCAGACAGCTCGACCCCAGAACGCTTCCATGCCGTCGTCGGCGCCGATGGCTTCAGATCTCGAGTCCGCAACCTCGCTTTTGACGAAAAGGTCAATGCCACCTGTACAGACGCCAAGAACACCTACGTCGGCTTCTTCTCCATGCCCGGTGATCCTAACTTCGACATCCCATACAGCAAGATCCAACACGGGACACGAGGCCGCACGGTCTTCATCCGTCCTATCGATCGAAAGGGGATGAAGTCTTCTGGCTACATCATGCAGACATCAAGGAAGAGTGAGCTGGAATGCGTTGCAGAATCTCGAGACACGCAGGCCCATAAGCACGCCCTAGCGAAACTCATCTCCGACTTCCGAGGCGTGGGACCACGAGCTGTGAAGGCAATGTACGATTCCGAGGACTTCTACTTCACGCGTATTGTCCAGATCAAGATGGACACCTGCTGGCACAGCGGTCGTGTCGCTCTGGTGGGCGACGCAGTATACGCTCCCTCTCCTCTCACCGGCCAGGGTACCACGCTGGCGATCATTGGCGCCTACGTATTGGCTGGTGAGATGGCAAGAAGTCCGGACGATCTTGAGACGGCGTTTACGAGGTATAGGGATGTGTTGAAGAAGTTTGTGAAAGAGAGTCAGAGCATTCCGCTGGGAGGCAGGGCGCCGGAGTTGATAAATCCGCAGAGCGAGTGGGCAATTTGGATCTTGAGGACGTTGTTTTGGTTTGTTAGTGTTAGTGGGGTTTGGAGGTGGTTTAATTTTGGGAATAAGACGATTAAGATCAAGTTGCCAGGGTATGAGTTTAAGATGGGGGAGGCAGTAGGTAAACAGCATGCGTAAACTGGGAGATGAATTATGGCGGTTGTCATCAACGAGTTCTGCGTCGTGCGGTGTTCTACCTGCGCCGAGTGGACCCCAGCGGTCCGTGCACACGCATAAGTTGCCTTTCATCTTGCTTCTAGTCGCAGATCCCCTCTCACTGAGGCTCTTGCACTTTACTTCGATCCCATTTAACAACACATCTTGGCGATACTTTCCGCCACTTCACCTGACAAACGCAACTTGTCAACAAAGTGCGCCACAACATCCTGTCGCCATGGTGTGTTCCATGGACAGCGAGCATGTTCACGTGCACAGCCTATTTACCGCATCATCTATCACGGATGCACCAGAAATATCTCCTTTTCTGAAACTTCCCGGAGATCTATGCAATGAAATCTACGGCTACCTGTTCATCAGCACAGAAGAACATAAGGTGACACCGCACCCACAGATTCTTCGAGTCTGAAAGCAGACATACGTGGAAGGAACAGGCGTCTTGTGCAGAGATAATTTGGTCAAGATTGAGAATGTGTACGCGGCCGTGATAGTAGAAGCAGTGGTGAAATACTCCCACATCCACCTTTATAGTCGACAATACTGCGGTGTCCACATATGTAAAAAGTGACTGCTATGTCCACCTATTATTGTTAAAACGTACTCCTATGTTCAGCTTTATGTCATATATATACGCCTACATCCTCCTCGTCGTTTAACCTACTTATATATCGAAGGCGGTGAATTACTCCTATAGGGACAATTATGTCGTTTATTACTCCTATAGGGACAATTATGTGAAAATTACTCCTATAGAGACTTATAGGGATGCTAAATTACTGCTATAGGGACACATTATAGCAGTCGCTCTTTATACGACTTCTTTATATACTACTATTATTTAGTATACTCTACTAGCTTATACGAGCATATTGAATAATAGTAGTACGTTTTAATCCTAACGACTCGTAGCTCGTAGCTTATATAAGTTGCGAGTAGGTAAAGAGTAGCTCGGGGAGCAAGAACGACATAAGCAAGATAGGGCTTGTCTAAGACATATAATACGGACGTATAGTCGAGAGCCGATATTCGGAGCAACATCGTTATACTATAGTATATTTAGCATCTATAGAAACAATAATTAACTATGTTATAGGTACAAAAAATGAAGATTGCTATAATATGTCCCTATAGCAGTAATTTGGCATTACTATAAGTCCCTATAGGAGTAATTTCTGCATAATAATCCCGATAGCAGTAATTTCTGACATAATTGTCCCTATGGGAATAATTCACCGATATCGAAGGATATCCTAAGCACACTGTAGAGAACTAAGCAAAGCAACATCGGACCCTGTCTTTATCTTGTTTCTAGGTTCAATTATATATAGCAACAATAACTAAATAGGTCGTAAGTGGAAGGGATTCACTTTTTGCAGCTGCAACTACCTTTACACCTATCTTATCTTTGCACCTATCTTTGCACCTATTACACCGCTAGTAATTGGTTGTAAGGACCTTACGTAATTTTTGCACAATTTGTGGACATAGGAGTATGTTTTGACAATAATGGGTGGATATAGCAGTCAGTTTTTGCATAAGGTGGACACCGCAGTATTTTCGACTATAAAGGTGGATGTGGGAGTATTTCACCGGTAGAAGCAGCATGGACATACTAAGAGTACGGGATCCCTCCCTCGGCGTCAAGTTCAACGACTGTCAACGACTTTTGGAAGTATCAGGGTCTCTACAAGCGCAGGCAGGAGCTGGAAATAACCTGGCCAGATCTTCTCCGACGAGTATGGAACGTCGAAATCATACTGCCAACGGACGTATGGCCCTCCATCGGGGTCTCTTACACAGTCATATCAGAGTTTCCGGATGGGTAATCACTAGGTTCTGCGACTGGTATGGACATGAAGCGTAACTGGCAGCCACAATGGCACTTGCACAGTCAAGCTTACATACTGATGCTCGAATTTAGATTGACATATGCTGCCAACAATATGAGCAGAATGCGAGAGATCTACGAAATACACATCATGCTACTAGCGGAGTTCAAACCAGCATCCAGGGTGGAGTATCGAGCGCGGCTGCAAGAGGGTTTGAGGAGCGAGTTCCAGTGTGGGCGCTTGCTCGCGCGATGCAGCCGGACGTTGTTTATGATGGATTGAGTCGAGGATGGATAACATAATATCGCATCGAATGTAGATGGGACACCAAGGATGGCGCATTTGTCGCAATTTGAAGATGGACATTTACCATTCTTGGCATACACATGAAACGCCAAGAATTTGCCCTGCGCCACCATAAATCGCGCCGCTCGCCAAAAGTTCCAGCATCCGACAGACTTGAACAAGCGACCTTACCATATCTACTGAATCACACCCCAGAATTGCAAAAGGAGAACCCCTTGCGGAGTCCTTTCTAAGGTCACAATCTTGCTACGCAAGATTCCCCTGTATTGAACACCCAAATTCCTCACACAGAGCAACGGCAGGGCAATGATTCCGAACATCTGAAAGTGCTTCGTCTTAGACTCATGTGAACCCGAAGGTAAACGGTTTGAATGACTAGGCGATATCAGGAGTTCGCTGGACTTGCAGGGACAAACAGACGAGCTGGATGTGGTACCACTCCGTTGATGCGATTGGGTTAGATGGGTGTTGATGAATAAGCACAGATTTTGAGTAGCTATATAGCGAATAGCTATATATTGTCACTTTGGCAGCGTGCATGAGGGTTACGTCATTAGGAGCAGAGGCGGCGGCAGCGGTGATGGCTTGGGTGTTTGTGGTGGGGCGTTGTTGCGGTCAAGTAGCGCGCGGAAAGAGGGCTTGGTTGAAAAAATCGAGTTCGACGACCGGTGTTTGCGTGCTGTTGTTGTAAACGCTGGCGTTGTTACTATGGGTTACCGTCATTATGTATACCGATCAGCCTCTGACACTTTTTCACATTCTCACTGGCATGTGCGGAAGGCAAGGAGATGGCCGTATAGAGGAGTAAGGACCATGAGCTATAAAGCGTCGCTACTGCCGACAGTAACTCCTGACATGTGATGTTGTGACTACAGTTTAAGCTGGATCCGATGGGAACAGAGTCTTGATCATTGATATCTCTATCTATCGTAGCTTGTCAAGCGCAACATCAATAGCCTTCTTCATCCTCTAGTATCCTATCACGTCTTTGCGAAAGTCATCCGAGATAACTCAAGCATTCGCCAACCCAAACTGCACTCGCAAGCGACAGCGACCCATGTTCCGTTCTAAGCTGAATGATACCTCAAGTCTTGGCATATTCTTCCGCAAGGATATTATCAAAATCAAACAAGCAAGACCAATGGCTGAAAAATGAGGTCCAACGCGAAGTCCGAAGTGGCAGGAGTGTACCTAGATGCACAGGATATGCTGAGACTGATGCGACTCGGCTTGACGTCCAGCCATCGTCCTGATTCTTCCAGCGTTTCGGTATTTCAGTGTGGCTTGAACTATCGTTGGATCCTGTAGACATCGTTGAGAGTTCACGGTATATTGGCACACTCCTCGTGGATGCGCCGGCAGGTCAGGAGGATGGCAAATGTGCTTTGATCAGAGCTTTTCCACGGAACAGAGGCGTTATCGAGGCCGAACGAGATCACAGACGGGTCTCCACGAAGTAAGTCTTCGTAGATGCGATTTCGAAGTTCTGATGGTATTTGGAACAGTAGGCAGCGGTCTTGTGGTAGTACGGGTTTGGGTGGACAGTGGATACGTGATTGTTCGAAGTCGGCGAGGAGCTTACGATGAACGAGCTCGTCGTTTGACGACATCTAGACGATTACGATATCCTAAGCGTGATGTAGAGAGGATGTTGGGAGTATCGAGCAGGGAGTGATGTTGTGACGCGCTGAGTCATCTTGCCGGCAAACCTTAATCCAACAACGTTGACCTTTACCATCAGCACCATCCCTCACTTATGCATATGATCGTAATACACCTCGCTGTGACAACACAGATCCGTCCGGCGCCAGATTATGTCCTGCGCGGCCTGAAGCCCCGCTCGGCGCTGCTGAATGCAAAAAGATTGATACTGGAAAAGAAACAGATTGCTAGGCAGTCGCAGGTCTCAAATTGTCTGCCGAAGCAGAATCACATGCATTGTGGTTCCATGGTCTCGCAGTCTTCCTAACTTCCGGCTTTCGGGTGTTTGCCGGCACGAAAGATCGCCACCCCAGCAGCATCCTGACTGGAACCCCTCTCTCTTCAGGAGTGGAAGACCACACCTTGCTGTCAATCGCGTCAGCATGGAACGAGCGCCTTGGCTTGAGGTTTGAATACTCACGCCGCCGACTCTCCGCGTTGACCACCGGTCATGATCACCAGCGACCCTTTCTCACGTCTTGGAGAATCTATATCCATTCGTGGCAGCAATGATGTCTTTTTCTCTTTGCCTGACTTCGCGCATGCACTCTGCTTGTTCGCTAGGATTCGAGATAATGTAATCGCCTTGTCTTCGATGGAAGAGAGAGTAAATACCCAAGCCCATCACGACCGACAAAGCGGCAGCGAGGATTACCAACAGAATGAATACTTGGTCGCTGAGGCCCATGGCTACGTATTGAAAGTGCGGCTTCAACAATGTGGTGGATGATGGTACGTCACAGCTTTTCTGTCGACGTGCTGCCAGCGTAATCGAAGTTGAGAAACTCAGCATTTCAGACAGGATGGCAGGCTTCTACTATACTGCACTGTCGCAATACAAAGCGACAATTGGACATGGTGTTCTGCGCATCTTACTGCAATCATTCAACACTCACCGAGCCTTCCAATCATGGACATCTATAGCAAAGTAGCTTGCATAAATATATTGCAAGGGGCATTCTTAGCACGGGCCCACTTGGTATTTGCGAAGGATCCAAAGAATCGACTGCCTAACGACGATTGGCTGGCCACCGAGTGGACCTGTCCTCTTCACGAAGGACTCTTCCTCTCGATACACAATGCCGCCGATCGTACTAACAATGGATATGTTCTTCACATTTGGTCTTCTTACCGAAGACACCCATGGCCATTGAAGGAAGGAAACGGATCGTGACTTCAAAACCTACCAGGAATGGCTGCTGCACGTGCAGGTGCGTAGCAACACAACAAGGAACCGGATCGTAAGCTAACCGGGGCAGAATACGCAGGATCAAATGCGATGAAGGCCGTCCCGTCTGCTATAAGTGCTCATCCACTGGACGAAAATGCGATGGCTACGAGGTCAGCCATGCACCAAGGAGTGCCACACGGCGTACACTTCGACCTTCCAGGTCGTCCTCAAGCTCCCCATCCATAAGTGGAAATGTATTGATGTGGATCAACGTGACTACTGATCTGAACGATGCAGAGCGCCATGGGTATCAATTCTTCTTGATGAACACTGCACCAGTGATGCAGCTTACGTACGCAAAGGCTTTCCTCGCTGCAAGCATTGGCTGACCTCAACTGCATAGCATGCCAGTACCCGAATGGATGTTGACAGTGATCTTTGCTCTCAAAATCGGCCCTGCCGAGCCAGCAGTGTTTCACGCGAGTGCTGCTCTCGGCACCATTCAAAGGGCAACACCAGCGCTCATGCATACATCTTCCCTGCGGCCCCTCGATTACGAACTGCATGAGCTTGCCAGGAAGCAGTATCTCATGGCCATGTCTTCACTTCGGAACCTGATCCAAAATGCGGAAACGGATGGCGCTGCCACACGGCTAGTGTTGATAGTCTGCGTGCTGTGTACCTGGTTCAAGTTTTGTGCAGCAGGCATCCCGCGGCCATGGAACACACTCGTCGCAGGTGTAGGATCGCAATTGAGTACCGCGATGCACTAGGTGCGCAAGGGGACATTTGGCGGATGGCAGCAGTGACGAATCTGCTCAAGACCAGCTTGGAGGCCGCGGCTACCGAAGCAATGCCCAATGGAAAGAAAGAGTACCACGACTCGCAGTGCTGCATGGAGTATCGAATACTGCCATCAACAAGCTTTGACACAGTTGATCAAGATGCACGATCGCTACACGCTCTCTCTAGAATGGGTGAGCATCTCCGTTCGGAAGTGCTTGAGCTAGCACGCTCTCGCCTGAAGTCTGTGCCCAGAGTCCAAGGCTTGAGCCAGGGAGAACAATACTGCTTAGCTACATGTTTCAGTCGCAACATACCCATCAGCGAGAAGCAATACCTACGTCTTGCTCAGCTCAATCAAGCGCATACCAGGCGGATGAGATCTTACAATCAACTCGCAAAGGGCCAGTCCACTGAAGGAATAAAGCTCAATCTGCTTCTGCAGATCAAGCATTTCTTCTCCAGCTTCACTTTCTCGCAGTGTCGCAAGACTGTGGGAGAACCCATCGATTTTAGCCACACCCTGAATTCGATTGCACAATATATTGCCATCATAATGGACGAAACAACATGCCTACCAGCAGGTCCTGCTATGCCTTTCGCCGAGCGAATCGATAGCTTCTCCATGGGTGCACAGGTTCTTCCTGCAATTGATCTCATATGCTACAAGTGTCGCGATCCAGCAATCAGGCAACGAGCATTGACTATAATGTTCAACGTCCGCAGACGTGAGGGTCTGGGCCATAGCGAGACGATGGGGATACATGCCCTGGTCACTGCTCGGATCGAGAAAGATCGGGGAGCACGTCTGAGCGGACCCAGTGACAAGATTCCGGAGGCAGCACGATTCTGCGATGTCGTTCACGCTGGTAGCCAGAGGTTTGGTATCTACAAAGTGCTGTGTGCTCGGTATGTGGATGATGGTTTCGGTGAGGTTGAGGTCGAACAGTACGAGGCTGGAGCTGTTCCGCTGCGACGCGTCTCAGTGTTGAGCGTGGACTCATCGTACAATGTCCGGGGCAACGAGATCAAACAAGCGGAGTCACTTTGTAATGGGAGGAACGTGGTGACGCTTGTGAGGGATATGTTTGGGGTACACCCGCACCCCGAGGAGAGGGCCAGACTGGTGCGGTCCCGTCAGAATGGATGATAAAACGTGGCTCCGGGAACGATTCCTTCACGGAAGGATGCAGACCATGACTACACACCGCTCGCACATATTACCGCATGGCGAAGGATGGAAGGACGCGGCAAATTGTCGGCCGCAGTCAGCCTCGCACTCGCATTCGGGTATGATGGTATCTCGGACACCTGCATTGCTATGCCACAAAGACTCAGATATAACAACGACTTCCACCAGCATATCTACCACAACAGTCGTCAATCGCATCAGCAAGGTTTGAATCTTCGAATCATGTCACAAGGGACTTCAACGACTTTTCAACATCTTCTTACTCCTGGCCATGCCTATCTCTATGTATATCCGGAACATGAAGCATAAAGAGCGCATCGAGCGCGAACGGAAAGAAGAAGATAAGAAGACCAAGCCTGAGAGACAGCAAGCAGAATCTGAGCAATGTCCATTCCATGTCTTCGAGCAGCGGAAGAAGCGCCGGGCACCAACTGGCAAAGATGATGAACACGATCGCAGTGTGAGCGAGCACACTGCATACGAATCGAGCTTCACTCCGTCACGACCGAAAACTGTCAAGCTCGCGTCGGGCAAGACGCTGAGCTTGGAGGATTGAGCCGTCGTGGGGGTGCGCGCGAGGAAGTTGGCCCTGCAAATGTGTACTCTCCTCTCAACTTTATAGACCTAGGCCGTGGACCCGACATTCTCATCGCCTATGCATCAAGTCTGGCGCATTCCAAATCATCTTTGTATGCCCTTCGGTACTAAAAGTCGCGGGCAATGTTCACTAGGGTCGGCCTCCAACACCTTTCACCTACGCCAAGCACACGCTTTTGGTTAGCGGTCTGCGGGCGGAATGGAATGGAATGGCCATTCTACATCGTTATGGCCCAATCCGCAAATCCTTCCATAGTCGAAGAAGTGACCCCACCCCGCACCTGGAGCAAGCCGTTCTTCTTCGTCCTCTCGTCACGAGAGGAACGCATCTCAGGCCCTCGAGGACTAGGACTTTTCGACGAACGAAGAGGACCGCAGAAAAGGTAGCGAGTGCAGCGAAGAGCCGGATGGCGACCACAATGCCTAGCCGAGGAGATGAGGGCGTTGCCAAAGATGAAGAGATTGCGAGGCTTGGAGCAAGATTGGCAGTGATGGAGTCACGGTTGAACGGCACTGAGGAGAGGCTGGATGCTCTGGAGCAGTTGCTAAGCGATTGACCGTTTGATAGTCGCAGCGCAACACAAAACGAAGCGTTTTATCTACACCATCTCCGCGGATCGCACTCGCAGACTCTACTTCCTCAACCTCACCCGACACGGCAGACCTTCACTGGGCTTCGCAGTCCCCAGCTGAATCTGATACGCCCTCTCTCCGAACTGCTCCAGAATGCCATCAGTCAGGCTGGGGTAGCCACTGCCGTCAGCTTTCAGCTTGCCGACCTCATCGTATGCGATCTGGAAGTCGAAGGTCCGTATCGTCATGGCGAGGATGGCTTTTGTCTCAATGATAGCAAGTTCTTGACCAATGCCTAGATGGCGAGTAAAGAGGTCAGCGGGATGAGCTTTTAGTGGCAAAAAGCGATTGATGATCAAGAATCGTCCTTCAAAGTGCTTTGACAATGCAAAAAGCAGACTATCTTGGTTGAGGGGCATCTTCCGGAAACAATGGCACGACACGATTGTAGACCTCGTGTGATGCAAATTGTAAGGTGCTGGCGAAATTCCGGGCCCATGAGGTCGTACGAGGTTTTGCACTTCATTACCCTACCACTCGAAAAAGGAGATTTGCTGCGGGGTGCGGGTCTTGAAAAACATATGAAGCTGTGCGTTTGCATCTTCTCCCCGACAATGAGAGAGTCGATTGTACTTGATAGAGGTTGACTTACAGTTTCTGTTGCCCTTACTGAACGGGATCCAAGCATCTTTGTTACTCGCAGCATAACTCGCCGAGCCCTGTATAAACCGATCCGGATCGAACTTGCACGGATCTGGCCAGTACTTTGGATTTCGATGCACGCCAACGTCTGCAAAATGGGTGTCAGCGGTCTTCTGCGATGTTATGCTGCCCAAGACGGCAACACTCACTGACTGGCCATATCATAACATCATCTGCGATCATGTCTTCTCCTGTGTCCGGATTATGAATCGTGAACCTGAAAAAGGTCAGCTCTGGCATGCCTAACTTCATGAAGCATGTATTGAGCTGAGGTCCAAGTGGCCATGTGTCGAAGTAGAAGACATCGGGAAGTTCGTAGTACTCTTTGAGGCAGTGGAAGTATGTTTGAGGAGCAGCATTTGATGATGGTTGGGTCGCGAGTACTGGAGGCATGTTCATGAGGTGGCCCAAGAAGTAGTTGTGAGGCGGACCTGGAAGACGTCTCATGCGAATGCGTTTCGCATGCAGTCTTGTCAGGAAACGGCCGACTAAGGTGGGTGAGGACGACCAGGCCAATGGCCCAGCTCAGCTTGGTTGGGGTGAAGACGTCCATTGCAAGAGCGTGGAGAAGGATAATAGGAAGAGTATGACGGGCGAGTCTCAGAAAGGACTGATCTGCGATATACGTACGAAAGACGGTGACAGGAGGTCAAGAGCAAGGTGAACTTGGCTTGGGGCCCCCATTAGACACCTGCACTCAGCCGCCATGGGAGGCTTGTAATGCTTTCTCAATGGCCTGCCAAGCGCGACAGAGTGCACCGCCTGCCGTACTGTCCGCAGCCTTCGCCAAGAGCAGATATGGGAGGGAAGATGGTCATCTGGGACATGCAGCTCCGCCTGTTGCTCTGAGAATCGCTTGATGACGTCGGTTGTGCCGTCTGCAAACGACTAAGGCAACAACAACAACGCAGGTGAATATCAATCATTCGTGATATCCAGACACCTCGAGCCTCACATGGCAAATTGACCATCGCATTACTAGAGCGAGGTGTTGCATTGAACATGTGGTGAAGAGAGAAGACATGGCCGACAACTGGTCGAACTCCCAGCCACTTGGCTCAGGCGCCGAACAGGGATTAGTTCCTACTGAGCTTCAGGCCGACGCAGCGATATGGAGCACCCAACAACCTCGACCGCCACTACCACCACCCTGCACATCCACCAGCCACACGATACACCATGACTCCGACTCGCTATCCGCCCACAGCAGCGTAGTAGACTTGGCCTCTTCCCGCGCAGACGACGATAGTGACGACGACGACGACGACGACGACTTTGAGATCATCGAAGGCAGTGAAGCCGAAGCTCCACAGCTCCTCGACGGAAACAACGAATCTACCTGGGGGCGGAACGACTGCACACGCTTTGGCGCAAGCGTCGCGCGCAAGCTGAGTGCAGCCAGGAGCTCCACTACTGGCCTTGCAGGCTCGCGCACGATGGAAGCTGCCAGCAGTCACGACTATGACGGCCCGGAGTGGCCGCAGGCAGGTGAACATGCAGACCCTCAGGATCTTGCGGGGCCGGGCGAGCACGGCCGACTGATGTGCTCTGTGACGAAGCCGCAGAAAGAGGGCGAGGGCACGCCGAACCCATACGTCTCGTACCTGGTCACCACCGACACCGACTTCAAATCATTCCAGAACTCGCATTCACAAGTACGCCGCCGCTTTACCGACTTTGGCTTCCTGTATAGGACGCTGGCCAAGGAATATCCACAATGTGCAGTACCGCCGTTGCCGGACAAGAACAACATGTCGTACGTGCGAGGCGATCGATTTGGACCAGACTTTACCTCGCGGAGAGCGTATTCGCTGGGCCGCTTCTTGAAGCGTTTGGCATTGCATCCCGTGCTTCGACGAGCGACGATCCTCACGCTATTCCTCGAGGCCACAGACTGGCACGGAGTGATGAAGACGAGGCCTAATCGAGGTCTGAGCGGAAGCGACGGGGGTAATCCCTCAGTACTCGAGAGCTGGACGGACAGCTTCTTGAACGCCTTCACCAAGCCACACAAACACGATAAGCGCTTTCAAGACGTCAACGATCGGGCATCGAAGCTGGACGATGATCTAGGGACGGTCAGTAAGACGGTCGCAAGAGTCGCGAAGCGGGAAGGAGACCTCGAGGGGGACTATGGAGATCTTGCAACGCAATTCCAGAAACTTGCAGCGCTTGAACCTGGGGTCCAAGACGAGCTCACCAAATTCGCCGCGAGTGTTGGAGAGACAAGTGAGGGCTGGAGAGGACTGAAAGAGCATACCGATCAGGACTATCTTGGTTCCCTGAAAGATATGGAAGCATATATATCATCGATCAAAGCGTTGCTGAAGACACGGGAGCAGAAGCAGCTGGACTTTGAAGGCCTGACGGATTACCTTACCAAGGCCGCTCAAGAACGCGACACTCTTGCGAGTCATGGATCGATGGGAGCTAGCGGCTTCCTACGACAGAAGATTGAAGACGTCCGTGGAGTCGATCACGAGCAGTCGAGACGAGAACGACAACGAAAGCTTGAAGTGCAGATCAGTCGACTGACAACCGAAGTTGAGGCGGCCAAGAAGACGTCTGAAGCATTCGACGAGGAGGTTGTCAAGGAGGTATCGGACTTTGAGCGAATCAAGGCAGTTGAGTTCCGCGACACGCTTGGAGGCCTGGCAGATGCCAACATCCACTTCTTCAAGAACAACATTGACATATGGGAGCGCTTCATAGCGGACATGGAGACGCAGAAGGCCGGCGCTGCGGCGCAACAGACTGCATGAGACACGTAACAGTATGAACGAGCATGGCTGGCACTGATGTGTTCCGTAGTAATGTGTAACCGAGTGCATAGCATGCCACCGCACTTTACGTCCGAATAACAAACGCAGGTCGAGATTGACTGCTCGGAGGAACAGATGTATCGCAACCTCCCGAGTCATCTCTTCGCTCATGCGACCGGCACGCTCGTACAGAAAGGCGCCTGGAGCATGTCAAGAAGCTCGTCGGTGGCCAGCTACCGCAAGTCTCGAAGCTCGTTAACGGAAACTGCCATACCCGTGATTCGATCGGCGCAACATTGGTTCACAATACAAACAAATTGCTTAGTGCGCACAGCAATTCTTGAGTGCGGACGGTATCGGGATGTGTTCACTATTGGACCAATGCCATGCTGTGTGGCGCAAGCAGGTTTCCGGATTTCAGCCGTGGCGTCAGGAGCAGGAGGCAACCGGATTCGCCGCCACGGCATTGGAATCCGCTGAATAGTGAGAAGGAGTATGTTATCTAGTCAGTCGTGGGATTGCGATCTTGTTAATGTACAGCTGGCACCTGCTTTTCAATCAACGTCATGATTCATCTAGCGGTGGAGCAAGACACATATAAGTAAAAGGGCAGCAGAACAGCTTCAACAATACCCATACCACTATCCATACCACTCACAACATCGACAGACCTCAAGACAATCTGGCAACATGCTTCCAACGGTAGCAACAGCCGCAGCGCCTGGACCTCTCGGTGCTTTCAACAAGTCGACTTAAACCTGCTCGAACAGATCAAGCGACATAGCATCCACACGGAGTCTGATGTCTTCGTCCGAGAGATTGTCAACAGGCAAGAGATCAATGTCTACTCAGAGACCGATGCCGTCTACGACTGCCTCTGACACGTTGGAGCTGGACGAAAGGGACAGCCTGGAAGTTTTCAAGCGTGGTTGCTCATCGCGGAAGAGGACGAAGAGCTCGGCACGGGTACCCAACGATGTTGCTCCCTCGAAGCATAGTATCCGAGTCCCGGGGCCCACGCCGATGATTACGATGCCTGCTTGGACCATCTGAGTCGCCGGAACCCGGATGCGCCCATTTGTTGACCAAAGTGTAATCCCGGACCGCCATACAGCAACGTGCATTTCCTCAAAGGTACGCGAATGAACCTTCCTGCGCGAAAGGGATACGTACATTGACATGTACGTAGGGGCTCCAATGCACTGCGTACCAATACGAAGGTCGAAGAAGAGGCTCGAAGCTCCTAACACAAGGACAACTGTTATTCCGCAAGCTTCTCATGTCGATATCAACCCATTGGTAAGGTCGGCTATCGCACGACATCGACAGTATGGCTTCACAGAGACTTGAAGAAGCACAAGTCTTTCACCAGCAAGATATGGTTACGAGAGACGTCGCAATCGACCCGGTGAGAGCTATAAGTCAATTTGCGGCTGCAAGCCTTCGCTACCATCAGATAACCTGGCCGCGAGCGACTTGGAGTCTTCGTCGGACACTTTCACCTTATCACTCGCCTTGCAGATCCGAATCAGCCGCTGATACATCCATCGAATGCCAGAAGTTGTACTCGATATGATGGTCAGAGCAGGTCCACATCTGAAACCCAGAGTGTTGCCTAGCAGCAAGTGATGCACAAATATCGGTCGTTGTTCCGGGCTGGGCCTCCGACGAATGCAGAGGAGGACCTTGCCATTTCAAGATACGTACCTCTTCGCGCTCCAGAGGGTTTTCCCAGGCGTGGCCGACAGTGCGCAGAGATATTCCATGAGAAGGATGGATGGGTTGGCTGCCAAAGCGGACTTCCACTCCCAGAAATCGCTCAGGTCAGTAACTACGGGCGTCAAAGGCTTCGTCGAAGGCTTGGATAACGATTCGTTCGTCGCCTTCGTGCGTAAAGCTGTTTCAGCGGGACCCGGAACCTCGGGCTTCAGCGAAAAGATCGGCTGGAGGATAGATACGTATCATGTTAGTCATCAAGGCTTGATTCGGCAACGTGGTTCACGTCAAGGACTTTGTTTTAAACACAAGATGTCGCGGTGTGCACAAAGTTTAAGACTCTCGGACGATGTAAAGTGTGGATATTGATACGGCAGTTTCTCTGCAGGACTTCGGCAAGCCGAGCGTCTGGGCCACGGTGATGTCAGTCACAACCATTTGCCATGATGCGGCGTCGCCTCTTTGTAGGGCATATAGAGCAATAAAAGTCTTCCATCCGAAGAAGTCCAGACTCCGGACTAGATGGAACAAATAATGGCGGCCATCAAGATCACAGACGTTGCCATCTCAACGGCAATCGGCGCCAGATCGCACCAAGAGGATCGATACATCGTCTGCAAACCTGGAGCACTATCGCACACAGACTATATACTCTGTTCGTTTTAGCCGATGGCCACGCGGGCGCCACAGCCTCCGACCATGTATCGCAGCACTTGCCAAGACATATAGACATTCAGCTCAATGACACTTCTTTCGATAAGAATGCGGAGGGAAGTGATTCAGGACGCCATCCGTACCGAAGACGAAGCCCTCAGAGACCTGGGATGTCTAGGAAACTGGCTCGACACTGGCACTGGCACTGTTGAATACGAGGAAGAACGTCCTTCACCACAGCGGAGTTTCCCAGGAGACTCACATACATATCCTGCTTGGCCAAATTGAGCACGACGGGTCACATACGACCAACAGAATCTCTCGCCTTTCCGAGCCGCAGAAGCCGTGCGCACGATCGAGAAGAACGCCAGCGCATCCAACGAGCTGGGGGCGTGATAAATCACGGCACAGACCAGCCCCCCCCCCCCCCCCCCCCCCCAACTGGGACCTATCAACATGTCTCGAGCGCCGGGAGACCACGAGCTGAAGCAGCCGGCTGCGCAGAAGCTTGGATCTGCGCTGATTGTTGACGGGGACGGAACCCGCGACTCGCGGCGACTTGATCTCGAATTTTGCCGCACACACTGGCAAGCGCGAGCTGAAAGGGAGGTCGCTACTGATGCTTGCGACGGATGATGGTGTAGGAGAAGCAACTAGAGCTGAGGAGCGCCGCGAAGCATGCATTGAAGCTATGGGAGAAGGGCCTGAAGGCGGAGGATCTTGCGGCGGATCTGACGAGGATAGACGACGATGATGCCGGGTAGTGATGATGATTGTACTGTTATTGTGGTGTTGTTGTTGTTGGACAGTCGATGAGAAGTCGTAGACGGGGGGGGGGGGGGGGGGGGCTCTGAGGTATTATTATTACTTTTTTTTCCGATTTTTTTGACGGCCTCGCGCAATACATACAGTTCGCTCGCTCTTTCCTCTCCTACCGAACTCGACGGAGGAGGATTTTCCGCTCTAGCGCGTGTCGACAGTAGCAGACTGCCTGCCTCTTTTGCTCTTCTCCGTCCTCTGCATCGACATCAGCCAAATCTTCCACACGAGCTATGGCATAAGTGTAATTAATAATCGAATTCCTCTCGTCAGGCTCACTCATTCCGTCACCACGGCTTGTGATCAATCACTATAAGGCACAGCCAGTCAGTAATGGCCACAGCTCGCGAGCATCCAGCATGCACTGTCTGCCAGCAGAGAGCTCCTTCATCGGATCTTCGTGCATCTGGAGGAGCATGGTGAGGTCCTCTTAGCCCGAGCCAAAAACATGTATGATCTTGACCGAGATGGATAAAGAGGACAGTTTTACGCAAAGATCGTCGCCATCTGCATGTAGTAGAGACCATTTTTTAACTAGTTCTACTGCTCGGGGCCACCAGAAAACTCGTAACTTTGCTGGTCGCATCAAAGAGTTTAATCTCCGGATATGGCGCGCCAGAGGTCTTACGACGTGTGGAAGGCGAAGGCCAAGAAGAGTGCTCTGCTCAATGGAGGTGGAATTTGTCGAGGCTGATGAAGATGACAACGATAACCCAGCGTGGTGTAAGCTTCTCGTTGATGGGACACGACAGGCTTGAACCGGATGACGTTTTAGGAGACTGTCCTGCCCGTAAGAGGGGCTTGTCTAGTCCTGACAAAGGGTTTAAGGGATTTTAACAATTTCCGCTGAAAAGTGCGAGATACTCGTCGACAGCTTTGTAGGCTCGATCATTTGCCCCCGGAATCATCGAGCCTACATCACGCCACCACAGCATCAACAACAGCATCCAACCACTCCTCCCACCATCTCTTCCTGCCCTGTCCGACCAGCACATCAATCATCCTTTTCCTCGCCTCCTCCATGCCCTCGCCATCCTTGCCAACCTCCTGCTCCCTCTCCCTCCACTCCCTCTCCGCCGCCTCAGCAGCTCTCCGGATCGCCGCCTCTTCATCTTCGTCTCCATACAGATCGCACCTCTCACATTCGCCACACCGCCCTCCACTGGGCCTGAAGTGCTGACAAAAGTGCGCATACCCCTCGCGACTCGTAATCTCCTGCCGACAGATGTAACACATGGTGTAGCCGCAGTTGCAGACCAGTTTGTTGCAGCCAGAGGATTTCACGAAGGAGAGGAGACATTTCGGGCAGGTGCGCTTGATGGCGAGTGTGGCCGAGCTTTCGAGCGCTGTGCGAAGAGAGGTCGCTTCGGAGTCGAAGCAAGTGTGCGGGTCGTGCCAGGGTGCGAGACAGCGAGTGCAGGAGGTGATGGCGCAGGACGGATTCTGGCACGTGAAGCGGAGCGTTCGACGGGCTTTGTGAGTGCGGCGAAGGGCGGCTGAAGTTGCTTTGCGGAAGGGAGGCAGGATCTTGACGAGAATCCAGATGAGGACTGCTGCGCAGAGTATCGGGATGGTCAGAATCGTTGAGGCTGTCAGGAAGGAGAGCAGCATAATCTGGAAGGCCGGTGGCGATTTCGTCATGGTGTGGTGCCACATCGCCATGGGGTGCCGTATACGAACTGCCGGTGGCTCGTCGACTTCGGCATAGTTACAGAATGGACATCTTTGCAGAGAAATGCCAGCCCGAAGCAGGGTCTCGGCTGTGATCCTTGCCTGAAAGTCGTGCCATGCGTCTTCGTTGTCAGTACCTCGTGTCAATGACAGTCGGACCTGGTCGCCTGAGATCGATCCATGACAATCTTGAGCAGATGGTGCGAAGCATCTTACTGAAGCTCTTTCCAGATCCGCTGTTCGTGACCAACCTTGTCCGTAAAGGGCTTCGTTGACCGTCCGCCGGATACAATCCAGACAGAGCAAATGGCAGTTCTGGTCGCAAGCGGCTATCTGCTCGAACGGAACAGAGCCGAAGCAGCATTCGCAGTCAAACAAAGCTTCAGCAGCTTCAGCTTCTTCCTCATTGACCCTCGACGCCACGCCATAATCCGCAAGCTGACGATCTTGTCGATGCTTCGTCACGATCGGCTCAACGAACAACTCATACAGCTCACGATCCAGCTCCGTACTTCCCGTCTTCCTCACAGCAGGCGTCGGTTGCCCTGTACTGCCGTCGTTGCTCCACAAGATGAACGGATGCCCCTCCGCTCCAACCCCCGTCGCCTTCCTCGACCACAAACTCCCCAGCGAGAACCTCCAACTCCGGCTCGCTACTTGCTGCAAAATCGGCCTTGCAAGCGTGTACGAGAAGTTCTGCTCCGCCAACACACCCCGAATTGTCGAATGGCTCAGATTCCGGAACTCCTGGTAAAAGACTTGCTTAACGGCTTTCTTGTAGGCCTCGCTTCGGAAGAGGTCTTCATCGTTCAAGCATGCATTTCCGACGACCCCACCTCGCCGTCGGTTCCTCCTCCCTTCGGCGCCATTCCCATTTCCCACCACCCGAACCCGTCCCCTGATCCATCGATTGCCCTCCTTCTCCCTCGCACTTCCCGATCCGCGCTCCCTCACCAGGCACTCCGTCACAACTTCTAGTCGACTACTGTCACTGATACTCACCAACATCTCCCGGAACACTTCCGGCTGCACATCCGGGAAGACTTCCACCAGAACTTCCAACGCCTGGTTCAGCTCCGTGAGATCCGGATCATGCGGTTCCTCTCTCGGTAGACTCGGATCATACAAAGGCTGGATACTTCCGCCAGCGTCAGCGGCTGCAGACCGAAAAGGTCTGAAGAAGTCTGCTTTGCTCTTCCAGAGGCGGTTGCCGCCGCTTTTGGGAAGTGGGACGAGGTCCATGGGTTTTGTGCGCCGAGTGATGTAGCTATGAGCTGCGTGCAGAGGGAGGGAAGCTGCGCATGATCTCTTGCACGGCCGCAGAGATCAAAGAGCTGTGAATGCTGGCAACTGGGGCGGATCGAGGTTGAGGCCTGGTACGGAAGTGGCGCGATCGGCAGCAGATGTGGGGCAAAAATTCACCGACTGAGGCAGAAACCGTTTCGGCAATACAATCAAATGAACTGCAAAGCTGCAACGAGAAGATGTTTGTTGCAAGAGGTGTAGAAGATGAAGTGCACACGGAACAGAGAGTTTGATTGTGCCTAGCACGAAACAGTTGCGCACATGACACATATTCTGAGGTGGCGTTAGCGTACGGGAAGGAACACTCGTGGTATGGGAGTGACGTGCACAGCTGCTGCCGCCTCTTCTAACGACGTGCTGTATCTCTGCTCATCATGCTTCCTAATCTACACTCATCCTCGACTCAGCAATGGGCATAATGAGTGAGCGCCTTCGAGGGCAGTCCATCATCAACCAATCACTCCATTATGAATGATGCCTTGCCCTCGATGAAGTGTCCTGCCCGTGTGGGTCGTCAGACTTTGGGTATATCATGAGCGTGTCGTGGTCTCGGTAAGGTGTTCATTCTAGTTGAACAGCATACTTGCTGCTAGGTCAACGTTGCCATCGCATGCATCGAGTGCTGATATCGCTTGTTGACGTGAAAAGCCGAGACCCTGCAGCTGTTCGACCTTCTCGTTGGGTTGGCTCGAGTTCGCAGCAGGTGCGCCACCAGGAGCGGAGGGTGCACCGACAGCGGGTGCCTTGCTGTTTGAAGCAGAACCCAACGAGTGACCCTGACCTTGAAAGTGCCCGCCGTTACTGTTGGACGAAGAGGATGCTGCGGCTGGCTGTACGGTCCCTGACTTTGCACCGATAGTCGTGCCGTTGGGGCCTGCGATGGTCGGCTCGTTCTGCTGAGCTTCCTCGAGATACTTGGGGATGTCGGCCTCGCCAAGGAAGCTCACCTCGTTGTTGTCGCCGAAGATGAGCTTGTTCTGTCGGAGGTCGATGTTGGCCTGGAAGCGTTTGAGCATGTCCAGACCGAGAAGAAGGTCGACGTCCTTGCCCTCCATGACGGTGAACGAGCAAGGCATGGTCGCGTTGCCAATCTTGATCTGCGAAGAGTGCACGCGACCCAAGATCTGGGCAGTGCCGACACCCTTGGCGATACCCGAGTAGCGCTTGTCGATCAGTCTCATGATGCCGCAAGCCTCCGCGCAGGACGGGGACATGATGGTGGTTTGTGCTCCGGAGTCGACAAAGGCCTTGACTGGCTGCTTGTTGACTTCGACGGGAATGTAGAGCATGGTCACTCTGCCGAATACTGCAGATACATTAGCATAGCTCGACCCCAGTGATTCCTCCTCCGAACTCACCCTCAGGGTTGTGCTCGTAGGCAAACTGCAGATTCTCCTGCACCGACTCCTGCCGAATCATCTCCTCAATCTTCTGCTGGGCCTCGATGTTGAAGGGATCCTCGTTCAGCAAGCGCATCTGTTCTTGACGATCTCGCTCACGATCCTCATCATCCTGCATCATCTGCTGCCACACGTCACGGAACCTGTCCGGATCGTGGATTGCATCCGCCAGCGCTGGTCTCTCGTCTCTGATCTTCTGCATGGCGCCTGGATTGGCGAGTATGTTCTGACGTGTGTTTTCGATATCCTGTGGTCCACCTGGCCCACCTCTCCTCTGCTGACCCTGCTGTTGTTGCTGTCTTCGTGGTTGAGAACCCATGTTGTTCTGCTGTTGTGGCTGTCGCATGAGCATCGCAATCATGTCTCCATCCTTGATGCCCACCTCTTCTAGTGTTTTGTTGTCGTCCTGGATGGCTCGGTTGTTGTGGAAGAATTGCTGAGATGCTGCGGGGACGTTGGTCTCTGCATTGACGAAGCCTTTCAAATCTGCTATGGTAAGACCAGGCGGGAGGTCGAGAGTAACGAGCTCTTGGTCGGCTTCATGGTTGGGCGCGATGATAGATATGGCAACTCGAGGCCTGTGGAGTTGACGGATTCGGTCAGCTGGGTCTCACTGTCATACCATGCCGGTGTTACAGGGGCACGGTTGAACGCGCCGGGCGGTATTGTACTCACATGTTGCCTATTCCGTCCGATGCAGAGGACGTGATGTGTGCGGAGGGTGTTGGTTCCTAGGGATATGTCGGTCGACGAAATAGTCAGCGACGGCGGGCGATGATAGGCTCGTCAAGTGGAATGCCGGAATTCGACGAGTGACACCCGAAAGGGAAGTGCCTGACTGCCGCGTCGGTAGGGTGGGTAGTAGTGATATGGTGGGGCGGTGGTATGAGACGTGTGGAGCGGCTCTAGCTGGATGGCGGTTGTTGCGGTTGTTATTGTTGTCGTTGCTACGGTCGTCTCATGACCGAATGACTAATGCAGTAAGAATGTCTTGTTTAAGAGGCCGGTGGAATGATGCAGGCAAAAACCTAATACGTAGTGGATGCAGTCGGGCAGAAAGTGTAGAGAAAGAGAGAGCTGCTGGTAGTGGTAGAGCTTGCTGGCTTATGCGCACGGCACATGGGACATGGGACATGTTGCTCGGGCGGCCCTGCTGCTGACCAGTGAACGACGTGCGTGTGTACATACTGGATTTCTATATACCTCTCACCTACCCATCGTCACTGTCGCGCGTCGCGCTCACGTGGCACGGCGCGTGCTGGAGAGAGCGGTCAGTGTGCGCCGAAGATGCTTCGCTCTCTGCTCATGCAGACCATGTCCAGCAGCGCGGTAAGGTACGTACGTCTGGCAGTCAATCAGTAGTGGCACGTGCTGCTTGCTTGTTCATCAACGGCAACCTGCAGTGAAAGTGAGTGATATGCATAGTTCTACTGCTTGCTGCACAAGCTACTGCATGCATCTCGAGGCGTGCAGCAGCAAAGTTTCGGCGTCTGCAAAACTGCGACACTCATCATCAACATGCCTCGTGACATGCCTCGTGACCTGTCTGCCTTGGCCAACGCGAGCACCCTCTCCAGCATGCCAAGCCTGTCGAAGGCGGGCGATGAGCACATCAACCGCGGGACACCGATGGATGCGAGCGACGAAGGCGAGAGCAGCATCATCACCGAACGGTCACACACCAACGAAAAGCGAAGCGAATTGCATCCTTACACGCAAACGCTGAGCATATCCGACGTTGAAAGCTGCACGCGACTAGAGGAAGCCGCCTTTCCGCCCCAGGAACGTTGCACGAGAGAAAAGGTGAGTTCGATGATGTTGCCGAGTGACTGCCCGCTGTATGCGTTGTCCTTTGCTTCCGT
This sequence comes from Nothopassalora personata, assembly GCA_033816765.1. Classification (NCBI taxonomy): domain Eukaryota; kingdom Fungi; phylum Ascomycota; class Dothideomycetes; order Mycosphaerellales; family Mycosphaerellaceae; genus Nothopassalora; species Nothopassalora personata. The sequence continues at coordinate 1,774,184 of CM066291.1, forward strand.
AGCCTTGTGCCGCCGTCGCCATCTTTTTTTCCTTCGTGCGCCTTCCCGCACGATCACAATGCTTCACAACCCCCCTCCTTGCTTTGGGCATCCACTCCACTTGTACACTGCACTGCACCCGTGTAACGGTTTCACATAAACACACCCCTGCTCATTTCGAATCGATTGCTAACGACCCCACCACAGTTCCAATACCGTCTGAAAGTCGCCGGAGAGCTCAGCCTAGGCATCTTCACATCCAAGAATGTCAACGATGCAGATGTCCCCACTGCAGAGACCGCATCACCCGTGTACTCGGGTGCACCGGAACGCAAGGCAGTCCTGATGGGTCATATTGTCTCAACCAAGACCACGAATTTGGTCGTGTCTGATAAGGATATCTCGATGGGCGATCCGAATGATCCAAGTCTGGGACACAAGGAGGAGGGAAGGACGGTTTGCATTCACAGTCTTGCTGTCTTGCCGCAGCATCAGGGACGTGGTCTGGGAAAGACATTGATGAAGGCGTATATTCAGAGATTGGAGAGCCAGGATGTGGCGGATTATGCTGCACTGATCACGCATGAGGCGTTGATTCCGTATTATGGGAAGTTTGGGTTTGTGAGCAAGGTGTGTTGAAGAACGCGTTCGACATGCTTGATTGATGACTGACGCGTCGCAGGGCAAGAGTGAAGCTCAGTTCGGTGGCGGAGGCTGGTATGACATGGTCAGAGAGCTCAAGTCTCGAGCTATCTCAGACTAGGAGCTGAAACCGATCGATGGAAGCCATGGGAGGCAACGTCTGATTCTAAGACGAGTTCACTTCCAACCTCGTAAAGTCTGAGGGCCCTGTACCCATATCGCTCCTGCAAAAGATTTGCTACCCACGTCGAAATCTGAGGCTGAATTCGCATACGATACACTGCAGGAATATCTCCATCTCATACCCCATATCCGTGAGCATGTCTGCACCATCCAAGTTAAGTGCTTCCTCAGAGCACATCGTCAGGCTTGCTGAGCATGCCCAAGCCAGCGCAACGTGATCCTTGCCGGACGAGTCCCCTTCGTCCGCCGCCGACCTCTTCACCAGCTGGCCAATCTTTCGATACAATCCGGCTTGCCCGGTGGTGAACACGAGCTTCTACCACGAGCGCTTCATCACAATCATGACCAACGCTCTTGCCCAAACTTGACGATGCTGGGCGAGCAATATATGCAACATGGCAACTTGCGGGAGCCACGGCGATCTAGCAGCTTGCCAGATCAGTAGTGGCTTGAAGGCAAAAAGTGGCAATCTCCTTGTCCTAAATAATCTCGACCATTTTTTTTATTTTTTTTTGCAGCCTGAGAGGTATCAATCAAGGCTATGGAGGTAGTCTATCAAATGCTGCTCCACATAGTATCCCTTCCCCATTGCTCACAGCCAGGCCACCACCACAATCTCAGGGGCAAGAAAGAAAGCGTTTTCGTCAATATCGGCCCTGAACACACTGACTTGTTGGGTCCGAGGGAGAGGCTTAGACCGATACGTGGAAGCGTGGAAAACTAGCGTAAGGCATGCCATGTCGATCTTGCAACGCCTTCGTCGTTACCGATCATGGAAAGGAATTCTGTTCTGATCAATTTTACCAACATCCATCCACTCGATGCAGAAGGTGGTGGATGAAGAATTATCTTTTGCCTGAAGGGCTCACCCTCCCACATCGCCAGTAATGTACAGCGCCTCGGGGCTACAACGTCGGATGTTTTTGTCCCTGGCCTGAGGTTGTCTGGGAGCGATGTCTGGAAGTGGCAGCCCGCTGGAAATATGGGGCGCTACGAGGCGGACTGACGAATGAAGAGCAGCTTCACGTGTAAGCGTTGAGGTGGTCTGTGTGGGTACCATGGAGGATATGAGCTTGACAAAAGGTTGCAAGGTACATAACGCGCGCAAACCAATAACTTCCCAACCCAGCATTTCCGCCTACATTCCAGTCTGATACTACCACCCGGCAAACAAACCATCCACCATCATCATATTCCATCAACAACTCCTCCTCCTGAGCCTGACTCTCGCGTTCCGAGCAGCCCTTTTCGCCGCTACTGAGTTCAGAATGAACTTTGAAGTCGTCCAAAGCATCCTCGTGAAAGACGGCGAGCCACTGACCAGGTAGCTCTCCCGGTACAAAGGTAGCTTGCACATCTACTGACGACTTCACAGTCTTGGCGTCGGTTGCGGCATCGTAGCTGAGAGTGGGTGAGGGACCACTTGTCTGTCCAGGTTGAGAAATAGCTGTGAACTCCTTCTGCGACTCTGAAGATGCTGCCTCCGTGGAGGATGAAGTACCACTCTCTCTTGATCTGCTCACTGGACAGGGTTGGGATCTTTTCTTCCTTTGTGAGCTCCTCTAAGAGTAATGGCATCTTCGAGCTGTAATATTAGGTCTGGTCGTCTGTCGTAAAGTGAATGCACAACGCTTGCAGTTGTGTCATGTACGGCAGGGCTCGAGCAAACCACTTGTGAATCGGCCAAATGTCCTCGGTAGATATGCCGTACAACTCCCGATGGAGCGTGGTATGACGACCGACCTGCTTTAGCTCTCGAAGCTCTCTTCAATCTTAACACGACATGGGTTTCTTTCGGTGAAGATCAGCTTTTGATGTCTTGCTGCTTGTTCTGTGTATTCGCGCTTAATTTGATGGCAGGTCCCAAGCAAGAGCGATGATGTGGTAAGCAGTGCCTCAGCAAAGATGAGGTACCTGTGTTCATGCCTAGGATGAGTTACGCAGGGCCTGTTGCGTTCTTGCTTGTGCGCTCGAGTCATCAGAGCATAGTTGTAGATTTCGTTGTGCAATTTCCGCGGAAGCCTGAAGAATGGGCAGATGATGTTCTTGGATGGTGTCGGATTCGCCATGGTGGGATATCATGGAACATGTGATGATGATGATGATGATGATGGTGGATGCTGTGGAAAGCCAAGTTGAACTGGAGATGGAATTCGAAAAAGTGCGGCGGCAAATGTTTCGTCATAATCACATGCTGAAGGCGCGTCGTCACTCTTCGACACTCACCCCATCACATCCGCGTTATTGGCGACATCTTTTGCACTCGAAATCGGAGTGCAAGCACAAGCTATCCATGTTTGCTCGAGGTATACAAGAATGCCATACCGAATACAGCCACAACTCCTGCACTCATCTTGGGGAAAAGGGCACAACCGATCTGTGTTTGCGTGAAGTAGAAAGGAAGGTCATTTCGAATGGCCGCCGTTTCAACTTTACTTCAACTCACAACATCCCGAACGAAATGGCAGCACCAGGGTCGTCAACCCAGGTAAGGACATCAGGAGTGGGCAGCTTGTTCGTATGCTCATCCTTCCCGCAGCTGGCCATCTTCTGAGCCTTTTCGAAGCTCCGAGACGACATCTATGGGTTTGCGCTCAGCTCTCCCTACAAGACCGTTCAAATCGACCTCTCCAGTCGTCGGCGCAGATCAGATGCATTCTCCCTGACTGAAATATGCAGACAGATACACCATGAGTGCGGCGATCTTCTCTCCAGACGGAACATGGTCACATTCCAGCTCGATCTGTTGGACACACACCCACTGAGACAAATCATCGACCGTGAAAACCAGCCAGACCACATCACGCTTCACATATTCCACAGGCATCGTGATGAATGGCCTGAGGTCCGTGCAGGATGTGAGCGAAACCAGCAGGACTTACGAAGACTATACCAGAGCGACATTATCGTCGCGGTCTGTTTCGAAGGCAGCTTCCGACCGGATTTTGTAGGGACCTAGTGGGCGCACTATTTGGTGCACTTCCAACTCAATTATTTGATGGAATTGTGGCAGAATTCGATAGATTCCCTATGTTGCCGAGAGACCTCGATGAAATCGAGGCGCCCAAGCACTGTGTCTGAAGAAGATTCACCCAATCAACTGGCTGCTGGGAAAGGTTTGATGTCTCAATATGTCTGGAATAGCTTTGATCTGATGTAGTCTGTGCTAGTGTAAGCTGCGCACAGCTGCATTCACTTCACTTCAAGTGACGTCATGGAAGCATATGATGAGGATAGAATTCCTCTTCTGTCCCTCTATTTGGCAGACTCACTCCACATAGACTCCACCCCGAAAGTGCTTGGAGAGAGTTGATTCCCTGGCGGATTTGGAGGTCCGCGCCAGGGCTGTGAGGTTTTGAAGCATGGGCTTTAGCCGGTAGCCTTGGTCTTGAGCAAGGTTCAGGCGGACAGTCAGAGTTCCATCTAGTGCGAGGAGTGCCGGGGTGGTTGGCATTCGTCTCTTGGAGTTTTGACGACATGGCGCCGACGGAAGTCTTACTTTCTTCTGGGTTATGATCTTGTCGTCTTGGGGGGAAAGGGGAAGGAAGTTCTATCTTGCTTGCAATCTCTTTTTTTTTCAACACTTTCTCTTCTCCTCAGAAAGTGGCCGTTTCTTGTTAAAAACTTTACTGCCCGTACCAGGCATTGAGCTGTGGCTTAGGTAGCGGTGCAGCAACAGACCTACCACGAAACCAGAGACGCACCACCGTCTGTATGAAGAACATCTTCTGTACGTCTATACTATCGTAACAAGAGCCGTACTACACCTCAAGACATACCGCCTCGAGCGACACCATGCATTGCAACCTCATATCCGCTCCAAAGCAATCAACACCTCACAACTCATCAACCTCCATTCCCTCACTCTCATCTGCCGCGCCCTCGGGCTCAGCCAGCTCACCCTTCTCAATCAAAGCCCCAAAATCCGCATTAACCTTCTCCACATCCTCCTTGCTCACATCCCTCATCGCCTCATTCATCATCAAGAACTTGTCCATAATCCCCTCCTCCCTGAGATTATGCAGCTCGTCCGCCGCCTCGACACCTTCCTTCCCCTGTTCTCTCTCCTCCAATCTCGAGTAAAAAGCCTCGAAAGTGTGTGGAGTGAAAATTGCCTTGTACGTGTTCACCGCAATACGCAGTTCGAGCTTCTCCTCGTTCTTGACGTCGAGGATCCGGGACTTCTCCAGCACACTTTGAGCATGTGCGTCATTGGTGGCGGGCGGGAAAGTCTCCGATCGTGGATCGGCTCCATAAGCCTTAATGTTGGACGGAAGGAAGGGATAGTTAATCCTGCTAATGTCGACACCGTCGGTGTTGTCCACGCTGGTGTAGCTGGCGATGTAGTAGCGCCAGCGGTTCTCGCGGTCCATAGCAGTAAGGCCGTCGGCGCCGATCGGATCGTCTTTCTTCTGGAGATAGATCTTGACCTTGTTCGCAAATTGCTCCTTTGGAGCGGAGCCGTCCTCAGGACAGAAGCCCCGGGTGTTGGCACTCTCGAAATCGATTCGGTAGATCTCCGAGTCTTTCGCCATCTTCTCAACGGCCTTGCGGTAGTCAGTCTGTTGCTGAGCGGTGCTTGTCTCTTTCATACGGTCCTTCTTGAAAAGCGTGTAGATGTCTGCAGACTTGTCCTTGCCCTCGCTGTTCATGACCTGGATAGCATCTCTGGTCAAGGTGGTGATGATCTTTTCGAACGGATAGAGCTGATATCCAGATTGCAAGTAAAAGCGTCGCAGAGTGTCCTCGACTTCGCTGACTTCTTTATCACCACGCAGCACCTCCTCGAACATGCCAAGCATCTGGGTATAGTAGTTCGCATTCGCGCTGGTATCAACAAAGTACGAATCTGGCAGCCTGTCTGCGATGCCCAACTCGATGGCAGGCTTGACCCTCGACGCGTTCTCCACAGTCTTCTTGACATCCTGCTCCGCTGCCTTCAGCTTGCACAGTCGCTCGTACAAGATCAAGAACAGGCGGATGAAGCAGTAAATCGAAGTATTGGCCCAGCATCGGTAGAGGTTACGCTTCTGTGGCTCGTGCGGGTTGATGTCTTTGCTACCGGCATTGTTGCCGCCAGTCGGGTGCTCGAGCCATCTGCCAGTCGACACATCCTGCTTCTCGCCAGTGTCTTCGACAGTGTCGACGACCATCTCCTCGTCAGCGTTGGAAGCAATCTCCGGTGTTGACGCGCGGCTAGTACTGTCGTCTCGGGCTCGATTGGGCTTCCTGCCACGGTTGAGAGCCTGTCGCAGAAGGCCGCCGCTGTTCTTACCAGCGCCACCCTTGCGAGAAGCACTTGCTGCGCCCTCTTCGCCACCAGAAGCTGCATCTTCTGCAGGCTCGTTGTCAGGCGAAGGTTGGAATCTGTTGTCGATCTCCTCCTTTAATGCATCAGCATCAAATCCAAAGAAGAGCGCGACAAAGTCCCGGATGAACGTGAATAGCTTCGGATGATCAGTCGACATTTGCGAATCGACATGCGACAGGATCAAGTAAGCAGCATCGACCACAACGTCCTTGTCGGTGACCTCGTACTCCAGCTGTGGCTGACGGAGCGCACTCGGGTTGATGTGACTGAGTCGCTTCATCTCCTCATACTTGACCTGCACTTCCTGTTGCAGCGTCTTATTCTGGAACTGGCGTCTGTCGATGTGCTTGGTCTGAGCAGCCTGATGGTCCAGAGACCTCCAGAACATCTTCTGCGTCTGCTCACGCCAGACCTTCTCCCACTCGCGCTGTGCCATTTTCCAGGTCTCGAGGCGTTCCTTCAAGCGGTTCAAGAGAACGGGTATTACCATATAAGGCCGTTCGTGAAGCTGCCGGATAACGTCTTCGCCCTTATCCCTATTATAGAGCTTCATGATGACGCGCTTGTAGATTGTCTCACTCTGTCCGCCCAGTCCTTGAGGTAGGGTGTACTGCACCTGTTCTCGATCCGGCATACGTCTGAGTGATGTTGCGATCGGCTCCAGCAGCTGAATGGTTCTACTGCACGCCTCTATGTTGAAGTCGTAATCGTGGCGCTCCTCCTCGATCCTATGGAGAGCTTCCTCGTGCACATTCTTGCGATGCGCAATAAACCCCGAGTCTTCTGATGCCCACGTCGGATGCGATGCCCACTCGTCGTTGAGGACTGAATTGCACAGCTCGTCGCGACCACTGCATGGCTTTTGTCGCTCCCGCTTTGGCAGCAGGCGGTAGCTAGGGCCCAAGCCCCTGCAGTTGCTAAGCATGACTCGGCCAGAAGGCACGCGCGGCTTGTTCTCAATCAAGACATCCTTCTCGTCGTATCCGACCCAGTTCTTGAGCCACGCGACCAGCTCAGCATTGCCGCCGATGAACAGCTGTGCCCGATAAACCAGCGTGGATCGATCGATGAGATCCTGGCTGAACAGATTGCAGAGCTTGAGGAACTCATTCATGGAATTCTTATTGCCAATCGTCTTCTTCGCCTTATCAAAGAATCCTAGCTCTTCACTGGTCGCCGCAGTCGTAGTCGTCGGCTCGAGTGGTGCGGGTAGTTGTGGGATGAGCGTGGGCGAGGTCGGTGGTTGATCGTTCGGTCCTTTCGCTGCTGGCTGCGTCTTAAGCCGCTTGTTAGGCTGCGCCTGGAACTGCGGCTTCGCACCACTGGGACCCGGTACGCCGTCTTGTACGCGATCGGCGGTGCCTTGGCGGTCGTTACGTTTGCGCTTGTTGTCCTTGGAAGCAGGCGTAGGCGCGAAATTGCCGACGGGCGGCAGGCCTCGAGCATGGCCTGGAGTGCCCATCTGGGTCTCACGCGACATGACCGGGCTGTACATAGCGCCGCTGCCTTCGTTCCGAACGTTGGAGATGAGTACGTTGCCTTCTGCTTCCTGCCGTGCGCGCTCTGCAGCTGTCTTCGCAGCAGCGGCCGATTCAGGAAGGAATTGCTTGAAGTCTTCGAGCAGGTCTGGCGCGGTTTTGAACAAGTGGGTGACCTGACTATACACGTCCTGGATCGGTTTCGATTCGCGTTGATAGGTCTGCAGTATCTCGAGGAATTGCTTGTAGATGTCGGGATGCGCAGAAAAGCGATTCTGAATCAACGAGTTAGTCAAGTGCTGAGGACAAAATCTTGGCGATCGTCTCGGAAGGTGATTGATCCATTGTTTGGCGAAATCTGGTGAACAAGGAGGAGATGGCTGGGCGTGAGTGGGTGAGCTGCTTTTCAGACGTACCTTGATCTTGTTCACATAGCTGATAGCGTGGTTGAACTCAACCGGACCGCGCTTCTCTTCACCTGCACCGCCCGCGGCGAGGTCAGCAGCGACTTGTCCAGGCAATGGAGTTGCCCGTGGCGATATGCCAGCTCTGAGAGATGCACCACCAGCAGCAGTAGACACTGCGGTCTGTAGCGAATTGAGTCCGCGTTGTTCTTGCTGATGCATGGCTCGTTGCTCTTCCTGTTGGCGTGCAGCTTCATGCGGAGAAAGTTGCTGTTGCGGACCAGGTGCGGCAGGTCCAAGTGGTCGTCCGCTTGGGCTGAATATCATTTGTGCACTTTGCGCTCCTGGTTGTGGTGTAAAAGTGCCGTTGGCTGGGCGCGAGCCCTCGTGATCGCCTAGCCTGCTATGTGGACGAGGTTGCGGCATCGCTTGAACTGTTGTGCCCATGGGGGTGGTCACGCGGATGGAGTTTGGATCATCGCCGGCGCCGCACTCGATTCGATAGCCTGGCGGCAAAAAAGTGTTGAACCCTTGGATCAGGTCAGGATTTCCGGCGAAAAGCGTGCTCACACGGCCGATCACGCCCGGCGTGTCTATCGCACCGGACTTGAAGTCCTTCATAATGTCCAGAAATTTGTTGTATACATCTGGGTGATCGGCAAACTGGACCTTCACCTGATCGAGGTAGCTGAGCGCATCGTTGAGGATGGGCTGTTGGCCCTGGCCTTGCCCCTGCGCCATTGGCTGCTGTTGTTGTTGCTGCTGCTGTTGGGCTTGCTGGGCTTGTGAGCCCGGGGCGTATGGCGCAAGAAGGCTGGCCTGTTGTGTATGCTGTGGGGGGTGCGCATGCGGGTTCTGCACGGGACCTCCGCCGAAGATGTTGCCAGGTCCGCTCGGTGCGCCTAACGGCGGCTGGGGAAGCTGTTGCTGTTGCTGCTGCTGTTGCTGCTGGTGTTGGTGGGCGATGCTGGGGTTTCCGAGCAGACCATTCGGGCCATGCACTGTCGGGGGAGGGACAGCTCGCGGCTGATGCAGATGTGGTGGGCCTTGATGCGGCGGGGCTTGTTCCATCCGTCTCCTCTCTTCTTCGCGATGGCGCCGGTCCTCTTCCTCTTTGATATGTATGCGCTCCACCTCCCGCTCCCGCTCCCGCTCTCGTTGTTGTTGCTGTTGTTGTTGTTGTTGTTGTTGTTGTTGTTGTTGTTGTTGTTGTTGGTGCTGCTGCTGCTGCTGCTCACGTTCTCTTTCTGGCGGCCCTGGCTGACCTGTTGCTTGGCTCAGAGGAGGCAGTCCGAAGGCGGCACCCAGCGGCGGTCGATCGTCGGGGCGATGCGATGGTACGGGGGGCTGTCTCGGCGAGCTTTGACTGATGCCGGCGAGATTGGCCAAGCTGTGAGGGTGTTGCTGAAACGGTGGAAAGGGTCCGCCGGACGGGGGCAGTCCGCTTGGACCTTGGGGCGGAGATTGCTGTGGGTTGTGCTGCGGCGTCCCGGGTCTGCGCACGACATGTCATCAGCACTGTCTCGGTGTACCGCAGCGCTATGTATCGTTATATATCGTTTGTGCAGATACGTGGCAAGCGGCTGGATGAAGCCAGGTCTGGCAGCGACGAAGCTCAATGCCGACCACGCCACAGCATTGTATCTGCGACATAACACGCAACGTTTCTACATCCAAGGACTTGCTTACCCAAAACTGGCGCCAGGACGTGGCGGCGGGGCTTGTGAACCATCACCACCGCCGCCGCCGCCGCCGCCGCCGTGTTGCCAACTGCGATGCCCTCCAGGATCCATCTCTATCGATCGTTGCGACCGAGCGCACAGCTATCTGCTCCGTTCTGCCAAAATACTCTTCAACGAAACTCGTCTATGTCTCGAATGGTTGCGCAGGTGTCGAGGGGAGGTCGCAGAGCTTTGCAGCTGGTAATAGGCTATCGGGCTGCGCGTGGTTGGACACCTCCAGAAACGCGTTCGCTTGCGCCCCCACAGTCAGGGTCGCGTGGGGATGGAACAAAAGAACTGTCGCCAAGAAAAATGCAAGTCGCTGGCGGCAGAGGTACGATAGGAGATGCGTATGGCAGTCCGTCCCTTCTGCGCTACATCGTGTGACGTGAATGCAGTCGTGTGAGGGCGTAGGGAGAGGAGCGGAACATGCAAAGCTTCGCTGAGTCTTCTCGGCGTCGAACGTCACTCGTTCGGAGTCGTTCCTGGACGTTTCAAGGATGATCGCTCGAGATGCTGTAATTTGATTGGACACTCTAACTACCGATGACCGCTTTCCCACACGTGACACAATGCCATCCGCCGACTTCGCATCGCACGTGAAAGTCATCGTCCGTCACGGTTGCTCCTTCGCTCACAGCAAGCCTAGAATACATCAAGCATGTCGGTAAACGATCCCGGCTTCAAAGCCGCCTTCGAAGAAGCCAAGACAGGAGCCTCAGAAGGCGGTGTGCCAATCGGCGCCTGTCTCGTCTCAGCAGATGGCAAAATCCTAGGCCGAGGCCATAACATGCGTGTTCAAAAGAATAGTGCAATCTTGCATGTATGTAGTAGTAACTTTTCTGTACACCTATCTATGCCGTCCTTGTAGCCACTTCTGGCCACATCACTTAGCCACTCACGAGGTTAACAACGTCTCTACCAGGGCGAAACAGCAGCCCTAGAAAACGCAGGCCGCCTGCCAGCATCAGCATACAAAGGCTCCACCATGTACACCACTCTATCTCCCTGCGATATGTGCACCGGAGCCTGCGTTCTGTACAAAGTTTCGCGCGTCGTGATGGGCGAGAATAACACTTTTGTTGGCGGCGAGGACCACCTTCGTGCAAAGGGTATCGAAGTTATCAACCTGAAAGATGCCGAATGCGAGCGATTGATGAAAGACTTCGTCGCAGCGCATCCCGAAGACTGGTGGGTCATAATGCGGGGCTGATGCTCATCATGAGCCTGGCTGACGATTTGGGTAGGTATGAGGATATTGGCGAGGACAAATGAGGTGTGCTGTGTCAGTGGGCTGTCGTCGTTGGGACTACCAATCTTGGTGTAGGATGTTGCGTTCGTGCATTTTCTCTTCGGCGGCTCTGATGTCGACTTTCGCAGGGAAGGATTCAGCCAAATGTTCACCTAGATTTTGGTTGGTGAACGACTTTTGAGGGAGGGAGACTCTCGTGAGGAGAGTCAGCTGGAGCTGTATTCACCTGAGAGCCGGTGGATCTCCTGGAAGTAGAACGTGAGGTCGTCGGGGTTGACCCAAGGTGTGATGCCTAGACAAACGATGATTAGCAAGACCACGACAGCATACATTTTCCTAAACATACCATGACCAAGATTCGCGATCCACCCCTGCTTCCCACCCCCGAACCCATCAACCATATTCTTCACAACCTTCGTAATCGCCTCATGCCCACCATACAGCACACCAGGATCCGCATTCCCTTGCAACACTTTCCCATACTTCTGCGCAATAGCATAAGCCTCCCTCGGCTCATGCAACCAATCCAACCCCACAATATCATACTTCGTCTGACAAAGCTCTTCCACAGCATACCACGCCCCCTTCGCAAACACCACCATCGGCACAACCTCTTGCCCCAACTCCTGCAACCTCGCGGGCAAGTGGTCACAAATCCACTTCAAATACGGCAGCGAGAACTCCTGAAACGTCGTCGGACTCAACTCCCCCGCCCACGAATCGAAGATCTGCACAATCTGCGCACCAGCCATAACCTGGTGTGCCAAATACTCCACACACAACTCCGCAATTTTCTGCAACAGTGCCTTACTCTCTTTCGCATACTTATAAATCCACGTCTTCGTCTGCTTGAAAACTTTCGTCCCCCCTCCTTCCACCATATAGCACAAGAGCGTGAACGGCGCCCCACAGAATCCATACAGCGGAACTCTCCCATCCAACTTCTTCCTCGTCAACGTAATCGCATCGTAAACATAACTCAAGCTCTCCTTGACATCCACCTTCCTCTCCATAACCTCCCCATACTGCTTATCCTCCGGACTGCCCAGCGGTTCCGGGAAATGTGGACCTTTCCCATCGACCATGACCACTTCCATCCCCATTGCTTGCGGAATCACCAAAATGTCTGAGAATATGATGGCGGCGTCGATCAGGCCTTCGAAGCGATCTATGGGTTGGAGGGTCAGGTTTGAGGCGATCTCGGGAGAGCGGCAGCATTCGAAGAAATCGTGCTTTCCTTTCTCTTGGTGGTATTCGGGGAGGTAGCGGCCAGCTTGTCGCATTACCCAGCAAGGGGGGCGTTCGACTTTTTCTCCGCGGGCGGTGCGGAGGAGGAGGTCGTTTTTGAGGGGCGGGAAGGCGTGGAAAAGGTCGGCCATTGTGGGTGGTGGTGGTGGTGGTGGTGGTGGTGGTGTGTGAAGGATGGTGAAGGTCAAGTTTATAGCAATGCGGTAGTTCTAGTGACGGCTTTGGCAGGGCCTCGGCAGCGACTTTGGTGGGGTGTTGTGCCCGTCCAACTCTCTTTCACAAACGTCATCAACTACACTTGCCTCAATGTACTACCTGTTGACGGCATCACGACCCTACGACCAGGCAGGAGTGGAGTTCTGATGTCCAGATGCTCGGTGATCGTTGAAGTGGCTCGTCCGCGCAACCGAGACGTCCAAACATGATTACTTCTGAGATGCCACATAATCATATCCGACATGGCAGCAGAGACGATCTACCACCAGTCACATCCGGTCCGCATCTATTGGTCGAAGAGAACAATACTACCACGCAGACGCCGAGCTTATGGCCAAGAGAACTACTATGGCAGCTGGGGAGTCATCGATACACTACTGAAATAAGTTGCCTTTTCCAGGCGTCCAACTGATCGGAAGGATGTACCACGCTGATAGCTGGACTTGTGCGAAGAAGACGTAATTGGTCTGGAGTCCCTGGTCAGGTCGTATGATTGCTCTAGCGATATTTCCGAGCAAGATACCTGGTTTGGCTGTACGAATCGGTAGGAAGACTTGGCGCGGCAGTACCCCAGCGACGATAACTTGCGTCCGACCACGACACAGTCTTTGCGCATGGCGTAGCCTGCTTCGTGAGCGAGAGTAGAAGCGTCCAGCATCACGAAGCGCTATCGCTCGGCGCGGACACATACGCTCTTCGATGGGACAGGCTTCTAGGACTTTCATAAACCGTGATTGAGAACCACAGCAAAACATCCCAGCGTGTATATCCACGCGCGTAAGCGCTATCGTTACTGTGGATCTCCAAGCATGTGAGAAAGGACCACCTTGCTGGTCACACGACCGGCGCCTCCGAGCATATGCAAACACTTCTTTTCTTTCCGAGTTCATCTTTTGCGCCTCTAGGCTACCACAGTAGAGACACTATATCACCACTACTCCACCTACACCAGCAGTGTGGGTAGCTCTCACACATCTAACTTGCGGTATGCTAACCTATGCTTGAGCCGCTCTACACACTCACCTCGCTCTCGCTTGTCATGTGCAAGCGCAGACCACCAGCAAGACGGAGCGGTTGTGGCCACATGCGGTGGCCCGTCGCACGAATCAGTGAATATGTGCACAGACAGGTTATGGAATGGTCTCATAGAATGAACGGCGTATACGCCGATTTATTATAGTCCAAGACCATGACAAAGCCATGCGCGACGGCTTTCCCTTCGAGATCTGGCTATGCGCTGCCTCCAGCAGCGATTGAGGTGCCGGGTCTATGCGAGACCTGCCAGCCTCGCAAAGGTGAGCGTCTGGTGTCGGCTGAGATCAGCTACGCGGCAGCCAGTGCGGCACGTGACAGTGAGCAAGGCAGTGAAAGCGGACAGGAGAATATGCCGCCAGCATATGGTACTTTCACTGATCGCGTCGCGCCACAGTCTTGTTCCTCTATCATTGGTGTAATACCAGGCTACTGGCGCAGAATACCTATCCTTCGGGCTGGCCGGGTAAATATCGTCCCTATGCATGCGCGCTCACTTGGTCTTCTCAAACAACTTCTCTACCATACCCTTACAGATAGGATGGTAAAATTCTTTTACCTTCTCGAAAGTCGCCTCAGCCAGCTTGCGATCACACTTGATCAACTCCTTGTAAAGCGGTCTTACGAATTTCATCCTACCAACCTCGCCAAGCAACTTCGCCGTAGGCTCATACACGCTCTTGTCGCGAGCCTGAAGCCCTACCACCAAGTAGCGACTGACAAGCTCAATATTATTGCTGCTGGCGAAGCCGTACACTTTACCCATCGTGTCAACGAGCTCGGGGGAGAGTGGGCTGTCGAATGTTTGGACTTTCTCCAGGAACACGACGCTCTGATTAGCGGTGAAGTGTCTCACGTCGTTGGAGCTGGGCTTGAAGTATGTCCCGCCTGAGTTGTGGCCGTGCCATTGATCTGCTAGCTTGTAACATTGATCGGCGAGCTCAGTGTCGAAATCTGGTTTCGGTGGGTAGCCGGCTGAGTAGAACCTACCAAATGAAGGCGTTAGCTGAGCTCGAGGTGCACGAAGCAGTGACTTAGCCGCGTAGGTCGAAGAGAATGCGCGCAGCTTCACTTACCATGTATCCCAATCGACCTCGCTGAGCTTCTTGGCGGCTTCGCTGTCGTTGGCGAAGAATTCCAAAAGAGTAGCTTTGAATTCATAGCTGTCCACGGAACGTTGCTTAAATGTGGAGAAGTAATGCGGAATGAACTTATCCCACTTGGCCTTTCCAATCAGCCTCTCCAGGTGATACAGGAAGACGAAACCTTTCTCGTACGGTACACTCGAGAAAGCATCGTCCGGATCTTTGCCCTACGACAGAAGGATGTCAGCTGCCGTCGAGACTCCTATCATTGTCTCAGATGATCTTGCTGCTGGAGAGATAGAGCATAGCACGATGCGCCTATCCCACTATTGCAGCGCTCTCCGTAGCACTGGAGTGGGCTTGTGTGATACATACCTTGAGATCGGGAATGAGCTTCGTGAATTCATGATCTTCACCGAAGCCTTCGATACTGTCGCTGAGTGCCTTCCAGCCAATGATAGCCGAAAAATCACGATGCTTGTCACCACCATGAACATCCGCTTGCAATCGTCGCTCCAGATACGTAGTCCAGCCCTCGTTCAGCCAGAAGTGCTCCCAGCTTGCGTTGCTGACGAGATTACCTGACCAGGAATGGCTGAGCTCGTGAGCGATCACGTCCACGTTCTGCCTATCTCCAGAGACCACGGTAGGTGTGGCAAAGGTGTAGACGGGATTCTCCATGCCGCCATAAGGGAAGCTGGGTGGAAGCACGAGGACGTTGTAAGTCGTCCAAGCATAGGGGTATACGATCTTCTCGGCGGCCTGTGGAACGCAAGTGTCAGCTGAAGGTTTGGTGCCTTAAGAAAGAGTTATCCAAAGTGTCGACACTTTCTGAAGCGTTGAACTTCGTTGCAACGTAGCACATACCTGAATGTAAGCTTCAGTGTCTTTCTCAAACTCCCACTGACTCGCCTTGAGCTCTTCCGGGCCTGTCCAGACAGTCGAACGTGGTCCGATAGAAGCTGAGGCAAGATCACCACTCGCTAGCGCAAATAGGTATGAAGGCATGGGGATTTCTTGGAGGAAGCTGTAAAGAAGTGTCCCGGGCTTGCCATTGTCTCCTGGTCGGAAATCCTTCACGCCGGCGGGAAGACCAGAAGCCAATACTGGTAGTGGCGATCTGATGTTGAAAGAGTAGGTCGACTTCACATCAGGAGTATCCTGGCAGGGAAGTAATGATCTCGCGTGTATAGCCTGACATTGGGAGAACATGTAGGGATGCTTCTTGTTGCTGGTCTGGGCTGGAGTCAACCTGCAGAACGAATACTATCAGCTGCGCTCGAGATGGTATACATTGTCTTGGGATGATGTGCAAAAAACAGAGCCAAGCAATGCTCGAAGCTCATCTCCCAAGAACCAATCAACATCTGTGCCACTGGTCGGTGTTCGAGACTTTCAGTACATACCATTGCAAAGCAGTGCAGTCCTTCGTCGTCTGGACACCAATTTGCACTGTGACACGTGGCGATGCTGAGCTCAGCTGCTGCTTGCTCAAGTTGATCGTCAATGGACTACCGTATGGCTCTACACGCTTCGTGGACAAGTCCCATTGGACTTTCTCGCCACCTATGTCAACACTGGTGATGCTTAGGTGACTGTGGCATCATCAGCTTCCGGACATTCCCCGAGTAGAGTGGCTGATACCTGGTGTCAAGAATGATCTTGCTCTCATCTGCCAATTTCTCCAGCTCTAGCTGGACAGTGCCCACAAGCTGCTTAGCATCAAAGTCTATCTCGAAGTTGGCAGTAGTGTGCTTTGTCCGCCAAGCATTGTAGTTCGAGAGAGTGTTCGGGTCTCGAGGTGCATGGATATTACGAGCAGCCTCCGCCGCTACGGTATCGGACGCTTTCGTCAGTCTGATGGCCATGTTGCTGTGATGAGATGCTGTGAAGCAACGGGCGAAAGTGCTTGGAATTAGCCAATGGGCAGGGACGATCGAGGTTTTGATGGCTCGGCCACAGAAGCCAAACACATTCATTCGGCGGTCGAGATGGACATGAAGTTGTCAACATCAAATGAATGGAAGAATATCCCAATCACAGAGAGCAGAACAGTTGATTTCTTGTTGTTGTGTGTGTGTGCAAGGTCATAAGTGAGGTGGGGACCCGATCATGTGATAGCGGTCCTCTAGCGCGTGACGTCAAGACATGTTGCCTGACGCGACATCACCTTGACCCCTCGCAAACAATTCTCCTTCCAGTTCCAACCCACCACCTAAGATCCATGCTCATAACCTGCTATCACCACCCTTTTCTACGGACAATGTCTTCCAGGGCCCTAATTCCCATGAATTTGAGTCCATCCAGCCCTACCGAAGACCGTCTTGGCTAACGTTTGTGCCTCGCAGTTCGTGAACAGCTCTCCCCTAACAGCGACATAAACATCATTGGCATTGACGGTCCGACCACAATCGCCTTGGAAAGTAATCTGCCTCGTACAGCGTGCGTTGCACCGCGTCCAGCGGACTTCAAGAGTCCAGCCTTGACTGATTACAACCATATATGCGATATACTACTGGCCATTCACCCAGATGTATAGCCATATCCCGTATGCCGTACATTGTAACATGGCCTATGTCTGTGATGGTCCGGACTCGCTTGAGAACGACTTCAACTTCTCGCTTTTATTGCGGAAAGAAAGTTTCGTGGAGAGGCACGATGCGTAAATCGAGGATCTGGCCATTCGGGCCTACTCACGAACACGGAGATCCTTGGAGCGCTTGTTGTCGAGGTACGGTTCAGCTTGGTATATGCTGAGCACAAACTTGACGGATCATGTACAAGTAAGACACATCATGTTCTCAGCGACTGGCAAACGTTTCTTATCACGAAGGTCGTCATCCCAACTTCACTTCTTCGCAACCTCCACAACGACCTTCTCCACCGCCCTCCCGAACTTCAGCCTACGGAAACCGTCCACAGCATCTTCCGTCGAATGCTTCGAATCAATGAGAGACTTGGCCTTCCCATCCACCACCAAAGTGGCGATCCTCTCCAGATCCTGCGTCTTATTGCTCAGAGCAAAGATCTGCAGTTCACGCTTTCCACCACCCAAAACCCCCCGCAACAAATTGGCCTTTGAGATAAGCCCAATATTCCCCAACGAAGGACCCCACCCAACCATAACATACCTCGCCCTCTTCCCACTAAACTCACGCATCCTCCAGTCAAGCCCAAAATCCCCACAAACATGATCTACCACCAACTCAAACAAGCCCCTCTCCCCCGCCTGTCTCCTCACCTGCTCCACGATACTCCCCTCAGTATAATTCGCCACCACATCCATCCCCAACCCTTATAATCCTCCACCTTCCTCCCCCAACACGAAGCCGTAACATGCGCCGCCGCAGCTTTCGCGAAGAGCACTCCAAACATCCCCACATCGCGCAAGCCATCATCGATAAAGAGGCGATCGCGAGGCTTGATGTGTTGGACAAGTGACTGATACGCCGTTATTCCAGCCATGGGAATTGATGCCCCTTGGAGGATTTCTCGGCCGATGGGACCGGGACTGTGACATATGCGGCGACGACGGCTTACTCTGTTAGGGCTATGCCGCTGTAGAGGGTTGACGCTTATAGGTCGAAGACGATTCGATGAGGAAGGGGCGGGGGGCGATTTCCACGACGACGTCGAAGGGGGGATGCAGGGTTTCGGGTGGGCTAGGTTGTGGACGAAGGAGACTTAGGCGGATTTGCGGTCCATGGGATTTAGGGAGACGGCGAGGACGCGGATGAGGTGTTGGTGGGGTTTGCCGGTGGGCTCAAGCGTCGATGTGTTGAGGACGGGGTCGTCCTGCCCGGGAGTCGAATGGACTCGCAGCACAGTGCCTAAACAGGTTGACGGATTCGATGCTTTTAGAGTGGATGACGTACAGCTTTGCAGGAGGCAGCAGTGCATACGAGATAGAGGCTCGGCTGATACACGACCAAGCCTTTGGCTAGGACGCAGCTGCAGTGGCAATGCTTGATTCGCTTGGAAAGAGCTTCTCTCAGTTGTCGACAAGGGTGATGAGGGCGGCCAGTACTGCTTCAGCCTTAAGGCAAAGGCAGACGAACAGAAGACGGCCTTGAAGTTGCTGGAGCGACTGTTCCATATCAACGCATGGATTGCCCCCCATTGCTCGTTGATTAGTGTCGGCCGAAGTTCTGTGGCTACAAATGATGGGACAAGGCTTAGCTCAAAATCGCTTCGTGCTGCGCAGTGCTCAACTACCGCTGACCAATGACATCACACGTTGGAAACCAGCTACTCGAGCCTGCTCGAGCACTATCGCTGCCGTTCAGTCAAATCTTGATCATGTTCAACGATACAGGCCTCTGCGGACGACGTGATACTTCGTCGCAGCGCCGACAAGGATTCATGCAAAGCCATCAAGAGTGGTAGTATGCCATCATGACAGTCTCCATTGACACACTCGGTTTGCGCTGTAGCCCTAATGGTGTTGGCCAACTGTTGCATACCAGCAAGCTCACGCTCAATCACGGCGTGCACCACTCGTCTCTTAAATTCCGTGGAATCCACATGATAGCCTTTGGCCTTGATTCCTCGGGCGGCGCCGAACTCGGACGCCATGCACGGATCGTTGTTGACAGCCGCTAGTATGGCCTGAAGGCACACCATACTCTGCTGGAGCATGACGATGATGTTGGTCAGGACACTTGGCCAACCGTGCGCTGCACACCCGTGAAACTCCAGCGAGCTCTGTGCCTGTTGAACTGCCGCCTGAATGACTTGCAAGACCTGGTCAAAGTCTGTTCCTGGCATACTGACTTGACACCGGAACAAGGAGGTGATATCGCTAAGAAGCATAGAGCAGTGGCATGTCAACATCGTACCGCTTCCCTGAGCTAGCATGCTAGGTGCATTTGGTGCCATAGACTTTGCTTGGATCCAGTGGTGATCAATGTTGCCTCCTAGACTATACGACCGCCAGTGTGGGCGCCGCGGATTGAGCATCAACGGGAAATGTGTCACACTAGGTCCGCATGACTAGACTCCAGGCACATGTAAGATACCATGATGTCGCCACGCGAGCGTATTCGTAGTTAGTGGGTCTTGCCCCAGGGAGGTGTGTAGTGTTCAGCCGACATGGGAGATCATGGCCGGACATAGGCTTGCGGGGGTGACTGGTTATAGTAGAGCTCAGCGTGTTCATGGGGCAGGTTCGAGGCTGGCATGCTCCGAGAGACACGTTGATATTGTTGAACGGTGGAGCAAAGCAATTGGGTTGGAATTGAGAAAGAGAGGATTCGGCGGCAGAGAGATCTCCTTGTGGGCTAGCGTACTCGAGACATTGTGGGTGCATGGCTCTTGAATCATGACCACGATATTGCGAACGCAGCACTGAGTGGTGTGACATCTTACCAAGGCATTGCCGTCGATACGGCGATGTCAAAATCCCTCAACGCGCCGACAGCGCGACTGCTGCAATCGTCACGGCTGTTCTCCTTGCCACGACCACTGCCACCGCCAGCACTGGAGAGGGTCACATTGACGGGTGTCTATCGCTCATCCGACACGGCCACTTTGCCTTATCCTACACACCAAGCCATTGCCACGCCGGCATCATCACAGTTTCGCGGTGACTTTGGACTCAAGCGACCCTTACCCTCTAGAGCCATCAAGGGCCGACCGCACATTCGCATCCGGGCACAGGACAATAGCGCCCACATCACCGACTTCGAAAGTGCATTGAATCACACTCAAACACAGGCGAAATGGCAGCAGATCGGTGCGCCTTTGGTCATCAAGGAGAATCGGACTCTGATGTCCTGGGCTAACAAGGCGCAAAGTGTGTACGATGCGAATGTCGACAACACAGATCGGGAGGCCGTGAAATTGGCCATGTTCCGGTCCGAAGATGCGTTGTCGCGGTCAGAGGGAAGCATGCTTTCGTCTAGACAATCCCAACAGACGAAGAGATGGAAATATGATGGGCCGTGGATTGCTGGGATGCGGGAGGGAGAGTTTGCGACGTGGCTGAGCCGGTCAGCTCTGCAGGGACGTAGAGACGAGTTTCGAGCGTTCTTGATACAGCGTCTGCTCGATCGTCGGGTGCAAGCTGAAGAGAGGACGCTGCGAGAGCAAGGCGAGCGGCGAGCACTGTCTGCTGCGCGGAAAGAGGACATACGTGCCGATATCGAGGCCAACTATGATATGGAGCTCAAGCGACTTCGCGATGAGCACGAGATACAGTACCTAGGATCCGAGATGACTGCTGCCATCTGCGACTTCTTGGATTTACCAGGCATTCGCGCTGAGTCCGGGTCTGGGTCTATTGCTCAGACGCAGGCGTTGCAGGATCAGATCACATCAAGTCTGGCATCAGACCAAGGAGGACCGCCATCGACACATCCCGGAGCCGGTCTGGGGCATGTGCGAAGCAATGCCGTCATGGAGAACCACCCACTGTGGGGACCACAAGCACATGGCTCACCAGTACTTGCTCGTGTCGTTGGACCACGAAGCAACTACGCGGGCAATCAAAGCCAGGCGAAGCTTGGTGTCGGAGGTGTCGTGACGCTAGATCCGATCAGCCGAAGCGGCCGTGACGACAGGAGGAACAACAATGCGCCGATTGAGTACAACGAGGAGAACATACCCGAGCAGTACTTGGAGTTTGACCGCATGGTCAATCAGATCGACCCAGACCTACCAGGTGGCAACAAAGCATGGGTACAGCCAGAGACTGCATACATTAACGAGGAAGGTCGGATACGTCTTGACATTACCAGAGGCGACAAGGAGGCCATTGCGGTGAAGAGAAACAAGGTGGACCATATCCATGAAGCAAAAGGTGCAAGCTCGCGCAGTCCAGCGCCGTATGTACCTCAAGCTTCCATCGCCAACTATGGCACTGCTCTGCCGGATATGAGACGTGCAGAACCAGCTCGTCGTTCGTTGACAGAAGGTTTTGACCAACAGCTAGGGCAGATGCCGCGGGGACAAACTGAGGCAGCAGCGAGAATCAGAGAAATTCTGGCTAATGCACCGAGAACTTAGCGCTGTCAGTCGATAAAGTGTGTACAAATAGACGGACCAGTCTCGACCTTGTAACGTACGTGTTGCGATGTTCAAAGATAAAGGTACAAAACATTGGCTTCCATCGGTCTAATGATCGGTCTAATCCCTGCATCAGAACAGCGCTAGCGTCCCTTCCTCCAAGGGACCAAGCCCACCACCACCTCCCACTTCACCTCCCCAATCTTCACAGCTCCATCGATGCATCAATGACAATCCTCAGCCCCGAACTCACCATGACCCGCAACCTCAAACCCATCGCCAACCCCCTCCTCCCACCACCCCCATCAGGCAAATACCCCGCCAAATCGCACTGCCGCCGCGTCGCCCAACACATAGCTGCAAATGGCGGACCCTCCTCAGGCCTGATATACCTCGAAGGTCAATCAACCAAAACGACCGAAGACGACGATCAGGCTTCTCATTTCCGCCAACGGAGACATTTCTACTACTTGACAGGATGTGAACTGCCGGATTGTTTTTTCGCGTATGACATCAAGGCTGACAGGGCGGTTCTGTGGATCCCTCCTGTGGACCCTGACGAAGTGATGTGGTCGGGCTTACCGATGCTTGTGGAGCAGGCGATGGAGAGGTATGATGTTGACGAGGTGAGGACGACGGATGAGTTGAAGGATGATGGCGTTGCTTCCATGCTTTCTGAATCTGGAATGACGGTCTTCGTGATGCGGGATCGTGCGGATCTTGCACTTTTCCAAACGACAAGAGTGCGGCAGGGAAAGTCGCCGAGGATCAATGACGACCTGCTCCGCGAAGCTATTGAGAGGTGTAGGGTGGTGAAGGATGCGTTTGAGATTTCGATGATAAGGCATGCGAATGTTGTGTCGAGTTATGCGCATGAGCAGGTTCTGGCGAGCGTAACGCGCGCATCGAATGAGCGGGAGCTCAATGCCGTCTTCGTGATGCACTGCCACGCCAACGGCTGCAAAGAAATGGCGTATGGCTGTATCTGCGCTTCTGGCACCGCCGGCAGCACACTGCACTACGTTCACAATGATCAACCTCTCGAAGGGAAAGATAACATTCTCCTCGATGCGGGGTGTGAGTATAGTTGCTATTGCTCTGACATTACGCGGACGTTTCCGATTACGAAGTATGGGAAATTCACGAAAGAGAGTAAGGAGATCTATGATCTGGTGCATTTGATGCAGAGTGAGTGTTTCAAAATGATCAAGGCTGGGGTCATGTGGGAGGATGTGCACATGAAAGCGCATACAGTTGCGGCGGAGGGCCTACAGAAACTGGGCATCTTCAAGAAGAACCTCACGATTGATCAAATCCTGGAGAGCCACATCACAACACGTTTCTTCCCTCATGGTCTCGGACACTACCTTGGCATGGATACCCACGACTGTGGCGGCAACGCCAACTACAACGATCCAAGCCCATACTTCGCATACCTTCGTGTCCGAGGCAAGCTGCCTGCTGGAGCGGTGATCACGAATGAGCCAGGGATCTATTTTCGGGAGTATCCGATGAGGCAGGAGTTGAAGGATGGGAAGTGGGATGCAGTGGTTGATCAGCAAGTTTTGAGTCGATACTGGCGAGTAGGAGGTATCCGGATTGAAGATGATGTTGTGGTGAAGGAGGATGGGTATGAGAACCTTACGACTGTCAGTAGTGATTGGCAGACTGTGCAGGCTATGGTTAGTGGGAGTCACCCAGATTTTGTGCCGGCCTAGCATGCGGGTCGGGCTTAGAATGCACAGATTATACAGTTTGCCGGCCCAATGTCACAGCTCATTGCGAGATTTCATATCGTGGTCCAGGACGCATAGATGACTTGAATATTTGTGACTGTGTCCATCTCATAGCATCATATCATTCATCGCTATCTGTGTCCGGCCTTGCCTCTCAAGTCTTCACCGTGCTCTAATCCCCGGGGCCCATGCCTCTACGAGGTTCCATACTTGCCCTGCAACTCCTTCACCTTGGCCACATACTTCTTCTGCGCCTCGTCTGCCGTAGTGCCAGCCTTGACTTCCTTCTCCCATGCATTGTACTTGGCCTTGCCCTACATTTCCCGCATTAGCTCTTCCGTCCCCAATGCTCTGCACGCGTCTTGGTTACCTTCAGGTCGAACACGCCGGGCTTGGCGGCCTTTTCGAAGTCCTCGGCGTTGCCGATCTTGTACAGGGCGTAGAGCTGGGTTTCTGAGTCAGTGGGTGCATGGTGGGGTCACGGGTTGTGGTTGGCAACATGCCTCGAGGAGCTCGTCGTTGGTCGGGGTTTGTTTCAGCTTCTTGCTGTCTTCGGCGGCTTTTGTGAACTCTGCGGAGGGGGCCATTTTGATAGAGTGTGTTTGGTATGGAGAGGGTTGGTGGGAAACAACGTTGAGCTTTGGGGTTGATATCAAGATCAAGATGGCGGGGCAGTTTGAGTGATGTAGGAACGTCATGCGCACGTGCCATGACAGGGAAGTTGTCAGGAGGATTACCTCAGCAAGCTCAGACGCTTCTCCTCGGCTCGGCACCCTTTAGCTCCGTTTGGCACGGTTTAGCACCGTTCAGCCAATCGGGTGATTCCGCCCCAGCGAGCCTTGGCGAAGCGTCTAAGATCGAATGGGGCGTGTTTTAGTGTACCTCATTTCAATATAGCCTTACTACTAGATTTCACGACGCGATAGTAACTTACTACTACCTCCGAACGAGCTCCTACAGATTTAAATAAGAGCGCCGATAGTAGAGATTACAAGGGCATTAACATCAAGATTATACGGTAGCGCGTTATATACGAAGTACATCCTTAAATATAAAATCTAACATCGCCTACCTCGATTAAATATCGTCTACCGGCCGAGTAGAGTACGCTACACCTCTACAACTACTTTTGTTCGATGCGCGAGGGTAAATAAGTAAGATTTGCCTATAGCAAAAGCACTATACTATAGCGAGTTAGCGCGTTAAGACCCGAAATAAGTCGAATATATACCTATTAAGTTTATTGTATAGCGCGCAATTGCCTATTGTGTCGTATACTGCACCTACACCCTCTTAGGTAATTGTGCGCATCGTAGTCGCACTAGTATAGCTATGTCGTCGTAGAGCGTAGTATACGCCGTGTTTTCGACACTCTATTTACTACTATCTAAACGGGTCTTAACGGGTTAGCACCCTTTTATACCGTTTAGCTAATGAGAGCGTAGCGCTAGGTGCTATATAACGCGTTATTTATAGTAGGCGGTGTATAAAGTAGTCTCTACCGGCTAGTATCGCTAGGTATCTATCTTCGTAGCTCGAAGGCCGTCTACGCTCTCTCGGCGACGATTGTATACGATTGCACACGCTTTAGTACGCTTTAGTACGCTTTAGTACGCTTTAGTACGCTTCGAACATGCCTCTAGTAGCAAATAGGTTATCTAGAAAAGCCGATAGGAGAGGTAAGCGGGCGAAGGCGAAACGCCTAAAGCCGTATACGCTAGATACGACGACATCCTTAGCCTCTCGTCTCTATACTATTCGACACCGATATTCCCGAGAGTATCTAAAGGAGGCCATAGATAAGGCTCGAGCTAAGTGCTACGTTAACATCTAGTAGCGTGTTATCTATAATTGTCTATATAACTTATATAGATTCGAACTATATTATTAGTAGGTCCGTAACGCTATAATAAAGAACATATGCTATTGTACTAACCGGTCTAGCGCGTTACTACGAAATTAGCTCGTCTAGTATAATCGGAAGTTACTTATAAAATGTAGTAGCATTTAATGCTAGATAGGAGCATTAGTTTAGATAATCTTATATACTACCGCAAAATCTATATTGTTTAAACTGTCGATGTTAGTGCCGCCGGTTAACTAAAAGGTACCGAACGGATAATAGCCTACTAGACTATTAAGCTCCTCTATAGCGCGAAAGGTCGGGGTCTAATTACGGCGGGACCCTCGTCTATATAGTATAGCGTTAATCGACCGATGTTTAATCGAACGACGTAATTGTTAAGAGGATGTCGTAATGTATAGCACGCCTACAACCTACTAGTCGTAGATGAACTAATTCTTGCCTTTTATTTAAGACGCATCGCGCGTCGTAAGGTGTACTTATACGTGTTACGTGCGGCTTAGTAGCCGGTCGCGACCGTATGTTACATATAAGGCTACATGTAGGGGTTAGCTACTAGGCTGCCCCTTATAATTGCCTCCCCTCCCGTACGAGCTGTCCTTAGCTCGCTAGTTGCTACGTAGAGGCTCCTATGTACTTCTAGAACCATAGTTGCTATACGGCCTATATACGGGTTACGTACGTGTCGTTATGTAGGTGTAGGTAAGTAAGGCTTAGTTACTATGCCGACGTAGCTAGTTAGGGGCATAAAACTCTAGCCTAACCTAGCCCTATTCTCTAGTACGTTCCCTAGCTTATTACCTTCGCTACACTACTACTACGTACCCGCACCGTACTATTATCGTAAGCGCCTCGCTAGCATCATTATTATCATTATGTCTACCGTACCCTCCTCGCCGCCATTCTCTAGCCGCTCCGCCTCCTCTAGTAGTACTAGTAGCGATAGTACTACTAGCGCCGTAGAAGACGAGCGCCGCTAGGCGGCTCTAGTACGCGACGCCCCTAGAACGCCTAGTAGTCGCAAGCGACTAGCATCACCCTCGTAGCTACTAACGCCCTCGCTAGCTACTAAGCTCTCGTAGAGAATTAATATGTATATACGGTACCTCCCGTACTTCGTTAGGGGTAAGTCTCTACGCGTGTTGCCTACGATTCGTATACTAACCACTTGCTAGACGAGGCCGATAACTGTAATAGTGTTACTACCGGCGAGCTCCTAAAGAAGTGTAGTCGCTGTAGGCGTAGTAAACATAGCTACGTACCTAATACTAGCTACGCTATCGCCTCGCTAGTAAGCCGCCTACGCGCCGCGCGGTCCTAGCGCGACTTCCTTACGGCTATAATAGGCTAGGCGCCTATAGACCTCTAGTAGTAGGAGCTAGTAGAGTAGATCCGCCTATATGCCTAGCTAGGTAACGACATTAAGGAGGTAAGTCGCTACTTCGCTCGTGCGAGTCGACTACTACTCGCGGGGGAGGGCTCTAGTACGTCCCCTATGCTTTGGCTAACCCTTCCTATAGGCTATTAGGCAGTTTAATGCCTATAAGCATAAGCGTACCGGGGAGACCCGTATACGTACCTCCGCCGCCGCCGCTACTACTACCGCCGCCCCCGCCGCCGAAGCCCTCGCGCTCTAGTAGGAGTAGAACCGCGCCCTTAATAGGCTATTTAAACTCGGCCGCGCCGTAAGTCGTATATTCCTCGCCTACGTGTACCCTACTAACCGTAGTTCCAGTTCCTATAGGCGTAGAACATCGACACTACCGCCGCCGACTAGGTATTCTTACCTAAGTTACTACGTAACGACAACTAAGGCGCTCGCCTTATACGCTACTCGCGGGCTCCTCGCCTACTACTACTCTACGTAGCCCCTAGTAGGCGCGCTACTCTTTAGCTTTTGTTTTGTTTATAGTTAAGAAAAGTTTTGTTTATGCTCTAGTGCTAGTCTTATTTACTTCTCCTTAACGCCTTATAGTCGGCTACTATGCGATCCGCATTCGCGAGGCCCTCCGCCGGTTCCTAGCTATTATACTCCTCTAGCTAGTCCTTCCACTAGACTAGATACTACAGCTTACCCTTACGCTTACGCCTATCTAGTACTACCTCTACCTTATACTCTCCGTCCTTATTAGCTAGAGGGGGTACGGGTCCATCCTTATCGCTACCGATATACGGCTCGAGGAGAGAGACATAGAAGACATTATAGAGCCTTAAGTCGGCTAGTAGCGCTAGGCGGTACGCCTACGAACCGACAGCGTCCGTAATGCGGTATAGGCCGATAAACTTCGGACCTATCTTCTTCTTTAGCACTACTAACTTGAGGTTCTTCGTTAACAATAGGACTAAGTTACCTACGCGGTAGGTCTTAGCTTAGTAGGTCTTATTATAGTAGCGAGCCTAGCTTTCTACTATAGCCTTCTATTGCTCCTCGAGTATAGCGCGTAGTTTTCGTATACGACTCGTAGCTATTACCGCTACTAGTACTTCCCCCCCTAGGTCTCGTCTCGAGATCTAGTTAGTATAGGGCCAATCTTAGGTCGCTAACCGTGCGCTATTTCGAACGGACTTATCCGTAGTGTTAGGTGGATGCTGTTATTAGCTACGAATTTAGCAACTATAAGCTACTTAGCCTACTTAGTTTAATTGTTACTATAGTAATAACGAAGGTATTGTTCGAGGGTTTAGTTTACCCTCTTAGTTTAGCCGTTAGTCTAAGGGTGAAAGGCCGTAGATAGCTTACGCTTTACACGCGCTTCAAAGTAGAAGTTACTCTAAAACTAACTAGTGAAGACGGGACCTCGGTCGCTTACTATACCTAACGGGACACTATAGTATCGCACGACTTCGTCTCGTAGGAGCCTCGTAAGCTCTACGGCTGTGTAAGTCTTTGTCGTCGGGATGTATAAGCTCATTTTTAAGTAGCGATCGACTATTACTAGGATCGCATTATACACGTAACCGGCTCGCGTACTTAGAGGTAGGTCCGTAATAAAATCCATAGTGATTTCCTACTACGGTCGCTCCGGTCTAGGAAGCGGTTATAGCTCGCCGTAGGGTCGATAGCACCTCGCCTTCGAACCCTAGTAGGTTCTATAGGCTTGGACGTATTGTTTTACGTCCGTACTAAGTGAGTCCTACTAATAATTACGTCGTAACAGCTCTTTAGTCTTAGTCCTTCTAAAGTAACCCGCGAGGACGTCGTCGTAGTGTATGCGAATTAGATGCGACCTAATTACGTAATCCCTAGGTACTACGATCGCGTCTCCGTAGTACATAAGGTTATCCTTTACATACTATCCCTTAGCGTCCCTCGCGCTTAGCGCCTACGCTAAGCATACGACATACTAGTCGTCTTACTACTACGCGATCTTTATTAAGAGTAGGATTAACTTACCCGTCGAGCTATAAGCTTAACCCTATATTACTATAGCGCACACTACTGCTAGTAAAGACGGCTTATCTTAATAGGGAAGGTTACCTCTCCGTACTGCTATCGCCGCGCCTATGTCGCCCTACATCGCCTCGTAGGTAGTAAGCACGCGCTTCACCGTCGGCTCGCTTATCCCTTCTAGAGACTCCTTCTAGAAAGATAGCTTACTTTATAAGGTAGGCAGCAAGTTCGAGGTTTGTTACGTTATAGCTACGTAGTTACTACGTCTCGAAGGCGCGTCGGCTAGGTTAGTCTTACCCGGCCGATGCTTTACTATAAAATTAAAAGACTATAGGAACGTAGCCTATCGAGCTTACCGCCTATTTAGCTACTTTACTATTATAAAGCCCTATAGGTTAGCGTAGTTAACTAGCACTCGTACCGTATACGTAGCGCCCTCTAAGTATAGCCTCTAATGCTTAAAAGCCTTAACTACTATAAGTAGCTCCTAATCGTGCGTCTCGTAGTTGTACTCGGCTAGTATTATCTTACGTAAATAGAAGGCAATTAGATGCTACTTAGCACTAAACAATTAGGATATAATACCTACGATCGCGAAACCTAAGGCATCCGTCTCGACTCGCGTGCGTAGCGTAGGATCGAAGTGCCTAAGTATTAGTACACCTAAGAATCCGGCCTTAAGCTATCGAAACGCCTACTCTTCGCTTAAGGTCTACGTAAGAGGGCCGTGCTTCTTACCGTCCTTAGATCCCTTTAGTAGGTCCGTTAGGGGCTTATAGACCCTTAAGTATCCTTCTATAAAACGCCGGTAGAAGTTATAAAACCTAAGGAAGGACTAGACCTTATAAAAGGTCGTAGGTGTAGGCTATTTCTCGATAGCGGCTACCCTGCTCCTATCTATCGACACGCCTACGGCGCTTACGACAAACCTAAGGAACTCTATACTCTCCTAGAAGAAGTAACACTTCTTAGGGTTTGCGAATAGGGCAAACTTTCGTAGCCTCTCTAGTACCGCGCGTACGGCTCGTACGTATGCCTTACGCATCTCGCTATAGATAAGGATATTATCTAGGTAGACTACGCAAATGTTATTAACTAAGCCGGTTAGCGCCTTATTAATATACCCTTAAAAGGTTGCCGGTGCGTTAGTTAACCCGAACGGCATTACTAGGTACTCGTAGTGTCCGTATCGCGTGCGAAACGCAGTCTTCTACTTATCGCCTCGCTTAATAGGGATACGATAGTAGGCGTCCTTTAAATCGATTGTAGTAAAGAACCTAGAACCTAATAGCCTATCTAGCGTCTCGCTAATTAGGGGCAGGGGGTATTGGTTCTTTACTATAATCTTATTTAGGCCTCTATAATCAACATAGAGCCTAAGAGTGCTATTCTTCTTTAGCACGAATAGGATAGGCGCACCCGCCTCGCTTACGGACCGCCTAATCCACCCCTTCTCTATTGCTTACGTAAGGTACTCCTTTAAGGCCTCTAACTTAGTTAAGGACTAGTAGTACAGCGGCTTAAAAGGGAGTTTCTTTCCTTTAACGAGATTAATCGTATGCTTAACCCCGTCGGGCATCTTACGCTTCGCCTACTTATTAGGTGCGTATACATCTCGGAAGTCTACAAATTCTTTAGGCTACGAGGGGCCCTCTCCTTTAGGTACTGCTACAGCAATAGCCCAAACACTTATCGTATAAACCTACTTTAAGCTCTCGAGATCCTTAAGGAACTCGCGTGCGTTACGCTACTAAACCGTAGGCGTCTCTACACCGTAGTACTACTAGTTATCCTTATCGGCCTTCACTATTCGATTACGATGCCGCTAGGGTCTACCTAAAATTACTAATAGCCTACCTATAGGCACCGCGTAGTAGATAGCGTTACTTACGCGCTCTACTCCCGCGTTATTAGCGAGTCGTAGCCGAACCGTAAAGGCGCCGTAGCAATACCCTAGGTTATACGTATACGACTCTAACTTCGGTAGCCTTGCCCTATTAATAGGTTACATTTAATGTCGGAGTACATACTTATACGACACTAGGCTAAGATCCGCATAGTTATCTAGGAGAAACGTAGCCTTGCGAAAGCCCTTACGAGTCTCGACTACGCCTCGTAAGTAACGCGCTAGACACGCATCCACTCGCCTTAAGGGGTCGACTTTAGGAAAACTCGGACTTAGGAGCGACCTACTTCTAGTCCTCTACCTTTTCCCTAGTCGCTACCCTTCTTAGTTAGAGCCTTCGTAGCGTCTACCCTACGAACCGCTTACGCGCTACGGTTCTTCTACAGGTGCCTATTCGGGCAATCCGTCTTAATGTAACCCTTCTTATAGCATCCATAGCACTCCGCTTTAGTCCTATCGAATGTTATAGAGGATCCGCCGGCGTCCCGCTAGTAACTCGCACCCGGGTCGCGCGACGCCTAACTATGCTTCTACTACTTCGAGCTACGATCGCTTCGCCCTTAGTCGCCCTTAGTCTCTCGCCTACGGCGACTATGCTGCCCGCGGTCGTGCCCTCCGCTACTACGCTCCGTGCTTTTAATACGCGAAGCTAGGATTACTAGTTCCTCTCTAGTTGTTAGGATGTTATAAAACTTAACGATTACGGACCGTAGGCTAGGCGTAAGCTTAGCGAGCATATGTCGCACGCGTTACGCCTCCGTATAGTCCCCTAACTAATCCTCTATAACATCTAGCTTAGTCGTAAACTAACGTACTATCTAGTTGTCCTTCTATTTCACCGCCTTATACTCTAACATTACGTTAAGCACGCGGTTTATAGGATTACCGTATACGTCTCGATAGAACTCCTTAAAGTCCTAGTATGTATACCCTTTAAGGTTAAGGACGCTATAGTTAGCGTGCTATCGCTTACTTGCCTCTCCGCTTAGGTACATAACCCTATATAGGATCTTTAACTCGTTCGTCGCATACGTGCTGCCTAAGAGGGTAAAGATAAGAGAGAGCTCCCTTAGGAATACCCGTGCTTTCTTAATTGAGTCCCCTCTAAAAGGCGTAGGTTCTTTAAGACGTAAACGTGTCGTATACGATACGACCGCGCCTCGAGCTACGATATTATCGTCAGTTACTATAGATAGAGGAGGGGGAGGGGGAGTAGGGGATAGTTCTCCGCCGGATTTGCCCTAAGGGTCCGCCGGCGGCACGCTTGCGTCCCGTAAGATCTCTAACTGTTTAATCTCCCTCTATATCTCCTTCTCCTTAACCTCTACCCGAAGGGCATCCCTCCTTACGACTAAGGCTACACGCCTCGCTTGTTACTAGGCCCTAGGGCTTAGGGGAGCCGTAGGCGTAGCGCTACTATCGTCGCGTTCGGACTCTATAGCGTGTATAGATTGTAACGAAGAGAAGAATTAGAACTGTTAAGGGGATGTCGCAATGTATAGCACGCCCACGACCTACTAGTTGTAGATAAACTAATTCTTGCCTTTTGTTTAAGACGCATCGCGCGTCGTAAGGTGTACTTATGCGTATTACGTGCGGCTTAGTAGCCAGTCGCGACCGTATGTTATATATAAGGCTACATATAGGGGTTAGCTACTAGGCTGCCCCTTATAGTAATACTTTCCGACGTAACTCCGTAGTACTATAGTACCTTAACTTAAGCGATGCGCTATAGCTCGAGGTGCTAGGCGCTACGCCTACCTAGGCCTATAGGAATTTATAAAGGCTCTAGTTATAGCTACGTAAGAGGTTTACGATAGACTATAACTTCTCCTACGCCGGTATACTATCGTCCTACCGTCCTATGTACCTCCTCGTTAGTCTAGTCGGTCCGCGTGCTACCTATGTTTATGTCGACGTCGGGCGTAGGCGCGGGCGTGCTAGTATACTTAGAGGGAATCCGATATAATCCTTCTCTTTATCGCTATCTAGAGGGTTAATATCGACGTCGGAGTAGCCCTCGGATAATCCTTCTAACTCTACGTCTTCGAATGCGTATAATAAGGAGTAGTGTCGCGCGGACGGTAATTGTAGGACGTTCTAATAGGTAGTAGACGCTATTGTTAATTTAATTGAAAGCGCCGAGCGTGCGCTGTCGAATGCAGTAGTTATTAAGGCGGTAGAGTAACGTAGTAATAGAGATATATGCCTTCGAATGTAATAGTGCTTGTTTATATATAGGGCTAAATTCGTATGCACTAAAACAGCCCTATTTAGTCTTAGACTCGCCGCGCGAATTGGCACTCCTAGCCCTCTAATTGGCTGAACGGTGCAGAACCGTGCTTAACGGAGCTGAAGCGAGCTTAAGCGAGCCTAGCGCGTGCGCTAGGCGAAGCTAAAGCCAATTCCTGCGGCGAGTCTGAGTTTACTGAGGTAACAGGAGGAAGGAAGCACATGGATCGGATAATGACCATCACGTGATATCCACGCCTATTGGATGTACTGTACAGTAAGATACATAATAGGTCTCGGCTGATATGAGACCGCATTTCATTTCGGCCTGACTGGAGTTCCAGCAAACGGTGAGGTCGGGTGCCTTGACGCTGACAGTCATGGGCGCTCCAAGACAGTCGTTCGACCACTGCTCTTGAATAACCTGATGCCCACCGAAAGGTAGCACCATTTTTTCACGAGACTCACATCCATTCGTGCTATCTAGCAAATACCAGAGGAAGAACAAAAAGCCACGTGCAAGAAGAGCTTTACAGAGCAACATCTTCAACAAGGCCTGGGCCTGGACCGGCAGCTGTACGAGGAGAGTGAAGACCTTCGAGGATGTTGGCAGCATGCCGTTGCACCCGGCTGTAAAACGCAGGGACATTGATGGTTCGCTGTTGTCTTATCATCTTGTGATGTTGTCGCAGTGGTTGAATTACTCCCTCGGCATATCTTCTTGCATCCTGGGCACCGAAGGTTTCCTGGCATCTACCGCCCCGCCTGTCCCACCTCAGGCACCACTCTACCGCTGACTTATAGTCGTAGCTACCGCCAGTGGCCAGACGTACTTCGCGAAGTAGGTGATCTTCGCTGAGCTCGCAGATATCGTCTGTGTGCTTTCGAACCTGGAACTTGAGCGGGTGCTGGCTGGTCGCCAGCGTAACCGGGCTCGACATACCAATTTCGACGAGCATGAGAGCCAAGCGGAGGTGCGGACGATTGCCCAATGTGGCGCAGAAACATTCAATACCCTGATCATGCTGCTCATCGCTCTTGTGAAAGATTACGGCGTGATTGAGAGCTCCGAAAGCGGCCTCCCTCACACCGCAAGCGCAGAGTCCGTCGAGCCATCTCGAAGGCAAAGTCAGAGCCGCCCAAGTGACGAGGCACAGAGCCGCATTAGCACGGCGAAGGCTCGTGCTCGTTGCAATGGTCCTCTGATCCTCGGAGGTCAATTGCGTAAACAGGCAGAAAAGAGATCTCAGGCTTTCCTGGATGGTAGCCTCATTGACCGGATTCGGGGGGCGTGCCAGATAATCTAGCATGCTGGACATGAGCTCGTTGCCTCCATCAGCGTGTTCTAAGTAACATGTTGTGCTCACCCGGTACGCTATCGACTGGGCATTGAGTCCATTCGGACCATACAAGAAGTGTACCTCCAGCACGTCCAGCTGGCTTATATCATGGTGTTCCTCCGTGGTCAAGGGACGCATCAGCAACGCCCATGAGCGTGGGTTCTCAGCACCTTGATGTTGTGCCTCTGCGTAGGCTCGAGACATGAGATCCCATAACGTCCTAGCTCTTCTCTCTAATCTTGTTACTTCCTGGATGTCTTCTGACGACAATTCATTATCCACGTCTACTCCCACATGCACTCGAAAGAAGTCCGCACTGAGCACTTTGAGGTTTTCGATCTGCTCCAGCAGTCTTGCGATAGCATCCTTGAGCTTGGTAGAATTAAAGAGAGCGAAGCGCACTCTGGATAGCACACTACTTCGAAGTTGCCTGAGCACAACACCACGCTCGCGCCCATCTTCGATGAATCGTAGCAAGATGCCGCGCCGCAGTCTTCTTTGTATGCCGCTAGCAAGAAGGTTTTTGTCCACGAACGCGTGCCAGTGTCGTGCGTCGTGCTCGGCGGCTGCCGCTGCCGTCGCGTCACTGCCATTCGGGCCAAAGAGTTCTTCCCGAATGACTTTGTCCTCATGCTCGATCCCGGCTAAGATTACCTGTATCGCTTGCCATCCATTTGGTGACCATAGCTGTTCAAATTCTCGGTGGTACGTGTCACTGAATGGGGCCTGGTGTACCCATGTGTCCTTCCAGACCCTCAAGAGTGCGCTGCATCGAAGCAGTGTGCTCTGGTAACCACTCAAGCGCCAATGATAGTCCTTAAAATTTGCAGAGACCACTGCAATCCTCTCGATGGTGCCTACGACGAATCCAACGATCCCAGCCGTGAACCCTATCGCGCCGGTGATTGTGAATGGATCCACCATGATTGTCTACTGGCCAGCCGCCAAGAAGCACGATGTAGAATGCAAATGTTGGTCAAGAGCTAGTGGTGCACGTCACGAGCAAGGTGAGCATCTCGACAAGCCGAGAGATATTCGAGCGTAGCGAACAGTGTCACACAGCAGGGTGGGCTGATATGTACTGCGCCACCACCGTCGAGACATCGGCTACCATCTCAGTGGGGGAGCTGAACAATCTTTGTCGGCATCACAAGGCTCCTCCTTGCCCTGGCGAAGGCTTCACGCGACATTCATCACAACGTTGATTAAATACTCCCATGGTCACGTCTTTGGATGAGTAAGGGAATGCTGTCATGGAGTCAGAATTCGAAAGGCTTGTTGAAGGCTTGGACCGCTACGTCGAGCTCTCCTCAACTTCACCGAACGCTGGTCTGCAAAACGCCATCTGCATAGACGGAGTCACCCAGGAACTCCGTTTCTGGAGACTACACGCAAAGCAGCTTGCCAAAATTGCTGTGCTCGACGACTTGAGCAACAGCGATGTCCGCAAACTGACCTCGATTGTGATCGAGAAAGGACATAAAGCACTTTCGACACTGCAGTTGAGCTCATCGCTAGCCTCTAATACTGCGTGAGTCAATGAAAAAACTTCGTGAGGGCGGCTGCAATTGCCCTACGACACGGCCGCAACCGCGCACCGTTGCGGCGCTGACTGACCAACCGCTATTCAGCAATGAAAGGCATGTGAGTCAAGCTTTGACTCTATTGTCAGAGTGCACTGCTCGTCTTGATGACCTCGTCGCGGTGATAGAGGGCGCAACGAACACGGGCTCTCCTCGGACACTAGAACTACCTGTACAGAGCACAAAAGTGCGCAAGGTTGAACTCGGCGGTATCAAGAACCCTGAACCTGTGGCATCACCATCTCCTCCATCGCGCCGGGCTACATCCTCTGAACTCCATGCGTCCGCTGTAGACGAGCCTGGAGTCGACCACAATGACTGGACAGTTCCGCTGTATGGCGACTGCCATAATTCAGAATATTCTGAACATAGCCCTTGGGCGCGAAAGATCATACTATCTCTGGGTACGTTCTGAAGCGTTGGAATTGGCGCCTTCTTTCTTGCCGATGTCGTGCTAATTCTGTAGACGGTGGAGGAGTGCGTGGCTACGCGTCTCTGCTCATTCTTCATGAACTCATGAAGACTGTACAGCGCATTGAAGGTGACGTATCTGAACACGAGGTCAATAAATGCAAAGATCGGTCGAAGTACAGCACTTCTGTCGACGCTGCAGCGCTGGCAACGCAGCACAGTAAAATCGCGGAGATCGAGAATAGAGAGAGGCTGCTTCGTGCAAGTGGTGCAGCGTATGCCTGGGCATCCGCGACTCATAGGTTCCTTTACGACAAGAATGGGCACCGCCCACACCACTACATCGATTATTTCGTAGGGACAGGCACCGGCGGGTGAGTTCTCCTCAATCCTCGTACTTTCATCTACTCATATATCGTAGCCTCAGCGCTATTATGCTCGGTAGGTTGCGGGCATCTGTGCAGGCTGCTATGGTTCATTACCATGTATTGGGACGGGAAGTATTCGCACGAGGTAGCTCTGCCGGTAGGCATGGCGTACTAAGGCACGAATATAAAGGCCGTTACATGGATAAGGCATTGCAGCGCATCACGGCGGGGCTGGCAGATCTTGAGGCGGGCGATGAGAAGGCGACAAAGCTCCTTGTAGATTCTATACACCTGCGTGACCATAATCCCGATGGCCCTAGGACGTGAGTAATATTGCTCCTTGTTGTGAACATGGAGGCTGACATTTCCCAGCGTTGTCGTCGCCCATGGTGGACAACAGGCACGCGAAGTCCGCTTGTTTCGCAGCTATGACCATCCCAGTCCTTCACCGAATCCAGGTCTTACACACCTCCGATCCTCCTCGGTGTCGAACGAGCCTTTATGGCGAGTAGAACGAGCTACAAGTGCTAGCCCGACTTATTTCTCGCCTGCCAAGCTCTCGAGCGGCAAGTTTATGGATGGTGCTATCACCGGGAACAACAACCCGGTAACTCTTGCGTACGAAGAGGTTACACAAATGCATCGGAGCTTTCAACCAAAGTTGGTCATCTCGATAGGTACTGGCATCAAGACGGAAACGGGAATTGCTGAGCCTCAGGAGTTTTCTAGGCTGAATGGTTGGATCACAAGGAAACTGTTCAAGGACCTTGTCCTGAACACCGAGTCGAAGCATCACAAATTTGAAAACACTGTAAGGGGATACAACCACGGGAAAGAATCCAGCGATCCGGACAGGCTTGAGTACTTTCGTTTCAACGTGCCCGACTCCCTTGGGCTCGCTGCTATCAAGCTCGGGGAGTGGAAAGGAGACGGCGGCTCGGAGACTATTCGAAAGATTAGCAGAGCAGTTGGCGCGTATCTCGAAACAGATGAGATTGGCAAGCAGTTGAATGATTGCGCGCGATTCATGGTCGATATCCGGCGGCGGCGACAAGCAACCGCGAAGTGGGAATCTTTTGCGCATCAGGTGCAATACCACTGTCCTGATCCTGGCGAGCACTGCAAAGATCGTGTCTATGCGTCTCGTGTGGACTTGCGGCAGCATGCCATTCGCGATCATAGCTTTGTTTGGCAGGCGCGATGTGTCGAACGTACGCAAGAGACAGACATCGTTACTCACGACTGGGCTTGCTATTGGGATCCATGCGGTGCACGCAGTGTCTCTGTCTTCAAGACTAAGGATGATTTTCTTCGTCATCTTAAGCATGACCATAAGATCCATCAACCAGTGTTCGTGACGGACAAGCAATTCGAGGACTGGCTTGACAAAGGCCGGCGGCAGGAGGGCCGCACATCTGTGGCGACGACACTCAGTCGATTTGGCCAATATTGAGACTACGACGGGTTAGTTGGTATATACGAAGTGTGTGAGCGGCTCAAAGTGAGTACTCGGCGCCTCTCCCAGTGCAGATTGCTAGATGTATCAGCTCTATGGGCATTCGGGCAAGACAGGTAAGTCCCAACGATCGACAAATTTGCTCTTGTCAAGCATACTGACCGATAGCCATGGTGAAAGGCATCGCATCTCAAAGGTGAGCACCGCTCTGGTGCTCATTGCTGCTAAATCCAATGCATCACTAAGCTTGCAGTAATATGCATTGTGGGACCATGTTCGGTGAGTAAAAGCACAGGGGTGCAGCGACATGCGTATAGCTGCGAACAGATACATATCATGATGACTAACGCAGAACATGCCAACATTCCCAGTGTTACCAACTGTTAATACTACTTGCAGACTGTCCATGGATGTGGATCCTCGAAGCTTGGCTGGCGGTAAGGAGCTGCAGACGTTGCACGCGCTGCCTCCCAGGTCTCGAGCTTTTTTCTCAGGACGTTGAAATTGGTATGACAGCTTCTCGATGCTGAGTCGATTGTAGTTGGCCAGTACGACGCTGTTACTCGTCGTGATCGTTGCAGTCACAGCCACTTTGACATCTAGGCTGCCGTCATCTCTAGCTTTACGTTTCCCGCCGAATAGTCGCTGTTCGTCCGTGAAGGCTGCCATCAGTGCTTCCTGCAGTGGTTGTGCCTCGTACGGTGAGTGATTGTAGCCTCGACAAACCAGCCGATTCCTGGTAACCTGGCTCCCTCCCGGAGAGTGAACGCTGTCAACGCTTTAGGACACAGCATTTCAAGACTCTGAGCACAGGTGGTCATTGTCCGTTCGCGAGCAGTCAATCCCAGCGAGATAATACGTCTAGTGGTCATGGTTCTGACGATCCAATCAAAGAAGCTCTGTACGCTTACACCATCTGCCAGCTCTTTCTTGATCTACTTGAGAGTTTCCAGTTCTACTATTCCTCGAATGCCGCCGCCGTCAAGTTTTACTACTCGAACGCCGCAGCTAGATTGTGAACTCTCCAAGCAGTCCAGAATCGGCTTTCTTTCCGCTCCAGAGGGCAACGTGCAATTTCGACACAGCGACTCAAGTAGAATTTGCCAAATGTCTTTAGACAACGCGTGCATAGGATATGGCCGCAAGGCAAGACGTGCTCCGTAGGTCCGGCAAACAATGTAAAGCACACCGTGTGGCTGATAAAAGCCTTCGCATCTCCTCTTGCCGCGTGTTCGATGAAGTGTGGTAGGATCTAATCCTAATGTATCTCTGCTGCTGCTTGTTCTTCAGGTGTACCCTCCCGTGCCCTGGTCCACACACGTTTACTGATTTCGAGAATTACCCGGTAGACCTGGATTCGAGACTGTCCCCAACAGCCTTGGAAGGTGAAGGACGACTGATATTCTCCGTCCGCCAGGAGCTTGCTAGACTTGAGTTCATGGCCTTTGGCACCGTGGCCACTTCGAGCGGTGACACAACGCCCCCTCGAGCTCGTGAACTTGCAAGGCTAAAAGGAGCAATCAGCGGATGTTCAGATAGGTGCGAAGACAGAAGGACGTGAGAGCAGGTATCACTCCACATGACCACGAGAAGCTCTGCTAGGGTACGGATAGATCGGCTCTCTAGAAAGCCCCTTCATTCGGAGACTTCATTGGTAAGGGCATGCCATCGATTACTTCCGATATCGACTCATCCAATGTCAATAGCGGAAGTTCTCCGGGGCATACTCAATGTGCTGCAGATAATGCGAGAAGGACTCGTCGGGATGTCCTCTGCACCGATTGCGTGCTGCATCAAGCATGTTACACGAGGCAACCAGGAAGCTAGCTCTTCAAAAATGATGTGGCCCTTCGCGATGTCCTTCCAGCATTCCACGACCTGAAAAGCCAGCTTGGGGATATTGCCGTCGGAGTCGTGCGGCATGGGACTGTGAGAAAAAGAAGCCTGTACGCAGTCGAATGGCGTATTCAATTTCTCAGCAATATGATCAAAGGCCACCTGTAGGTACGGCTCGAACTCATCAGGATCGAGCACCATTCGTAAATCAGCTTTCCGCTTCCGGGTATGCTTGCTGACCCGGTGGATTCCCTCCCATAGCTTTTCGACCTGGCCTTGGATTAGATTCGGGCGACCATTGGTGGGAATGCGAACGACGCGGATCGAGCTATAGTATGAGACTCGAGCGGACAAGATGTTCCACGCTTTCGATTTGGCGATCGCGCTCTCGCCAAAATCGCGCATACTTGTTGAATGTGGCGTTGTGGGATACAGTGCGCGACAGAGGCTCCAGTAGTGACTGAGTTGCGAAGTCGACAACCCATAGGTTCTGATCGATATCTTATTTGGAAGTATTGAGCGCGATAATCGCATGTGGTACGACAGGGTGATTAGACGGCTTTTCGAGAGTTGCTTGTGCCCAGTCGATGAGACGCTCGAGGACTCCCTCGATGACTCTATGACATAAACATCAGTAAAGTATCTTAAGCAGCAAGGAAACGCAAGACATTCGTGAGATTTTTCAGGACAAACACAATCACATTGCTGCAGAGAGAACATCATCGAAGCATTTTCATTGGCAAAATAGCGCGAGACATACCTGAAAGCGTGAACAAGTCACGGGTACAGGTGAGCAACAGCGAACTCTCGCGAACACTTCTTGGGCATGTCTGCCCAAACAAGTTCTCTCTCAGAAGTGTATTTGAGCCCAGGCTGACGGCGTCCAGCAGTACTGCTCTCACCTTTCAATATTTTCTCGTGCTTCTTCTTCAGGATCGCACCGACCGGATTACGTTCACCGTCGTCGAGGGCTTCGTAATCTGCGAACAGCAAAGGCGCCCGCGATTAAGTCGACAAAGACGAGTCAGGATCGAGACACAGATGCACATCTTCAGAGGTGGACACATCTCGACCTGCAGCACCAGTGACCGGAGTTGGGAAGCTCGGGTTCCCCTTCTTTCATCTTCAGATCGATCAAAAGCTTGATGGGAGTGCTCTTCCCTGCCCCTGTCTGGCTAACCAAAAGGACCAAGGTGGGATAGAGCGAATCGCGACTATTAATACTTGTGTTAGATGAAAGAGGCAGATCAATCTTCTCGTACGGTCTACTCTGATAGAGCTATAGGCCGCGGAAGCTCTGCATCTACTATGTCGGCCGGTCTGAGATGCACCTCGGACTGCGATCCGGGTGTCGTCGTCGTAGGTAATGGTGTGGCCGTATCCTATCGGTTCTCGTCGAAAGCTGTGGCATTGTCGATCGCAGTATCCATCGTTCTAGGAGCTGTTGTATAAGCTTCCTTAAGACTTTCTAGGCCCGCGGTCTCTCCAGTACTCAAGTCCCTTTATGTTGTATTATCACGATCCTCTATGCTAGTATCCTCGTTAAACGAACGAGATGAAAGACCATAATGCAGTCGAAGAATGCTGACGAGGGCGGCTAGGGGACTCGAACACAGTAGTCACCTTCGCAGCGTTACTCGCAGATAGTCGCTCGGAATTGAAACGACATGCAGCGAAACGATTGACCTACTTGCTCTGACGCCTTGGTAGTGCGTCCAGTGTGGTTTCGCAGTGATTAGGCTACTCAAACCACGTTCTCTAAGTCTAACGAGATCGCCCACGCTTCTCTTTGCACGGCATTGCTCATAGCTTGCAGATGTGGTATGTGTTGAATGAATGGATGAGAAGTGAAGTGAACGAACAACTTGATTGCTTGTTGTTGATGCTATCTACAGGTGAATGAGGGTGTCCTTATATATCCTTCTGTGTCAAGATGTACGCGTAAGCATCGACTCACATGGTACGTAAGTGAATGCTATAGAGCGCACTAGCAAACCCTATTACGTAGATAAATCCTATATACCGACGCCGATATATCGGGTTGGCGACGGCCAAATCTAACACTCCCCCTACTTTGTACTAGCCCCTAAAGGTAGTACGAAGTACTATATCGTCGTCGCCGTCCCTATATCGCTGTCGCTAGTAAGTACTAGCTATTTCGCCCTCCTAGACGATACTAGAAGCTTAGTAGCATTAGCGATGTGCTTTTGCTTACTAAGGGGCTTTGTTAGGAAGTCGGCAAGCTGCTCAATAGTCGGGATATAGGTAATCTCGACTTGTTTAGCTTCGTATTGCTCTCGGACAAAATGTGCTGCAATATCGATATACTTCGTCCTAGCGTGGAATTCCGGGTTCTTTACTAAGGCTATACTTGCTTTATTATCTCCGTAGATTGTCGTAGGGGTGCTAAGATCCTCGGGAGACATATAGCCTATTTGTTCTAGAAAAGAACGAATCCAAATTGCCTCTTTTGTAGCGTAGGCTAGAGCTAGGTATTCCGCTTCCGTAGTAGACGTAGATACCGATCTTTGTAGCTTAGAGGACTAAGATATAGGTGCCCCTGCTAGTATAGACGTATATCCCATTGTAGACCGTCTAGAGTATGATTCCCTCTCAAAGCGTGGTCTGGGCCCGGGTGTGCGTAAACGGTCCCGATACTACTGCAAATTTATTACAAGCTCGCTAGATGTTCAGCCGCTTTGTTACTCGGTGGAAGACATGATTGTGTTCAGGTTGCTCTATGTCTCATAACGGTCTTCGCTGGATTGAGCCAGACAAAGTGAACGTCGCAAAATGGTCGAGGCGAAGGATGGAGATGTTGTCCCTCGACACGAAACGCTGCTGTGAATGTGGCTCGTGCGGATTGAGAGACGAGATGTTGTCCATTTCACGCTCTCCATAACATCGACAAGACCTTCCTAATGTCACAGCGCCTATATCCCGAAGAGGGTCCCATGCAGTTCGAATGTATCTTCCATGTACCGCAGGCTACGATATATGATGCCGCTACGTCGAAGTCATGGACCGAGTTATACTCACTTCTCAAGGTAGAACCCGAGCTGTCTGCCCATTCCTCTAGGCCAGTAATGCCACATCAACATCCCCAGTCCAGAACTTTGCAGCAGCTCCCGGTAATGCCAAATATTTTCCGCATACACGGCTCAGACGCGGCGGTCGATATTGTGATTCCTGTTCCGAGATCGAAAATCTGACGCCCATAGCGTGTTCTGCAAGAACGCCTGCGAGTAGTCGTTGATTTTGCGGAGCACGTCAGGCCTTACCGTGATCGACTTGAACCCTGGCTGGCGATTTGGGAGCACCATTCGAGGATCTAGTCCGATGAGGCTTCGAGTTTGCCGGATAGACTGCCATGTCCGAGAGGACTGTATCACCATTTTGGATCTCGAGATAGAATACCTGATCAATGTCGCTAGCTTGTTCTTGGACTTACGCACTGATTGCGGTCCAAGCATTCTTCGAGCGTGGTGACCGCGGAC
This sequence comes from Nothopassalora personata, assembly GCA_033816765.1. Classification (NCBI taxonomy): domain Eukaryota; kingdom Fungi; phylum Ascomycota; class Dothideomycetes; order Mycosphaerellales; family Mycosphaerellaceae; genus Nothopassalora; species Nothopassalora personata. Next base: position 1,817,360 of record CM066291.1, read on the forward strand.
TCGTTCAACTGATGCTGCAGTCGGAGCGAAGCATATGCTGACCTTGTACATTGTGCGTGCGCCGTAGCTATTAACATGGTGCCTTACCCTCTCGTCCTGACGACCACACGAACATGGATACAAGACCAGCATACGCGCTCTCTCGCGTATCCTGGCGAAAGCTTCGTCTAATTGATCTTCCTCTCCGGGACGCGAAGCTCGAGGGGGTTAAATTGCTTCATCGATACTATTTCTATGCTCAACATGCCGTTCAGATCCCACCACTAACGCCATATAACTAGCATTGTTCTATGCGAGGTCTACAAAGCATGGCGCAGCAATCTGTAGCCATCAAGCACGAGACGCCTATATCCCCTCCCGACACACCTCTACCCAAACGACCTTCGTTCAAGCTGTCACACCTCAAGCAGATTCGTGACTGTTCGAAGCTCTATCCGAAACTAGGCGAGCACGAATTGGTATTATGGTCCAAAGTCGAGCTAGAGCTAGTACCTGATCTGCGTAGCATCCGGAAGTGCAGGTCGTCGAGTATGTCTTTCCTGGACCGAATACCCATGGATGGCGAATACGGAGAGCTCGAATCGGCCGAACAGCTGAGGTACGCCATAGCCGATGATGCACTCATCCCGAGCTTGTCGTCGGTCTGGCCATATAACAGACATGAGTTGTACAGCCGAGCGAACGCGTCCTGGGACCGTGTCAGAGTCCACACAAGCCGTGCTCCACACTTCGGAGAGAGCTGGTTGTAGAGCTTCAGGAAGAAGTATGAGCAGAAGACTGGTCGCGTACTGCAGATCAGGGATGAGCTTGGTGGTGATATTGGCATCGCTCAGGAAATCGGGCAGCGCCAGGCCAGGCGGAACCCAGCCAGATCTGGACGAAAATTGGCTCAGGGCGTGCAAGAGGACCTTGCGCGTGATGATGCTGGCTTGACGCTTATGACTTTCAACAGCAAGCTTCATAGTCAGCCAGGGCAGAATGCACCTGCTAAATGCATTCAGAGCAAAGTTAGCCGTCCATCGGTCACGTCCCTGGACCAGGCCTCCTCACTGACAGAGGTCATGCCCGAAGCACCCCTTCGCCAAAGCATTCCGAACCACGATCCACACCCGAGAGCACAAACGGAGCAATTAGGTACACCGAGCCTGCCTCTAGAACACCAAGAGCACCGTCCGCAAATCGGATCGTCTCGACACAAGTCGGAGATGATTTCAGAATCATCGCAATGGCCGGGCAAGTCATCTCAAGCAGCGACAAAGCCTGAACTCATCCATCGATCACGACCTGAGGAGCCAGCTCAGGCCACGGCGGAGTCCGGCGTGATCTCGCAACAAGAACGCTCGAGATCAGCTCGGCCAGCAGTAGAATCTGACCCTGGCACCAAGAAATCGCCACCGAACTCGAGTGAAGTGGCCACAGAATCCAGCATCGCCACTCCAAGTAGGACACCAGGAAAATTACAGAGAACGAACCATCTGTCATCAGTAGGACTTGTTTATAAATCTCCGCCTCTTAGAACGGGTCCAAAGGGCGTGCGGGAGAGACGGGACTCAGCGCAAATAAAGCTAGAGAAAGCTGAGGTCGAGCAGGAGGCAACGAGTCCCGACGAGGTAGTCTCGCAAGAGACCGAAGCCGTCGATCAGGCCGAGATTTACGATGAAATCGATGAGGTCTTCCAGGCTGTGAGCTACGACACTGTTACTGAGGCGGCGCCATCGGACAAAGCCCAGCAGTGCGAAGCAACACCGCAGGAGTTGGGAGACGCACCAGAAGGTGTCCAGAGCACGATGGATGATGATGCATCTGCTAGAGCGAATGATGAAGCAGCTGGCTCGAATGTTTTTCTTGAAGCCGTGCCTATCAAGACCGGAGGGGAAGAAAGTGCCGATGCTACTCCTAGGCGGTGGATCAATATCGTTATGAATGAGGTTGTTGACACGGGAGTAACATCAGAGCCGATTAACAAGAACGAATGGTCGATGAAGCCTGATACGGCTCCCAAACAACAAGGCCGTGTGAAAGACTTCAAAGCCAAGGTGGAAGCATCGAAGGAAGCTGCGAGATCATACAACGCCGTGCAGCCTTGTTATAACACTATTGGTGAGAACGTGAAGCAAAGGGGCCAGAAGCGACGAGCAACAAGTGCGAAGGCTCCTCACGCGAGCAAGCCCAGCAGGATCGTAACGATCAAGTTGCCCCGGTCCCTGGTCACCGACCGTGACGACGAACCATTGATGTCGCGAAGATGCAGACAGCATGCTTCGTCGAAGAGCGCTGTCGCACGACACGATGCCGACATTCAGGCTAGGATTACGGTTTGCCGAACGACGACAGTCGAGCTGAGTCCGACACGCCATGAGTCCGTCAGGGGTACAGGAGACATTGCTCAGACTTCCGATACCATCCAGGCTCCCGCGTACGATCCGAACGTTCGGACGGTAGTACCAGAGCAGTCAGAAACCGTCGATAGACCTGTCTCGCTGATCCACGATGACAAAGGCGCCGCGGCTCCAGAATGTCAAGATACTGATCGACAATGTGATGCGAGCAGAGCTCCAAGGTGCGTAGACTCAGGCAGCCCGACCGTCGCACCAGGCCAAGCCAGTGCCGGCGTCCCAATGCAGTGCTCGCTCTCAGTCGACACTGCTACGCAGACATCGCGGGTGGATTATGTTCATCGAGGAAGCCACAGCCTAGCTCCCCAATACTCTGACGCAGCAGCTCAGACAACAAAGTACAAGCCAGACCAGCCGTCTAAAATGCTTGGTGATTTTCCACCAACCGTTTCGGTCACAGCAAAGCAGCTAGCGGCTGAACTTGATTCGATCAAGACAACGATGGAGACCAGTGTTATGATGGGTCGTGATTCTCCCGAAGCTGAATTGTTGGGGCATAGTGACTGCGGGCGTGGTTAATCAGAGTTGTCTGCTAGATACTTTCCACGTCGTCGTTGTTGTTCATTATGATCATAGCGTCGTTGTCACGAATGTCATGGTATATGAAAGTGAAAGGTCTTGGCATCCCGCATTCTCATCTCGGCTTCGGACTGCGGATGTAGCGCTACATAGCAAAAAGAAGACAGACGCCAACAACATATTCCATGGCATGCTTCGAGAAGGCCTGGAGCAGAAATTGTGCAAGTCTGAAATTTGGCAAAAAAGTGAAGACTGGCTAAGAACTTCTTTCTCCCCCGGGTGCTGGATACGCATTAGCTGTATTCAAGACTGGTTGCACACGCTAGAATGAATTACTTACGGCTCGAACCACCAACCTCCCGATTCCAGTTAGGGTTTTAGAGACCTGCTAACAGTCGAACGCGCTAGCCAATTGCGCTGCGGTACTGTGAGTAAATGCCCGCAGAGAGCGCTGATGGTTGATGTGACTTACCCACGGGGGATTGCTGTGATATGATTGGTGGTTACCATGACAAGAAGTCTTTATATAGCCTTGCAAAAAAGGCAGCCCGGTGCGTGAGTCGGAATCCCAGAGTGGGTTCAGAGATGGACGATCTGCCTGGAATCTTAACGCGACACATGATGATTTACGTATATGTCAAGGTAGCGATGTTCTTCCAGCTGTGATGGTCGTTGTGCTTTCGCCAATTCCGACCATGTCAGGAGCAAAAGACGGCGTGGAGTGAGTGCCAAGGACGTCCCAAAGTGGGAGACAGGACTTTACACGAGCACCTGGACTCACTCACCACGCAACGCCACGAGACGCCGGTTGCGTAGTGTCGTCGATAACATGAAGAGGTGAGAGCGTCCGTCGAGAAGAGAAAGCCAAAGTGGAAAGGAAGCAAGCTCTAGCAGCGTCGACATGGCCCGTACCATGAGATACAATGCTTCGATTCACAGCAGACAATGCAGCGATGGAGCTACATATGTCGACCTTTCTGCCCTCACTTTCCTCTCTTCGTGTTCACATGCTGGACCATCTGCCACGTGTGGCGTGTGAGCAGCGATGCTTCGCTTCACTCAGTTTGAAGCAGACCACATGCGCAACGAGCTCCACCAGCTCTTATAGGCTCCTCAGTACACACAATACTTATACTGACAATAGATGATACAACTCAGCGATAGCGCCACCATCCGACAATAACAACACCATCCATAGCAGTGACACTCCTGACAACCAACCGAAGATGGCCATCTGGATCAAGTACCCCATCGAAGACATCTCACCAAAACTGGCCATAACAACATGGGTCTGGATGGGCTTAATCATTGTGATGATCTTCATGAGGACCTTCGCCAAGGTCAAAGGCCCTCGCGAACGCCACACTTTCCAGCCAACGCGTCTCGGACCATGGCGCTGGGGTCTTGCTCTGGACGACTATCTCCTCATACTCGCCGTTCTGCATGCACTGCCCGCTATAGGTTTGATCCTCTGGGCATGCGAGCTAGGCTTTGGCAAGAGGACGGAAGAACTGCTCGCGCTCGACGACCCAAGCCTGCCTTATGGCGGAGGCCCGAAGCTGGTGCAAAAGACGTTGCAGCTGTTCTGGTGGATGCAGATCCTCTATGCTGTGGTGATGATGCTCACCAAAGAAGCTGTCTTGGTGCAGTACATGCGCACTTTCAGGAGCGGCAATACTTTCAGATTCCGCTGTGTCTGCTACATGATGATGTTTATCATCTTTGGATTCTACACCGCAAGCATCTTCGTTGTCATCTTTGCCTACAGTCCCATCGAGGCAGCATGGACCGGGCGCGGTGTCCGGCGGGTCAATACCACGGTCATCTGGCACGCACGAGGGTGGTTCAACACGGCAACGGATTTTATCATCTTCTTCATGCCCATCTACAACGCCGTCCACAACTACGCCACGTCCTCCAAACTGTCGGGCAAGGATCCGGAAAGAAAAACACCAACTCGCGAGACTATTGCGAAGTACATCCTGATCTCAGCTGGTGCCGCGTAAGTCATGCATTGCGAAAACGCTCCGGCAACAGAACTGACTGGTTTCAAAAGTGTCACGATCGTCTCTCTAATCCGCACACTCCTCATCCCAAGGGTAGGCTTCGAAAAGGACCCGATGTGGACCTCGATCAACTTCTGCATCCTTTCTGTCACCGAGGACAGCCTCGGTGTGGTCGCTGTCTGTCTGCTGTCGCTGAGGTCCGCAGTGGCGCAACTTGCGCCTTGGATCATCGGCGCCAGTCCCTTCAGCTCTCGACGCAATTCGGACGAAGTCGGTCTACATAATCCAGTCAGGGAGTCGTCGATGCTTGGGTTCTGCGCAGGGCTGCCGAAGAATCCTTACCCGCAATATGAAGATGATCTATACGATCCGGTCTGATTATGGTGCATCTTGGATGGATTCCTGGTTTTGGTTATCGGAGTACCACTAGAGGAAGATGCGTCTAATGGAATGGAGCATAACAAACCCCCATGGAGGAGATGATGCTATTGAGATCTTCGCACAGATATCAAGAGTCTATAAGCCAAGACGATAGTCTCTCGCCATGACATCCATCATTCCTCACGATGCCAATCAGCAACTAGCCAGAGTTACCAAACTGTGGCGAGTCAATCGTGAAACCCCCCCCCCCCCCCCCAAGCATCCAGCAATAACAGCAGTGCAGAGAAGCGTGAGGAACCAACCAGCGTAAACCCAGATGACCATGCGACAGTCGATACCTTTGACGTCTCCCGCGCAAAGACCAACACCGACTGTAGCACCGATGATGCATTGCGCAGTCGAGACTGGAAGCGCGAGACGAGTGGCCAAGCCGACAGTAACAGCGGCATCGAGCTCCATGGAGAAACCTCTGCAAGGCGAGTGAAGGGCGATACGGTTATCCAAATTACGCATGAGGTTGCGTCCGTAAGTCCAGAGGCCGATGGAAAAAGAAGCACTTCCAAAAACAGGTACCAAAAGTGGTAAAGGGGAGTCCTCACCGGTCGTGCCGGTGTCCCAGATGCGGTAGATGGCGGAGAGGGGTCCCATGGCGCGGGCAACATCGTTGGCGCCGTGGACGAAAGATGCGGTGGCGGCGGTGCGGACTTGCAAGAAGGAGTACAGATGTTGGACCTTTGGATCGTCGTGTTCAATTCAACACGGGCGTGCTTGTCGGCCAAGCTCTTTTCCAACGAGGGGGTTTTGCAGACGCTTGGGTTGGGCTCGTCTTCCCTGACCAAGTGAACGTAGATGAATGGCAGGAGGAAGATGACGGACAGGAGTGCACACCCATCAGTGACACCAAAGATGGTACCAACGGTAGGGGGTGACACCTTAGTCATCAAGGTCTAGAAAAGCAGCTCCCTTCCAGACGATAAGCATGGTGCAGATGCCGCTAGTCAGAGCAAATTAGACGGTGATCATTCCCATCTTGATAGGATTCTTTGCCTTGAAGACGCCGTATTTCGTGAACGTGAAGATACTCGCGCCGAAGCAGCCGGCAACGCATGGAGCAATACCACATGCAGTGAAAACCTGCGAGACACCGATCCATGACCAGTCGGCACCCTTGGCACCAACAGTAGCGAAGCCGACACCGATGATTCCGCCGATGATGCAGTGTGTGGTTGGCACGGGAAGACCGATCTTGGTGACCGCGAGCAACAGACCTCTGGACCAATCAAATCTCCACAGAAGAAGCAAGAAGGGACCAAGATCTTGCGACGCAGCATTTGAGAATACGACAGGCCATGTATCAGCACCGCAGAGCAGTACGAAAGGCTTCCACAAAGAGTCTAGATTCTGCCAGTGCTGAAGATCACATTACGGAGAAGGCCATGCCTTGTTGGAGTTCGCTTGGAGCACTGCTTGGTGACGGGAGTATGCCACAGGAAATATCACACTAGCATAGAGCTCCGATCATTGGTCAAGTGCAGCATTTTGATCCACTAGGACCAGCTGACCAGCAGCCTGGCCTGCTGCTCTTGCCAATACCACGACAAGCACACTGTTCACGACTTGCCCAACCCCACCGTACAGTGGTTGCACAGGCAGATATTGCGTGTAGGCACCCCTGAAGGACCATCTGTTGCCATCAACCTGGATTGCGGAGACCTGCACTGCTTTTCCGTCCACATAAGCTTCGAGCTTGATGCTTTCGATGGATGTTCCTTCAATACTGCCGTGGACCTCGACTTCGTTGGGTGTTGCTCGTTTGGCTGACGTTACACGAAGCTCGAGACGGTTCAGGGAAGGCCGATCTGATCGGAGAGTATCTTGTGCCGCCTCCGTGATCTGATCACTGTCCAGTTTCGGCGTGACTGGAGGCGCAACTCTCCTCTTGGTACGCTGTTCGAAGTCGTACGCATACTTGAGCAAGTCCGAGTGCTGTCCGTGCTTGCCGGCAAAGGTGAGGTTCAAGGGCATCTTCGATTGCTGCAGCAGGCCCATGGTGATTGAGACGGCAGGTACACCCATGTGTCGAATTGCTCTGTTGCCGTTGGAGTATTTGACACCATTCTGCAGTGCGTGCCGAGCACTTTCGTCGGTAGTATCGAGATCAGACTTGCCAACATCGCCAGCTGACGGGAAAGCTACCACATCGATTTCATTCTGGTCCATCCATTCCTCAAGATCGCGCTTCCGCTGAGCTTCTAACGCAGGTAACGCTTTTGCGATACCGTCCACATCCCAGATGCTCTTGTCTCCACGGTTCTTGGCGATCTCGACCAACTTCGGATAGTTCATAAAGTTCTTGTGCTCCATGTATCGATCAGGAATATAGTCAGCTGGGCGCGGGAACATGTTACTGCCATCGACAGAGCTCAAGCCAGGATAGTTTGGATCACGGTTCGATTTAAGGAAGTCGTCCCATAGATATGCAACAAGCTCACCACGCTCTTTGCCGTTCCAGTCGGGCTCGAAACCAACCACGTTATTCGTCTGGCCTGTGACGGAGTCGTCCTCGTAGTTCGTTACCAAAGGGAAATCCGTCTCGACAACTGTGGCGCCCAGATCCTCCAGATCATTCTTCGCTTGCTTGTACAGAGCAATGACGTCCTCCGACACCACCGTGGGCTTCGCCTTGGGATCGTTGCCGCCCACGTACATTGCTGGTACGGCAATACGCTTACCCTTCAACGAACCCAGGGCAGAAGTCTTGAGACCCAGATATGACTTTGGCCTCTCAACATACGGCACGTCGACAAACTTCTGCTGGCGCCAGAAGTCACCCTCTTTCGTTTCGTCAACCACAGTCAACACATCCAGAATCGTCATCATATCTTCCACACTCCTCGTGTGCGGCACAATCACATCACAAGTAGGATAAAGAGGCCAAACACCTCTAGGGGAAATGACAGTCCGCGAAGGAGTGTAAGCCACCAACCCATTATTCGAAGCAGGAGACCGTCCAGAAGAAACAGTCTCAGACCCCAATCCGAACGCCGCGAACGAGGCAGCCGTCGACGTCGCCGAGCCGTTCGATGATCCTGACGAGAAAGCAGCGGTGAGGTACTCCAGATTGTACGGACTTTCCGCCCGGCCATGAACGCCTCTGTGCATTCCACTCGCCATCATGGGCGGCGTATTAGTGCGTCCAATGCAGACGGCTCCGGCCTTGCGGAGTTGTGCTGCTACGAAAGAATCCTCGTTCGCTACCAGATTTACGAATGCTGGAGACACCCGGAGGAACAGGTCATGTCTTTGTATTTCATGGAGTCTTTGATGGTGTAGGGAATGCCATCCAGTGGGCCGAGAGATTGGCCTGCAGCACGTCTGGCATCTGAGGCGGCTGCTTCGTTGAAGACATCGGGGTTGAGAATTGGGATTGAGTTGAGGCATGGACCGCGGATGTCGTAGGTTGCGATGCGATGGAGGTATTTTGCGACTAGATCGACGCTGGTGAGAGACCCTGAGGCTAAGGCATGTTGGAGGTCCGCGATTGATGCTTCCACGATGCTCTGTGGGATTTGTCAGCCGTGCACGATAGCAGAATGTTGATCACATACAAAAGACATTGTGACTCTTCACCTGCAGTCCGTCTTAGTGCACTTTAGAACGTGGTCTGTGCCCGTCATCACATGCCAACTAGTCGCTGGA